>OX352772.1:178130290-178807790 GCA_947095535.1 Poecilobothrus nobilitatus
GAAATTTTATTGGCCACCCAGAAGTTTCTTGTTTAATCTTTATAAATTTATTCATCATTTTAGTGAATAAACCATCAATACCATTGCAATTGTCATATTTTTCTGTTTCGTATTCCCAAACTTCATAAATATTTAAAAGTTTATACTCTTTTTCAATTGCTTTTTTAATTTCATAAATTACCCAAGTTCTTACTAATGCTCTTTCATCGTCTGTATGTTCACAGTATTTTCCTTGATATTTTGGTTCAATACAAGTGTTACATAGTAGAACATCAATTTATTATTTTCTTTGACAGGTAAGACGGGGTGTAATAGATTTGTTGGTGGTAAGATTTTACATTTAATAATACCGTCAATAGTCATTCTGTTTAACTTAGAGCAAGTTTCTTCTCCAAAATAAATCTTAGGATGGTTTATGAGAAATTTTCCTCGTTTGCAAACATATGGGTATAAGGAACATACATCTATGTATTTAATTTCTTCTCCTTGTTTACATTTATATGTGTAAGTATTTCCCGTTTTTCCGCCATAAAATGCATCACGAGGATTTAAAGGAACTAAATTAATTAATGAATGATTTTCTAAATATATCATATTTTCATTGTGTCTCATTAGCTCCCGGAATTCACATTCCCACATCTCAATAACTTTATATCCACATCATTTTATAAACTTTGATCTCATTAATGTTTTTTCATATCGTAGATTCAAAGTATCGCCAGAGTTATCATGTAATGGTATATCCCTCTGGTTTGTTAAACATTTTGGATGTCCATGATAAGCAACCGTAAAATCCAAATATTTCTTTAGTCTCTTCGCAAAATCCGTCGACCCTAACATTTCCAATTTGTTTTTCTTTTCCATTAAATGCATATTTGAAATCAATTTTTCTCATATCTTTTTCCCAAATAAGCCATTGCATGGCAAATTTTTGACTGATTGTCTACCATCCTATATCCTTTTCTTGGTATAATTCCTATAGTATTCGATTTGAGAAAGTTTCTTCTATATACAAGATTACAGGCGGAAGCTATTATTGTTGCTTCTAAACACGGTTCCACATTACATTCTTCTAAAAAAAAATTTCTGAAAACCAGATAAGCTTTAGTTAGAATTTCAACATCATTTTTACAGTATTCTAAAATATCTTTCTCCATATTAAATTCTGAGTTTCTATTTTGTTCATAAAACATTAAAAATTCATTACGCTTATCTGCTTTCATTGTATTAGAGTTATAGTATTTAATTGCTGGAAGTGTGCCAATGTAATTTTCATTTTCCAATTTATTAAATAGATGTGGAAAATAACCCTTTTTCAAATTGATCGATAAATTAAAAGCTTTCGGTAATTTTGCCAAGGCCATAGGAAAGTGGTTCATATAATCAATAAATTTAATATTATCAATTATCATAACAATTATTTTAGTACCTCGCATAATTAACTTTGGTTCAAGTACAGTTTTATTGAGTATATAATTCAGAATAAACTGATGGTCAAACGCCTGCCCATTATGAGCATATATGACAAACTTTTTGAATTTCTTTCTTAATTTTAAAATAAATTCCATGAAATCCTCTATCACATTTTTCGTTTTAAAAATTCTTTCTCTTAATTTACATTTTTGACAGATGTATAGAGAATCGATGTTTATACATTTAAAGCATCTCAGATGAGCCACACATAAACTTGGAACATGGTCTTTTATTTTTGTAGAGTTAATTTCTTCTTGTCTTGTTTCTAAATCATACAATACGTAAATGCAGTTTTCAAAATTTACTTTTGTTTTGTCTTGCTGAATGAAGCATTTATGGTTTTCAGGAACATGATTATCGCAAATTTTACAAAAATATTCACCACATATATGAGTCCTACAACTTTTATGAACTTTAAAACAAGATTTGCATTTCGTAATTTCTTCACAGGTGCTTCAATTTTTTGAACTGGAAGCCTTATGATTTTCAAAACACGATTGACCACGAAATGTGCGATTGCACTGCATACATAAAATATTTTTAATTGAACAAGCAGGTGAGTTTTGACAGCAAGGACAACTTTTCGAACACCTATGCTCATTTTTTTTAGAATACGGAATATGACATTCTTCACAATAAAATGGTGTGCAAAAAGCAGCTGTGAGCGAAGTTATTACATTATAATGATTATTATGGTATAGCAAGTTAATATCCTTCAAATATTACTTCTGCACCCCTTGTTCCATATTTATATACAACAATTTTGTGTTTTTGTAAAAATTTTTGAAATTGATTCAATTCACGAATTCCGCAACCTTCAGATGGAATTGTTATTTTTGGTGTTTTTAATAATTTTAAAGCTATTAAAGTTTGAAGTTTTCCTATATTCTTTTGAGTGTTTTCATATTCAATAAATTTTTCAATTTTAGCTATTGAAACAACAAGTGCACGCAGTAGACATAAATTATCACTGTTTTTTATTGTTATTATTCCTTTTGTTTTTAAGCATTCCTCTTTATAATTTGAATATTTATTATTTCTACCTCTACCAGAGGGTAATCTAACACGGGTAACTGTTAAACAAAAAGTGTCTGTACTTAAGCCTATAAGCCTATATAAAATAAAAATAGTTTATTGTAAATGACACAAAAAATGCATTATAAATAACTACCTTCAGAATTACTTTGAAAAGCATTAGAAATTACATCCTAAACGTCGCTAAATTTAAGTTCATGGGCGGATCTAAAACTGAGGTACGCAGGACCTTGATGTTAAAAGCTTTCTGCACAAAATGTTAACCCAATCTTATCAGTGGAATTCACATATTTCACAGCAATCCTGATTATTTGATGTATAGCATCGCTAATCCAGCTAATTGGTTCTCTATTTTCAGGTACGGATTTAATTACAAATTTTATTTTATGACCATTCATATTAAACCTTTTAACAAATGTCGAATTCTCGCTTTCTATTATGTAAGGCGTTATAGTTTCGGTAAGAAACCTTTGTAAAATAATTTTTTTTGACATTTTCTTTATACGAATTTTAGATGTTAAATGCTTGAATAATAGAATAATATTAACTTTTCAATACAGATTCATATTCTTAAATTAAAATGACATTTTAATAAATTTTAGTTGTTTTAACTAGAATCCCATCTTAGTCCTATCTTAATATGTAAATAGAAAATTCTATGCAACATTGTAATTTTCAAACAACAATTTAATTTAAAATTTATCTTAAAGATATAAATTCTAATCAAATGACAGTATAATAAATTATATTTCATTAATAATTAGATTTTCATCTTAATGTAACATTGTAATCAAACGGCAATTTAAAAAATTACCCGTTTTCTACATAAAAAATATTAGCAACATTGTAATCAACTGACATTTTTGATAGATTTTACCCTTTCCACTTAGAAAATATTTGCAAGAGTGTCACTAGTTCTAAAGTTTTTATTTTGTTATAATATTACTCGAAATTTGTATATAAATACATCGAGATTTTATAAAAATATCAGTTTAATTTGAAGCAAGCAGGATGGCACAGGAATTTGACAAAGTTTACGTGCTGGATGATGTAACAATACAGGCGCAAATTCCTACAAAAAAAGAAAAAGATGGCGAAAATGCCACTTTATCATGAGCAACAACAACAACAACAACAGCAACATCATTATCAACAAGAGCAACAACAACAACACTCATTTTATCAGAGCAAATTGAACATTTGCTGGCGCATCATTTTCCCTATCATGAAACAACACCAAATTCCACCAAAAAAAGAAAACTGGTGAAATTATTTAATACAAAAAAAAAACCTTTAAAAAAATTTTTAAAGGTTAAAGATATGGAGTCAAGTAGGCTCTATAAAATACATAAAATAAAACAAATTAACACCGGTGAAAAATGGGTCTTTGAAACCCTAAATAATATTATATTTATACCGCAACAAAGAGTTGCGGTATTTGAAGATAACGATTTCCGAGAGGAAAATGAGTTAATTTTAAAAGAAGAACGTGGTGATTTCCAACTCGCCAAAAAACAATAATTATAGTTTAAGCTTTTATGTTATATCATTTGTAGAATAAGAATTATTAAGAATATTATGTTTTCATATTAAGAATTTTATATAAAGAATTTGTTCAATAAAAAATTTTCAAATAAATTTTATACTGTTCTAAATTTATTTTCATTTTTCAGATGTTAGGATTTTATTTTATTTTTCAGATTTTAATATTTTATTTTATTTTTCAGATGTTATCAAGTTTTCTTTTTATAAATATAAAGAATTTTTTCATAAAAAATTTCATTTCAAATAAGTTTTGTACTGTTCTTAATTTTATTTTATTTTTTAGATGTTAGAAAGTTTTTCAGATCCTTATTAAAGTTTTATTTTACAGATATTAAACAATATTTGTTGAATTTATCCATGTGTTATGTTTTTCGTCAAACCCAAGCGATTTAACAAAAACTTTATTGCCTTTTTTCTTTAAAACTTTCTCGACAAGATATACGTTTGGGTGTTTAACAGATGTGAGTTCCTCCTCATAAAATCCACAAAATATTTAATCATTTTTATAATCAACCAGTTGATATGTGATCGGAGAGGTACTGTTTATTTTGATAATATTAAAAATTTCAGTAGACCAATTCAGTTGATAACCTTTTTCAAAAGTTTTTTTGTATTTACTTATTCTAACATAGTCTCCAACTTTATATTTAGCTTTTAGAGAAATTTTAGGTTGCATGTAAACATTTTTTAAAATAAATTTTTCGTTTTTCTTAGAAATTTTTTCAGGAGGTAATTTAGTTGTTCTATGTTTAGTTATTTAGTAGAAATTATAGGTGTTTAATAAAGATTGCAATATATTAATCCATTTGTAATTTCCTTGTAAACTAAATATTTTCAACATTAAATTTTTTAAAACTCGATTAAAGCGTTCTACAATAGATGCTTTCATTTAAGAGTAAATTTATTTAATTTGTTTTTATTATGAAATACTTATATTTAGATACATATACATTTATACAAATAATCTTATATATTATTTTAGGCTATAAATTATTTCTAAACAAGTAAATGTAACAGTAAGTCGATGCAACCGACTTATTAATACCCTCACCTAAATAATTCGAATTAAATTAAAAGCCCATACGTTTTTGGCAGCTGCTTGAACCGCCCCCTTTCCTTCCTTATTCAACTCGAATTTCAAGAACGTAAAAGAGGCATGAATTTCAAGTTTCTATCTTTATTAATTTCGAAGATATGCTTGTTAGGGCTTGAGAGGCGTGTGTCAGCTACCCGAATCAAATTTTAAAGAAAACATAAAGAACATAGAACACCATAAAGGACTTAAAGAAAACAGAACACCATTGAACCAAATTCAAATGTTCTACCTTTGTTTATATTGGATATAATCTCATCTCATAATATAATCGGAAGCTTCCAAAATCCGAATCCACAGTTCAAATCTTTTCAAATTTGAACCCATGGCCAAATCCTCTCAAATTTCAGAGACCTAAATCAAACATGAAAAAACACCATTCGGCCAAATTTATAACCTTTAAATTTGGCCGAATGGTGTTTTTTCATGTTTGTTGTTTTTAGAGATAATCTCATTTGCTCTGGGCCTCGTGCGGAAGCTTCCAAAATCCAAACCCATGGACCACATCCTCTTAAATTTTACAGACATAAATCAAACTGGAAGGAACATCATTATAAAAAATTTAAGGTTCTATCTTTTTTGGTTTTGGAGATAATCTCGTTTGCTCTGGGGCTCGTTCGGAAGCATCCAAAATCCGAACCCATGGACCAAATGCTCTTAAATTTGTAAGACAAATCGAACGGGAAGGAACATCATTGCACAAAATTTAAAAGTTATATCTTAGTTGGTTTTGGAGATAATCTCATTTTCTCTGGGGCTCGTTCGGAACCTTCCAAAATCCAAACCCATGGACCAAATGCTCTTAAATTTCAGAGACATAAATTGAACGGGAAGCAACATCATTGTACAACATTTAAAGGTTATATCTTTGTTGGTTTTGAAGATAATCTCATTTGCTCTGGTGCTCGTTCGGAAGCTTCCAAAACCCAAACCCATGCACCAAATCCTCTTAAATTTCAGAGACATAAGTCGAACGGGAAGAAGCATCATTGTACAAAATTTAACGGTTTTATCTTTGTTGGTTTTGGAGATAATCTCGTTTGCTCCGGAATCATTCGGAAGCTTCCAGAATCCGAACCCATAGACGGATTTTGTCCAGATTCGAACTTAGCCTTCCTTTCATATTTAGTAACCTACTATATAAATTTCATCAAGATAGCTGTATTAGTTTTTGAGTTATCGTGCGAACGGACGGACAGACGGACATCGTTAAATCGGCTCAGGAGGTGATCCTGATTCAGAATATATATACATGTCCATATCTAACTCGCTTCCTTTTGGCGGTTACAAACACCATACCAAAGTTAATATACCCTATACTTTAGGTGTAGGGTATAAAAATTCTGCGAAATAGTAAGGATCTCCTTCTTGGTTATTTATCTCCCAAATTTGTTGCTCATCTGTATCTTCATCTAAAACTTGAAACGGTGATATGAATTTTTCAGTTTCCTTTAATTCCTCGTCATCTACAGTAGATGTAATTTCATCAACTTGAACCTCATTTTGTGTACTGACTATTGCAGTTTCATTTTGTATCATTACAGCTTGAAGAAAATCAATTAAGTTGTAAAATGTGTCAGCTTCCTCCTTGTTAATACTAAGACATCGACCAATAACAATTCTTAACCCATATTGTAAACATAATTTTGTATTCTTTATTGATTGTTTCGAGTACCTTTCACAAAATTGCTGATGGAACTTACACCAATACGGTGAAAAATGCAAGTTGCTGCAAGGGATTCTGTATCAAAACCAACAAGAACTTTTAATGACTGATTTCTGTTGAGAAAATATGTATAGCTCAACATCAAATTTGTGTTCGAACCTTCATTTTCCATTACTACGTTTTAACTAAAGCTTTTTAATATTAATTATATTGCTGAGGTACACAAGATTGTGAAAAATTTGAATTTCCAAATAAATTATAGAAAATATTTATAATCAGATTGTCGTTTTCTATATGATTATCTTTGTGAAATTCATTCAAAAAAGTTTTCATACTTAAACCAAAACATCTATACCAGCCAAAAACGCAACAGTATTGCCCACGTACATTTGAAAGAATACCCTGTATCTGCTTATTATTAAAAACTATGCACTGATTTTTCAAGTATTCCAAAATATCCGGTTTATCTGGAACTCCACCATACGAATCAAAATATTCTGTGCAACCATGCTTTGGAATATAAAGGGCAAACCAATGTGTTCCCGGATCTTTTATCTTGTCAGCGTTTACAATTAAAAATGTTGGTTTTTCTATTATTTTTGGAATTTTGTCTAAAGCAAAAACTTCCTTAAAATATTTGTTTGTAAATTTGTTATATTTTAAAACACTAATTATTTCTAAAGTGTTCATGATTCAAACTTACTCAAATCATACACTCTACTTATTTCATTAATGTAGTTCATTCAAATCTCCTTTTTTATTTTTTCATTTGTTATAATAACATCAAATTTTTCTAGTACCTGTCTTAATTCTTTATTAATTTTATCATTATGTACAGTTCCGAAAGAGTAATTTTCAAAATTTTCATTTATAATTTCTTTGGTTGGAAATTTGTAAGTAAACTCTTTTACAAATTTTTTACAAGGTTCTTTAATTCCAACTAAACAAATATCCTTTACAAATAAAGTATTTTTATCATCACAACAAAACTTCACATCCACAAGTGCACAGGACGATGACATTTTGTCGAATATTCAAATACATGTTTCAGTATTCTATTTATAGATTTGTAAATATATTTCGATTTTTATCAATTTGTATGCTTGCATCAAATTCTCCATAAACAATAGCAGTGAGTGTAGATGTAAGTGGTTGTAATAGCCTTGCCCCAATTCTAACCGTACCCTGGTTTAGTAAACCTTGACATACTTTGTTTCCAGATGCATCTGGAGTTAAATCAAAAGCTAGTATAAAAAACCCATTACTAAACATAGACTTTGTTATTTGATGACCTGTATCATTGTGGTAAATTCCAGTTCCTGAAAAAAGTGTACTGTATGCTCTTGTACAGGAATTATTTTCATCTGAAAAACTGGTTTCAATTGCTGAATTATGTATTTGAACACCATTTACGTTTAACACAAATTGTGAAATATCAAAATGTTTAAAATTGTATGGGTTTTTTGATCCTTTTCCAGAGTAACCCACATTTTCTGTCATACAAAAAATTATTGTGTTTGGCAACTGTCCAATAAAAACATTATCAAGCGATATTGACGAGCTGTTGGAATTGTAAAACTTTTTAATTCAACGCGTTTATAATTATATTTAGCATTGGATTTCCAAAGAACAGCATTGTGTGCTAACAGTACGCTTGGATTAACGGTAACATGTCTCATAAATAGCGTGGCTTCTATAAATTTTAATTGTGATTCATCATAATCGTCTGAGTAGATAGGTAGGCACTTGGGCCAGACAGGTCAGTAGGTCAAGGTCACCCGGAAGTAGGTCAAACTGTAATTAGGTCAGACAGAAGTAGGTTAACGACATAAAATTAGGTCAGACAGGCGGCGGCGACCGTCAGACAACTCTTGTTGTTTATAAGGATTGTATACTTGTTTTAAGTAATAGGTAAACATGGAAAAACAGTAAGAAAAATATTTTTTTTATGCTTGCAAATTTTAAGATGTTGTTGTTTGTTGTTTTTTCTTTCGTTTTTTTTTATGAAGTATTTAAAGAAGAGGAAAGAAAAACCATTAATTAATTGTTATGTAAGAATGTTGAAAAAAAAAACAAGAAATCAAAAATATCTAACGTGGTACAGGTCTACTTCTTATTGATGTATACTTGGCTTAAGTAACAGGCGCATATGAAAAGTAGAAACAAAAAAATGGTTAATGAATGTAAAAGGAAAAAAATAAAAAAAGTTTAAACGTACAAGATAAAACAATTTTAAAAGGTACAACCCATCTTTAAAATTCATAAAGAAAAAGTGCAAACCTGTTTTTATGTCTACGTACCTAACGTACCTAGTTAGATGTACCTAACTATTTGTGTTGTTTTTTTTTTTTTTTTTCTACTTTAACTATTTAAAGAAGTTAAAAGAAAAAAACTAATGATTATTGTCGGTGTGTCGTGTAAGATATTTTTTGTTTGTAAGAATGTTCAAAAAAAAATATGAATGAAAAGAAGACAACTAGGAAATTAAAGCTGTGGAAGTACTTAACGACTAACATGTTGCTTAAGTGCATTGTATGTTGCATAATCTGCGAAGAATAAAAAAAGAAAAAATTTCATGTAGGTTAATTGTATTTGTCACCTATTTTGAAAACAAGAATATAAAAATAAAACAGATTTATTCTGTGTTCAAGAAAAAATATGAATAAAAAGAAAACAACAAGAAATCAAAAATATCTAACGTGGTACAGGTATACTTCTTGTTGATGTATACTTAGCTTAAGTAATAGGCATATATGAAAAGAATAAGAAAAAATACTTTATAAAATTTAAAGAGAAAAATGAAAACAGAACAAAAAGATGTGTAACTACGTTTCTTTAAAATTTTAAAACTAATTTTAAAAAAATTAAAAGAAAAAGTGCAAACTGGTTTTTAAATGTTACATAAAGATTCAACCTTGACAAAATTGATGCAATTTTGAGATGCTTTTATTTTTTCTTGTTATCTTTTTTCTATGAAGTATTTAAAGAAGATGAAAGAAAAAAATTCTTAGTATCACCGTATAAGATTTTATTGTTATGTAAGAATGTTGAAAAAAAAAAAAAGGAATAAAAGCGATTCAAAATAAGTTACGAGTAATTGCTTTTTTTAAAGTAACAAGCAAGACATTATGTATAAATTGTGTAAAAAGTTAAAAAATTGTTAATAGAGTGAAAATTCTAGGATTAGAAACGTTCGCGATTGGTTGTCTTAATAAAATAAAAATCGGAAATTAAAAAAAAGAAATTAAAATGAATACAGAAAAATTCACAATAAAATCAATAAAATCAGTGAATGTAAAACGATTCAACATTTTTGGAAAAAAATTGGAGTTTATAATAAATGCAGTACCAGACAACAAAGATCCAATAGATTGGATTAAAACCGGTATTGAAGAATTATTCAGCAATTTACTTGAAAATGTTGATCCTACTGACAAAATTGGTGTCACTTTTGGATGCCAAAGCTTTCATGAACGTGGTCCAGCCTGGATCAATTTTAAAGAAGCAAAAGATCTTGACATTTCGGAAATTTGGGAAGTTATTTCAAACATTTTTCAAAGCAACTCCGAAGGATTATCTACAGATACGTTCTGTATAAATGTTACATATATACGACTTCCAGCAGGAAGTGGAAGAGGATAAAGATACAACAATTTTGAAGAAGAATGTAATAAAAGAAGAGGCATAATTTCAATCAAAAACAAAGATAATTTATGCTTACCACGTGCGTTAGTTGTTGCTATCTCATTCATAGAAAAATCAGTTGACTACTGTAAAATGCGAAAAGACACAGGTCAACTTCAGTTGAAAGCAGCATTACAACTAATAAGAAATTCAAATGTAAGCATCCCAGCAAAAGGAGCTAGTATCAGTGAGCTCAAAAAATTTCAACTGTACCTCTCTAAATATCAAATTGTAGTTTTTGATTTCAGAGGAAAAGGAAAATCAATTATTTTTCAAGGTGAAGAAGATAAGGAAAAAAGATTGAATTTGATATACGATGAAGGTCACTTCAATGTAATTACATCATGAACAGCAGCATTTAGTTGTGATTACTTTTGCTAAACATGTAATGTGCCGTATAACAATAGATTGTCTCACAGATGTAAACAGTCGTGTTTCTTTTGTAAATCATCTCCAGCATGTGACGTAAATTTTCCAAATATTAAATGTGATGTATGCAATCGAAGTTTTAAAGGTCAAACTTGTTTTGATAATCATAAAGCAACATCATCTACAAATAAAAAATCTATTTGTACTCTTATAAATTCCTGTACAAAATGCTTTAAAGTATACAGAACCGATGTAAATCATATATGCTATGGACATTTGTGTAAAAACTGTAATATAAATGTAGCTTCAGACCACCAATGCTTTATTACACCGTCTAAAGAATTAGCTGAACTTAAAAATATATTATATATTTTCTACGATCTCGAAACAACTCAAGATGATATCATCGGGGAGAAACTTCATGAAGGTGTTGCAATAGGGGATATAATTGAACATCAGCCTGATTTATGTATTTTTGAACAACGTTGCACGCATTGTATATTGTCTAATGTTGAAAGATGCAATTTTTGTGGACTTCGAGAACATGTGTTGAAACAAAATCCAATACAAATGTTCTTAGAATATATACTCAACCAAAGAAAGATATTTCATAAAGTTGTAGTTATTGCACATAACGGACAAGCATTTGATAATCAGTTTTTATTAAACTATATCTTAGAGAAAACCATCATCAAACCAAAACTAATTATGAGGGGAACAAAGATAATTTTAATGCTGTTAGATAACGTGAAATTTATTGATTCACTAAACTATTTTCCAATGCCGTTATCTAGTTTACCGAAGGCATTTGATTTAGATATAAATTTAAAAAAAGGATATTTTCCTCATATGTTTAATCGTAAAAATAATATAAAATATAATGGAAAGTTACCCGATCGGAAATATTACTGTTATAATTCAATGAGTGCATCAGAAAGAAAACAATTTCTTGAATGGTATGAAGAAAATAAAAACAAGTCTTTTAACCTCCAAAAGGAACTTGTAGAATATTGTATGAATGACGTAAAAATTTTGACAGCAGCCTGTATTAAATTCAGACAGCTATTTTTGGAAGAATGTAAGGTTGAGCCATTTTTAGAGGCCACTACAATTGCATCAGTGTGTAATTTGGTTTTTAGAAGGAATTTTTTAAAACCGTATACAATTGGACTTATACTTAAACAAGGATATCGCTTATCAGAAAACCAGTCAATCATTGCCATAAAATGGTTAATGTGGGAAGAAAAACGAAGAAAAATGAAAATTCAGCATAGTGGTAACGGAAAGGAAAAAGTAATTTTTGGTCTTCGTGTTGACGGATATTGCACAGACACAAAACAAATATTTGAGTTTTATGGCTGTTATTACCATGGCCATCCGAAATGTTTCAAAAATAATAATAATAAAAAATATGAAACACGTTATGAGGCTACATTATCCAAAGCCAATAAATTACGCTCTATAGGTTATCAAGTAATTGAAAAGTGGGAGTGTGAATTTCGAAACGAAATGAGATCAAAAGAATACATAGAATTTTTCGCAAAATTGGAGAACGAAAGTTTGATACCACTAAAACCACGTGATGCGTTTTATGGCGGTAGAACAGGAAACACAAGAACATATTATAAATGTGCGCCTGGTGAAAAAATAATGTATATAGATATATGCTCACTATATCCTTGGGTGTGTAAATATGGAAAATTCCCAGTGGGTCATCCAAAAGTTCATGTTGGAAAAATTGAATGCAATAAATTAAATTTAAATGATACTGAAGGATTAATAAAGGCATTGATACTTCCCCCAGAAAAACTCTATCACCCGGTTTTGCCTATAAATCAAAATAATAAGCTAATGTTTTCCTGCTGTCAAACATGTAGTTTGGAAATGAATAATGATGACTGCTCGCATGACAATCGTAGTAGGTCAATTTTAGGAACGTGGGTTATAGATGAAGTAAGAGAAGCTGTTAAACAGGGATACAAAATTGTGGAAATATACGAGGTATGGGAGTATACTGTTAAACAATTTAATCCCCTTACATCACAACAAGGAATTTTTACAGAAATGATGAACAAGTTCCTTAAAATTAAACAAGAAGCTTCTGGCTGGCCTAGCTTTTGCAAAACACCAAAGGAAAAGTGCAAACATTTAGAAAAATTTTCGAAAGTAGAAGGCATAAATTTACAGTTTAACGATATAGAAAAAAATCCTGGACTTAGATCATTAGCTAAGTTAATGTTAAACTCTTTCTGGGGTAAATTTGGACAGAGAGAAAATCAATCAAAAACTGAAATAATAAATGAGCCTTATGAATTATTTACTATTCTTACTGATCCTTCGAAGAATGTAAATCAAATAACTCCAATAAACGAAAAAACAGTTTTGGTAAATTGGGAATACAAAGAAGAAACAGCTGAATCATTATCAACAGTTAACGTTTGCATAGCTGCTTACACTACCACACAAGCTCGTTTAAAATTGTATTCTTACTTAGACAATTTAAAAGAACGAGTTTTGTATTACGATACAGATTCAATAATATATGTAGCACGTGAAGGAGAATATAACCCTCCAACTGGAGTTTTCATAGGAGATATGACAGATGAGCTTGAAGAATATGGAATTGGAAGCTATATTACAGAATTTGTTAGTGGTGGTGCAAAGAACTATGCATACAAAATATATAGTACCAACTCCAAATGCGAAAAAACTGTTTGCAAAGTGAAAAGTATTCGTTTAAATTACAACGCTTCACAAGAAATAAATTTTGGCTCTATGAAACAATTAGTTAAAAAATTAAACAACTTTCAACAAATAAATATAACATTTCCTAGTATTCGCCGAACATACGATCACAGAGTCATCACTGTTCCTGAAATAAAGTCATATCGAATAAATTCCAGAAAACGAGTTTTTGCAGATGATTATACTTCAGTTCCTTATGGCTTCAAAAAGAAAAAAATTAAAAAAATTATTGTTAATATGTATATTGTAAAAATTTTGTATTAAACTATTAAATTACAGCATTAAACAAAATCTTTTAATTTTACCGTTTTTAATTTTCAGAATATAGCCAAAAAATTATTTACATATATATATCAGTATATATATATATGTATATAATATATATATATATATATATATTTACTGATTTTATTCAAATTCACATTTCCAGTTTAACTCTTCAATAATAATGTCAAAAGCACAAATAGTATCTGAAATTCATCGTCCAGTTAGACGTAGATTTCGGAGACGAAAAATATCTCAAAGAGGGTTAAATGATACATGGGAAATTGATCTTGTAGATATGTCGGCTTATCAAAAAGTAAATAATGGATACAAGTTTCTCTTAACTGTTATCGATATATTTTCAAAATATGCGTATGCCGAAAAAGTTAAATCAAAGACAGCAGATGACGTAGTTAAAAGTATGGAAAAGATTTTTAAAATGGGAGGGGAAGTCTCCAAAAAATATTCATTCTGACCAGGGAAAAGAATTTTTCAACAAAAAATTCCAAAATTTAATGAAAAGCCATAAAATAAATCACTATCATACTTATTCAGAAATGAAGGCTAGTGTTTGTGAAAGGTTTAACAGAACATTAAAATCAATTATGTGGAAACAGTTTAGTTTACATTTTAAATGGATAGAATTTTTACCAAAACTAATTGAAAAATATAATAACACAAAACATAGTACAATTAAGTTAAAACCAAACCAAGTTACATCACAAAATGAAAAACAAATTCTTCGTTCAATTTATAATTACCCTAAAATATTTAATAAGGGAAAATTTAATGTTGGTGATTTTGTTAGAATTGCAAAGTCTAAAGGTACTTTTCAAAAAGGATATGAACCTAACTATTCAACTGAAGTTTTTAAAATAGCTTTCAAAAACAAGACAGACCCGATTACATATAGTTTAAAAGATTATAAAAATAAATTAGTTCGTGGTGGCTTCTATGAACAGGAACTGACTAGTGTCAAAGACCCCAATGCTTATTTAATTGAAAAAATTTTACAACGAAAAGGCAATAAAGTATATGTGAAATATTTAGGTTTTGATAATAGTCATAATCAATGGATAAGTAAATATGATATTCTTTCATAAAAAGTGTAATAAGAATTTATGTAGAAAATTTTTTCTTAACTTTAGAGCACTATTAAATGCAACAATGTTGTAAAAATGTTGTAAAAATGGTAATAGAAAAAATAAAAATAGAAAAATATTTACTAATAAAAATAAATAATTTAGGAATAGGTAAATAAAAAAATAATATTCTTTCATAAAAAAGTATAATTAGAATTTATGTAAAAGATTTTTTCTTAACTTTAGAACACTGTTAAATGCAACAATGTTGCGAAAAATGTTATATAAAAAAATTATAGTTTTATTATTATCAATTAGAATTTATTACATTAATAAACAACTTACTTTACAACTTTTTGTTTTTAATTAGTTTTCTTAAGGATTTTGATTTCTAAACATTGATAATACAATTTTTTAGAAGAAAAATTTAGTATAAATAAAGTGGAATTTTTCTTAAGATATGTCAATTCAAAGACAGAGCTCAACATAATAATAATACAGAAAAAAGGAAGCAAAGATGGAAAACACAGCAGAAATTGTCGCCTACGCTCAGCAAATAGAGCCAACACAGGAGTTAGCCCCAATTAAACGGAAAAGAATAAGAACTCAACAGGAATCGCAGACACTTCATCAACAACAACATCATCATCATCATCATCAACAACAACAACAACAACCACAACAGCAACAACATCAACAATTTCAACAACAACAACAAGAAGAAATCATTCTTCTTCAAGAAGAAGAACCACCAATAAAAAAAAGCTTCAAAGAAGCTTTTAATAACAAAAATGTGGAAACTAGAAAAAGTTTCCTAAAAACTAAAGATATGGAGCAAGATGCTCTATATCATACAATAAATGTTAAGCAAATAAAGACCATTTATGGTCTTAAGTGGGTGTTTGAGACCCGCAATTTAATTATATTTGTACCTCAAAAATATTCTGATATTTTTGAGAATTCAGATTTTGTAAAAGAAATAAAAGAAAAAGAACATTTTGTATACAAAGATAAAAATTTAAATTTAAATATTATAGATATATCTGAGTCGTTTGGTAAAATATATGCAAATTACCAATAAAAGATGTAAATTGGTTTATAGTTATATAAGTTTTTATTATTCATAAATAAATATAAATTTCAAAAAAGGTATAAATTTCTTTTATTTAGTTGCTTTATTTTTCAGATTCATGTTTAAATGTACTTAATGTTAATATGTATATGTAGTTATAAAATGGATTTATTTAATTTTTTTCGTAAAAACACAGGTATTTCATAAAAGAGTCGAGAAAAATTACATCATACATTAAATTTTTGAACTGGAATAAAAATCTCTACTTTTAACCTTGTAACATTCTTTTCTTTACAGATCTATATGAATTTCTTTTACTATTTTAGATCTTGGCATGATTTTTAATGGGATATCAGTGATGAAGAAGGAGATCCAGATTATTTAGAAATTATACCAAATTTATAAAATAACAAATTATACCTAGTTTATAAATAATGAAATAAATAACAAATTATATAGTTACAAAATTGTTTTATTTAATATCTTTTTTTTTTTGTAAAAATACAGGTATTTCATAAAAGAGTCGAGAAAAATTACATCGTATATTAAATTTTTGAACCGGAATATAAATCTCTTTTTTCAACTTTGCAACATTCTTTTCTTCACAGGTCTTTATGTATTTTTTAACATATTCCTTTACATTTGGCTCTGCAGTTTTATTATATGCAACTACTGCATGTAGGAAATCAATCAAACTGTAAAACTCGTCAGCTTCCTCTTTGTTAATGCTAAGATTCTGTCCTACTGTAGATTTTAATCCACTTTGTAAACATAATTTTGAATTTTTAATTGACTGCTTGGAAAATTTTTTATGAAATAGGTCATAAAATTTACACCATTCATGATATTTTAAAATAATTGGTTTCATTCCAATCCAATGAAAAACACTTGCAACTTCAAAAAAATCTGTGTCAAATCCGACAACTATTTTTAATGTGTGACTTCTGTTGAGAAAGTATGTATAACTCAGCAACAAATTAATGCTAGGACTTTGCTCTTCCATTATTTTAATTACACTAAAGTTTATTATTAAATGTTATATCTCTTAGGAAGACATGATTGAGAAATATTATAATTTTCAAATATATGGTGAAAAGTATTTATTATATTTTTGTCATTTTCTATATGATTTTCTTTATTAAATTGTTTTAAAAAAGCGTTCATACTATAACCGCAACATCTATACCATGTATAAACACAACAATATTGCCCACAAACATCTGAATAGTTACTTTGTAACTGTTTCTTATTAAAAATTATACATTGATTTTTTAAGTAACTTAAAATTTCTAATTTATCTGGTTTTCTACCAAACGAATCAAAATATTCAACACAGCCATTCTTTGGCTTAAAAATAGCTAACCAATGTGTTTCCGGATCTTTTGATTTATCAGTGTTTACAATTAAAAAAGTTTGTTTTTCAATTATTCTGGGGAGTTGATCCAGAGCAAAAACTCCTTTAAAAAATTTACGTGTGTGTTTGTTACATCTTAATACGTCACTTATCTCTAGGGTATTCATCAATCAAATTGATTCAAGTCATATACTTTAGTTGTTTCTTTAATATAATTAGATAAAAACTCTTTTTTGATTTTTTTATTTGTTATAATAACATCAAATTTTTCTAGTATTTGACAGAGCTCTTTATTTATTTTATCGTTGTACACAGTTCCAAAAGAGTAATTATCAAAATTATCATTTATAAAATCCCTAGTTGGAAATTTATACTTGAGCTCTTTTACAAACTTTTTACAAGGTTCTTTAAAACCAACTATACAAATATCTTTCGCAAACAAGGTATTATTATCATCACTACAAAATGTTACATCCAGAAGTGCACAAGACAGTGACATTTTGTCAAATATTCAAATTTACTTTTATATATGCTATTTATAGGTTTGAGAATATATTTCGGTTTTTATCAATTTGTAAACTTGCATCAAATTCTCCATAAACAATAGCAGTCAGTGTAGATGTAAGTGGTTTTGATAGTTTTGCCTCAATTCTAACTGTACCTTGATTTAGTAGACCTTGACACACTTCATTTCCTGATGAATCTGGAGTTAAATCAAAAGCTAGAATGAAAAACCCATTACTAAACATGGTTTTTGTTATCTGATGACCTTTATCATTATGGTAAATTCCAGTTCCCGAAAAAAGTGCACTGTATGCTCTTGTACAGCAATTATTTTCATCTGAAAAACTGGTTTCAATTGCTGAATTAGGTATTTGACCACCATTTACGTTTAACACAAATTGTGAAATATCAAAATGTTTAAAATTGTATGGGTTTTTTGACCTTTTTCCAGAGTAACCTGTATTTTCTGTCATGCAATGATTGTGTTTGGCAACTGTCCAATAAAAACATTATCAAGTGATATTGATGAATTATTATGTGGAATGGTAAAAGTTTTTACCTCTACCCGTTTGTAATTGTATTTGGCATTAGTTTTTTTCCAATACAGCATTATGTGCTAATAGCACACTAGGATTAATTGTTACATGTCTCATAAATAAAGTGGCTTCTAAAATTTTCAGTTGAGATTCATCAGTATCATCTGCAAAGAGAAATCTGGTTTTTCTAATGTTAGGACAACTCGAACATCGACATTGTTTATGAGAAGTGTAGGTTGGTTAAACATATCTAAATATAATTTCCCCATAAGTTCCACTACATTGCTATTTTGGTATAATTTTTGACGTTCTTTTGAACCACTATTATCTGTTTTTGCTATATTTGGCTTATCTAGCATTCATCCACCACACTCCAAATGCGTTGTAGCGGCATCCGTACCATAATTTAACAATGATTCAATATAAGCTCTGTAATGATAATTGCCATCTGATGGAGATATATTCTTTCCATTTAGTTGAACATTACATTGTTTTATTAATGAATGTAACATATTATTAACCACACTTGGTTGTTGTATAGGTGTTCCATCAGTTTTTTTATCTTTATTCCATTGAGTTCCATCTTTTTTTAAAATTTGTACTTTTAATTTTAGATATGTCGAAGACTATATGTCGTCTCTATATGTATCACCGTGCCCTAGTGAAACAAATTCTATGACAGACGGATTATCTAAAGAAGCAATAGGGTTATAGGAAACTTCTTCAGATCGTAAAATACTTGACTGAATAGGCTGTGTTTTAAAAATATCAAGCTCAGATTTCATACATTCAATCATAATTATTCAAAAATATCTTTTTATTTGTTTTTGTTATTAACTTTGCGTCGCTTCGACGTAAAATAATTTAAATTATTAATGAGAGGTCTTTTTATAGATTTTTTTCGTTTTCTTTTGCCTTGTCCATACATTTCATTGAGTTTCCGAACTGCACCTCGTCTTACATTTTTCATTATCTCTTTACTTCGATCTTGAACCACTTCTTTTACATTTGCACCTGTGGCAATATCAGATAATGCATTAATACCAGAGTTAATAACCTCTTTTTTAAATATATTAGCTCCAGACGTAAATATTGGTTTTAAATATCTAAAAAGACCACCGAAAAAGCTCCCTAACCCTCGTCCCCTTTGGTAAGGTACAATTGAGTGTAACAAAGGACCAATATCCTCAAGACCTTTTCCTGATTGAACTAAATAATATTTGTAGTACGCTCTCTCCATAATGAATAAAATAAAATAATATATAGTTTTGTAAAATCGCTTTTATTTATACTTTTTTTAAATGTAATACAATTTTTGTTGGAATTGAACTATTGGAAAAGTTTATTTTGTATCCATATTTATCACATAAAAGTAATGAAATGTTATTAAATGATTTCCCCACATTGCAATATTGAATATTACTGAATTCTTTTACAGTATCAGTGAAAGAATTTTGTATGTTAACAGATCTTAAACACCTTATATCTTTATCAACTAGTTTTTGCGGTTAAATTATATCTGTGTATATAAAAAACATATCTGGTTTACTAATGGGAATCAATTGTACACTATCTATAAAAGTTTTGAAAGCTTCTATTACACGTGATTTATATTTTTTAAAATCTGTAACTTTAAAAGATACTTGATTGAAACATGTTGTCAAAAGTCCTTCGAGGGTATAAGCGTAATTTGCTCTTATTTTTATATCTATTTTAGGCTTAGTAACACATATTGTGGTGTAACTTAAATTTTTAGGCATCTCCTCAGCTTTTATTGGTTGTGTATAATGAACTTCATCGTTTATAAAATTAAAAATTCCCCAAATCAACTGTCGTTCAACTTCTTTTCTTGTAAACCTATTAAGTGGGCGTATATTTTGAATTAGTGTTGGTAGTAGAAAAACTTTCCAGTCACATATCATTTGTTTTTCTATGTATGGAATATATGATGTTCCAACCCCTATCATATCTTTCTGCATACCTTTAATAAATATTTGAGTACTTTTTTCCCATTCTTCACCATACACGTTTGGAACGAAATCATTAACATACATTTCTGAAATACCGACTTTCCACCTTGAATCACACATGTATTTATTCATTTCATTTGTAAAAGATGATAATGAATTTTCTGGATAATAGTTCATAGATGAATCACTGAGTAAAGTGGCATAAAATTCATCATTTACTTGTATGTTGTGCATGAGCTTGCGGATTTATTCTTACGAATTGGAAAATTAAGTTCTGTTTGAGTATTACCTACTGCTGACCTTAAAACACGTCTTGATGAATTATTCAACTCTTTGCTATTTATAGTTTTTTCTTTTTTCGTTGGTGGGCTTGGGCTATCTAAAGGAACAGTTATAATATCCCCTGTATCAGTTTCAAAAATTTCTACATTTTTATTTCTAATTGATTTTCTTTTTCTAAGGCGTTCTCCAACTGAAGCAGCTGACAATGCTTTTGTTAAAACATTTTCCTGAATTTCATCATCAAATACTTCGTCATCAGCTTCTTTTTCATATACTTCTTCTTCTTCAGGAACAACTTGTATTCCTACATTCTTATATTCAGGAAAATGCGATTGAGCTTCGGTATCTACATACATTGGTTTTGCACGAGTTTGAGTACCTTTTGTTTCCGTAATTTTTATTTTCTCCTCTTTATTTCTAGGAAGTTCTCGTTTTTTGTTTCTTATTTTAAATAAATTTTGTCTGTATAAATACCATTTTTGAGTGTCTGTTAGATATTTATTTAACAATATTTTTTTCATATTTTTATCCAACTCATTTAATTCAAAGTCTGCATTTTGTTTCATTTTCTCATAAATCTCGGGTTTTAGTATAATCATTTTGTTAAATGTTGTATTATTCATTTTATAAAATTTCCGATTATCCCTGATAGTACTGCACCAAGAAGTGTAGGTAAAAATCCACCACGTTGAATAATAATTTTTTTTTTGTTATTTTTAGATTTTTCCCGGCAAATAAGTGATCTTAATTCTTTTTTATACTTTCGTAATTGGGTTGTTGCTTCTTTACTTAGATTACAATTACCTTTTAAAATATTTAAAGAGATTTCGTAAAATGTTTTGATTATTTCAGGGTCACAATGTTTTATAATTACTTTCTGAAATTTCGGTTTAGAGCTTTTTAATAGGTGCAATATATGACGGTTGACCTTCAAACGTTTCATATTCTTTGCCAAATTGTTCTAACTGATATCTTGTACAAAAACACAAACCTTTTCCAAATATATCACTTCTTAATCGAAATATATCATTAACGTCTTGAGTAAGATCTATTAATATATACCCGTATGGTTCTGACGTCTCTTCATTATATACTTTTTCAAATGCTTTGATTTGATTGGGATATATTTGGCGAGCTAGAGGTAATATCTGCGATTTATCTCTTGGATTTTTGAAAAGTACTAGATATTTACAGTTAAGCGAAATATCTCTTGAAAATTTACCCTGGTGAAAAACATTTTGTGTTACAAATATTACAGATAAATTTCTATGGTGTGATCCTCTAGTAAATAAATCACATACAGACTTATCATGGGAATTTAACATCATATCATCGATAATAATTAAGAAAGGTTCTTTATTGTCATTAAAATCCGGAATAGTGTTACTATATTCCACATCTTTTAAATATTTTGGAACGGCATTTTTGTCTGGATTACACCAAATAATTTTATTAATATGTGGTTGTATATTTTATTTTTTATACTTTATTAAATTATGAATAAAAGTGGTTTTACCACAGCATGATGGCCCCGCTACCATCATTGTAAATGGATGAAATAGCATAGTTGTATTAGTTAAAAATAGCACTGTTAACCTATATTTATATGAAAAGCTCTTTTGCCGAAGTGAATATAAATGTAAATTTATTTATTCTAATGAGTATTCTTACACAAACCGTCGACATAGTTAAACGAGTTCTCATAGTTGACCTACAATTTTTACAAGGAAATGAAAAGCAATATTTCCTAAAACAATTAGCCATACTTGAAAAAGGAAGTTTAATTCCAACTGTCTATCACTTCAAAGCACCGTACCCCTCAGAGGAACTTAGTCCGGATATGAAATATAATAACCAGTATTGCGAAAATAAAATAAATGGACTTAAATGGAATAACGGTCTAGTTGAATATTTAGATGTAAAATGCATATTAAAACACTATTTAGAGTCAGCTGAAAAAATTTATGTTAAAGGAGAACAAAAAAAACTATTCCTTCAAAAGTACATTGACAGTGATAAAGTAGAAGATTTAAGCAGAAACTTGCCGTCATTACAAAAGATTGATAACTTTAAATCAAATTGTCCTATACACTTATTAAACAACAATTTCAGATGTGCTGTTAAAAATTGTTATAATGTATATATGTATCTTTTAAAAGAAAAAATGTTAGATTAAAACAGCACTGATTTCTATAAAATTGTAAAATATTTTTAAATAAAAAATTATTTCAAACATATAAATAAATTTGTTTTATTTTTTTTTTTTTAACACAACATAAGAATACATCTTTTTTGTTCTACATTCTTACATATCAATAAAATCTTAAAATACTAATAATTTTTTCTTTCCTCTTCTTTAAATATTTCATCCGAACAAAAAAGAAAAGAAAAAAATTCATCTCAAAATATCAATTTGGTCAAGGTTGATTCATATTTAAAAACCAGTTTTGCACTTTTTTCTTTTAATTTTAAAAATTCGCATAGGTACACTTAATTTGTTTAAATTTTTCTCTTTACATTTTATAAAAACGCATTTTTTCTTACTATATCCATTTACGCCTATTACTTAAACCACATGTTAGATATTTTTGATTTTCTGTTTCTTTTCTTTTTATTCATATTTTTGTCAACATTCTTACATAACAATAAAATCTTATACGGAGATACTCGCAATTAATTAATGGTTTTTATTTCCTCTTCTTTAAATACTTCATAAAAAAAAGAAAAAACAAGAAAAAAAGAAAAAAATGCATCTCAAAATTGCATTAATTTTGTTGATTCTTTATCTAAAATGTAAAAAACCAGTTTGTACTTTTTTTTTAATTTTAAAGAAACGTATAGGTACATTTTTTTTTCTCTTTACATTGTATGAAAAAGCATTTTTTTTTTCCTACTATTTTCCTGCATACCTATTACTTAAACCAAGTATACAATCTTTATAAACAACTGACGATCGCCGCCAGTCTGACTTACTTTTAAAATAACCTTGACATACTTCCTGTCTGGCCTTCCGGGTGACCTTGACCTACTTCTGGGTGACCTTGACCTACTTCCGGGTGACCTTGACCTACTGACCTATCTGGCCCAAGTGCCTACCTATCTACTCGTCTGCAAATAAATAAAAATCTGGTTTTTCAAGTGTTAAAACTATACGAATGTCAACATTATTTATAAGTAGAGTAGGTTGATTAAACATATCTACGAGTAGTTTACCTACATTGCTATTATCATACAATTTTTGGCGCTCTTTTGATCCGCCGGTTTATTATTAGATTTAGCTATATTTGCTTTATCTAAAATCCATCCTGCACATTCTAAATGAGTTGCAGCAGCATCTGTACCATAATTTAATAAAGATTCAATATAAGCTCTATAGTGATAATTTCCATCAGACGGTGTTATATTTTTACCATTTAATTGAACATTACATTGTTTTATTAAAGAATGTAAAATGTTATTAACTACACTTGGTTGTATTATTATTTTTCGTTCAGCATTTTTATCATTATTCCATTGTGTTCCATCGTTCTTTAAGATCTGTACTTTTAACCTCAAATATGTAGAAGACAAATCTCTATATGTATCGCCATGACCCAGTGAAACAAATTCAACAGTTGAATGATAGACTGAATGGGTTGGGTTTTAAAAATATCCAACAGATTTCATACACTCAATCATAATTAATTAAAAATATCTTTTTGTTTCTTTTTGTTATTATCTTTGCGTCGTTTTGACGTAAAATAGTTTAAATTTTTAATGAATGCTCGTTTTATTCGTTTCGTTTTCTTTTACCAGAACCATACATTTCATTCAGTTTTCGTAAGGCACCACGTCGTACATTTTTAGCAATCTCTTTACTACGATCTTGCATAACTTCTTTTACATTTACACCAGATGCAATATCAGATAAAGCATCGATACCACAGTTAAAAACCTCTTTTTTAAAAATATCAGCACCTGAAGTAAATAATGGTTTCAAATATCTAAAAGTCCCCCGAAAAAGCTTTCCAATCCACGATCTCTTTGAAAAGTTACGGTTGAATGTAATAAAGGGCCGATATCATCAAGTCCTCTACCAGATTGAATTAAATAATACTTATAGTATACTCTCTCCATAATGAATAAAATAAAATAATATATAGTTTTGTAAAATCGCTTTTATTTATACTTTTTTTAAATGTAATACAATTTTTGTTGGAATTGAACTATTGGAAAAGTTTATTTTGTATACATATTAATCACATAAAAGTAATGAAATGTTATTAAATGATTTCTCCACATTGCAATATTGAATATTACTGAATTCTTTTACAGTATCAGTGAAAGAATTTTGTATGTTAACAGATCTTAAACACCTTACATCTTTATTACCTATCTTTTGCGGTTCAATTATGTCTGTGTATATAAAAAACATATCTGGTTTATTAATGGGAATCAATTGTACACTATCTATAAAAGTTTTGAAAGCTTGTATTACACGTAATTTATATTTTTTAAAGTCTGTAACTTTAAAAGATACTTGATTGAAACATGTTGTCAAAAGTTCTTCGAGGGTATAAGCGTAATCTTCTCTTATTTTTATATCTATTTTAGGCCTAGTGACATATTGTGGTATAACTTATATTTTTAGGCATCTCTTCAGCTTTTGTTGTTTGTGTATAATGAATTTCATCGTTTATAAAATAAAAAATTCCCCAAATCAACTGTCGTTCAACTTTTTTTCTTATAAACCTATTAAGTGGGCGTATATTTTGAATTAGTGTTGGCAGTAGAAAAACTTTCCAGTCGCATATCATTTGTTTTTCTATGTATGAAATATATGATGTTCCAACTCCTGTCATATCTTTCTGCATACCTTTAATAAATATTTAAGTACTTTTTTCCCATTCATTTCGGAAATACCGACTTTCCCCCTTGAACCACACATGTATTTATTCATTTTATTTGTAAAAGATGATAATGAATTTTCTGGATAATAGTTCATAGATGAATCACTGAGTAAAGTGACATAAAATTCATCATTTACTTCTATGTTTTTCATGAGCTTGCGGATTTATTCTTACGAATTGGAAAAATAAGTTCTGTTTGAGTATTACCTACTGCTGACCTTAAAACACGTCTTGATGAATTATTCAACTCTTTGCTATTTATAGTTTTTTTTTTGTTGGTGGGCTTGGGCTATCTAAAGGAACAGTTATAATGTCTCCTGTATCAGTTTCAAAAATGTCTACATTTTTATTTCTAATTGATTTTCTTTTTCTAAGACGTTCTCCAACTGAAGCAGCTGACAATGCTTTTGTTAAAACATTTTCCTGAATTTCATCATCAAATACTTCGCCATCAGCTTCTTTTTCATATACTTCTTCTTCTTCAGGAAGAACTTGTATTCCGACATTCTTATATTCAGGAAAATGCGATTGAGCTTCGGTATCTACATACATTGGTTTTGCACGAGTTTGAGTACCTTTTGTTTCCGTAATTTTTATTTTCTCCTCTTTATTTCTAGGAAGTTCTCGTTTTTTGTTTCTTATTTTAAATAGATTTTGTCTGTATAAATACCATTTTTGATTGTCCGTGAGATGTTTATTTAACAATATTTTTTTCATATTTTTATCCAACTCATTAAGATCAACGTCCGCATTTTGCTTCATTTTCTCATAAATCTCAGGTTTTAAAATCTTCATTTTATTAAATGTTGTATTATTCATTTTATAAAATTTCCGATTATCCCTGATAGTATTGCACCAAGAAGTGTAGGTAAAAATCCACCACGTTGAATAATAATTTTTCTTTTGTTATTTATAGATTTTTCCCGGCAAATAAGTGATCTTAATTCTTTTTTATACTTTCGTAATTGGGTTGTTGCTTCTTTACTTAGATTACAATTACCTTTTAAAATATTTAAAGAGATTTCGTAAAATGTTTTTACTACTTCAGGGTCACAGTGTTTTATAATTACTTTCTGAATTTTTGGTTTAGAGGTTTTTAATAGGTGCAATTTATGTCGATTGGTCTTCAAGCATTTCTTTAGGTGTAGGGTATAAAAATTCTGGGAAATAGTAAGGATCTCCTTCTTGGTTATTTATCTCCCAAATTTGTTGCTCATCTGTATCTTCATCTAAAACTTGAAACGGTGATATGAATTTTTCAGTTTCCTTTAATTCCTCGTCATCTACAGTAGATGTAATTTCATCAACTTGAACCTCATTTTGTGTACTGACTATTGCAGTTTCATTTTGTATCATTACAGCTTGAAGAAAATCGATTAAGTTGTAAAATGTGTCAGCTTCCTCCTTGTTAATACTAAGACATCGACCAATAACAATTCTTAACCCATATTGTAAACATAATTTTGTATTCTTTATTGATTGTTTCGAGTACCTTTCACAAAATTGCTGATGGAACTTACACCAATCATGATATTTTAAAATAGCTGGCTTTTTTCCAATACGGTGAAAAATGCAAGTTGCTGCAAGGGATTCTGTATCAAAACCAACAAGAACTTTTAATGACTGATTTCTGTTGAGAAAATATGTATAGCTCAACATCAAATTTGTGTTCGAACCTTCATTTTCCATTACTACGTTTTAACTAAAGCTTTTTAATATTAATTATATTGCTGAGGTACACAAGATTGTGAAAAATTTGAATTTCCAAATAAATTATAGAACATATTTATAATCAGATTGTCGTTTTCTATATGATTATCTTTGTGAAATTCATTCAAAAAAGTTTTCATACTTAAACCAAAACATCTATACCAGCCAAAAACGCAACAGTATTGCCCACGTACATTTGAAAGAATACCCTGTATCTGCTTATTATTAAAAACTATGCACTGATTTTTCAAGTATTCCAAAATATCCGGTTTATCTGGAACTCCACCATACGAATCAAAATATTCTGTGCAACCATGCTTTGGAATATAAAGGGCAAACCAATGTGTTCCCGGATCTTTTATCTTGTCAGCGTTTACAATTAAAAATGTTGGTTTTTCTATTATTTTTGGAATTTTGTCTAAAGCAAAAACTTCCTTAAAATATTTGTTTGTAAATTTGTTATATTTTAAAACACTAATTATTTCTAAAGTGTTCATGACTCAAACTTACTCAAATCATACACTCTACTTATTTCATTAATGTAGTTCATTCAAATCTCCTTTTTTATTTTTTCATTTGTTATAATAACATCAAATTTTTCTAGTACCTGTCTTAATTCTTTATTAATTTTATCATTATGTACAGTTCCGAAAGAGTAATTTTCAAAATTTTCATTTATAATTTCTTTGGTTGGAAATTTGTAAGTAAACTCTTTTACAAATTTTTTACAAGGTTCTTTAATTCCAACTAAACAAATATCCTTTACAAATAAAGTATTTTTATCATCACAACAAAACTTCACATCCACAAGTGCACAGGACGATGACATTTTGTCGAATATTCAAATACATGTTTCAGTATTCTAGTTATAGATTTGTAAATATATTTCGATTTTTATCAATTTGTATGCTTGCATCAAATTCTCCATAAACAATAGCAGTGAGTGTAGATGTAAGTGGTTGTAATAGCCTTGCCCCAATTCTAACCGTACCCTGGTTTAGTAAACCTTGACATACTTTGTTTCCAGATGCATCTGGAGTTAAATCAAAAGCTAGTATAAAAAACCCATTACTAAACATAGACTTTGTTATTTGATGACCTGTATCATTGTGGTAAATTCCTGTATCAGATCATTGTGATGACCTGTATCATTGTGGTAAATAAAAAAGTGTACTGTATGCTCTTGTACAGGAATTATTTTCATCTGAAAAACTGGTTTCAATTGCTGAATTATGTATTTGAACACCGTTTACGTTTAACACAAATTGTGAAATATCAAAATGTTTAAAATTGTATGGGTTTTTTGATCTTTTTCCAGAGTAACCCACATTTTCTGTCATACACAAAATTATTGTGTTTGGCAACTGTCCAATAAAAACATTATCAAGCGATATTGACGAGCTGTTGGAATTGTAAAACTTTTTAATTCAACGCGTTTATAATTATATTTAGCATTGGATTTCCCAAGAACAGCATTGTGTGCTAACAGTACGCTTCAAAATATACGCCCACTTAATAGGTTTATAAGAAAAGAAGTTGATTTTGGTTTAGAGGTTTTTAATAGGTGCAATTTATGTCGATTGGTCTTCAAGCATTTCATATTCATCCCCAAATTCTTCTAATTGATCTCTCGTACAATAACACAAACCTTTTCCAAATATATCATTTCTTAATTGAAATATATCATTAACGTCTTGAGTAAGATCTATTAATATATAACCATATGGTACTGACATCACATCATTATATACTTTTTCAAATGCTTTTATTTGTAATAATAATTTTGTAATATCTGCGATGTATCTCTTGGATTTTTGAAAAGTACTAAATATTTACAGTTGAGTAAAATATCTCTTGAAAATTTACTCTTGTGAAAAACATTTTGTGTTACAAATATTACAGATAAATTTCTATGATGTGATCCTCTAGTAAATAAATCACATACATACTTATCACGAGAATTTAACAACATATCATCGATAATAAATAACAAAGGTTTTTGATTATCATTAAAATCTGGAATAGTGTTATATACTTATATATACTTTCGTAATTGGGTTGTTGCTTCTTTACTTAGATTACAATTACCTTTTAAAATATTTAAAGAGATTTCGTAAAATGTTTTTACTACTTCAGGGTCACAGTGTTTTATAATTACTTTCTGAATTTTTGGTTTAGAGGTTTTTAATAGGTGCAATTTATGTCGATTGGTCTTCAAGCATTTCTTTAGGTGTAGGGTATAAAAATTCTGCAAAATAGTAAGGATCTCCTTCTTGGTTATTTATCTCCCAAATTTGTTGCTCATCTGTATCTTCATCTAAAACTTGAAACGGTGATATGAATTTTTCAGTTTCCTTTAATTCCTCGTCATCTACAGTAGATGTAATTTCATCAACTTGAACCTCATTTTGTGTACTGACTATTGCAGTTTCATTTTGTATCATTACAGCTTGAAGAAAATCGATTAAGTTGTAAAATGTGTCAGCTTCCTCCTTGTTAATACTAAGACATCGACCAATAACAATTCTTAACCCATATTGTAAACATAATTTTGTATTCTTTATTGATTGTTTCGAGTACCTTTCACAAAATTGCTGATGGAACTTACACCAATCATGATATTTTAAAATAGCTGGCTTTTTTCCAATACGGTGAAAAATGCAAGTTGCTGCAAGGGATTCTGTATCAAAACCAACAAGAACTTTTAATGACTGATTTCTGTTGAGAAAATATGTATAGCTCAACATCAAATTTGTGTTCGAACCTTCATTTTCCATTACTACGTTTTAACTAAAGCTTTTTAATATTAATTATATTGCTGAGGTACACAAGATTGTGAAAAATTTGAATTTCCAAATAAATTATAGAACATATTTATAATCAGATTGTCGTTTTCTATATGATTATCTTTGTGAAATTCATTCAAAAAAGTTTTCATACTTAAACCAAAACATCTATACCAGCCAAAAACGCAACAGTATTGCCCACGTACATTTGAAAGAATACCCTGTATCTGCTTATTATTAAAAACTATGCACTAATTTTTCAAGTATTCCAAAATATCCGGTTTATCTGGAACTCCACCATACGAATCAAAATATTCTGTGCAACCATGCTTTGGAATATAAAGGGCAAACCAATGTGTTCCCGGATCTTTTATCTTGTCAGAGTTTACAATTAAAAATGTTGGTTTTTCTATTATTTTTGGAATTTTGTCTAAAGCAAAAACTTCCTTAAAATATTTGTTTGTAAATTTGTTATATTTTAAAACACTAATTATTTCTAAAGTGTTCATGACTCAAACTTACTCAAATCATACACTCTACTTATTTCATTAATGTAGTTCATTCAAATCTCCTTTTTTATTTTTTCATTTGTTATAATAACATCAAATTTTTCTAGTACCTGTCTTAATTCTTTATTAATTTTATCATTATGTACAGTTCCGAAAGAGTAATTTTCAAAATTTTCATTTATAATTTCTTTGGTTGGAAATTTGTAAGTAAACTCTTTTACAAATTTTTTACAAGGTTCTTTAATTCCAACTAAACAAATATCCTTTACAAATAAAGTATTTTTATCATCACAACAAAACTTCACATCCACAAGTGCACAGGACGATGACATTTTGTCGAATATTCAAATACATGTTTCAGTATTCTAGTTATAGATTTGTAAATATATTTCGATTTTTATCAATTTGTATGCTTGCATCAAATTCTCCATAAACAATAGCAGTGAGTGTAGATGTAAGTGGTTGTAATAGCCTTGCCCCAATTCTAACCGTACCCTGGTTTAGTAAACCTTGACATACTTTGTTTCCAGATGCATCTGGAGTTAAATCAAAAGCTAGTATAAAAAACCCATTACTAAACATAGACTTTGTTATTTGATGACCTGTATCATTGTGGTAAATTCCAGTTCCTGAAAAAAGTGTACTGTATGCTCTTGTACAGGAATTATTTTCATCTGAAAAACTGGTTTCAATTGCTGAATTATGTATTTGAACACCGTTTACGTTTAACACAAATTGTGAAATATCAAAATGTTTAAAATTGTATGGGTTTTTTGATCTTTTTCCAGAGTAACCCACATTTTCTGTCATACACAAAATTATTGTGTTTGGCAATTGTCCAATAAAAACATTATCAAGCGATATTGACGAGCTGTTGGAATTGTAAAACTTTTTAATTCAACGCGTTTATAATTATATTTAGCATTGGATTTCCCAAGAACAGCATTGTGTGCTAACAGTACGCTTCAAAATATACGCCCACTTAATAGGTTTATAAGAAAAGAAGTTGATTTTGGTTTAGAGGTTTTTAATAGGTGCAATTTATGTCGATTGGTCTTCAAGCATTTCATATTCATCCCCAAATTCTTCTAATTGATCTCTCGTACAATAACACAAACCTTTTCCAAATATATCATTTCTTAATCGAAATATATCATTAACGTCTTGAGTAAGATCTATTAATATATAACCATATGGTACTGACATCACATCATTATATACTTTTTCAAATGCTTTTATTTGTAATAATAATTTTGTAATATCTGCGATGTATCTCTTGGATTTTTGAAAAGTACTAAATATTTACAGTTGAGTGAAATATCTCTTGAAAATTTACTCTTGTGAAAAACATTTTGTGTTACAAATATTACAGATAAATTTCTATGATGTGATCCTCTAGTAAATAAATCACATACATACTTATCACGAGAATTTAACATCATATCATCGATAATAAATAACAAAGGTTTTTGATTATCATTAAAATCTGGAATAGTGTTACTATATTCAATATCTTTGACATATTTTGGAACGGTATTTTTGTCTGGATTACACCAAATTATTCTATTAATATGTGATTGTATATTTTCTTTTTTATATTTTATTAAATTATGAATAAAAGTGGTTTTACCACAGCATGATGGACCAGCCACCATCATAGTAAACGGGTGAAACAGCATAATTGTCTTAGTTCAAAACTAACTCTGTTAACCTATATTTATACGAAAAGCTCTTTTCTCGGAGTGAATATAAATGTAATTTAGTTATTCTATGGAACATTCTTCCATAAACCTTCGACATGGTTAAACAAGTTCTCATAGTTGACCTACAATTTTTACAAGGAAACGAAAAGCAATATTTCCTAAAAGAGTTAGCCATACTTCAAAAAGGAAGTTTAATTCCAACTGTGTATCACTTCAAAGAACCGTACCCCGCAGAAGAACTTAGTCAGGATATGAAATATAATAACCAGTATTGCGAAAGTGAAATAAATGGACTTAAATGGAATAACGGTTTAGTTGAATATTTAGATGTAAAATGTATATTGAAACACTATTTAGAATCAGCTGAAAAATTTATGTTAAAGGAGAACAAAAAAACGTTTTCTTCAAAAGTACATTGACAGTGTTAAAATAGAAGATCTAAGCAGAAACTTGCCGTCATTTCAAAAGATTGATAACTTTAAATCAAATTGTCCTATACACCTATAAAACAACAATTGCAGATGTACTGTTAAAAATTGTTGTAATGTATATATGAATATTTTAAAGGAAAAAAGGTTAGATTAAGACTTTCAATTTTCATACTTGCACGATATGAATTTAAATAACAAAACTAAAAAAGTTCACTTCAATATTAAACAAGAAATTCACGTTATGCATGTACGGGAGTATGCTTACAGATCAGCAAGGAAAAGTCACTGGGAAGAATACGCACGTGATACAAGTAGATTTCAAAGACGTATAGAAAAAGATGGTCTCACTATTTCTGCAATTTTAACATCCGATCATCGTAAAATAATGTTAAAACTTAGATTTAAATAAAAATATAATAATAAAAGAATTTAAACATAAAAATAAATGTCTTTTATTTTTATCTTATGTTTTTAAAATAGATACCATTTAACCTATCTTTGAATTATTTTTTATTCTATACAACAACATAAACAAAAACAAAAAAAAAAAATATAAACATAAACATAAATGCATATCAAGAAACATAAATGCATATTAAAGAGTATATCTTTAGTTTAAACAGTTCCATATTTTTGATTTGCTGTTTGTTTTCTTTTTATTCATATTTTCTGAACATTCTTAATTAATAAATAAAAAAAATATCTTACACGACATGCGGTCAGCTAATTAATGACTTTCGTTTTCTCTTTTCTTCTATAAATTCTTCTATCCAGAAGAGACCACATTTTTATGTAAGCAAAAAAAAAAATATATCTTACTTTAATTTTTTTTCTTTATGCTAACAAAAAAAAAGAAAAAAACAGGATTACACTTTTTCTTTTCAATTTTAAAGATGCGCTGTAGATTTAAAAATAAAAAAAATTTTTCTCTTTTTTATTTTCATATAAGAAATTTTCTTACTACTTTTATATGTGCGCCTAGTATTTAAACTTCAGTTATACAATTTTGTTTATTAAGGGCCGGCCCTACTTTAAATTGTTTAACACTTGACTTCCTACTATAAAACCATTTGAAACTTATAAGTTAACAACCAACACATATAACTTAACTTAAAACCTAAACCAAAACGATCAAAACAAGTTCTTGACCTACTAACCAAGCATGACCTACATCCCCATCAATCAAAATGTAGGTCAACATGTCGTGCGATATGGGTCAAATTTTTTTCCTATCCCAAAGTGCAGGGTTACCTACAACTAATAATAATAATAATAATAATAATAATAATAATAATAATAATAATAATAATAATAATAATAATAATAATAATAATAATAATAATAATAATAATAATAATAAAAATAATAATAATAATAATAAAAATAATAATAATAATATTAATAATAATAATAATGATAATAGTAATAATAATAATAATAATAATTATAACGATAATAATAATAATGTTAGTAACGGCAATAACAATAATAATTATAACGATAATAATGATAATAATAATTATAACGATAATAATCATAATAATAAATTATAACGATAATAATAATAATTATGTTAGTAATGATAATAATAATAATAATCAAAATATCATCAATACAAATATTAATAATAATAACAATAATATTAATTATAATAACAATAATATTAATAATAATGATAAACTAGTATTACAAGATCCACTTGTTTCTCCAATCTTTAGAATGACAAAGCAATCTCTAACAGAAGGTAGCAAATATGCTCTGTCAAGATTCAGAGATGAGACGATTCTCTACAACGTGAGACTTTTCCTAGCCTATTTACATAATGATTCGTATAACACCGTTATAGAAGGTAAAACTAGGACTCACCTGTCAGTTCTCATTCACAATGAGGACCTGCCATCTAATTCTAAAGATTTATACGATATTTATCTCAGATATCATAAAAAGGCTTCTCTGTTAAAAAAGTCGAAGAGGATCTTAATGCTTATCGTAGTCATTTCAATAGCAACAATCATTTGAATCAATCACGTGGGAGTTATAACAAGTTTTTTCGTCCAAACTCTAAGTAATTACTCAAGTTTCAACCAAACTTCAAACCTCTGAATGGTTCATTTACAGAAAGGATAGTGATTTTCGATTTGCAAATTGTTCGCGAGGAGGTGGTGTTCCTTCAAAAGTACATTGACAGTGATAAAATAGAAGATTTAAGCAGAAACTTGCCGTCATTACTAAAGATTGATAACTTTCAATCAAATTGTCCTATACACTTATTAAACAACAATTTCAGATGTGCTGTTAAAAATTGTTATAATGTATATATGTATCTTTTAAAAGAAAAAATGTTAGATTAAAACAGCACAGATTTCTATAAAATTGTAAAATATTTTTAAATAAAAAATTATTTCAAACATATAAATAAATTTGTTTTATTTTTAGCACATTTCCAAAAAAATTTTGAAAAAATGTGCTTATTAGTTTCACTCTGTCCGTCCGTCCGTCCGTCCGTCTGTTTACAAAACTTCTACACCGTTAAAGATAGAGAAAAAAAATTTTAACCATAGGTAGGTCTCATAAAAAAAATAATTTTGTGGAACAACTTTTTCATGTAACCCCCCCCCATTACGGAGCTACAGCCCCTCAAACTTTGAAAAAGCCCTATTTTTAAATGCATATATCTTATGTTCTGCTTAAGATTTTTTCAATCTAAAAACGTCATTGGACAGGTATTTCTTTTATCTTTGTAAATTAATATCAATATTATACAATTTTTTTAAATTTAGTATTTAAATTTACCGTTATGTGAAAACCAAATTTTGCATGATTTTTCTACTTTCATAACTCCGGCATGCTTCTAGATAGAAGCTTGAAATTTTGAGGCAAGAAAGAACTTTTAGAATTAGTATAAGTTTGCTCAGAAAATTTTTTCGAACCACCCCCTGTTTATGAGCTATTAGGGTTTAAAAATTGAAAATTTGCTATTTTTAAACACCTGTAACTTAGGAACCTGTACACATTTTACTTCTGCAAGATATAAAAATTAAAGCTACAATAATATATTTTTACGTGTGTTAAACGTTTATTTTAATTGTAAAGGATTCCAAAGTTGCAGCTCTTCAAAATTGCGAAAAAGCCCCATTTTCAGATGTATATATCTCGGGCTCTGCGTAGTAATTTTGCAATCTAAAACCGCCAGAAGATCGAAAATTTTATTATCTATATAAAACAATATCAAAATTATGTAATATTTTGTAATTTACTATTTAAATTTACCGTTATGTGAAAACCACATTTTGCATGAAATTTCTTTTTTCATAACTCCGGCACCCCTTTAGATAGGAACCTGAAATTTTGAGACAAGAAAGAACTTTTAGAATTAGTATAAGTTTAAATTTTTTGGTAGCGCCCCCTCTTTAAGAGTTATTACGCCTCAAAAATTGAAAATTTGCTATTTTTAGACACCTGTAACTTAGGCACCTGTACAAATTTTTCTTCGGCAAGACATGAAAATTAAAGGTTTAATAATATATTTTTATGTGTGTTAACTGCTTTTCTTAGTTATATAGGATTCCGGACTTACGGCCCCTCAAAATTTCAAAAATATCCTATTTTCACATTTTTTCTTATTACAAAAAAATTTCTTAAATTTTATTTTTTAAATTTTCAAATTTTTGTGTAAGTCAGACTTCTAAACAGTTTGTATTGAGTTTTGGAAATGTGCGCTTTTAAAAACCGTTGGTTTACATTCTACCTTGTTTTTTTTTTAACACAACATAAGAATACATCTTTTTTGTTCTACATACTTACATATCAATAAAATCTTAAAATACTAATAATTTTTTCTTTCCTCTTCTTTAAATATTTCATCAGAACAAAAAAGAAAAGAAAAAAATTCATCTCAAAATATCAATTTGGTCAAGGTTGATTCAGATTTAAAAACCAGCTTTGCACTTTTTTCTTTTAATTTTAAAAATTCGCATAGGTACACTTAATTTGTTTAAATTTTTCTCTTTACATTTTATAAAAACTCATTTTTTCTTACCATATCCATTTACGCCTATTACTTAAACCACATGTTAGATATTTTTGATTTTCTGTTTGTTTTCTTTTTATTCATATTTTTGTCAACATTCTTACATAACAATAAAATCTTATACGGTGATACTCGCAATTAATTAATGGTTTTTATTTCCTCTTCTTTAAATACTTCATAAAAAAAAGAAAAAACAAGAAAAAAAGAAAAAAAATGCATCTCAAAATTGCATTAATTTTGTTGATTCTTCATCTAAGATGTAAAAAACCAGTTTGCACTTTTTTTTTAATTTTAAAGAAACGTATAGGTACATTTTTTTTTCTCTTTACATTGTATGAAAAAGCATTTTTTTTTTCCTACTATTTTCCTGCATACCTATTACTTAAACCAAGTATACAATCTTTATAAACAACTGACGATCGCCGCCAGTCTGACTTACTTTTAAAATGACCTTGACATACTTCCTGTCTGGCCTTCCTGGTGACCTTGACCTACTTCCGGGTGACCTTGACCTACTGACCTGTCTGGCCCAAGTGCCTACCTATCTACTCGTCTGCAAATAAATAAAAATCTGGTTTTTCAAGTGTTAAAACTATACGAATGTCAACATTATTTATAAGTAGAGTAGGTTGATTAAACATATCTACGAGTAGTTTACCTACATTGCTATTATCATACAATTTTTGGCGCTCTTTTGATCCGCCGGTTTATTATCAGATTTAGCTATATTTGCTTTATCTAAAATCCATCCTGCACATTCTAAATGAGTTGCAGCAGCATCTGTACCATAATTTAATAAAGATTCAATATAAGCTCTATAGTGATAATTTCCATCAGACGGTGTTATATTTTTACTATTTAATTGAACATTACATTGTTTTATTAAAGAATGTAAAATGTTATTAACTACACTTGGTTGTATTATTATTTTTCGTTCAGCATTTTTATCATTATTCCATTGTGTTCCATCGTTCTTTAAGATCTGTACTTTTAACCTCAAATATGTAGAAGACAAATCTCTATATGTATCGCCATGACCCAGTGAAACAAATTCAACAGTTGAAGGGTTGTCTAAAGAAGCAATAGGATTGTAGGAGATTTCTTTAGATCGTAAAATGCTAGACTGAATGGGTTGGGTTTTAAAAATATCCAACAGATTTCATACACTCAATCATAATTAATTAAAAATATCTTTTTGTTTCTTTTTGTTATTATCTTTGCGTCGTTTTGACGTAAAATAGTTTAAATTTTTAATGAATGCTCGTTTTATTCGTTTCGTTTTCTTTTACCAGAACCATACATTTCATTCAGTTTTCGTAAGGCACCACGTCGTACATTTTTAGCAATCTCTTTACTACGATCTTGCATAACTTCATTTACATTTACACCAGATGCAATATCAGATAAAGCATTGATACCAGAGTTAATAACCTCTTTTTTAAAAATATCAGCACCTGAAGTAAATAATGGTTTCAAATATCTAAAAGTCCCCCGAAAAAGCTTTCCAATCCACGATCTCTTTGAAAAGTTACGGTTGAATGTAATAAAGGGCCGATATCATCAAGTCCTCTACCAGATTGAATTAAATAATACTTATAGTATACTCTCTCCATAATGAATAAAATAAAATAATATATAGTTTTGTAAAATCGCTTTTATTTATACTTTTTTAAAATGTAATACAATTTTTGTTGGAATTGAACTATTGGAAAAGTTTATTTTGTATACATATTAATCACATAAAAGTAATGAAATGTTATTAAATGATTTCTCCACATTGCAATATTGAATATTACTGAATTCTTTTACAGTATCAGTGAAAGAATTTTGTATGTTAACAGATCTTAAACACCTTACATCTTTATTACCTATCTTTTGCGGTTCAATTATGTCTGTGTATATAAAAAACATATCTGGTTTATTAATGGGAATCAATTGTACACTATCTATAAAAGTTTTGAAAGCTTGTATTACACGTAATTTATATTTTTTAAAGTCTGTAACTTTAAAAGATACTTGATTGAAACATGTTGTCAAAAGTCCTTCGAGGGTATAAGCGTAATTTTGTCTTATTTTTATATCTATTTTAGGCCTATTGAGATATTGTGGTATAACTTATATTTTTAGGCATCTCTTCAGCTTTTGTTGGTTGTGTATAATGAATTTCATCGTTTATAAAATAAAAAATTCCCCAAATCAACTGTCGTTCAACTTCTTTTCTTATAAACCTATTAAGTGGGCGTATATTTTGAATTAGTGTTGGCAGTAGAAAAACTTTCCAGTCGCATATCATTTGTTTTTCTATGTATGAAATATATGATGTTCCAACTCCTATCATATCTTTCTGCATACCTTTAATAAATATTTAAGTACTTTTTTCCCATTCTTCACCATACACATTTGGAACGAAATCATTAACATACATTTCGGAAATACCGACTTTCCCCCTTGAACCACACATGTATTTATTCATTTTATTTGTAAAAGATAATAATGAATTTTCTGGATAATAGTTCATAGATGAATCACTGAGTAAAGTGACATAAAATTCATCATTTACTTCTATGTTTTTCATGAGCTTGCGGATTTATTCTTACGAATTGGAAAAATAAGTTCTGTTTGAGTATTACCTACTGCTGACCTTAAAACACGTCTTGATGAATTATTCAACTCTTTGCTATTTATAGTTTTTTTTTTTTGTTGGTGGGCTTGGGCTATCTAAAGGAACAGTTATAATGTCTCCTGTATCAGTTTCAAAAATTTCTACATTTTTATTTCTAATTAATTTTCTTTTTCTAAGGCGTTCTCCAACTGAAGCAGCTGACAATGCTTTTGTTAAAACATTTTCCTGAATTTCATCATCAAATACTTCGTCATCAGCTTCTTTTTCATATACTTCTTCTTCTTCAGGAAGAACTTGTATTCCGACATTCTTATATTCAGGAAAATGCGATTGAGCTTCGGTATCTACATACATTGGTTTTGCACGAGTTTGAGTACCTTTTGTTTCCGTAATTTTTATTTTCTCCTCTTTATTTCTAGGAAGTTCTCGTTTTTTGTTTCTTATTTTAAATAGATTTTGTCTGTATAAATACCATTTTTGATTGTCCGTGAGATGTTTATTTAACAATATTTTTTTCATATTTTTATCCAACTCATTAAGATCAACGTCCGCATTTTGCTTCATTTTCTCATAAATCTCAGGTTTTAAAATCATCATTTTATTAAATGTTGTATTATTCATTTTATAAAATTTCCGATTATCCCTGATAGTATTGCACCAAGAAGTGTAGGTAAAAATCCACCACGTTGAATAATAATTTTTCTTTTGTTATTTATAGATTTTTCCCGGCAAATAAGCGATCTTAATTCTTTTTTATACTTTCGTAATTGGGTTGTTGCTTCTTTACTTAGATTACATTTACCTTTTAAAATATTTAAAGAGATTTCGTAAAATGGTTTTACTACTTCAGAGTCACAGTGTTTTATAATTACTTTCTGAATTTTTGGTTTAGAGGTTTTTAATAGGTGCAATTTATGTCGATTGGTCTTCAAGCATTTCTTTAGGTGTAGGGTATAAAAATTCTGCGAAATAGTAAGGATCTCCTTCTTGGTTATTTATCTCCCAAATTTGTTGCTCATCTGTATCTTCATCTAAAACTTGAAACGGTGATATGAATTTTTCAGTTTCCTTTAATTCCTCGTCATCTACAGTAGATGTAATTTCATCAACTTGAACCTCATTTTGTGTACTGACTATTGCAGTTTCATTTTGTATCATTACAGCTTGAAGAAAATCAATTAAGTTGTAAAATGTGTCAGCTTCCTCCTTGTTAATACTAAGACATCGACCAATAACAATTCTTAACCCATATTGTAAACATAATTTTGTATTCTTTATTGATTGTTTCGAGTACCTTTCACAAAATTGCTGATGGAACTTACACCAATCATAATATTTTAAAATAGCTGGCTTTTTTCCAATACGGTGAAAAATGCAAGTTGCTGCAAGGGATTCTGTATCAAAACCAACAAGAACTTTTAATGACTGATTTCTGTTGAGAAAATATGTATAGCTCAACATCAAATTTGTGTTCGAACCTTCATTTTCCATTACTACGTTTTAACTAAAGCTTTTTAATATTAATTATATTGCTGAGGTACACAAGATTGTGAAAAATTTGAATTTCCAAATAAATTATAGAAAATATTTATAATCAGATTGTCGTTTTCTATATGATTATCTTTGTGAAATTCATTCAAAAAAGTTTTCATACTTAAACCAAAACATCTATACCAGCCAAAAACGCAACAGTATTGCCCACGTACATTTGAAAGAATACCCTGTATCTGCTTATTATTAAAAACTATGCACTGATTTTTCAAGTATTCCAAAATATCCGGTTTATCTGGAACTCCACCATACGAATCAAAATATTCTGTGCAACCATGCTTTGGAATATAAAGGCAAACCAATGTGTTCCCGGATCTTTTATCTTGTCAGCGTTTACAATTAAAAATGTTGGTTTTTCTATTATTTTTGGAATTTTGTCTAAAGCAAAAACTTCCTTAAAATATTTGTTTGTAAATTTGTTATATTTTAAAACACTAATTATTTCTAAAGTGTTCATGACTCAAACTTACTCAAATCATACACTCTACTTATTTCATTGATGTAGTTCATTCAAATCTCCTTTTTTATTTTTTCATTTGTTATAATAACATCAAATTTTTCTAGTACCTGTCTTAATTCTTTATTAATTTTATCATTATGTACAGTTCCGAAAGAGTAATTTTCAAAATTTTCATTTATAATTTCTTTGGTTGGAAATTTGTAAGTAAACTCTTTTACAAATTTTTTACAAGGTTCTTTAATTCCAACTAAACAAATATCCTTTACAAATAAAGTATTTTTATCATCACAACAAAACTTCACATCCACAAGTGCACAGGACGATGACATTTTGTCGAATATTCAAATACATGTTTCAGTATTCTATTTATAGATTTGTAAATATATTTCGATTTTTATCAATTTGTATGCTTGCATCAAATTCTCCATAAACAATAGCAGTGAGTGTAGATGTAAGTGGTTGTAATAGCCTTGCCCCAATTCTAACCGTACCCTGGTTTAGTAAACCTTGACATACTTTGTTTCCAGATGCATCTGGAGTTAAATCAAAAGCTAGTATAAAAAACCCATTACTAAACATAGACTTTGTTATTTGATGACCTGTATCATTGTGGTAAATTCCAGTTCCTGAAAAAAGTGTACTGTATGCTCTTGTACAGGAATTATTTTCATCTGAAAAACTGGTTTCAATTGCTGAATTATGTATTTGAACACCGTTTACGTTTAACACAAATTGTGAAATATCAAAATGTTTAAAATTGTATGGGTTTTTTGATCTTTTTCCAGAGTAACCCACATTTTCTGTCATACACAAAATTATTGTGTTTGGCAATTGTCCAATAAAAACATTATCAAGCGATATTGACGAGCTGTTGGAATTGTAAAACTTTTTAATTCAACGCGTTTATAATTATATTTAGCATTGGATTTCCCAAGAACAGCATTGTGTGCTAACAGTACGCTTCAAAATATACGCCCACTTAATAGGTTTATAAGAAAAGAAGTTGATTTTGGTTTAGAGGTTTTTAATAGGTGCAATTTATGTCGATTGGTCTTCAAGCATTTCATATTCATCCCCAAATTCTTCTAATTGATCTCTCGTACAATAACACAAACCTTTTCCAAATATATCATTTCTTAATTGAAATATATCATTAACGTCTTGAGTAAGATCTATTAATATATAACCATATGGTACTGACATCACATCATTAAATACTTTTTCAAATGCTTTTATTTGTAATAATAATTTTGTAATATCTGCGATGTATCTCTTGGATTTTTGAAAAGTACTAAATATTTACAGTTGAGTGAAATATCTCTTGAAAATTTACTCTTGTGAAAAACATTTTGTGTTACAAATATTACAGATAAATTTCTATGATGTGATCCTCTAGTAAATAAATCACATACATACTTATCACGAGAATTTAACATCATATCATCGATAATAAATAACAAAGGTTTTTGATTATCATTAAAATCTGGAATAGTGTTACTATATTCAATATCTTTGACATATTTTGGAACGGTATTTTTGTCTGGATTACACCAAATTATTCTATTAATATGTGGTTGTATATTTTCTTTTTTATATTTTATTAAATTATGAATAAAAGTGGTTTTACCACAGCATGATGGACCAGCCACCATCATAGTAAACGGGTGAAACAGCATAATTGTCTTAGTTCAAAACTAACTCTGTTAACCTATATTTATACGAAAAGCTCTTTTCCCGGAGTGAATATAAATGTAATTTAGTTATTTTATGGAACATTCTTCCATAAACCTTCGACATGGTTAAACAAGTTCTCATAGTTGACCTACAATTTTTACAAGGAAACGAAAAGCAATATTTCCTAAAAGAGTTAGCCATACTTCAAAAAGGAAGTTTAATTCCAACTGTGTATCACTTCAAAGAACCGTACCCCGCAGAAGAACTCAGTCAGGATATGAAATATAATAACCAGTATTGCGAAAGTGAAATAAATGGACTTAAATGGAATAACGGTTTAGTTGAATATTTAGATGTAAAATGTATATTGAAACACTATTTAGAATCAGCTGAAAAATTTATGTTAAAGGAGAACAAAAAAACGTTTTCTTCAAAAGTACATTGACAGTGTTAAAATAGAAGATCTAAGCAGAAACTTGCCGTCATTTCAAAAGATTGATAACTTTAAATCAAATTGTCCTATACACCTATAAAACAACAATTGCAGATGTACTGTTAAAAATTGTTGTAATGTATATATGAATATTTTAAAGGAAAAAAGGATAGATTAAGACTTTCAATTTTCATACTTGCACGATATAAATTTAAATAACAAAACTAAAAAAGTTCACTTCAATATTAAACAAGAAATTCAAGTTATGCATGTACGGGAGTATGCTTACAGATCAGCAAGGAAAAGTCACTGGGAAGAATACGCACGTGATACAAGTAGATTTCAAAGACGTATAGAAAAAGATGGTCTCACTATTTCTGCAATTTTAACATCCGATCATCGTAAAAAAATGTTAAAACTTAGATTTAAATAAAAATATAATAATAAAAGAATTTAAACATAAAAATAAATGTCTTTTATTTTTATCTTATGTTTTTAAAATAAATACCATTTAACCTATCTTTGAATTATTTTTTATTCTATACAACAACATAAACAAAAACAAAAAAAAAAATATAAACATAAACATAAATGCATATCAAGAAACATAAATGCATATTAAAGAGTATATCTTTAGTTTAAACAGTTCCATATTTTTGATTTGCTGTTTGCTTTCTTTTTATTCATATTTTCTGAACATTCTTAATTAATAAATAAAAAAAATATCTTACACGACATGCGGTCAGCTAATTAATGACTTTCGTTTTCTCTTTTCTTCTATAAATTCTTCTATCCAGAAGAGACCACAGTTTTATGTAAGCAAAAAAAAAAATATATCTTACTTTAATTTTTTTTCTTTATGCTAACAAAAAAAAAGAAAAAAACAGGATTACACTTTTTCTTTTCAATTTTAAAGATGCGCTGTAGATTTAAAAATAAAAAAATTTTTTCTCTTTTTTATTTTCATATAAGAAATTTTCTTACTACTTTTATATGTGCGCCTAGTATTTAAACTTCAGTTATACAATTTTGTTTATTAAGGGCCGACCCTACTTTAAATTGTTTAACACTTGACTTCCTACTATAAAACCATTTGGAACTTATAAGTTAACAACCCACACATATAACTTAACTTAAAACCTAAACCAAAACGATCAAAACAAGTTCTTGACCTACTAACCAAGCATGACCTACATCCCCATCAATCAAAATGTAGGTCAACATGTCGTGCGATATGGGTCAAATTTTTTTCCTATCCCAAAGTGCAGGGTTACCTACTACTAATAATAATAATAATAATAATAATAATAATAATAATAATAATAATAAAATAATAATAATAATAATAATAATAAAAATAATAATAATAATAATATTAATAATAATAATAATGATAATAGTAATAATAATAATAATAATAATAATAATTATAACGATAATAATAATAATGTTAGTAACGGCAATAACAATAATAATTATAACGATAATAATGATAATAATAATTATAACGATAATAATGATAATAATAAATTATAACGATAATAATAATAATTATGTTAGTAATGACAATAATAATAATAATAATAATAATCAAAATATCATCAATACTAATATTAATAATAATAACAATAATATTAATAATAATGATAAACTAGTATTACAAGATCCACTTGTTTCTCCAATCTTTAGAATGACAAAGCAATCTCTAACAGAAGGTAGCAAATATGCTCTGTCAAGATTCAGAGATGAGAGGATTCTCTACACCGTGAGACTTTTCCTAGCCTATTTACATAATGATTCGTATAACACCGTTATAGAAGGTAAAACTAGGACTCACCTGTCAGTTCTCATTCACAATGAGGACCTACCATCTAATTCTAAAGATTTATACGATATTTATCTCAGATATCATAAAAATGCTTCTCTGTTAAAAAAGTCGAAGAGGATCTTAAGGCTTATCGTAGTCATTTCAATAGCAACAATCATTTGAATCAATCACGTGGGAGTTATAACAAGTTTTTTCGTCCAAACTCTAAGTAATTACTCAAGTTTCAACCAAACTTCAAACCTCTGAATGGTTCATTTACAGAAAGGATAGTGATTTTCGATTTGCAAATTGTTCGCGAGGAGGTGGTGTTCTTTTTGCTGTAAAGAATAACTTATCTCGTGTACCACTTAATCACTAAACCATCACAATCTTTCGATCACCAATTTGCTAAAATAAAATTAGGTATAAATAATTTATACCTAGGTATTGTTTATTTCCTTCCGAACTCTAACAATTCCTCATATTCTGATTTTTATAGTGTATATTACTATATTATTTCAGAAATGAATGAGGATGTCTCAATTTTTGTGTTTGGCGATTTTAATCGTCCTTCTATTTCTTTTCTTGTTGAGGAAGCTGATAATTTGTTATTACCGGAAAAAATTTGGATTATTGGGGATAGGTAGGAAAATTTGGAGGAACATTTTGAAGAAAGATGTTAATGTACTTCTTTTACTTAAGTAAATCGTACACATAAGAATTACCAACTTTAGGGAACACATGTGATGATATATAGTTCCACAGACGGGACGTGCTCATGACAAACGAATTTCCATAAGTTGTATTTCGCCATCTTGAAATCTCTACATGGTAGGGATGAGTTTCTGCTGCCCGCCTTGTTTCTCGCTGGAAAACTTTGAGCGGAGGCATTAACTGTTTTATTTCATTCGAGCAGGTTTCCCTACTAGATATCTACAAAACATGGTTAGTGACCCAACTGTGCGACGATGACTGAGTGGAGCGAGCATTGAAGTTACACTGGGGTCGCTGATAAGACGAATAGCTCTGTTTTGCACATTATCTAGGTAACCCAGCGCTGTTTGAGGGCCTGCAGCCGAAAGGTCTGCATTGTACTCCATTTTCGGCCGAATGTACGTTTTATAGATATTGAGAAGATCAGATGCAGAAAAGTAAGTTTTGCAGCAATACAAAAAACCCAAACATTTAGCTGCATCCTTAAGTATACTAAAAATGTGATTTGACCAAGTAAATTTTTGGTTTAACTCGATACCCAACATGTTTCAATCTGTTAAATGCTGCAAAACCTCTCCCTGAAATAATAGGTTGGGAATAGTAGTGGTAATTTTTCGCGATATCAGAGAGCATTGTGTTTTTTTCGTGTTGAAATCAACTATGTTGACTTCTCCCCATTTTTGAATTTTGGCTAAATCGTTATTTAGCTCACTAATCGTTAATTAGCTCACTAATGCTTTATATTAATCTGGTGATTAGTGTTACAGCGGCTATGAAATTCATAGGAAGCTACAAGGGTGCTGTCGTCTGCGAAAGTATGGATCGGATTGGAGGTTAAAGAAAGTAGGTCATTGATAAATATTAAGAAAAGAGAGAAACTGCTCCTTGAGGGACACCAGCATTTATTTTGAATTTGTCAGATGAATATCCATCGACCACAAAGCATACGATTCAAAATGAAATCTGCAATCCATTTTAGAAAGATCCTACCTATACCTATTGCTTCGCATTTTGCCAATAAAGCATCGTGCCAAACTCGATCGAAAGCCTTAGAAATATCAAGAGCCACAACATCCGACTCACCAGAATGATGAAGGCTGATGCTTAGCTTTTCACAAAGGTAAGTCATGAGATCACCGGTTGAACGACGGGCTCTGAACCTGTATTGACGATCATGAAGCAGACCTTTGTGATCCAGGTATTTCAGAAGCTTTTGGTTTACAATTTTCTCCATTACTTTGGAGAGGACCGAAGTTATAGCAATAGGGCGGTAGTTGGAGGGATCGCTTCTATTACCTTTTCTGGGAATTGGGAAAGCATGTGCAACCTTCCATTGGGTAGGATGAACACCCGAAGTGAAGGAGAGGTAGAAAAGGTGGCCCAGAGGTTTTGAAATACTGTAGTAGGTATTTTGAAGCACCATGGTGGTTATACCATCTGGACCGGCTGACTTATTTGTATCAAGATTTTTCAAGATTTTCATCACCGCCCGCGTTCTAAAGTAAATTTTTCCAAAGGAGCAGCCAACTCGGGGAACAGAAGGTGGCATCAGAGCTGGCTGTGGCAGTGTCGAATTAGAAGCGAACTGCTTGCCAAATAAGTTCGCTTTCTCTCTAGAATCTGATACTGTTTTGTTATTATTATCAACAAGTGGTGGAAAAGAAGACCCTCTAACGTCTTCTTTTAAACTTTTGCCAAATGTCCAAAAGGATTTGCTATTCTTTGGCATGTGGATGACCTTACGTTTCAACCCTTGGTTGAAGAAGAATTTTTGCTTGTTGATAACTCTCTTGCATCTGTTTCTTACCACTATATAGTTGGCCCTGTGAGTCTCCGATCTATTGTTTTGATACAGTTTAAAAGCCTCCTCTTTTCTAAAAATGGCTTCTTTGCAAATGCGATTAAACCAAGATTTGGGCCTCCTCTTAACAGATTTCATGGAATGAGGAATGAATAACCTCATTCCAAGTAAAATAGTTTCACTAATCGCATTTGCAGCAAAGTTAACATTATTATTACGGAAGCAGAATTACCAATCAAATGTTCTAAAAAAGTTGTTAAGACCCTCCCAGTCAGCATGGCTGTAGCGCCAAACTAATTTTTTGCGAGGGGACCTTTAATTGGTGGTTGGGCTTACCCGGAAACTTGTGTTAACCAAACAATGATCGGAATTACCCAGGGGGCAACCAACTGAAACCACATATTTTTCAGGGTGTGAGGTGGGAAACAGATCCAAGAGGTGACCTTCTTGATCAGCACGGTCCGGGATCCTAATCAGATTTTTAACAAATTGAGAAAGGTGGAACACTGTGGAGAATAGTTCAACTTGTTTCCCAATTGAGTTTTGACTCGGGAAGATATTGCTCGAAAAATGAAGCCAGTCCCTGTTATGAATGATATGTATTATGAATTGATATGTAGTTCAATAAAACAAAATCAAAAATGAAAATAAAAAAATTTCAATATAAAAATAAAAAAAAAAATATTTTAATGTGTAAATAATTTTAAAATGGAAAATAAAATAAGAAAAAATTGTGTAGTTATTGTATAGTAAAATTATAATAAAAAATACTTATTCCGTCGCCATTGCAGTGCAGCCGTATAATTCAATATACTTCAGTTACACACTACACTTTTAAAACGTTTTAAGATAAATAAAAAAAAAATTTAATTAAAAAGTGCACAAAGTTTAATTTTGATATAATTTTATAAAAAAAAATAAAATTAAAATTTATAATATTAATAACTTTTAACATAAACTTAATAACTTTTAACATAAAAAAAATTTTAATCCGTAATTAGAAGAAGTGTTGTCAATTTGAAGGTTAGAGAAAGAGTTACAAGAAAGAGGTGATTTATTTACTAGAATTTAATTACATAGAAATTTATATTAACACAAAATGTTTTTCACCAGGGTAAATTTTCAAAAGATATTTCACTTAACTGTAACTGTTTAATACTTTTCAAAAATCCAAGAGATAAATCGCAGATATTACCTTTAGCTCGCCAAATATATCCCAATCAAATCAAAGCATTTGAAAAATTATATAATGATGTGACGTCAGTCCCACATGGCTATATATTAATAGATCTTACTCAAGACGTTAATGATATATCTCGATTAAGAAGTGATATATTTGGAAAAGATTTGTGTTATTGTACGAGAGATCAATTAGAACAATTTGGGGAGGAATATGAAACGTTTGAAGACCAATCGACATATATTGCACCTATTAAAAACCTCTAAACCAAAATTCCAGAAAGTAATTATAAAACACTGTGACCCTGAAGTAATAAAAACGTTTTATGAAATCTCTTTAAATATTTTAAAAGGTAATTGTAATCTAAGTAAAAAAGCAACAACCCAATTACGAAAGTATAAAAAAGAATTAAAATCACTTATTTGCCGGAAAAAATCTATAACTAGCAAAAGAAAAATCATTATTCAGCGTGGTGGGTTTTATAAAATGAATAATACAGCATTTAATAAAATGATAATTTTAAAACCTGAGATTGATGAGAAGAAGTAAAATGCGGACGTTGAACTTAATGAGTTGGATAAAAATGTGAAAATAATATTATTAAATAAACATGTCACGGACACTCAAAAATGGTATTTATACAGACAAAATCTATTTAACATAAGAAACAAAAAACGACAACTTCTTGGAAATAAAGACGAGAAAGTAAAAATTACGAAAACAAAAGGAACTCAACCTCGTGCAAAACAATGTATATAGATGCGGAAACTCAATTGCATTTTCCTGGATATAAGAGTGTTGGAATACAAGTTGTTCCTGAAGAAGAAGAAATATATGAAAAAGAAGCTGATGACGAAGTATTTGATGATGAAATTCAGGAAAATGTTTTAACAAAAGTATTGACAGCTGCTTCAGTTGGAGAACGTCTTAGAAAAAGAAAATCAATTAGAAATAAAAATGTAGAAATTTTTGAAACTGATACAGGAGACATTATAACTGTTCCTTTAGATAGTCCAAGCCCACCAACGAAAAAAAAAAAAACTTTAAATAACAAAGAGTTGAATAATTCATCAAGACGTGTTTTAAGGTCAGCTATAGCAGGTAATGCTCAAACAGAACTTAATTTTCCAATTCGTAAGAATAAATCCACAAGCTCATGGACAACATACAAGTAAATGATGAATTTTATGTCACTTTACTCAGTGATTTATCTATGAACTATTATATAGAAAATTCATTATCATCTTTTATAAATAAAATGAATAAATACATGAGTGATTCAAGGTGGAAAGTCGGTATTTCAGAAATGTATGTTAATGATTTCGTTCCAAATATGTATGGTGAAGAATGGGAAAAAAGTACTCAAATATTTATTAAAGGTATGCAGAAAGATATGATAGGAGTTGGAACATCATATATTCCATACATAGAAAAACAAATGATATGCGACTGGAAAGTTTTTCTACTGCAAACACTAATTCAAAATATACGCCCACTTAATAGGTTTACAAGAAAATAAGTTGAACGACAGTTGATTTGGGGAATTTTTAATTTTATAAACGATGAACTTCATTATGCACTACCAGCAAAAGCTGAGGAGATGCCTAAAAATATAAGTTATACCACAATATCTCAATAGGCCTAAAATAGATATAAAAATAAGACAAAATTACGCTTATACCCTCGAAGGACTTTTGACAACATGTTTCAATCAAGTATCTTTTAAAGTTACAGATTTTAAAAAATATAAATCACGTGTAATAGAAGCTTTCAAAACTTTTATAGATAGTGTAAAATTGATTCCCATTATTAAACCAGATATGTTTTTTTATATACACAGACATAATTGAACCGCAAAAGATAGGTAATAAATATGTAAGGTGTTTAAGATCTGTTAACATACAAAATTCTTTCACTGATACTGTAAAAGAATTCAGTAATATTCAATATTGCAATGTGGAGAAATCATTTAATAACATTTCATTACTTTTATGTGATAAATATGGATACAAAATAAACTTTTCCAACAGTTCAATTCCAACAAAAATTGTATCACACTTTAAAAAAGTATAAATAAAAGCGATTTTACAAAACTATATATTATTTTATTTTATTCATTATGGAGAGAGTATACTATAAGTATTATTTAATTCAATCTGGTAGAGGACTTGATGATATCGGCCCTTTATTACATTCAACCGTACCTTTTCAAAGAGGTCGTGGAAAGCTTCCCATTTTTGGGGGACTTTTTAGATATTTGAAACCATTATTTACTTCAGGCACTGATATTTTCAAAAAAGAGGTTATTAACTCTGGTATCAATGCTTTATCTGATATTGCATCTGGTGCAAATGTAAAAGAAGTTATGCAATATCGTAGTAAAGAGATTGTTAAAAATGTACGACGTGGTGCCGTACGAAAACTGAATGAAATGTATGGTTCTGGTAAAAGAAAACGAAACGAATAAAACGAGCATTCATTAAAAATTTAAACTATTTTACGTCAAAACGACGCAAAGATAATAACAAAAAGAAACAAAAAGATATTTTTAATTAATTATGATTGAGTGTATGAAATCTGTTGGATATTTTTAAAGCCCAATCCATGCAGTCTAGTATTTTACGATCTAAAGAAATCTCCTACAATCCTATTGCTTCTTTAGACAACCCTTCAACTATTGAATTTGTTTCACTGGGTCATGGCGATACATATAGAGATTTGTCTTCTACATATTTGAGGTTAAAAGTACAGATCTTAAAGAACGATGGAACACAATGGAATAATGATAAAAATGCTGAAGGAAAAATAATAATACAACCAAGTGTAGTTAATAACATTTTGCATTCTTTAATAAAACAATGTAATGTTCAATTAAATGGTAAAAATATAACACCGTCTGATGGAAATTATCACTATAGAGCTTATATTGAATCTTTATTAAATTATGGTACAGATGCTGCTGCAACTCATTTAGAATGTGCAGGATGGATTTTAGATAAAGAAAATATAGCTAAATCTGATAATAAATCGGCGGATCAAAAGAGCGCCAAAAATTGTATCATAATAGCAATGTAGTGGAACATATGGGTAAACTACACGTAGATATGTTTAATCAACCTACTCTACTTATAAATAATGTTGACATTCGTATAGTTATAACGCTTTAAAAACCAGATTTTTATTTATTTGCAGACGTTTCTGATGAATCACAATTAAAAATTATAGAATCCACGCTATTTATGAGACATGTTACCGCTAATCCAAGCGTACTGTTAGCACACAATGCTGTTCTTGGGAAATACAATGCTAAATATAATTATGAACACATTGAAGTAAAAAGCTTTACAATTCCAATGAACAGCTCGTCAATATCACTTGATAATGTTTTTATTGGGCAGTTGGCAAACACAATGATTTTTTGTATGACAGAAAATGTGGGTTACTCTGGAAAAAGATCAAAAAACCCATATAATTTTAAACACTTTAATAATTTTAAACAATTTGTGTTAAACGTAAATGGTGTTCAAATACCTAATTCAGCAATTGAAACCAGTTTTCAGATGAAAATAATTCCTGTACAAGAGCATACAGTACACTTTTTTCAGGAACTGGAATTTGCAACAATGATAAAGTTATCAGATAACAAAGTCTATGTTTAGTAATGGGTTTTTTATACTAGCTTTTGATTTAACTCCAGATGCATCTGGAAATAAAGTATGTCAAGGTTTACTAAACCAGGGTACGGTTAGAATTGAGGCAAGCCTATTACAACCACTTACATCTACACTTATTGCTATTGTTTGTGGAGAATTTGATGCAAGCATACAAATTGATAAAAATCGAAATATATTTACAAATCTATAAATATAATATTGAAACGTGTATTTGAATATTTAACAAGATGTCATCGTCCTGTGCACTTGTGGATGTGAAGTTTTGTTGTGATGATAAAAATACTTCATTTGTAAAGGATATTTGTTTAGTTGGAATTAAAGAACCTTGTAAAAAATTTGTAAAAGAGTTTACTTACAAATTTCCAACCAAAGAAATTATAAATAAAAATTTTGAAAATTACTCTTTCGGAACTGTACATAATGATAAAATTAATAAAGAATTAAGACAGGTACTAGAAAAATTTGATGTTATTATAACAAATGAAAAAATAAACAAGTAAATGTAACAGTAAGTCGTAGCAACCGACTTATTAATACCTTACACCTGAATAATTCGAATTAAATTAAAAAGGTATAAGTTTTTTTGGCAGAAGTTTGCTTGAACTTCTTCCCTTTTCTGTCTTAGTCAACTCGAATTTCATAAACGTAAAAGAAGCATCCTCTTGGGATATGCTTGAAACCTTTGTAAAAAATTTTAAGGTTCTATCTTTAGTAATTTCGAAGATTGTTAGTCCTTGGGAGGTGTGTGTCAGTTACCCGAATTGCCACTCCAATTCATCGAATCTATCTAAGGAACATAAAGAAAACATGCCAGAACACCATTGTACTAAATTTAAAGGTTCTATTTTTGTTGGTTTTGGAGATGATCTCGTTTGCTCTGGGGCTCGTTCGGAAGCTTCCAAAATACGAATCCATGATTCAAATTTTTGCAAATGTCATTTTCCATTTTTATAGAAAAGGAAACATAACAGCACAATCTTGTACTAAAAATAAAGGTTCTATCTTTGTTGGTTGTGGAGATATACTCGTTTGCTCTGGGGCTCGTTCGGAAGCTTCTAATATACGAATCCATGGTTCAAATTATTTAAAATATCAGTTTCCAATTTTATAGAAAAGTAAACATATCAGCACACTCTTGTACTAAAAATAAAGGTTCTATCTTTGTTGGTTGTGGAGATATACTCGTTTGCACTAGGGCTCGTTCGGAAGCTTCCAAAATCTGAACCCATGATCCAAATTATCTCAAATTTCAGAGACTTAAATAAAACATGAAAGAACACCACTCTGCCAAATTTAAAGGTTATATCTTTATTGGTTTTGGAGATAATCTCATTTGCTCTGCTGCTCGTTCGGAAGCTTCCAAAATCTGAACCCATGGACCGATTTTGTCTAGATCCTTCCTTTCGTAATTAGTAACCTACTATATAAATTTCATCAAGATAGCTTTTTTAATTTTTGAGTTATCGTGCGAACGGACGGACGCACGTACATTGTTAAATCGACTCAGGAGGTGATCCGGATTCAGAATATATATACATGTCCATATCTAACTCGCTTCCTTTTGGTGGTTACAAACACCATACCAAAGTTAATATACCCTATACTTTAGGTATAGGGTATAAAGAGGAGTTTTTAATGAACTACATTAATGACATAAGTATGATTTGAATTAGTTTGAGTCATTGAGTCAGTAACTAATGTTATTGAGTTAGAAATGATTAGTGTTTTAAAATGTAACAAATTTACAAACAAATATTTTAAGGGAGTTTTTGCTTTAGACAAAATTCCAAACATAATAGAAAACCAACTTTTTTAATTGTAAACACTGACAAGATAAAAGATCCGGGAACACATTGGTTTGCCCTTTAGATTCCAAAGTTTGGTTGCACAGAATATTTTGAATCGTATGGTGGAGTTCCAGATAAACCGGAAATTTTTGAATACTTGAAAAATCAGTACATAGTTTTTAATAATAAGCAGATACAGGGTATTCTTTCAGATATATGTATGCAATACTGTTGCGTTTTTCGCTGGTATAGATGTTTTGGTTTAAGTATGAAAACTTCTTTGCATGAATTTCACAAAGATAATCATATAGAAAACGACAATCTGATTATTAATATGTTCTATAATTTATTTGGAAATTCAAATTTTTCACAATCTTGGGTACCTCAGCAATATAATTAATATTAAAAAGCTTTAGTTAAAACGTAGTAATGGAAAATGAAGGTTCGAACACAAATTTGATGTTGAGCTATACATATTTTCTCAACAGAAATCAGTCATTAAAAGTTCTTGTTGGTTTTGATACAGAATCCCTTGCAGCAACTTGCATTTTTCACCGTATTGGAAAAAAGCCAGCTATTTTAAAATATCATGATTGGTGTAAGTTCCATCAGCAATTTTGTGAAAGGTACTCGAAACAATCAATAAAGAATACAAAATTATGTTTACAATATGGGTTAAGAATTGTTATTGGTCGATATCTTAGTATTAACAAGGAGGAAGCTGACACATTTTACAACTTAATTGATTTTCTTCATGCTGTAATGATACAGAATAACGAGGAAGAATACAGTTGCCTTTGTCAACTCTTAGATACCCGTACGAACCGTTAGTATGTTCACAGCCTGTCACTCTGCTTACAATATTTTTTTTTTAATATTTTAGTATTTTAAAATAATTTGGGTGAATTTTATAATTTCTAGAACTATGGGTTGTACATATATTCAAACTATATGTTTATATGTACATTCTCCAAAAGCAGATTCTAACCTTCCACATAACGATTATCAATCCAAAACTTTTTCAAATATTCTATAGTAGCATTTAATACTAAGCGGTAAATGTATATTAAATTTACTTAGTACAAAATAATAAATATAATTTTAAATATTATATTATATTATATTTAAATATTCCACTGACACAATAATTTCTTATAAGTAAAATAAAATACATATATGTATGTAAATACGGCGCTATATAATATACATATATACTCTTATCATTCATTCACTAGTGACATATACGATATGTAAATAAACATGATATTATATAAGTATGTATATATATCAATTTCATATAAATAATAAAAATTCTTCAAGCAACCGTTATGTTGTTTATTTATTTACATTTTTTTGTACTACGCATTATATCCTCAACAATTTCAAATTATCGAGTAAAACAAATGCAAAAAATTTGTTGAAGAAATTTGTTAGAAAATTTGAAAAAATCAAGTAACACTTTCGTCAATTATAAAGTAACCCTACATTATTAAAAAAAGTTGTTAACAGAAATAAGAGTATAATATTGAAGCTTTAATTTTTGTGTATTACTTCAAAAAAATTTTAACAGGTGTTCAAGTTACAGGTGTTTAAAAATAGGAAATTTTCAGTTTTTGACCCCTTACAGCTCCTAAACGGGGGGTGATACAAAAAAATTTCTGAAAAGACTCATACTTATTTTCAAAGTTCTAACTTCTGTAAAAATTTCAAGTTTCCAACTTAAACCGTTTAGAAGATAGAAGGGTTAAAGGATTTTGCAAAATTTGAGTTTCACATAACGGTAAATTAAGACACCGTATGCCACAAATATATATTTATTGTATATATACTTTTAAAGCTAATACAAGTTGTAATCGTTTGGCGTTTTCAAAATGAAGATATAACTTATACAACTTGTGCTATAACAATTTAAATATATAGCTTTTTTGAAGCTTTGGGGAGCTGTAACTCCGTAACGGGTGGGGCTACAAAAAAAGTTATTAAAAATAAAATTAATATTTTTATGATATCTATCAGTAGTTAAAATTTCATAGCTCTATTTCACAAAAAATGTGGGGATCTAAAAGTTAGGTGTTCGAGAGCTACCCTAAGTTTTGGTTCAAACTCAACCAAAAAAAATAGGGAACCTACAAATTACTCCCAGAATATTTTTTGTAAATTTCAAGATTCTAGCTTTCTTAGTTTTTGAGTTAGCGTGCTGACGGACGGACAGACGGACCGACATGGCTCAAAAGTCTTAGAATTTTTTCCTGATCCGATCCATACCTTAGAAGGTATATCTAGCTCGCTTATTTCGAGGTGTTACAAACGGAGGAGTAATTTTATTATACCCGATCCTATCGTACGGGTATAAAAATGCCGAATCAAATGTACGGGAATATGTTATGAAATATATAAAAACGTGTCAAGAAAAACATGTTATGAAATTGCATGAAGAAATATATATTCCAATACAACGTTATAGCGTTCAATGTAATTATTCTTTTTGTTTTTTGATTGTTTTTTGAAATACCTGTACTACTAGAAAATAAAATTTGTAATATTTTAGTCAAGAACAACCATAAATGAAAAATCTGTAAAATTTATTTAATTTGTTTTTATTATGAAATACTTGCAGATGCATATACATTTATACAAATATTCTTATATATTATTTTAGGCTATAAATTATTTCTAAAAAATTCTGCAAAATAGTCAGGATCTCCTTCTTTTTTAGTTATTTCCCAAATTTCTTGCTCATCTGTATCTTCATCTAAAACTTGAAACGGTGGTATGAATTCTTCAGTTTCCTTTAATTTCTCGTCATCTACAGTAGATGTAATTTCATCAACTTAAACCTCATTTTGTGTACTGACTATTGCAGTTTCCTCAGTAAATGGAAATGTTGTTGAATCAGCTGCATTTTTGTAAAATATCTTAGAAAAATTGAGTTAAAAATGATTTGCCAGTAAAATTGAACCGCATTATATACTGTAGAACACAGTGAAAATTTAAAGTTTTCAGAGTATATAAATAAAGAAATGTAAAATTGGATTTTTAAAACTAGTTAGATGGTTTAAAATCATGTCAAGATCTCAAATAGTAAAAGAAATACATAGACCAGCTAGAAAAAGGTATCTTAGAAGAAAAGTCAAGCAGAAAGGAGTAAATGATACCTGGAAAATTGATCTAGTGGAAATGATTCCTTATGGAAAATTCAACAAAGGTTTTAAATATATGAACCAATTAAAACTAAAACCGGTAGTAATGTTTTAAATGCTTTAAAGAAAATTATAAAACGAGCTAAAAACCTACCTCAAACCATTCATTCAGATCAAAGTAAAGAATTTTTGAATTCGATATTTCAAAATTTTGTTGTAAAGAAGGGTATTAATCACTATCATACTTACTCTGAAATTAAAGCATCTATTGTAGAAAGCTTTAATCGAACTTTGAAAAATTTAATTGGGAAAATATTTAGTATACAAGGAAACTACAAATGGATTAATATATTGCAATCTTTATTAAACACCTATAATTTCTACTAAATAACTAAACATAGAACAACTAAATTACCTCCTGAAAAAATTTCTAAGAAAAACGAAAAATTTATTTTCAAAAATGTTTACATGCAACCTAAAATTTCTCTAAAAGCTAAATATAAAGTTGGAGACTATGTTAGAATAAGTAAATACAAAAAAACTTTTGAAAAAGGTTATCAACCGAATTGGTCTACTGAAATTTTTAAAATTATCAAAGTAAACACTACCTCTCCGATCACATATCAACTGGTTGATTATAAAAATGATTCAATATTTAGTGGATTTTATGAGGAGGAACTCACATCTGTTAAACACCCAAACGTATATCTTGTCGAGAAAATTTTAAAGAAAAAAGGCAATAAAGTTTTTATTAAATCGCTTGGGTTTGACGAAAAACATAACACATGGATAAATTCAACAAATATTGTTTAATATCTGTAAAATAAAACTTTAATAAGGATCTGAAAAACTTTCTAACATCTGAAAATAAAATAAAATCTTAACATCTGAAAGTAAAATAAAATTCTAACATCTGAAAAATAAAACAAAATCCTAACATCTGAAAAATAAAATAAAATCCTAACATCTGAAAAATAAAATAAAATCTTAAAATCTGAAAAATAAAATAAAATCCTAACATCTGAAAAATAAAATAGAATCCTAACATCTGAAAAATAAAATAAAATCCTAACATCTGAAAAATGAAAATAAATTTAGAACAGTACAAAATTTATTTGAAATAAAATTTTTTATTGAACAAATTCTTTATATAAAATTCTTAATATAAAAACATAATTCTTAATATATAATAAATCTTAATATAGAACAAATTCTATAACATAAAAACTTAAACTAAAATTATTGTTTTGTGGCGAATTGAAAATCACCACGTTCTTCTTTTAAAATTAACTCATTCTCCTCGTTTACGAGGAAATAAGTATTTTATTCAATTTCCTCTCGGAAATCATTATCTTCAAATACCGCAACTTTTTGTTTAATATTATTTAGGGTCTCGAACACCCACTTTTCACCGGTGTTTATTTTTTTAATTTTATGTATTTTATAGAGCGTACTTGGTTCCATATCTTTCACCTTTAAACATTTTTTTAAAGCTTTTTTTTTGAATTAAATAATTCCACCATTTTTCTTTTTTTGGTGGAATTTGGTGTTGTTTCATGATATGGAAAATGAAGCGCCAGCAAATGTTCAATTGGTGGCTGATAAAATAAGTGCTGTTGTTGCTCTTGTTGATGATGATGTTGCTGTTGTTGTTATTGTTGCTGCTGCTGGTCATGATAAAGGGGCATTTTCGCCATCTTTTTCTTTTTTGTAGGAATTTTCGCCTGTATTGTTACGTCATCCAACAAGTAAACTTTATCAAATTCCTGTGCCATCCTGCTTGCTTCAAATTAAACTGATATTTTTATAAAATCTCGATGTATTTATATACAAATTTCGAGTAATATTATAACAAAATAAAAACTTTGGAACTAGTGACACTCTTGCAAATATTTTCTAAGTGGAAAGGGTAAAATCTATCAAAAATATCAGTAAACAATTAAATTACCGTTTGATTACAATGTTGTGATACTGTTTTCTATTTTAAATACGTATAAGATGAGAATCTAATTATTAATGAAATATAATTTATTATAGTGTCATTTGATTACAATTTACATATTTAAGATAAATTTTAAATTAAATTGTAGTTTGAGGACATATTAAGAAAGGATTAAGATGGGATTCTAGTTAAAACAACTAAAATTTATAAAAGTGTCATTTTAATTTAAAAGAATGAATCTGTATTGAAAATTTAATATTATTCTGTTATTCAAGCATTTAACATCTAAAATTCGTATAAAGAAAATGTCAAAAAAAATTATTTTACAAAGGTTTCTTACCGAAACTATAACGCCTTACATAATAGAAAGCGAGAATTCGACATTTGTTAAATGGTTTAATATGAACGGTCATAAAATAAAATTTGTAATTAAATCCGTACCTGAAAATAGAGAACCAATTAGCTGGATTAAGGATGCTATACATAATCAGGATTGTTGTGAAAGATGTGAATTCCACTGATAAGATTGTGTTAACATTTTGTGGAGAGAGCTTTGTACATCAAGGTCTTGCGTATCTCAGTTTTAGATCCGCCCATGAACTTAAATTTAGCGACGTTTAGGATGTAATTTCTAATGTTTTTCAAAGTAATTCGGAAGGTTAGTTAGTTATTTATAATTCATATTATGTTTCATTTATTATAAACTATTTTTATTTTATGTCTATAAGCTTAAGTACAGACACTTTTTGTTTAACAGTTATCCGTGTTAGATTACCCTCTGGTAGAGGTAGAAATAATAAATATTCAAATTATAAAGAGGAATGCTTAAAAACAAAAGGAATAATAACAATAAAAAACAGCGATAATTTATGTCTACCACGTGCACTTGTTGTTTCAATAGCTAAAATTGAAAAATTTATTGAATATGAAAAAATTCAAAAAAATATAGGAAAACTTCAAACTTTAATAGCTTTAAAATTATTAAAAACACCAAAAATAACAATTCCATCTGAAGGTTGCGGAATTCGTGAATTGAATCAATTTCAAAAATTTTTACATAAACACAAAATTGTTGTATATAAATATGAAACAAAGGGTGCAGAAGTAATATTTGAAAGATTTAATAATGGAAAAACAATTAACTTGCTATACCATAATAATCATTACAATGTAATAACTTCTCTCACAGATGCTTTTTGCACAGCATTTTATTGTGAAGAATGTTATATTCCTTATTCTAAAAAAAATGAACATAGGTGTTCGAAAAGTTGTCCTTGCTGTCAAAACTCACCAGCTTGTTCAATTTATGTTAAAAATATTTTATGTATGCAGTGCAATCGCGCATTTCGTGGTCAATCATGTTTTGAAAATCATAAGGCTACCAGTTCAAAAAATAGAAGCATCTGTGAAGAAATTAGGAAATGCAAATCTTGTTTTAAAGTTCATAAAACTTGTAGAACTCATATATGTGGTGAATAATTTTGTAAAATTTGCGATAATCATGTTCCTGAAAACCATAAATGCTTCATTCAGCAAGACAAAACAAAAGTAAATTTTGAAAACTGCATTTACGTATTTTATGATTTAGAAACAAGACAAAAGGAATTAACTCTACAAAAATAAAAGACCATGTTCCAAGTTTATGTGTGGCTCATCTGAGATGCTTTAAATGTATAAACATCGATTCTCCATACTTCTGTCAAAAATGTAAATTAAGAGAAAGAATTTTTAAAACGAAAAATGTGATAGAGGATTTCATGGAATTTATTTTAAAATTAAGAAAGAAATTCAAAAAGTTTGTCATAATTGCTCATAATGGGCAGGCGTTTGACTATCAGTTTATTCTGAATTATATACTCAATAAAACTGTACTTGAACCAAAGTTAATTATGCGAGGTACAAAAATTATTGTTATGATAATTGATAATATTAAATTTATTGATTCTATGAACCAATTTCCTATGGCCTTGGCAAAATTACCGAAAGCTTTTAATTTATCGATCAATTTGAAAAAGGGTTATTTTCCACATCTATTTAATAAATTGGAAAATGAAAATTACATTGGCACACTTCCAGCAATTAAATACTATAACTCTAATACAATGAAAGCAGATGAGCGTAATGAATTTTTAATGTGGTATGAACAAAATAGAAACTCAGAATTTAATATGGAGAAAGATATTTTAGAGTACTATAAAAATGATGTTGAAATTCTGACTAAAGCATGTCTGGTTTTCAGAAATTTTTTTTTAGAAGAATGTAATGTGGAACCGTTTTTAGAAGCAACAACAATAGCTTCCGCCTGTAATCTTTTATATAGAACTTTCTCAAAACGAATACTATAGGTAGTATACCAAGAAAAGGGTATAGGATGGTAGACAATCAGTCAAAAATTGCCATGCAATGGCTTATTTGGGAAAAAGATTTGAGAAAAATTGATTTGAAATATGCATTTAATGGAAAAGAAAAACAAATTGGAAATGTTAGGGTCGACGGATTTTGCGAAGAGACTAACGAAATATTTGAATTCTACTGTTGCTATTATCATGGACCAGAGGGATATACGATTACATGATAACTGTGGCGATACTTTGAATCTACGGTATGAAAGAACATTAATGAGATCAGAGTTTATAAAATCATGTGGATATAAAGTTATTGAGATGTGGGAATGTGAAATCCGGGAGCTAATGAGACACAATGAAAATATGAGATATTTAGAAAATCATTCATTAATTAATTTAGTTCCTTTAAATCCTCGTTATGCATTTTATGGCGGAAAAACGGGAAATACTTACACATATTACAAATGTAAACAAGGAGAAAAAATTAAATACATAGATGTATGTTCCTTATACCCATATGTTTGCAAACGAGGAAAATTCCCCATAAACCATCATAATTTTTGTTGGAGATTTATGTTGGAGAAGATACTTGCTCCAAGTTAAACAGAATGACTATTGACGGTATTATTAAATGTAAAATCTTACCACCAACAAATCTATTACACCCCGTCTTACCTGTCAAAGAAAATAATAAATTGATGTTCTACTATGTAACACTTGTATTGAACCAAAATATCAAGGAAAATACTGTGAACATACAGACGATGAAAGAGCATTAGTAGGAACTTGGGTAATTGATGAAATTAAAAAAGCAATTGAAAAAGAGTATAAACTTTTAAATATTTATGAAGTTTGGGAATACGAAACAGTAAAATATGACAATTGTAATGGTATTGATGGTTTATTCACTAAAATGATGAATAAATTTATAAAGATTAAACAAGAAGCTTCTGGGTGGCCAATAAAATGTCAAAATCCAAAAAGAAAAGGAAGAATATATTGTTAGTTTTTTTTGAAAAAGAAGAAAGTAAATTATAATACGATAAAGTAGTTAATAACCCTGGTTTAAGATCTTTTGCTAAGATTATTTTAAACTCATTCTGGGGAAAATTTGGGCAAAGAGAAAATCAACAACAAACCACCATTATAAATCAACCTTTTTAACTTTACGAGTTAATAACAAACCCCTCTGTAGGAGTATGTCACATATTTCCAGTAAATGAAGAAATAGTGATTAGCTGGAAATATAAAGAAGAAGCAGTAACTTCTTTATCTACTGTCAACGTAAGTATCGCTGCTTATACAACCACATGCTCGTCTTCAACTTTACAGTTATCTAGAGAAGCTGGATAGTAGAGTGTTATATTATGACACCGATTCAGTGTTGTATATTAGCCGAGAAGGAGAATATGAACCAGAAATAGGTGAATTTATAGAAGACATGACTGATGAACTAGAATATTATGGTATAGGAAGTTATATTACAGAATTTGTAAGTGGTAGTCCCAAGAACTACGCTTACAAAATTTACTGTACAAAAGTACTAATGGCGGCACAAACTCTTCTGTTTCTTCCAACTCTTCATCCTCCACAGTTGAGGTAATTGTATCATCATGAAATTGGCTTTCAGTATTTACTCGGGCAGTTTCTGCAAATGGATATGTTGTAGAATCAGCTTGCATTTTAGAGTTTTGTTCCATAAAAGTCAGAATGGAAATTAATTAAAATTACAAATAAAAGCTCGTTTATATACTCATGTAGAAAAGTATAAAAAAAATAGATTCAAGCAAATGGTTAGTTTAAATCATGCTTTGGTCTCTTATTTTATTTATAATAATTATTATCTTCATAGCTTTAACATTTTTAAAATTAGTTGACATAATTGTTTAATATAAATAAAATGTCAATATCCCAAATAGTAACTGAAATTCATAGACAGGCAAGACGTAAATTTCTTAGAAGAAAATTCAAGCAGAAAGGTTTAAATGACACATGGCAAATCGATTTAGTCGAAATGTTACCTCATCGAAAATTTAATAATGGATATAAATATATGTTGACGGACATTGATACTTTTTCCAAATATGCCTATGCAGATTCTGTGGAAACAAAAAATGCTGAAAATGTTTTAAATGCCTTAAAATCAATTATTAGTAGAGCTAAAGTTATACCAAAAAATATTCACTCTGATCAAGAACAGGATTTTTTTAATTCACAATTTCAAAATTATATGAAAGAAAAATCTATCAATTGTTGAACAGTTTAACCGTACATTGAAAAATTATATGTGGAAAAAATTTAGTTTAAACGGGAATTATAAATGGTTACCTATTGTACAATCATTAATAAAGGAATATAATTCAACAAAACATAGTACAACAAAACTTCCTCCTGAAAAAATTAGAAAGAAAAAAGAAAAATATACTTAGAAATGTATATACTAAGCCTAAAATTTTTCAAAAAAGTAAATATAAAGTTGGAAATTTTGTAAGAATAAGTATGTAAATATAAAGGACATTTCGAAAAAGGTTATCAACCGGATTGGTCAACTGAAGTATTTAAGATTGATAAAATCAATAATACCTGTTACATATCAATTATCGGACTATATTGATACGGCAGTTTTTGGAGGTTTTTATCAAGCTGAGCACACCTGTAAAATAGACAGATACTTACCTTGTAGAAAAAATTCTGAAAAAGCAAGGAAATAGAGTTTTTGTTAAATGGCTAGGTTTTGATGACACGCATAATACTTGGATAAATAAAAAAGACATAATTTAAATAATTGTAAAGTTATTGAGTATTTATTTACATTTTGCATTTATAGTGATTGGTTTTATAGAAATACTAACATAATATCAAATTCTAATTTTATTTGTTTTTATTTTTTAATATTCTTTTTGCAGTCGTTTATATCCATATGAAAAAGAGCTACCATCTTCATTAAATTTCCGTTTTTCTGATTGAGGATAATATTTTTTTATTTCGCGAACGTACTTACAGTTTTGTGTACTTTATTTCTACGAATATTATCTGAAATTATAAGCATATTTTCGTTTTCGGCAGGATTTAAAATCGCTTTTTTGATCGTATCAAAATTAATTTTTTGTGAAGCCTGATAACTTAAACGAACTCCTTTTACTTTGCATACAAATTTTCTGCTGCTATCTTGTACAGTACACTTCGTATTCATAATTTTTAGGACCTCAATAGACAAACTCTGTTATGTAACTTCCAGCACCAAAGCACTCTAATTCATCTGTCATTTCTCCTACAAATTCCGCTGTTGGGGGAACAAATTCGTCTTTTCGGGATATATAAATGACAGAATCTGTGTCATAATATAAAACCCTATTATCAAGCTTCTGCAAATATCTGTAAGGTTTAAGACGAGCTTATGCTGTTGTGAAAGCTGCTACCTAATGTTAACACTTGGTAAAGAAGTTTCATCTTTGTTTTGCCAACTCACAACTATATTTTCTTCATTTATAGGTTAATTTTGACATACCTCTGTAGAAGGATTTATTAACATTTTATAAAATTCAAACGGCTGATTTAAAATGGTAATTTGTAGCTGGTTCTCTTTCTGTCCATATTTTCGCCAAAATGAATTTAAAATTCCTTCCTTGTCTTTCTCACTTAGGCAAATATATGGATACAAAGAACACACATCTATATATTTAATTTTTTCTCCAGCTTTACATTTATAATGTGTATACGTATTTCCGGTTCTTCCTCCATAAAATGCATTTCTGGGGTTTCAAGGTGTAATATTAATTTTTTTTATTTTTTTATTTTTTTATTTATTAAAGAATTGAGATAGACAGTAAAACTGGTATAAATCTCTTCTATAATCTAACTTAAAACTAATTTAATATTTAAAATTATAATAAATATTAATAAAATTTAATACACAGGTTAAAATTTTAGATACATTTCCTTTTTTTTTTTTTTTTTGCTTTTTTATATATTTTCCAATTATTTAATTGGGGTAGTACAGCTTTCAAACGTTTGTTGAATAACCTTATGTTGGGAGCATATTTTATATAGGCAGGAAGACTATTGAAGCTTTTTATGCCATTAAACATAATATATTTTACCTCTTTCAGTTCTAGGTGCTTCTAATCGATAATGTTCCGCACTTCGTGTGAAGTAGCTATGAATTGAAGCATTTGTTTGTATTTTCAAATTGCTTTTGGTTAAGTTATTTGATAGTTTATAAATCAACTTGCAGTTTTCCAAAAATATTGTTTGTTCAACGGTAGGTAAATTTCGATCAGAATACAATGATGTAGTTGGAGAATCATATGGAAGTCTGTATAAGATTTTAATAGCTCTGTTGATAATAGCGCTAACTGAACTAATAACGTATTTGCAACTTTGACTCCAAACTGGAATTAAATACCTTATTTTAGACTGAATGTGGGCGTAGAAGACCAATTTAGCTATATCTTCACTTAGTTTAGGACACCTTCCAATTGCACCAGTTAATGATAAAACGGCTTTTTCTAAATTATCTATATGAATTTTCCAAGAAAGATCTTCATCAATAAGTAAACCTAGATATTTCGACGATTTTACTCTTTGTATTTGTTGATTATTAATATTGATTGATAGATTAATGTTTTCTTTATTTTTTTGTTTAAATATGATGAATTCAGTTTTAGAGATGTTAATTGTTAATCTCTTATGATTTAGCCACTCACTAACTTTGTATAAGTCATTATTAATATTTTCTTCCAGTTGGTTCTTGTTTTTACCTTTGTACAGAATTATTGTATCATCTGCAAACATTGAATAATGTCCACTTAGCCCAATTTTGTTGAAGCTATTCACATAAGCTAGATAAAGAATAGGTCCTAGAACTGTGCCTTGTGGAACTCCAATTTGTAGACTTGCTTCTTCACTAATATGGTCTTTTATTCTGGTTTTGATTTTTCGAAAATTTAAATACGATTTAAATAGATTGGCTGCAACTCCTCTTATACCCATATTGAAAAGGCTATTTATTAATATATCATGATTTACGGTGTCAAAAGCTTTTTTTAGATCTAAAAGAATAGCGGCTGCGTAGTTATTTTTATCTAACGCCATATTTATGAAATTAACAACTTCAAGGGCAGCGGATTCTGTGCTGCTTCCGTTTAAAAAACCAAATTGATGGTCATCAATTAGATTTGAATTTGTGAAGAATGCAATTAAACGACGTTTAATAACCTTTTCAATAATCTTAGATAGACAGTTTGTCAAAGATATTGGTCTATAATTGTTAACATCTGTCCTTTTTCCTGATTTAAAAATTGGAGTGATAATACAATCTTTGGCCTTATTTGGAAAAACACCAGTCGATAAAATTTCATTTATTATATCAGAAAGCTTGTTTGATATCATGTGTCTAATTGATTTGATATGTTTTATTGAGATGCCATCTGGTCCAGGAGATGAGTTAGTTTTAAACGAGTTTATAATTTGTGTTATTTCATTACTATCTGTTGGAATAAAATAAATTGAGTTCTGATTTATGTGATCCTGTGTATTTATTACATTATTTGTAAGGTTGTTGAAGTTTTTATCTAACTTGCTTCCGACGGTAGCGAAATGATCATTTAGAATATTAGCTGCTTCTAAGTCAGAAGTAGTGATTTCTCCGATGTTCTTTGTTACGTGTATTTCCGCACTCTCTTTAGAAATGTTCGAACTTAAGTGCTTATTAATAATTTTCCACAGCTGTTGAGAGTTGCAACTTTCACTTATTTGGTTGTTGCAGTAGTTATCCTTTGCTTCTTTTATTAATTTTTGAATATAGTTTTTAATCTTTTTATATCTATTTTGCAAATCATAGTTGTTTTTTTGTTTACGAATTTTAGCATAAAGTTTATTTCGTATTTTGATTAAATTAAGTATAAACGGAGTTGTAGTATAAATTATATAATACTTATCGCATGGGTATAAAGTATGTCATAGTGGATTGCCCATTTAATTTATAATTCCTTTGATAACTTGAGTAATATACCTAAGTACATTGAACGACTTGCCGCTTTGAGAAATATGAATCCAATACATGATAACATGATGATTGATCATTGCCAATCGTCTCTTGTATGCAATACTTAGAATGATCATAATGATTAATCATCATCTATCACATTTCATATACTTCAGGAAGGCAATGACCCAAAGGAATGCAATAATAATTGTGATATGCATTAATACCATAATTATCGATAAGGAATGCAAATGATATTAATTACCAAATTTATATGTATATACTGATATTGCACAATTTGATAATAAGAATAACTAAAAGTTAATTAGTATTAGTAGCGTTAGTTTTAAGTTTATAAATAGCCAAATTAAGTTTAATAAAGAGAGTATTAAGTAGAAAGTAAATCATGAAGGTCTTTTATTTAAAACTCGAGAATAATCATTATATGGCGACCGTGGCAGTTTTCGCGTTCGGTATAAAAGATTATTAAATTAGTGAATTAAAAACTAAGAACCTTAACAAATAAAATTAAAAATTAGTGAAATTTTGACCAAAACCAAATTGAGTAAATTTAAAATGATTAAAGCTATATATACATTGAAACTTGGAAATCAAAACCAAATGTGAAACTTTTAAAAGTGAAATATATTAGAGAAATTAGAAACTGATGAGCTTCGTAAAGATAAAAAAATGAAAAATAAAAAAATAAAATAAAGTAAAAAAAAAAAAAAAAAAAAAAAATATATATATAAATACCCTAAAAATGGGTGTAAAAATAAATAAAAAAAAAAAAAAAAAATTTTTTTTTTCCGTGTTGTTACTAAATATGAAATAATAATTCGAACATAAAATTTTTTTTTAATAATATAAAAATGACTAAAATAAAAACAATAAGATATCACAAAAAAATACCTGTTATCACAGATGAAGGTTTATTTAAACTCACAGACAAACGAGATATAGTAAAATACGTTTTTCAAAGACTAAAAGAAAGAAACAGTGCTAAAATGGGCAGTAAAAGCTCATTAATAGAAAATACCGGTGAAATAACAAATACCGTTATAGTAGAAACCCTGCAAGAGAACCATGAAGACATCAAATTATTGATATTGATAATCGCAGTCATCAAAGTTTTGGAAATCATCATGATAATCTACAACAGCATAAGGAGACATATGAAACGCAAATACCAGACACGAGCACCACAAATCGAATGAAAAAAGATAAGTGAAAACATTATTTACGTCTATAAAGTTTTTTTTTTATTTATTTCATTTTTAAGGTAAAACAATATGTTTTGATAAAAATATTAGACAATAAAAATATAAATTAAGCAAAAGAAAAAAAAAAAAAAAGAAAAAAATATATTACTTATTATAATTGATTAAATACTTATTACTGATTATGATTAATTACTTATTATAATTAGTTTCAAAAAGAAAAGAGAAAGAAAAGAAAAAATAAGATTAAAAATTTAAATTCAAAATTCTTATAAACTAAAAAGAAAATTTTTTTTTATGGTTGTATATAATTTTTTGAGCATTTGACTATCTGAATCTCGCACTTACTAAAATAAAATATATGTGTAAAGAACTTATAGGAGTTAAGAAGGACTTTTTGAAGACCACACAGACAATATTAAAACAGAACAGGTCAAAGAATCCATTTATATTGAATAAAAACAAAATTAAAATCACAAAAAGTTATAATAATTTAATAAAAACATTACAAACATTGTGGGTTAAAACTGACAACAAAAGAAAACTAATAGAACATTTTCATTTCGCAAGAGATAGAATAAGAAGGGTATACAAAATATTGAATTTTGAATACACAATACCAAACAATGTGTTTCATTTAGTGAAGTTAGAAAAATCTGACTCTGATACCAATTCTGATTCTGAAAGTGAGAAATCAATGAAAAAAGCAATGGCCCTCTCATCAGTTGAGTTTTTAAAATTAGCGTCGTGCACCATAAACAAAAATTATAATGGTGACCCGCTTAGTTTACAATCATTTATAGATTCTGTAAAATTGTTAGAAGAATTGGCAACAACAACACCTCTGAAAGTACTCCTAAAATGTATTATATTGTCAAAACTAGAAGGCAAATCACGAGAGTTAATCACCGACGAAGAAAACTCAGACAAAATAATAGAAACTCTAAGACAAAAAATTAAAACAGATAATTCAAAAATCATAGAGGGTAGGATGCAAGCGCTAAAAGCCGATAGAGTCGCAATACAAGATTTTGCAAAACAGGCTGAAGATTTAGCTGAAATGTTTCGAAGATCCTTAGTAATGGAAGGGATAAGTAACACTAAGGCAGTCGAACTATCAGTTGAAAAAACAATTGATATGTGTAGAGCCTCAGCAAGGTCTGATTTGGTAAAATCAGTGTTAGCATCTTCAAAATTTGAAGATCCTAAAGAAGTCGTTGCTAAATTTATAGTAGAAACCAATACAGAAAACAAAGAAAAACAGGTTCTATCATTTAATTCAAGACCGTTAAATCGTAATTTTAGGAATAAAAATTTTAGTAATAATTTTAATTATAGACCTAGTAATAATAATAATTATAACAATTCTAATAAAAATAAATATAGAAGTAATAATAACTTTAATAAAAATAGAAATAGCAATTTCCGTAACAATAAATTTAATAACAATTTTAATAAAAACCAACAATCTAACAACCAACAAAATAGAAATAATAACAATAGAAACAATAATAGAAACTATGGTAGTGTTAGGTATATGGAAAACACTACAGCCCCTCAATGGCATGGGCAGAGGGGGGCAGAAGTACTAGAATTAGAAGAGTAAATGGCTCAATTAAAAATATCTATACGTTAAATCTTAATTTGTCAGACTACATTTCAATATTCACTAAATTAAATAAAGCAAAATTAAATTTTCTAATAGACACTCAGGCAGACATTTCGTTAATAAAAATCTCATCTATTAACAACAATTTTAATCTAAATAAAAATAATAAAATAAAAATAAAAGGAATAACTCATTCATATATTGAATCGTTGGGTGCGGTATATACAAAAGTTTACGTACAAAATTTCGAACTATCATGCGAACTACACGTTGTACCAGACAATTTCGATATACCATCAGATGGAATACTCGGTAAATATTATAAAATTTTATAAATGCAATATTGACTATGAAAATATGTCAATAACAATGAAAACAAATTGTAATATATTACAAATTCCAATTTTGAGCGGCCCTAATACACAAACAATAGTATTACCGGCACGTTCAGAGGTTGTAAGGAAATTCTACTTACCCTCAGAAGAAGAATGTCTAATCTTAGACCAGGAAATTTCAGAAGGAGTATTCATACCTAGAACAATAGTGGCCTCTAAGAACCCTTTTGTGCGAGTTATGAATACAAATTCAGAAAATAAAATAATATCATCTGATACCAAACTAAAAACCTTACCGTTGTCTGATTTTGAAATAACAAATTTAAAACAAAATTTCAATAAAAATAATATGAGAACAAAAGAATTAAATGATATTATTGCAAAAAATTCGAATAAAGTATACTTACCCAAATTGCTTAAATTATGTGATGAGTATTCCAATATTTTTCAATTAGAAACAGACCCTATGTCTGTAACAATTTTTATAAACAAAAACTAAGGATTATGGATGATAATCCAGTATACATTAAAAACTACAGGCAAGCTCATACACAAACGGACGAAATAAATAAACAAGTTAATAAATTACTCAAAAATAAATTGATTGAACCTATACAATCTAACTATAACAGCCCCATTATATTAGAACCGAAAAAAGGGAATAAAAATAAATGGAGAATGTGTATAGACTATAGGATGGTTAATAAAAAACTAATAGCTGGTAAATTTCCTTTACCAAGAATAGAAGATATTCTTGATAATTTAGGTAGAACTAAATTCTTCTCAACATTGGATTTATACTCTGGTTTTCATCAAGTACCATTAGATGAACAATCTAGAGACATAACTTCTTTTAGCACGCAATCCGGTAGCTATAGATGGAAAGTTCTTCCATTCGGACTTAACGTCTCACCGAATTCATTTTCAAGAATGATGTCACTCGCTTTCGCAGGTGCAACACCCTTACAATGTTTTCTTTATATGGATGATATAATAGTAACAGGGTGTTCAGAGAATCATCATTTAAAGAATTTGAAATCTGTTTTCGGAATATGTCAACAATATAATTTAAAACTAAATCCGGAAAAGTGTAAATTTTTCAAATCAAAAGTAACATATTTAGGTCATAAATGTACGGATCAAGGTATATTTCCAGATGACACTAAATATGACGTTATAACCAAATATCCAACACCTAAAGATAAAGACGAAACTAGACGTTTCGTAGGCTTCGCAAATTATTATCGGAAATTTATTCCAAATTTCGCTGGCATAGCTAAACCACTGAATGCTTTAACTAGGAAAAAAGCAACCTTTATTTGGAATGAAGATTGTCAAAAGGCTTTTCAAAAGTTAAAAAATTCATTATTAAAACCACCTATTTTACATAATCCAGATTTTTCAAAAAAGTTTACCTTAGTAGTAGATGCATCAAAAGATGCCGTAGGAGCTGCGTTAACTCAAAATTATAATGGCACGGATTTACCAATTTCATTCGCCTCAAGATATTTTACAAAAGGGGAATCCAATAAGTCCACGATCGAAAAAGAGTTAGCAGCAATCCATTTTGCAATTACACACTACAGACCATATATTTACGGTACACATTTCACAGTAAAAAGTGATCATAAACCACTAACTTATTTGTTTTCATTAAAAAACCCATCATCCAAACTAACACGAATGAGATTAGACTTAGAAGAATATAACTTTACAGTAGAGTATATTAAAGGAAAACTAAATGTAGTAGCTGACGCGTTATCACGCATAAATATAAAAGATTTACGATTTACCCATGAAAATAAGGAAATGGCTCAAATAATGAGAGTACAAACAAGATCGTCCAACAACAATAATGAGAATAGTAATGAAAATAAAAATGATAATAACTATAGTAAAGATAGAATACAATCTTCTAAGGAAGACTGTACTAAAAATAGGGATATTAAAACATATGAAGCACTCAAGAATTGGAAAATTCCAAAAATAAAATTAATGAATTATAAAAAGGAAATCCTGGGTAAAATATTTAAAAACCGAAAATGCGCAATTAGTTTTGAGATAGGTAAATTTACAACTAAAAAGAAAATAACATTAGAGTTATTTTTCCGCGGATTAGAAGAAAAAACTAATAATTTAAATATAAACGAAATAGAAATTGATAATAATGATATCATATTTACTCAGCATACCATAAAGGAATTTAAAGAAATAGGTAATAGAGTATTAAACAAATTAAAAATCGCGATAATAAATACACCAAAAACAGTTGAAAAGACATTAGATAAAAATGAAATATTAAATCGATATCACAACGATCCTATATTTGGAGGACACGTTGGACAGAAAAGACTATATGCCAAGTTAAGAACAAAATATTATTAGAAAAATATGGCAAAAGACATAGCAAAATTTATACGAAATTGTAGAAAATGTCAACTAAACAAGACAAAAATGAAACATAAAGAACCTTTACAATTAACAGAGACCCCACAAAAATCGTTTGACGTAGTAATAATTGATACAATTGGACCGTTACCAAGGAAAATAAATAACAATCAATATGCAGTAACAATTATTTGTGACCTGACTAAATTTTTAATAACAATTCCCAACAAAGACGCTAAAACAGTTGCAAAAGCCATAGTTGAGAACTGTGTTCTGATATTCGGACCTATGAAAAACATTTTAACAGATAGAGGAACCGAATATAAGAATCAAATAATGAGAGAAGTTCTTTCGTTGTTAAATATTGAACATAAGTGTTCTACAGCGTACCACCATGAAACTTTAGGAGCTGTAGAAAGAAATCACAGAGTTCTTAACGAATACTTACGTTCATACATAAACGAAAATAAAGACAATTGGGACAGTTACTTACCATACTTTACTTATTGTCATAACTCAACACCAAATGCGAGCTTTCAAGAAAAATACGCTCCATTTGAATTGGTTTTTGGTAAAACACCATTAATACCAGAATTTATTCTTAACAGCAAAATTGAACCAATTTACAACTTTGACGATTACAGTAAGGAACTTAAATACAATCTACAAGTCATGAACAAGAACGCACAATACTTACTACAAAAAGCTAAATTAAACAACAAAAGATTATACGACCAAAACGTGAAAGGGTACGATTTTAAAGTAAATGACGAGGTTTTACTAAGAAAGGAAAATGCTCATAAATTGGATGCCTTATATAAGGGCCCATATGTAATAAAAAGTATAGAAGGTTCTAATATAAAAATTATAAATTCAAATAATAGAGAAGAAAATGTACATAAAAATAGATTAGTAAAATATAAACATTGATTTCTATAATAAAACCATACTAATTTAACTTTTATATATCAATTATTCGATAGTCTAGTATAAGATTAATAACTAAAAGTATTCTTAATTTTGTTTTAACATAAAATAATTTAACTGAACTAGATTAATAAACTTAAATGAGTTGGCCAGCTCAGCAAAAAAACATAATATAATATAAAAAAGCAGATAAAATAAAAGTAAATAAATAAGATTCTATTAGAATAAAACTTTTTTCTCAAATGAACGTTGATTTCTATCAAATTTTTTTTATATATAAGAGAAGCAATATCAACAATGTCTACAGTATATGCATATATAATATATTTTTTTTGTTGTACCCTCACAGTAATAAAGTATAAAATTTCAAAAACAATCGAACGAAAAGAAAAGTGAAAAAAAAAAAAAAAAAAAAAAAAAAAACCCACACAACTGGTTGTGTAAACAAACAAAGTTATTGTGATGATTAATTTTTTTTTTTCTTCTTCCCTTTCCTTTTTCTTTCGGAGGGAGATGTAGTATAAATTATATAATACTTATCGCATGGGTATAAGGTATGTCATAGTGGATTGCCCATTTAATTTATAATTCCTTTGATAACTTGAGTAATATACCTAAGTACATTGAACGACTTACCGCTTTGAGAGATATGAATCCAATACATGATAACATGATGATTGATCATTGCCAATCGTCTCTTGTATGCAATACTTAGAATGATCATAATGATTAATCATCATCTATCACATTTCATATACTTCAGGAAGGCAATGACCCAAAGGAATGCAATAATAATTGTGATATGCATTAATACCATAATTATCGATAAGGAATGCAAATGATATTAATTACCAAATTTATATGTATATACTGATATTGCACAATTTGATAATAAAAATAACTAAAAGTTAATTAGTATTAGTAGCGTTAGTTTTAAGTTTATAAATAGCCAAATTAAGTTTAATAAAGAGAGTATTAAGTAGAAAGTAAATCATGAAGGTCTTTTATTTAAAACTCGAGAATAATCATTATAGAGTAATCCAATGGTTTTGTTTCCGTCTTCTAACTATTCTTGTTGAAGAAGCTAATGCTTTACTTACATTTATACATTCCGTAATTTCATCATAAGAGTTACACATTTGGATTTTTTGCGCAACTAAGTTTTGGAAAGCATTCCAGTAAGTTTTTTCTATAGTTACTCTTGTCATTTGTTCGAGTATGATATCGCATTTTTCAATATTTATCTCCAAAACTTTGTGGTCACTAATAGGATTATCCGACAATTTGATCGTTGCATTAAAAGTTTTAAAATTGGCAATAACGTGATCAAGGATGCTTCCATGATTACAATCAGATTGGCAACTGCAATTTACGGCTTGCCGAGTTATTCCGTTGATAGTGGTATCATTGATTAAGTTAAAGTTGTATGATTCAACTATATTAATATAAGTAATAGTGTTTTCATTATTTGAAAGCAAATCTATGTTGGTATCACCTACTATGATACAGTTTTTACTGAAAGTCTTTAAGAGAATACCCACTGAATCGATGTAATCGTTTTTATCAATACCAGGAGCATTATACATTGTAATAATTTTAATGTTGGGTTTACAATTGACAAGTTGAATTCCAATAGGATTAAATTTCTCATTTACAGAATTTGGTAATGCAAGAGAAGTAAATGCTAATTTGTTTTTTATATAAATTGCTGTTCCACCTCCCCTGTTATTTTCTCTGCAGTGATGGATGGATGAAAATTCAGGAATCTGCATAAATGGGATTTCGGATGAATAAATCCATGTTTCATTTAATATAACAATATCTGGAGAATGTGACTTAATTAATAGAGTTAGATCATCAATTTTATTCCTCATACTTCTAATATTAACATACAAAATATTTATTGAATTATTTTTATTGACAATATTTATAGAACTTATCATTTTGATATGGATATCATATATTTATTCCAACTTTCTCTAACTTTTTGAATGTAGTCTCTATAGTTATTATCAATATGTCTTCTGTATGAAGTTAAATCTTTATTGACGTCTTCTTTGGAAATTCCTATTCTTTCATGGTAAGTGAAATATATTTGACATAGTTCCTTGTAATTTGTTGGTAGTCCATCTTGATTTATTAAGACCTTTAAATTAGTTTGTGTAATTCCAGCATAACATATATCAGTATGATCATAAAAGTATGAAAGGAAGAGCCTGACATTATTGTAAATTCTGAAATCCCTTAGCCGCGAAAGCACATATATACTGTCACCTTCCTCTACTGCTTTGCGTGTTAATTTTACTATTGGTGGTTCCAGTGTGACAAAATGGTCTTTCTTTAAAAATTCAGGTTTTGTTTGAGGATTAAGCGTTTCACCTTTGATCCAATTCGAATAATTAGGAATTGGAATGTCATTAATACGATTTATATCATTGATATTATTAGTATTTTCATTTTTAATATTATTATTTCCATTATTTGTTATATTATTAACATTATTGATCTTATTTTTTGTGTTTATAATGTTTTTCTTATTACCCCATAGTTTAGATAGATATTTATTAAACACATTGTGATTCATTTTATTTAAAGAATTTTTTTTAGAAGCAGTTTCTTTTGTTATTACTTTTTTATTATAATTTGCTGATGAAGCAGTTACATTTTTTGAATATTTATTTTTATCAGGTGGTTTATTTATTGTTATTTGGTTAGTTGAATTAGTTGATTTTGAGGTTAATGCTTTATCCGTTTGTTCATTCAAATTAGTACAACTGCAGTTTTCTGCATATTCAGGAGAAGTATTTAGTGAAGTTTCACTTAAATTCATCGAATTATTTTTAACTAATTCGTCAGCATTTGACTGTAATTGCTAATAACCAATTTTCTTTTTTATCATGCTTAATTTATTTAGATAAACTGGGCAGTTTTTACTGAAAGTGTCGTGGTCATTATCTAAATTTAGTTTCAGCCTCTTATTAGCTTCAATGCAATTAATACATTTAACTACTTTCTTCTCTTTGCACTCACTGTTGGTATGTTTCTGAAGACAATTTGAACAAGCTTCATCATTTTTACACTCAGCCGCTTTATGGTTGAACCCTTTACATTTAAAGCATATAAGCACTCTTAAGGCATCAAACACTTTGCAGCGTTCCCAACCAATTGATACTTTTTCATTTACAATTGCTTTTGGAAAAGACTCCTTATCAATTTCAATAATGGCATTATATTTTATATCATTATATTTATTTACCTCGTACATTTTTATTAATTTAATTTCACTCACTTCTAAGTGTTGATTTTGATCTTTTAGTTTATTTATCAATTCATCACCCGAATACTTTGAGGTCATATGTACAATTTCAATTCTTGGTTTTAGTTCAGTAGGAATTTTGACTTGATACTTCTCCTCTAATTTACTTTCTATTGCAGATTTGATTTTATTTCTTTCCTGTACATTCTCCGCTTCCACGATAATTATTCCATTTTTTCTATTTTCAATATTATTAATTTTAAAGTTTTTTGGGTCTACCTTCTTATTTAATTCCATTCGTGTTATATTACACTTTTGTTTAGTTAACGGTTTAATAACTAAAGGTACTTTTTTTTTAATTACTGCAAAATTATTTTTGCTTACACTTGCATTTTGTTTTACAATATCTGAATAAAAAATATTCTGATCTACATTTCGTTCGCTTTCATTTTCATTAAAGTTTTTTAAACGTTCACAAAGTTCATCGTTTTTTAATACCGTATTATGAATAGTCGTATTAAGTTTTTCACTTTCCATTTGAAATAATTCTGTAATTTTCGAAAATTTTTCAAATTCTTTTTGTTGAACTTTTTTTATACTTTCTAACCGTTCAGTATGTCTTTCTTCAATAGCTTTTAAAAGCTGCATTGTTTCTAATTCATTTTTTTTTATCGCATTATCAAATTCCTGTTTATATTCACACAAATAATCACTGTTTTTTTTAACCCCACAACTAATATTTTGAAGAACCATATCTACATTTTGTATGACTAGAATACAATCATCACATACAAATGTAATGTTCAAATTTCAGTTTAATATATTGCTTGCTGCCTGGTCAAGCCCCGAGCACTTGGAGGCACTGTGGAAAATCTTTCCACACACTCCGACGCACCGAATTCCGGTTTCACCTCTTATTTTCGTCCGGCATTTATAACAGTCAGCCATACCGTTTAGTTGTATGACTAACTGCTTGAGAACTAAAAAATAAAATTTCTTTTTAATTTTTTTATCAACCGCGAGTCAAAAACACGTCCGATCGCGATGAAAGTTTAATTCTTTTAATTAATTGATGATTTTGCAAGTATTTCATATTATTATTATTTCTCATTTGTTCACGACATTCACATTCCCACATTTCAAATAACCTGTATCCAAGACATTTGAGGTATTCGGCTCTAACTACCGTTCTTTCATACTTTTGGTTAAGTGTATCGTTGTTACTATTAAATAAGCTCGTATTTAGATTGCATGTTAAACATTTTGGATACCCGTGGTAATAACATACATAAAATTCAAATATTTCTTTGATTTTTTCACAATAACCATCTACCTTAAAACCCCCAACAATTTTTTCCTTACCATTTAATACATATTCCAAATTAATTTGTCTTGAATCTTGTTCCCAAATTAACCACTGTATGGCAATTTTTGAATATCTTTCTCCTAGTCCGTATCCATTTTTAGGAATGATACCTATTGTATTAGGTTTCAGAAAATTTCGACGATATGCAAGGTTACATGCAGATGCTATTGTTGTAGCTTCCAAAATGGTTCAACTTTGCATTCTTCTAAGAACATTTTCCGAAAATTCACACATCTTTCAACCAAAATTCTTACTTCATTGACACAATATTCCTTAACCTCCTTCTGCATATTGAATTTATAGTTCTTATTTTCCTCATACCATTTTAAATATTCTTCGCATCAGCTTTCTTTCATTGCATCAGGGAAATAATATTTCATTTCTGATAAACATCCATCGTAATTTTCGTTTTTTGTCGTGTTAAATAAATGCGGAAAATAACCCTTTTTCAGTATAGCTGTTAAGTTAAATGCTTTTGGCAATTTTGCAAGTGCCATTAGGAAATAATTAAGCGAATCTATGAATTTTATATTATCTACTTTCATAAGTATAATTTTTGTTCCTCGCATAATTAGTTTTGGTTGAATGGACGTTTCATTTAAGATATAGTTTAAGATAAATTGGTGATCAAAAGCCTGTCTGTTGTTGGCAATAACAATTCTCATTTTTAAAATGTACTACATTATGTTGTTTATTACAAATTCCTTTTCAAATTGTTTTTCTTTAAAACTGCAACTTTCTCTACAAAAAACTAAGGAACTGTTTTCGATACATATATGACATCTTTGTTGAATGACACATAAATTTGGCTCGTGTTGTTTTATTTCCGTTGACACAATTTTTTCTTGTCTAGTTTCCAAATCATAAAATATGTATAGGAAGCTTTCTTCTTTATCCTTATTTCTACTCTTATTTTTTGCCTGTTGAATGTAACATTGGCGATCTTCTGGAACAAAATTGAAGCATATTTTACAGAAAATTTCTCCACATGTATGTTTTTTCCTTGCTTTTAGACAGGTTTTGCATTTTCTAATTTTCTCACATAAATTAATATTGACTGAAGTCGAGGCTTTATGATTCGCAAAACACATTTGACCTCGAAAGGAACGATTGCAGTCCTTACATAATATATTTTTTATATTTTAAGGACATATGGGTGATTTTTGACAACAAGGACAGCTCTTTCAACATCTATGTTGATTTTGAAGATGATATGGAATGTCACATTGTTCGCAATAATAATCTACAGAAATTGCAGCAGTGAGTGAAACAATTACATTGTAATGCTGTTTATTGTGTAAAGAATTCATTCTTTTACCGCTATTGATCTAGCAAATATTACTTCTCTGCCTTGTGCTCCATATTTTTATACAACAATGTTATAATTTTTTAAACTATGCTGGAATATTTTTAATTCAGGTATTCCACACCCTTCCAGAAGGATAGATACTCCTGATATTTTTATTAGCAACAAAGCTAATTCAGTTTGAAGCTTTCCACTATCATTGAAAACTTTTTTATATTATATAAAATTTTCAATTTTTGCTATTGCGAAAATAATTGCTCGCAGTAGACATAAATTATCTTTATTTCTGATGCAAATTATTCCTTTTTTCTGTATAGATTTCTGCTCAAAATTTATAAATTTTTTACTCCTTCGGCTTCCAACAGGTAACCTGACATACGTAATTTCTAAACAAAATTTGTCAGTACTTAATCCTGTAAATATGAAGAGAAAGTAAATAAAAAGTTAGCATATTAAAGTTCTTTAATTTAAAAACTAGGTTGTATATACTTACCCTCTGAATTACTCTGAAAAGCTTTCGAAATTATATCCCAAATATCAGAAAAATTTTATTTCAATTTAAAATTTACGAATGCAGGGTCACGTTCTTCGAAGCTTTCTCCGCAAAATGTAATTCCAATCATATCGCCTGGATACACATTTTTCGTACCATCTTTTACAATATCGTGTAGAGTACCTTTAATACAATTTATTGGATCTACATTATCTGGTACTAGTTTAATGATAAATTTTATCTTACGACCGCGTATATTATACCGTTTTACAAAAGTCGAACTGACATTCTCAATAGAATATTGTATTATTTCCGAATTTACCGAGCTTGAATTCAAAAACTTTGTAAAATAATTTTTTTCGATATCTTTTTATATAGAGAAACTAAACGCGACTTAACGAATAATATCGATTTTTCCTTCTTATAAGGTTCTAGTTAGCAACATTGTAGTCAAAATACATTCTAATGAATTATAGTTCCATAAAAACTACAAAAAAAAAATATTAAGTCTAACCGCATCTAGCTTAAAATAAAACAGAATAGAAAGGATTCGCAACATTGTAGTCAAAAGACGTTTTGCTAAATTATAGTTTAATAAAACAAACACAAAAATACAAACTTAGACCGATCTTAAAATAGAAAAGAGTTTAATTTGCAACATTGTAGTAAATTGCCATTTTGATAAATCATAGTTTTGAATATTAAAAATAAAATAAAAACAGCGTGATCTTGTGTATATCTCAAAATTGAAAAGAATTAAAATTATAATTTGCAACATTGTAGTCAAGACATTTTAATAAATTATAGTTCTGTAAAAATAAAAATAAAAATACGATCTTAAGTCTATTTAAAAATAGAAAAAGCATAATTTAAAACAATGTGGTTAAATATCTAAATGCCATTTCAATAAATTATAGTTTTTGAAAACAAAAACAAAAGCTAACTGAAATACGTCTTAAACTAGTATAAATACAGTGACATTTTGTATAATGGTTACAGTTTAATTCAATATTTGCAAAGATAAAAATGGCTCAAGAATTTATTACCATGGTTTTAAGTAATACGTCTGATGATGCTGTTTCGCCCGCGTGTCTTCCTGCAAAAAGAAGGAAGATTAAAAATTAACAAGAAGAGCAGTATCAGCAATAACAACTACAACAAGAACAACAACTACAACAACAGCCACAACAATATCAACCTCAACAACTTCAACAAGAACAAGGGCCGCCCCCTTCCAAGAATAGAAAATACTCTGATTTATGTAACGTAATAAATAATATAAACCACTTTATGAAATTTTTGTGGTAGAATGATATGGAACCGGAACGATTCAATTTATAACGATTCTATATGAGAAAATTAGGAAATATTTAACGAAAGAAAAGAAGGGAAAGTGGGTTTTCGAAACTCAAAACTATATTATTTTTGCGCCAGACGTATACGCAAAAATTTTTGAAAAAGATAAAAGTATTGGAGACATTGTGGAAGGAGAATTGTTTCTTGCGAAGAAAAACAACTTCTACTTTTAGAAGATACAACAGACAAGCAATAACAATTTATTTTAATTTTAATTTTATTTTTAATTTAATTCAATTTAAATTTTTTTATAAATAATTAATCATTTTTAAAATACAAATAAAGTAAAATAAAAAGTTAAACAAACAATAAAAAATTTGTGTTTTTAGTTAAATTATCTTTCAGATTGACGGAAATAAAAAGGATAATATTAAATTTCATGGAGATGAAAATTTCACTTTCACTATGAAAAAATACCAATAAACCATCCAAAAATAATAATTTTTTTTTCTTTTAAAAGTTCTAAATCTGTTTTTATTTTATATTCTTATGTTTTCAAAATAGGTACCAAAAGTGATTAACCTGACTTTGAACTTATTTTTTTCCCATGCAGAAAACACAAAATAAAATAAATCTAATAAATAAGTATCTTACGCATTTTCGATTTCTTGTTTGCCTTCTTTTTATTTATTTTTTCAAACATTTTTTTTTCATCAACAAAACCAATAAAAATAAAAAAAATATAATTAATGGTTTTTGTTTCCTTTTTCTTCTTTAAATAAAGAAGGAAGAAAAAATCCGCAAATAGTTATAGGTACACTTCTAAAACGTATTATTTCGTATCATTTTTTCAATGTTATTTCTTTATGTTAGCAGAAAAACAGGTTACTCAGTAAATCTACATTTTTTTGTTTTTCTCTTTAAATTTAAGATTTCCGGTTATTATACCCTACACCTAAAGTATAGGGTATATTAACTTTGGTATGGTGTTTGTAACCACCAAAAGGAAGCGAGTTAGATATGGACATGTATATATATTCTGAATCAGGATCACCTCCTGAGTCGATTTAACGATGTCCGTCCGTCCGTCCGTTCGCACGATAACTCAAAAACTAATGAAAGGAAGGCTAAGTTCGAATCTGGACGAAATCGGTCCATGGGTTTGGATTTTGGAAGCTTCCGAACGAGCACCAGAGCAAATGAGGTTATCTCCAAAACCAATAAAGATATGACCTTCAAATTTGACGGAGTGGTGTTCTTTCATGTTTTATTTAAGTCCCTGAGAGAGGATTTGATTTCATGTTTTATTTAAGTCCCTGAGAGAGGAAATTTGAGAGGATTTGGTCCATGGGTTTGCATTTTGGAAGCTTCCGAATGAGCCCCAGAGGAAATGAGATTATCTCCGCAACCAACAAAGATAGAATTTTTATTTTTAATACAAACGTGTTCTGTTATGTTTCCTTTTCTGTAAAGTTGGAAACTGAAATTTGAAAGAATTTGAACCATGGGTTCGTATTTTGGAAACTTCCGGACGAGCACAGGAACAACGAGCATATCTCCAAAACCAACAAAATTAGAACCTTTAAATTTAGTACAATTGTGTTCTGGCATGTTTTCTTTATGTTCCTGAGATGGATTCGATGAATTGGAGTGGCAATTCGGGTACCTGCCACACACCTACCAAGGACTAACAATCTTCGAAATTAATAAAGATAGAAACTTAAACTTTTTTACAAAGGTGTCAAGCATATCTCAAGAGGATGCCTCTTTTACGTTTCTGAAATTCAAGTTGAATAAGACAGAAAAGGGAAGAAGTTGAAGCAACTACCAAAAAAACTTATGGATTTTTAATTTAATTCGAATTATTCAGCTGTAGGGTAAAATAAGTTGGTTGCATCGACTTACTGTTATATTTACTTGTTTTCTCAAAGTTTTTATAGAATAGAAAAAAAGAAATCTTACATAACAGACGCACCTATAATTCTATAATTTCTTTCTTTTTCTTTTTTTCTTATTTTAATTTTTTATACCCTACACCTAAAGTACAGGGTATATTAACTTTGGTATGGTGTTTGTAACCACCAAAAGGAAGCGAGTGGGATATGGACAACTATATATATTCTGAATCAGGATCACCTCCTGAGTCTATTTAACGATGTCCGTCCGTCTGTCCGTTCGCATGATAACTTAAAAACTAATAAAGCTATCTTGATGAAATTTATATAGTAGGTTACTAATTACGAAAGGAAAGCTAAGCTCGAATCTGGACAAAATTGGTCCGTTAGTTCGGATTCTGGAAGCTTCCGAATGTTTCCGGAGCAAACGAGATTATCTCCAAAACCAACAAAGATAGAACCTTTAAATTTTGTACAATGATGTTCCTTCCCGTTCGATTTATGTCTCTTAAAATAAAGAGGATTTGGTTCATGGGTTTGGATTTTGGACGCTTCCGAACGGGCACCAGAGCAAATGAGATCATCTCCAAAACCAATAAAGATATAACCTTTAAATTTGGCAGAGTGATCTTCTTTCATGTTTTATTTGAGTTTCTAAAATTTGAGAGGATTTGGTTTAGGAGTTCGGATTTTGGAATCTTCCGAACGAGCCCCAGAGCAAACGAGATTATCTCCAAAATCAACAAAGATAGAACCTTTAAATTTTGTACAGTGATGTTCCTTCCCGTTCAATTTATGTCTCTGAAATTTAAGAGGATTTGGTCCATGGGTTTGGATTTTGGAAGCTTCCGAACGAGCACCAGAGCAAATGATATTATCTCCAAAACCAACTAAGATATAACCTTTAAATTTGGCAGAGTGGTGTTCTTTCATGTTTTATTTAAGTCTCTGAAATGTGAGAGGATTTGGTTGGTGGGTTGTTATCGTGGAAGCTTCCGAACGAGCCTTAGAGCAAACGAGTATATCTCCACAACCAACAAAGATAGAACCTTTATTTTTAGTACAAGAATGTGCTGTTATGTTTCCTTTTCTATAAAATTGGAAACTGACATTTGAAAGAATTTGAACCATAGATTCGTATATTGGAAGCTTCCGAACGAGCCCCAGGGCAAACGAGATTATCTCCAAAATCAACAAAGATACTGTTACAATTACGTTTTTTTCTTAGCATTTGCATTTATTAGTTTTTAAATTGTTTGAAAAAGTCAAACTAGTTTAAACAATTTATTTTACACCAGGTACATACTTAATATACATAAGTCTTAATTGTTCAAGGTATCACAACAATTTACAACAAAGTATAGTACAATGAGAAACAACACATATTCTAAAAATAACATATTTTTCTTATTTTTATTTTTCCACCTTAAAAAATATAATAACAACTTTTAATAATTAATCTTCTTTTAATAAAAGGAAACTAAATATAAACTACACTTTGTACTTCTTATTTACGTTTTCGTTTTCGTTTTTATTTTATTATTTTTCATCTTGATATTCAAAAGTATCGATGAATATTTTTGTGCAATAACAAAATCAAGTTTTTGTCGTATATTTTGTTTTTTTTTTTACCTACATATGTTTTATTAAGCATGCCAAGAAAAAATTAAAAATTGATTTGACTTGAAAAACAAAATTTATTTGATATCCTATTACAAAGTACCAATACATTTATTGAAAAAACCTAAATAACCTAAACTTGTTGAGTTCATTAACCTTGCCTGACAACTTACACGGTACCAACAACCTTCACTTCCTACTTGGAACAGTATCATACAACCCCTTAGAACTTATAAGTTAACAAACCACACATATAACCTATCTTGCAACCCAAACCAAAACAATCAAAACAAGTTTTTGACCTACTAACCAAGAATGGCCTATATTAAACCCATCAATCAAAATGTAGGTCGTGCGATATCGGTGCGATATGGCATGATTTTTTCTCATGACAGACTGCTTCTTTACCTATTTATGTCAATAACATTAGCTTTAAACGGAAACTCTTCTATATTGACAACTAATTATTTTCTTCAGTCCTGGCTATAAAATAGTTGATGCTCCTAAAAGGGTAATTTATCTACCAGTAACTGTTGACCAGATAAGATCTGTCACTATTAAATTACTCGATCAGAACAGAAATTTAATTAATGTTCAAGGATAAAGAATAACCCTTGGATTGCATTTAAAAGTTGAAAATGTTAGTGTTTAATCAAAATCAAGATTCTTATATATATTCTCAGTGCCAATCTTCGTATTGGAATATATTAACGGTAACAGGAGGAGAAGGAACGCAACACTACAAATCAAAAAAAAAATTAACTGTTGAAAATCAGTAATATCTAAAATTATTTGGATACCAATTAAATTGAACCTAATGAATCTTTTTGGTGAATCTGTTTTTGATGAAACTATAATTAGTGCTCACTGGCACACATATTATCCATTCAACATAACCAATACAAACACCAATAGTAATATAAGAATATTAATACAAAATCAGTATTTAAATATATTACCTTCAACGATAGAACGACTATTAAAAATACTAAACTGTTTTATAATGTTGCACCATTTCTATTTGAGAGAATTGCTTATACGCTTAATGGTAAGGAAAATGATCATAATAATAAGGTTGGTATAACTCCAACGTTAAAAAATTTTATTTCACTTAATGAAAACGGAAGCAGTGCGAGTTGGCCCCCAAAAACATCAATTCACTTGGAAAAGCATTATTTCAGATTTTACGTTCCTTTAAATAGATTATTAGGATTTGCGGAAGATTATAAAAACTATATTCCTAATGCACAACATGAATTGACATTAACACGCATGGAAGCAACAACAATTTACTAATATGTGCAATTGCTACTGAGAAGCCGGATACTACTATTACAAAACTAGGCTGGAGAGTTAAACATGTTAATTTGATGGATGCACCAAAAGATCAATTATATAAAAGTATTGGCAATGGTTCTGTTATGAAAATGTTTATTTCTTTATTAAAGTAAATTTAAAGAAAAACAAACAGTAATATGTATATATTATTACTTTATTTAATTAATTATTATAGTAAGTAATATAATAACTTGTAAAAAAAGTAAAAATAGTTTTTCTAAAACCATGTTCAAAATTAATAAAATAAAAAACTAACAAAAAAAAAATAACAAAAAAGAAATTAACAAATAAAAAAATAAACCAAACAAAAAACTTTATAAAACAAAGTACAAACTTAGTTTAGTTAAAATCTTTATTTAATTTGCAAATTAATATGTTTTGCAAATTTTTGCAGATAAATTTGTTCTTTTATCTCCCAGTATAATTTTCAATGCAGAAAAATTTCTCTCTACACTGACCTGTGTTGCAGGCACGGCTAATATAATTTTTGCAAGTTCTGACAGCTCTGGCATGACAACTTGTTTTGAATACCAATATTGTAATACGTTAGTATTATTAGTCTTTCTAATTGGATTAAAATTATTAATTTGCTTTGATAATGCAATAAATTTTTCATTATTACCATCAACATTACTAGCTGATAATGAATGTATAGAATTCAGCTCTCTTTCTTTGTTTAATAGAAATTTTTCCAAATCGGACGTAGTCGAGGTTTCTATATCATTCAAATTCAAGTTAAGTTCGTCAGTAGATGTTGAAGAATATTCTGGTGTTGTTAAATGTCCAATTTTTAATAGCTGTTCACGGGCAATTTTATTTTGAGAATTAGTTAATAAAAAATTGTATCGTGGATCCAAATACAATGCAGCCAAAACGTAATCCCTCTCCAATAATATTTTTTCTCGTTTTTCAATTGCTTCTTTTAAAGATTTGCTGAGAGGTGTATTAATTTTTTCAATTTCAATTTTAATTTCTAACCATAATCCATAGAAATCTCCGAGAAGTAATTGTTCATTTTGCAATTTTAATCTTGCAGATTTTAACGGTTTGAAAATATTCACAAAATCCTCAACAAATTTCCATTCTTCATTTGTCATAGGTAAAAAACTATAAGTACTCACCATCTGATCACAAAATGATTTTAACTCGAGAAGCCGTTCGAGCATGTCAAATGAAGAATTCCATCTAGTGGAACAGTCAATTTTTGGTTTTTTTAATTTCATTGCGGATATTAAAACCAAAATATTAGTGGTACGTAATTTTTTACAGACGAAACGACATTTTGATAGTTTTTTAGCAATTACTATTTCTTTTATGACATCATAAATGGAAAATTGTAAAGTATGTGCTGCACATCGTACTGCAGAAATAGCATTTAAATTCAAATTTTCTAATCTATTATCATCACATCTATTTAAAACTGTGTCTACATGTGCGGCCAACATTTCCTCTTCATTAATTATAGTTATATCATCAATATTGTTTTCTTCGCTATCCTCATCGGTATTCTCTACCTGTGTAATATATTGCTTAGCTATTTCTAAATCGGAACTTAGAAGTTTAACTGTTTTTACCATATTTGCACCATTATCAGTGGTTATGGTATAAATGTGGTTCATTTCAATATTAAACGATTTTAAAATTTCTATTAAACTTTCTTTAATATATTCAGATGTATGATGTCAGATGTAAGATGTATGAAAAAACGACATTTTCATTTCCATCATTGATAATGTCCGTAACAGAACCTTATCACTTAGAATATATTGAGGATTTACGCCTAACACCGACCTATCACATCTAGTAACTATATCTAATTTAATACTAATCATTTTATTTTGAACTTCTTTTTTAATATTTTGTTTAATTTCTTCTGCAAGCATGTTGACATTTTTTCTAATATTTTAAGCATTAATTTTCAAATCCATTAGTCCATTTAACAATGGTTTCAAAATTTGTTGAAAACCTGAGCACTCTAGCAAACTGAAAGGACATTCAGTTTTGGTGACTAACTGCACGCAAGCATTTATCAACGTTGGTTCGTCCATAACAACAATAATTGTTGTTTTTTTACTGCTTGCATTAGAAATAAATTCTGTTGATTTGTGCATACTAGTTTTTTTTTTCGGTGGTTGTGCCATCAATGCTTTTTCTTCTTGCAGAAGCGAATATTCTTTAACATGAAAACGTTCAAAATGACGCTCATAATTAGCAGCATGAGTTCCAGAAATACTTTTCCCACAATCATCAATTTTGCATACTCCTTTATTTGCAGTTTGATCGATTTGGAAAAATTTCCTTACAGGATTTTCGTATTTTCTTCCCATTTATAGCATATAAAAGAACTTGAAAATATTAAGAATATAAATTTATGCTATATTTGATTTTTTAAAAAAACTAACCTATTATATAAAGTTTGTAAAAAAAAAAATATTTATTTCCAAATTGTTTTCTGGTGTTTAGTATTTTCGAATTTGAAATTCAAAATGCAAATGACATGAAACATATGATTGACTTCATGAATTTTAATTTTCAACAAAGTGACTTGCCGTTGTATAAAAATAAATGTAAAGTATTTATTTTTACATTTTACTTCTAAAGTTGACCTAAAATAAATAAAACTTTTGAAATAAAAATAGTTAATTTATGAACCGTAAAAAACCGGTTTTAACCGCTTCTATCATTTGCTCCGGTTATGGTTATGGTACATTACATTTTTATTATATTTCGGTTCGGTTACGTTTTTGGTTTCCTAAAAATAGCGGTTAATAGCGGGTTTCGGTTTTCGGTTCAGCTCCGGTTCGATTCTCTGATTTTAGATGTTTTTTTTTATTTTCTGCACAAAACGGTAAATTGCTATGTTCATCGTGTATTGATTGTACATCAATTTCATTATTTTCACTCCATTCAAAATTTGAATGAGATAAATACTGAGACTGAGCGAAACCATAGAGATTATTTACATAAAGATATACTATATATGATGACGGTTCTGATTCTTTAAAATTAATCATATACTTATTATTAGCAACTGAGTGTCTTAATGAACACTATGTTAAACCTCCTCAAATACCATTTTTAAAAAAATTATACATACTAATGTCTGTTAATAATTCAAGCTCAACTCGTGTTTTTTTTAACATAGCATCCCATGCTAATCCTGGAATTGTAAAGTATTGGCAGGGATCTAAAGAATATATCTGTTTGAAAATTTTTCGAAAATTTTGAAATATATCTGTTAATAAGAGTACATCAGATTTTAAATAAATTTCTAAATAATCTTTCAAACTTTTACATTTAAATTTTTCCCACACATTTTTAACGTGAAGATAATCTGATTCTGAGCAAATACTATTTGTAAATTTATTATTAAAGCATTCTTGTACAGGTAATTCTATTTCATTTAATTTTTCCCATGAATCTAAATATTCGTAAAGAAAAATTTCTTTCCGTCTAAGACTAAACATATCATTTGAGCGAAACATTTTCTAGTATTTATTATTTCTACAACTTTTAAATTAGATGCTAGCGATTTTAAACTTGATGCCATAAATCTAAAAGAGTCTAAAAATTTCAATTCAACTGATATTTCATTTTCAATCCATTTGGATAATGAAATGTAATGTTCTTTATTAGATGGAATAACTTGAATTTCCCCGGATAGTTTTTTAATACTTTGATGAATAAATGACAATCATATCCTGAAAAATTATGCATGAAAATTGGAATAAAGTTTGGAGTAGAATAATTTAAATTACAAATAGACTGTGCTGGACCTCGATACTTGCCAGTTAAATGACAATGATCAACTACCCTATCTTTATCTCATTTTTGTTCACAAATGTGACAAATTTTACATTGTAGTTGTGTTTTTAATTCTAAAGATGTTAATGGTTTCATCTTGATTTTATTTCTAATATACTTACATACTAAAGTGGTAGTATCTTACTTTATTAAATTCGCTATAAAATTCTTTTCGCAATTTTTCTTTTTATGCATTCTAAATATATCTAATGTATCATCAAAAGAACATTTTATATAATACGCGGAAGAACAAGCTACATGTTCTTGAATGTCTGTTGTTGTTGTTGTTGCACTCGTTCTCATGTTGTTTTAAAGATGTATATATATATATATATATATATATATATATACATCTATGCCATCAGCTGTATATATATATATATACATCTTTAAAACAACATGAGAACGAGTGCAACAAAATTGTTACAACAATGCCATCAGCTAAAAATAAAATATTAAAATACAAAAATTTTGATCTTCCATTTACTGTTTATGCAGATTTCGAATGCATACTTAAAAGTATAGGTACTTGTTTGCTAGGTCCGAAATCACCAACAACAACAGACATTCAAGAACATGTACCTTGTTCTTCCGCGTATTATATAAAATGTTCTTTTGATGATACATTAGATATATTTAGAATGCATAAAAAGAAAAATTGCGAAAAGAATTTTATAGCGAATTTAATAAAGTAAAGATACTACCACTTTAGTATGTAAGTATATTAGAAATAAAATCAAGATGAAACCATTAACATCTTTAGAATTAAAAACACAACTACAATGTAAAATTTGTCACATTTGTGAACAAAAATGAGATAAAGATAGGGTAGTTGATCATTGTCATTTAACTGGCAAGTATCGAGGTCCAGCACAGTCTATTGGTAATTTAAATTATTCTACTCCAAACTTTATTCCAATTTTCATGCATAATTTTTCAGGATATGATTGTCATTTATTCATCAAAGTATTAAAAAACTATCCGGGGAAATTCAAGTTATTCCATCTAATAAAGAACATTACATTTCATTATCCAAATGGATTGAAAATGAAATATCAGTTGAATTGAAATTTTTAGACTCTTTTAGATTTATGGCATCAAGTTTAAAATCGCTAGCATCTAATTTAAAAGTTGTAGAAATAATAAATACTAGAAAATGTTTCGCTCAAATGATATGTTTAGTCTTAGACGGAAAGAAATTTTTCTTTACGAATATTTAGATTCATGGGAAAAATTAAATGAAATAGAATTACCTGTACAAGAATGCTTTAATAATAAATTTACAAATAGTATTTGCTCAGAATCAGATTATCTTCACGTTAAAAATGTGTGGGAAAAATTTAAATGTAAAAGTTTGAAAGATTATTTAGAAATTTATTTAAAATCTGATGTACTCTTATTAACAGATATATTTCAAAATTTTCGAAAAATTTTCAAACAGATATATTCTTTAGATCCCTGCCAATACTTTACAATTCCAGGATTAGCATGGGATGCTATGTTAAAAAAAACACGAGTTGAGCTTGAATTATTAACAGACATTAGTATGTATAATTTTTTTAAAAATGGTATTTGAGGAGGTTTAACATAGTGTTCATTAAGACACTCAGTTGCTAATAATAAGTATATGATTAATTTTAAAGAATCAGAACCGTCATCATATATAGTATATCTTTATGTAAATAATCTCTATGGTTTCGCTCAGTCTCAGTATTTATCTCATTCAAATTTTGAATGGAGTGAAAATAATGAAATTGATGTACAATCAATACACGATGAACATAGCAATTTACCGTTTTGTGCAGAAAATAAAAAAAACATCTAAAATCAGAGAATCGAACCGGAGCTGAACCGAAAACCGAAACCCGCTATTAACCGCTATTTTTAGGAAACCAAAAACGTAACCGAACCGAAATATAATAAAAATGTAATGTACCGTAACCATAACCGGAGCAAATGATAGAAGCGGTTAAAACCGGTTTTTTACGGTTCATAAATTAACTATTTTTATTTCAAAAGTTTTATTTATTTTAGGTCAACTTTAGAAGTAAAATGTAAAAATAAATACTTTACATTTATTTTTATACAACGGCAAGTCACTTTGTTGAAAATTAAAATTCATGAAGTCAATCATATGTTTCATGTCATTTGCATTTTGAATTTCAAATTCGAAAATACTAAACACCAGAAAACAATTTGGAAATAAATATTTTTTTTTTTACAAACTTTATATAATAGGTTAGTTTTTTTAAAAAATCAAATATAGCATAAATTTATATTCTTAATATTTTCAAGTTCTTTTATATGCTATAAATGGGAAGAAAATACGAAAATCCTGTAAGGAAATTTTTCCAAATCGATCAAACTGCAAATAAAGGAGTATGCAAAATTGATGATTGTGGGAAAAGTATTTCTGGAACTCATGCTAATTATGATCTAATTATGAGCGTCATTTTGAACGTTTTCATGTTAAAGAATATTCGCTTCTGCAAGAGGAAAAAGCATTGATGGCACAACCACCGAAAAAAAAAACTAGTATGCACAAATCAACAGAATTTATTTCTAATGCAAGCAGTAAAAAAACAACAATTATTGTTGTTATGGACGAACCAACGTTGATAAATGCTTGCGTGCAGTTAGTCACCAAAACTGAATGTCCTTTCAGTTTGCTAGAGTGCTAAGGTTTTCAACAAATTTTGAAACCATTGTTAAATGGACTAATGGATTTGAAAATTAATGCTTAAAATATTAGAAAAAATGTCAACATGCTTGCAGAAGAAATTAAACAAAATATTAAAAAAGAAGTTCAAAATAAAATGATTAGTATTAAATTAGATATAGCTACTAGATGTGATAGGTCGGTGTTAGGCGTAAATCCTCAATATATTCTAAGTGATAAGGTTCTGTTACGGACATTATCAATGATGGAAATGAAAATGTCGTTTTTTCATACATCTTACATCTGACATCATACATCTGAATATATTAAAGAAAGTTTAATAGAAATTTTAAAATCGTTTAATATTGAAATGAACCACATTTATACCATAACCACTGATAATGGTGCAAATATGGTAAAAACAGTTAAACTTCTAAGTTCCGATTTAGAAATAGCTAAGCAATATATTACACAGGTAGAGAATACCGATGAGGATAGCGAAGAAAACAATATTGATGATATAACTATAATTAATGAAGAGGAAATGTTGGCCGCACATGTAGACACAGTTTTAAATAGATGTGATGATAATAGATTAGAAAATTTGAATTTAAATGCTATTTCTGCAGTACGATGTGCAGCACATACTTTACAATTTTCCATTTATGATGTCATAAAAGAAATAGTAATTGCTAAAAAACTATCAAAATGTCGTTTCGTCTATAAAAAATTACGTACCACTAATATTTTGGTTTTAATATCCGCAATGAAATTAAAAAAACCAAAAATTGACTGTTCCACTAGATGGAATTCTTCATTTGACATGCTCGAACGGCTTCTCGAGTTAAAATCATTTTGTGATCAGATGGTGAGTACTTATAGTTTTTTACGTATGACAAATGAAGAATGGAAATTTGTTGAGGATTTTGTGAATATTTTCAAACCGTTAAAATCTGCAAGATTAAAATTGCAAAATGAACAATTACTTCTCGGAGATTTCTATGGATTATGGTTAGAAATTAAAATTGAAATTGAAAAAATTAATACACCTCTCAGCAAATCTTTAAAAGAAGCAATTGAAAAACGAGAAAAAATATTATTGGAGAGGGATTACGTTTTGGCTGCATTGTATTTGGATCCACGATACAATTTTTTATTAACTAATTCTCAAAATAAAATTGCCCGTGAACAGCTATTAAAAATTGGACATTTAACAACACCAGAATATTCTTCAACATCTACTGATGAACTTTACTTGAATTTGAATGATATAGAAACCTCGACTACGTCCGATTTGGAAAAATTTCTATTAAACAAAGAAAGAGAGCTGAATTCTATACATTCATTATCAGCTAGTAATGTTGATGGTAATAATGAAAAATTTATTGCATTATCAAAGCAAATTAATAATTTTAATCCAATTAGAAAGACTAATAATACTAACGTCTTACAATATTGGTATTCAAAACAAGTTGTCATGCCAGAGCTGTCAGAACTTGCAAAAATTATATTAGCCGTGCCTGCGACACAGGTCAGTGTAGAGAGAAATTTTTCTGCATTGAAAATTATACTGGGAGATAAAAGAACAAATTTATCTGCAAAAATTTGCAAAACATATTAATTTGCAAATTAAATAAAGATTTTAACTAAACTAAGTTTGTACTTTGTTTTATAAAGTTTTTTGTTTGGTTTATTTTTTTATTTGTTAATTTCTTTTTTGTTATTTTTTTTTTGTTAGTTTTTTATTTTATTAATTTTGAACATGGTTTTAGAAAAACTATTTTTATTTTTTTTACAAGTTATTATATTACTTACTATAATAATTAATTAAATAAAGTAATAATATATACATATTACTGTTTGTTTTTCTTTAAATTTACTTTAATAAAGAAATAAACATTTTCATAACAGAACCATTGCCAATACTTTTATATAATTGATCTTTTGGTGCATCCATCAAATTAACATGTTTAACTCTCCAGCCTAGTTTTGTAATAGTAGTATCCGGCTTCTCAGTAGCAATTGCACATATTAGTAAATTGTTGTTGCTTCCATGCGTGTTAATGTCAATTCATGTTGTGCATTAGGAATATAGTTTTTATAATCTTCCGCAAATCCTAATAATCTATTTAAAGGAACGTAAAATCTGAAATAATGCTTTTCCAAGTGAATTGATGTTTTTGGGGGCCAACTCGCACTGCTTCCGTTTTCATTAAGTGAAATAAAATTTTTTAACGTTGGAGTTATACCAACCTTATTATTATGATCATTTTCCTTACCATTAAGCGTATAAGCAATTCTCTCAAATAGAAATGGTGCAACATTATAAAACAGTTTAGTATTTTTAATAGTCGTTCTATCGTTGAAGGTAATATATTTAAATACTGATTTTGTATTAATATTCTTATATTACTATTGGTGTTTGTATTGGTTATGTTGAATGGATAATATGTGTGCCAGTGAGCACTAATTATAGTTTCATCAAAAACAGATTCACCAAAAAGATTCATTAGGTTCAATTTAATTGGTATCCAAATAATTTTAGATATTACTGATTTTCAACAGTTAATTTTTTTTTTGATTTGTAGTGTTGCGTTCCTTCTCCTCCTGTTACCGTTAATATATTCCAATACGAAGATTGGCACTGAGAATATATATAAGAATCTTGATTTTGATTAAACACTAACATTTTCAACTTTTAAATGCAATCCAAGGGTTATTCTTTATCCTTGAACATTAATTAAATTTCTGTTCTGATCGAGTAATTTAATAGTGACAGATCTTATCTGGTCAACAGTTACTGGTAGATAAATTACCCTTTTAGGAGCATCAACTATTTTATAGCCAGGACTGAAGAAAATAATTAGTTGTCAATATAGAAGAGTTTCCGTTTAAAGCTAATGTTATTGACATAAATAGGTAAAGAAGCAGTCTGTCATGAGAAAAAATCATGCCATATCGCACCGATATCGCACGACCTACATTTTGATTGATGGGTTTAATATAGGCCATTCTTGGTTAGTAGGTCAAAAACTTGTTTTGATTGTTTTGGTTTGGGTTGCAAGATAGGTTATATGTGTGGTTTGTTAACTTATAAGTTCTAAGGGGTTGTATGATACTGTTCCAAGTAGGAAGTGAAGGTTGTTGGTACCGTGTAAGTTGTCAGGCAAGGTTAATGAACTCAACAAGTTTAGGTTATTTAGGTTTTTTCAATAAATGTATTGGTACTTTGTAATAGGATATCAAATAAATTTTGTTTTTCAAGTCAAATCAATTTTTAATTTTTTCTTGGCATGCTTAATAAAACATATGTAGGTAAAAAAAAAAACAAAATATACGACAAAAACTTGATTTTGTTATTGCACAAAAATATTCATCGATACTTTTGAATATCAAGATGAAAAATAATAAAATAAAAACGAAAACGAAAACGTAAATAAGAAGTACAAAGTGTAGTTTATATTTAGTTGCCTTTTATTAAAAGAAGATTAATTATTAAAAGTTGTTATTATATTTTTTAAGGTGGAAAAATAAAAATAAGAAAAATATGTTATTTTTAGAATATGTGTTGTTTCTCATTGTACTATACTTTGTTGTAAATTGTTGTGATACCTTGAACAATTAAGACTTATGTATATTAAGTATGTACCTGGTGTAAAATAAATTGTTTAAACTAGTTTGACTTTTTCAAACAATTTAAAAACTAATAAATGCAAATGCTAAGAAAAAAACGTAATTGTAACAGTATCTTTGTTGATTTTGGAGATAATCTCGTTTGCCCTGGGGCTCGTTCGGAAGCTTCCAATATACGAATCTATGGTTCAAATTCTTTCAAATGTCAGTTTCCAATTTTATAGAAAAGGAAACATAACAGCACATTCTTGTACTAAAAATAAAGGTTCTATCTTTGTTGGTTGTGGAGATATACTCGTTTGCTCTAAGGCTCGTTCGGAAGCTTCCACGATAACAACCCACCAACCAAATCCTCTCACATTTCAGAGACTTAAATAAAACATGAAAGAACACCACTCTGCCAAATTTAAAGGTTATATCTTAGTTGGTTTTGGAGATAATATCATTTGCTCTGGTGCTCGTTCGGAAGCTTCCAAAATCCAAACCCATGGACCAAATCCTCTTAAATTTCAGAGACATAAATTGAACGGGAAGGAACATCACTGTACAAAATTTAAAGGTTCTATCTTTGTTGATTTTGGAGATAATCTCGTTTGCTCTGGGGCTCGTTCGGAAGCTTCCAAAATCCGAACTCCTAAACCAAATCCTCTCAAATTTTAGAAACTCAAATAAAACATGAAAGAAGATCACTCTGCCAAATTTAAAGGTTATATCTTTATTGGTTTTGGAGATGATCTCATTTGCTCTGGTGCCCGTTCGGAAGCGTCCAAAATCCAAACCCATGAACCAAATCCTCTTTATTTTAAGAGACATAAATCGAACGGGAAGGAACATCATTGTACAAAATTTAAAGGTTCTATCTTTGTTGGTTTTGGAGATAATCTCGTTTGCTCCGGAAACATTCGGAAGCTTCCAGAATCCGAACTAACGGACCAATTTTGTCCAGATTCGAGCTTAGCTTTCCTTTCGTAATTAGTAACCTACTTTATAAATTTCATCAAGATAGCTTTATTAGTTTTTAAGTTATCATGCGAACGGACAGACGGACGGACATCGTTAAATAGACTCAGGAGGTGATCCTGATTCAGAATATATATAGTTGTCCATATCCCACTCGCTTCCTTTTGGTGGTTACAAACACCATACCAAAGTTGATATACCCTATACTTTAGGTGTAGGGTATAAAAATACAAGCACAAAATTAAATAAAAACTTATATTTTAAAAAATTGTCTCAGTAAGTTGAAAAACGAAATATAAAACAAGGAGATTTAAAACAAGTAAATATAACAGTAAGTCGATGCAACCAACTTATTTTACCCTACAGCTGAATAATTCAAATTAAATTAAAAATCCATAAGTTTTTTTGGTAGTTGCTTCAACTTCTTCCCTTTTCTGTCTTATTCAACTTGAATTTCAGAAACGTAAAAGAGGCATCCTCTTGAGATATGCTTGACACCTTTGTAAAAAATTTTAAGTTTCTATCTTTATTAATTTCGAAGATTGTTAGTCCTTGGGAGGTGTGTGCCAGGTACCCGAATTGCCACTCCAATTCATCGAATCCATCTCAGGAACATAAAGAAAACATGCCAGAACACAATTGTACTAAATTTAAAGGTTCTACTTTTGTTGGTTTTGGAGATATGCTCGTTGCTCCTGTGCTCGTCCGGAAGTTTCCAAAATACGAACCCATGGTCCAAATTCTTTCAAATGTCAGTTTCCAACTTTACAGAAAAGGAAACATAAAAGAACACCTTTGTACTAAAAATAAAAGTTCTATCTTTGTTGGTTGTGGAGATATACTCGTTTGCTCTGGGGTTCGTCCGGAAGCTTCCAAGATTTGAACCCATGAACCAAATCCTCACAAATTTCAGAAACATAAATCAAACATGAAGGAACACAATTCTGCCTAATTAAAAGGCTATATCTTTGTTGCTTTTGGAGATAATCTCATTTCCTCTGGGGCTCATTCGGAAGCTTCCAAAATCCGAACCCGTGCACCAAATCCTCTCAAATTTTTGAGACTTAAATAAAACATGAAAGAACACCACTCTGTTAAATTTGAAAGTTATATCTTTTTTGGTTTTGGAGATAATCTCATTTGCTCTGGTGCTCGTTCGGAAGCTTCCAAAATCCAAACCCATGGACCAAATGCTCTTAAATTTGTAAGACAAATCGAACGGGAAGGAACATCATTGTACAAAATTTAAAGGTTATATCTTAGTTGGTTTTGGAGATAATCTCATTTTCTCTGGGGCTCGTTCGGAACCTTCCAAAATCCAAACCCATGGAGCAAATGCTCTTAAATTTCAGAGACATAAATTGAACGGGAAGGAACATCATTGTACAAAATTTAAATGTTCTATCTTTGTTGATTTTGGAAATATTCTCGTTTGCTCTGGGGCTCGTTTTGAAGCTTCCAAAATCCGAACCCATGGACCAAATCCTCTCAAATTTCAGAGACCTAAATCAAACATAAAAGAACACCATTCTGCCAAATTTAAAGGTTATATCCTTGTTGTTTTTGGAGATAATCTCATTTGCTTTGGGGCTCGTTCGGAAGCTTCCAATATCAAACCCATGGACCAGATTCTCTTAAATTTCAGAGACATAAATCAAACAGGAAGGAACATCATTGTAAAAAATTTAAAGATTCTATTTTTGTTGGTTTTGGAGATAATCTCGTTTGCTCTAGGGCTCTCGTTCGGAAGTCTCCAATATTCGAATCCATGGTTCAAATTCTTTCAAATGTCAGTTTCCAATTTTATAGAAAAGTAAACATAACAGCACACTCTTGTACTAAAAATAAAGGTTCTATCTTTGTTGGTTGTGGAGATATACTCGTTTGCTCTGGGGCTCGTTCGGAAGCTTCCCAAATCCGAACCCCTGGACCAAATCGTCTCAAATTTTAGAGACTTAAATAAAAGAGAACACCACTCTGTCAAATTTAAAGGTTATGTCTTTATTGGTTTTGGAGATAATCTCATTTGTTCTGGTGCTCGTTCGGAAGCGTCCAAAATCCAAACCCATGGTCCAAATCCTCTTAAATTTCAAGGACATAAATCAAACGGGAAGGAACATCATTGTAAAAAATTTAAAGATTTTATCTTTGTTGATTTTGGAGATATTCTCGTTTGCTCTGGGGCTTGTTCGGAAGCTTCCAAAATTCAAACCCATGGACCAAATCCTCTTAAATTTCAGAGACATAAATCGAACGGGAAGGAATATCATTGCACAAAATTTGAAGGTTCTATCTTTGTTGGTTTTGGAGATAATCTCGTTTGCTCCAGAATCATTCGGAAGCTTCCAGAATCCGAACCCATGGACTGATTTTACCAGATTCGAACTTAGCCTTCCTTTCGTAAGATAGCTTTATTAGTTTTTGAGTTATCGTGCGAACGGGCGAACGGACATCGTTAAATCGACTCAGGAGGTGATCCTGATTCAGAATATAAGTTAATCTATTTTAAATATAGATTTTTTACAATTTAATGGGAGATAATCCTCCTTGGTTTATTAACAAATTAATAATGAATATTTTTGAATTATTCTTAGACTATTTATAATAAAAATTTTTGTTAAAAGTACAGTTTTTTCTTATAAATTTAGATTAGCATTTCTTAAGAATTTAGATTATTATTACATTGATTTATCTAGATTACCATTACATTTCCTAGAACTGATAATCTAGATTTTTTTATTAAAATTGAAAATTACATTATTTCCTTGGTGGTCTAAAAAAGTGTTATTCTGACTAATAAGCGGAATTTTCATCAAGCAGAAGTTTACTTTAAATATGTAATACAAATTTCGCTTATCAGACAAAACAACGTACCAAATTATTAATAACAAATTCTTATTAAAAAAATAAAAACCTACTTTCTTTTTAGAACACTTAAACATTATCATAATAAGAACCTTTAAAAAATAATAATTTTTTTTTTTGTTTTTCTTTAAAGTGTCAAATTGTTTGAACACATTTTTATTTACAATTGAGGTTCTTTATATTTTGTAGTAATTTCTTATAGTAATTTCATTCAAGTACCTAAATGCTAATTAAGCAAAATACTATGACATAATAATTCAAGTTCAAAAAATAAAGAAAATTATTTATTTGTTATTTAAAATGTAGAATTTTGCTAGATAATTTTTATTTATGGAATTTTTATATTTTAGTATTTAATATTATTAACGTGGTTAACTTATATACATATCCATATCTAACTCGCTTCCTTTTGGTGGTTACAAACACCATACCAAAGTTAATATACCCTGTACTTTAGGTGTAGGGTATAAAAAATTAAAATAAGAAAAAAAGAAAAAGAAAGAAATTATAGAATTATAGGTGCGTCTGTTATGTAAGATTTCTTTTTTTCTATTCTATAAAAACTTTGAGAAAACAAGTAAATGTAACAGTAAGTCGATGCAACCGACTTATTAATACCCTACACCTGAATAATTTGAATTAAATTAAAACTCCATAAGTTTTTTTGGCAGTTGCTTGAACTTCTTCTCTTTTCTGTCTTGTTCAACTTGAATTTCACGAACGTAAAAAAGGCATCCTCTTGGGATATGCTTGACACCTTTGTAAAAAAGTTTAAGTTTCTATCTTTATTAATTTCGAAGATTGTTAGTCCTTGGTAAGTGTGTGTCAGGTACCCGAATTGCCACTCCAATTCATCGAATCCATCTCAGGAACATAAAGAAAACATGCCAGAACACAATTGTACTAAATTTAAAGGTTCTAATTTTGTTGGTTTTGGAGATATGCTCGTTGTTCCTGTGCTCGTCCGGAAGTTTCCAAAATACGAACCCATGGTTCAAATTCTTTCAAATGTCAGTTTCCAACTTTACAGAAAAGGAAACATAACAGAACACGTTTGTATTAAAAATAAAAATTCTATCTTTGTTGGTTGCGGAGATAATCTCATTTCCTCTGGGGCTCATTCGGAAGCTTCCAAAATGCAAACCCATGGACCAAATCCTCTCAAATTTCCTCTCTCAGGGACTTAAATAAAACATGAAATCAAATCCTCTCTCAGGGACTTAAATAAAACATGAAAGAACACCACTCCGTCAAATTTGAAGGTCATATCTTTATTGGTTTTGGAGATAACCTCATTTGCTCTGGTGCTCGTTCGGAAGCTTCCAAAATCCAAACCCATGGACCGATTTCGTCCAGATTCGAACTTAGCCTTCCTTTCATTAGTTTTTGAGTTATCGTGCGAACGGACGGACGGACGGACATCGTTAAATCGACTCAGGAGGTGATCCTGATTCAGAATATATATACATGTCCATATCTAACTCGCTTCCTTTTGGTGGTTACAAACACCATACCAAAGTTAATATACCCTATACTTTAGGTGTAGGGTATAATAACCGGAAATCTTAAATTTAAAGAGAAAAACAAAAAAATGTAGATTTACTGAGTAACCTGTTTTTCTGCTAACATAAAGAAATAACATTGAAAAAATGATACGAAATAATACGTTTTAGAAGTGTACCTATAACTATTTGCGGATTTTTTCTTCCTTCTTTATTTAAAGAAGAAAAAGGAAACAAAAACCATTAATTATATTTTTTTTATTTTTATTGGTTTTGTTGATGAAAAAAAAATGTTTGAAAAAATAAATAAAAAGAAGGCAAACAAGAAATCGAAAATGCGTAAGATACTTATTTATTAGATTTATTTTATTTTGTGTTTTCTGCATGGAAAAAAAATAAGTTCAAAGTCAGGTTAATCACTTTTGGTACCTATTTTGAAAACATAAGAATATAAAATAAAAACAGATTTAGAACTTTTAAAAGAAAAAAAAATTATTATTTTTGGATGGTTTATTGGTATTTTTTCATAGTGAAAGTGAAATTTTCATCTCCATGAAATTTAATATTACCCTTTTTATTTCCGTCAATCGGAAAGATAATTTAACTAAAAACACAAATTTTTTATTGTTTGTTTAACTTTTTATTTTACTTTATTTGTATTTTAAAAATGATTAATTATTTATAAAAAAATTTAAATTGAATTAAATTAAAAATAAAATTAAAATTAAAATAAATTGTTATTGCTTGTCTGTTGTATCTTCTAAAAGTAGAAGTTGTTTTTCTTCGCAAGAAACAATTCTCCTTCCACAATGTCTCCAATACTTTTATCTTTTTCAAAAATTTTTGCGTATACGTCTGGCGCAAAAATAATATAGTTTTGAGTTTCGAAAACCCACTTTCCCTTCTTTTCTTTTGTTAAATATTTCCTAATTTTCTCATATAGAATCGTTATAAATTGAATCGTTCCGGTTCCATATCATTCTACCACAAAAATTTCATAAAGTGGTTTATATTATTTATTACGTTACATAAATCAGAGTATTTTCTATTCTTGGAAGGGGGCGGCCCTTGTTCTTGTTGAAGTTGTTGAGGTTGATATTGTTGTGGCTGTTGTTGTAGTTGTTGTTCTTGTTGTAGTTGTTATTGCTGATACTGCTCTTCTTGTTAATTTTTAATCTTCCTTCTTTTTGCAGGAAGACACGCGGGCGAAACAGCATCATCAGACGTATTACTTAAAACCATGGTAATAAATTCTTGAGCCATTTTTATCTTTGCAAATATTGAATTAAACTGTAACCATTATACAAAATGTCACTGTATTTATACTAGTTTAAGACGTATTTCAGTTAGCTTTTGTTTTTGTTTTCAAAAACTATAATTTATTGAAATGGCATTTAGATATTTAACCACATTGTTTTAAATTATGCTTTTTCTATTTTTAAATAGACTTAAGATCGTATTTTTATTTTTATTTTTACAGAACTATAATTTATTAAAATGTCTTGACTACAATGTTGCAAATTATAATTTTAATTCTTTTCAATTTTGAGATATACACAAGATCACGCTGTTTTTATTTTATTTTTAATATTCAAAACTATGATTTATCAAAATGGCAATTTACTACAATGTTGCAAATTAAACTCTTTTCTATTTTAAGATCGGTCTAAGTTTGTATTTTTGTGTTTGTTTTATTAAACTATAATTTAGCAAAACGTCTTTTGACTACAATGTTGCGAATCCTTTCTATTCTGTTTTATTTTAAGCTAGATGCGGTTAGACTTAATATTTTTTTTTTGTAGTTTTTATGGAACTATAATTCATTAGAATGTATTTTGACTACAATGTTGCTAACTAGAACCTTATAAGAAGGAAAAATCGATATTATTCGTTAAGTCGCGTTTAGTTTCTCTATATAAAAAGATATCGAAAAAAATTATTTTACAAAGTTTTTGAATTCAAGCTCGGTAAATTCGGAAATAATACAATATTCTATTGAGAATGTCAGTTCGACTTTTGTAAAACGGTATAATATACGCGGTCGTAAGATAAAATTTATCATTAAACTAGTACCAGATAATGTAGATCCAATAAATTGTATTAAAGGTACTCTACACGATATTGTAAAAGATGGTACGAAAAATGTGTATCCAGGCGATATGATTGGAATTACATTTTGCGGAGAAAGCTTCGAAGAACGTGACCCTGCATTCGTAAATTTTAAATTGAAATAAAATTTTTCTGATATTTGGGATATAATTTCGAAAGCTTTTCAGAGTAATTCAGAGGGTAAGTATATACAACCTAGTTTTTAAATTAAAGAACTTTAATATGCTAACTTTTTATTTACTTTCTCTTCATATTTACAGGATTAAGTACTGACAAATTTTGTTTAGAAATTACGTATGTCAGGTTACCTGTTGGAAGCCGAAGGAGTAAAAAATTTATAAATTTTGAGCAGAAATCTATACAGAAAAAAGGAATAATTTGCATCAGAAATAAAGATAATTTATGTCTACTGCGAGCAATTATTTTCGCAATAGCAAAAATTGAAAATTTTATATAATATAAAAAAGTTTTCAATGATAGTGGAAAGCTTCAAACTGAATTAGCTTTGTTGCTAATAAAAATATCAGGAGTATCTATCCCTCTAGAAGGGTGTGGAATACCTGAATTAAAAATATTCCAGCATAGTTTAAAAAATTATAACATTGTTGTATATAAATATGGAGCACAAGGCAGAGAAGTAATATTTGCTAGATCAATAGCGGCAAAAGAATGAATTCTTTACACAATAAACAGCATTACAATGTAATTGTTTCACTCACTGCTGCAATTTCTGTAGATTATTATTGCGAACAATGTGACATTCCATATCATCTTCAAAATCAACATAGATGTTCAAAGAGCTGTCCTTGTTGTCAAAAATCACCCATATGTCCTTAAAATATAAAAAATATATTATGTAAGGACTGCAATCGTTCCTTTCGAGGTCAAATGTGTTTTGCGAATCATAAAGCCTCGACTTCAGTCAATATTAATTTATGTGAGAAAATTAGAAAATGCAAAACCTGTCTAAAAGCAAGGAAAAAACATACATGTGGAGAAATTTTCTGTAAAATATGCTTCAATTTTGTTCCAGAAGATCGCCAATGTTACATTCAACAGGCAAAAAATAAGAGTAGAAATAAGGATAAAGAAGAAAGCTTCCTATACATATTTTATGATTTGGAAACTAGACAAGAAAAAATTGTGTCAACGGAAATAAAACAACACGAGCCAAATTTATGTGTCATTCAACAAAGATGTCATATATGTATCGAAAACAGTTCCTTAGTTTTTTGTAGAGAAAGTTGCAGTTTTAAAGAAAAACAATTTGAAAAGGAATTTGTAATAAACAACATAATGTAGTACATTTTAAAAATGAGAATTGTTATTGCCAACAACAGACAGGCTTTTGATCACCAATTTATCTTAAACTATATCTTAAATGAAACGTCCATTCAACCAAAACTAATTATGCGAGGAACAAAAATTATACTTATGAAAGTAGATAATATAAAATTCATAGATTCGCTTAATTATTTCCTAATGGCACTTGCAAAATTGCCAAAAGCATTTAACTTAACAGCTATACTGAAAAAGGGTTATTTTCCGCATTTATTTAACACGACAAAAAACGAAAATTACGATGGATGTTTACCAGAAATGAAATATTATTTCCCTGATGCAATGAAAGAAAGCTGATGCGAAGAATATTTAAAATGGTATGAGGAAAATAAGAACTATAAATTCAATATGCAGAAGGAGGTTAAGGAATATTGTGTCAATGAAGTAAGAATTTTGGTTGAAAGATGTGTGAATTTTCGGAAAATGTTCTTAGAAGAATGCAAAGTTGAACCATTTTGGAAGCTACAACAATAGCATCTGCATGTAACCTTGCATATCGTCGAAATTTTCTGAAACCTAATACAATAGGTATCATTCCTAAAAATGGATACGGACTAGGAGAAAGATATTCAAAAATTGCCATACAGTGGTTAATTTGGGAACAAGATTCACGACAAATTAATTTGGAATATGTATTAAATGGTAAGGAAAAAATTGTTGGGGGTTTTAAGGTAGATGGTTATTGTGAAAAAATCAAAGAAATATTTGAATTTTATGGATGTTATTACCACGGGTATCCAAAATGTTTAACATGCAATCTAAATACGAGCTTATTTAATAGTAACAACGATACACTTAACCAAAAGTATGAAAGAACGGTAGTTAGAGCCGAATACCTCAAATGTCTTGGATACAGGTTATTTGAAATGTGGGAATGTGAATGTCGTGAACAAATGAGAAATAATAATAATATGAAATACTTGCAAAATCATCAATTAATTAAAAGAATTAAACTTTCATCGCGATCGGACGTGTTTTTGACTCGCGGTTGATAAAAAAATTAAAAAGAAATTTTATTTTTTAGTTCTCAAGCAGTTAGTCATACAACTAAACGGTATGGCTGACTGTTATAAATGCCGGACGAAAATAAGAGGTGAAACCGGAATTCGGTGCGTCGGAGTGTGTGGAAAGATTTTCCACAGTGCCTCCAAGTGCTCGGGGCTTGACCAGGCAGCAAGCAATATATTAAACTGAAATTTGAACATTACATTTGTATGTGATGATTGTATTCTAGTCATACAAAATGTAGATATGGTTCTTCAAAATATTAGTTGTGGGGTTAAAAAAAACAGTGATTATTTGTGTGAATATAAACAGGAATTTGATAATGCGATAAAAAAAAATGAATTAGAAACAATGCAGCTTTTAAAAGCTATTGAAGAAAGACATACTGAACGGTTAGAAAGTATAAAAAAAGTTCAACAAAAAGAATTTGAAAAATTTTCGAAAATTACAGAATTATTTCAAACGGAAAGTGAAAAACTTAATACGACTATTCATAATACGGTATTAAAAAACGATGAACTTTGTGAACGTTTAAAAAACTTTAATGAAAATGAAAGCGAACGAAATGTAGATCAGAATATTTTTTATTCAGATATTGTAAAACAAAATGCAAGTGTAAGCAAAAATAATTTTGCAGTAATTAAAAAAAAAGTACCTTTAGTTATTAAACCGTTAACTAAACAAAAGTGTAATATAACACGAATGGAATTAAATAAGAAGGTAGACCCAAAAAACTTTAAAATTAATAATATTGAAAATAGAAAAAATGGAATAATTATCGTGGAAGCGGAGAATGTACAGGAAAGAAATAAAATCAAATCTGCAATAGAAAGTAAATTAGAGGAGAAGTATCAAGTCAAAATTCCTACTGAACTAAAACCAAGAATTGAAATTGTACATATGACCTCAAAGTATTCGGGTGATGAATTGATAAATAAACTAAAAGATCAAAATCAACACTTAGAAGTGAGTGAAATTAAATTAATAAAAATGTACGAGGTAAATAAATATAATGATATAAAATATAATGCCATTATTGAAATTGATAAGGAGTCTTTTCCAAAAGCAATTGTAAATGAAAAAGTATCAATTGGTTGGGAACGCTGCAAAGTGTTTGATGCCTTAAGAGTGCTTATATGCTTTAAATGTAAAGGGTTCAACCATAAAGCGGCTGAGTGTAAAAATGATGAAGCTTGTTCAAATTGTCTTCAGAAACATACCAACAGTGAGTGCAAAGAGAAGAAAGTAGTTAAATGTATTAATTGCATTGAAGCTAATAAGAGGCTGAAACTAAATTTAGATAATGACCACGACACTTTCAGTAAAAACTGCCCAGTTTATCTAAATAAATTAAGCATGATAAAAAAGAAAATTGGTTATTAGCAATTACAGTCAAATGCTGACGAATTAGTTAAAAATAATTCGATGAATTTAAGTGAAACTTCACTAAATACTTCTCCTGAATATGCAGAAAACTGCAGTTGTACTAATTTGAATGAACAAACGGATAAAGCATTAACCTCAAAATCAACTAATTCAACTAACCAAATAACAATAAATAAACCACCTGATAAAAATAAATATTCAAAAAATGTAACTGCTTCATCAGCAAATTATAATAAAAAAGTAATAACAAAAGAAACTGCTTCTAAAAAAAATTCTTTAAATAAAATGAATCACAATGTGTTTAATAAATATCTATCTAAACTATGGGGTAATAAGAAAAACATTATAAACACAAAAAATAAGATCAATAATGTTAATAATATAACAAATAATGGAAATAATAATATTAAAAATGAAAATACTAATAATATCAATGATATAAATCCTATTAATGACATTCCAATTCCTAATTATTCGAATTGGATCAAAGGTGAAACGCTTAATCCTCAAACAAAACCTGAATTTTTAAAGAAAGACCATTTTGTCACACTGGAACCACCAATAGTAAAATTAACACGCAAAGCAGTAGAGGAAGGTGACAGTATATATGTGCTTTCGCGGCTAAGGGATTTCAGAATTTACAATAATGTCAGGCTCTTCCTTTCATACTTTTATGATCATACTGATATATGTTATGCTGGAATTACACAAACTAATTTAAAGGTCTTAATAAATCAAGATGGACTACCAACAAATTACAAGGAACTATGTCAAATATATTTCACTTACCATGAAAGAATAGGAATTTCCAAAGAAGACGTCAATAAAGATTTAACTTCATGCAGAAGACATATTGATAATAACTATAGAGACTACATTCAAAAAGTTAGAGAAAGTTGGAATAAATATATGATATCCATATCAAAATGATAAGTTCTATAAATATTGTCAATAAAAATAATTCAATAAATATTTTGTATGTTAATATTAGAAGTATGAGGAATAAAATTGATGATCTAACTCTATTAATTAAGTCACATTCTCCAGATGTTGTTATATTAAATGAAACATGGATTTATTCATCCGAAATCCCATTTATGCAGATTCCTGAATTTTCATCCATCCATCACTGCAGAGAAAATAACAGGGGAGGTGGAACAGCAATTTATATAAAAAGCAAATTAGCATTTACTTCTCTTGCATTACCAAATTCTGTAAATGAGAAATTTAATCCTATTGGAATTCAACTTGTCAATTGTAAACCCAACATTAAAATTATTACAATGTATAATGCTCCTGGTATTGATAAAAACGATTACATCGATTCAGTGGGTATTCTCTTAAAGACTTTCAGTAAAAACTGTATCATAGTAGGTGATACCAACATAGATTTGCTTTCAAATAATGAAAACACTATTACTTATATTAATATAGTTGAATCATACAACTTTAACTTAATCAATGATACCATTATCAACGGAATAACTCGGCAAGCCGTAAATTGCAGTTGCCAATCTGATTGTAATCATGGAAGCATCCTTGATCACGTTATTGCCAATTTTAAAACTTTTAATGCAACGATCAAATTGTCGGATAATCCTATTAGTGACCACAAAGTTTTGGAGATAAATATTGAAAAATGCGATATCATACTCGAACAAATGACAAGAGTAACTATAGAAAAAACTTACTGGAATGCTTTCCAAAACTTAGTTGCGCAAAAAATCCAAATGTGTAACTCTTATGATGAAATTACGGAATGTATAAATGTAAGTAAAGCATTAGCTTCTTCAACAAGAATAGTTAGAAGACGGAAACAAAACCATTGGATTACTCTATAATGATTATTCTCGAGTTTTAAATAAAAGACCTTCATGATTTACTTTCTACTTAATACTCTCTTTATTAAACTTAATTTGGCTATTTATAAACTTAAAACTAACGCTACTAATACTAATTAACTTTTAGTTATTTTTATTATCAAATTGTGCAATATCAGTATATACATATAAATTTGGTAATTAATATCATTTGCATTCCTTATCGATAATTATGGTATTAATGCATATCACAATTATTATTGCATTCCTTTGGGTCATTGCCTTCCTGAAGTATATGAAATGTGATAGATGATGATTAATCATTATGATCATTCTAAGTATTGCATACAAGAGACGATTGGCAATGATCAATCATCATGTTATCATGTATTGGATTCATATCTCTCAAAGCGGTAAGTCGTTCAATGTACTTAGGTATATTACTCAAGTTATCAAAGGAATTATAAATTAAATGGGCAATCCACTATGACATACTTTATACCCATGCGATAAGTATTATATAATTTATACTACATCTCCCTCCGAAAGAAAAAGGAAAGGGAAGAAGAAAAAAAAAAATTAATCATCACAATAACTTTGTTTGTTTACACAACCAGTTGTGTGGGTTTTTTTTTTTTTTTTTTTTTTTTTTTCACTTTTCTTTTCGTTCGATTGTTTTTGAAATTTTATACTTTATTACTGTGAGGGTACAACAAAAAAAATATATTATATATGCATATACTGTAGACATTGTTGATATTGCTTCTCATATATATAAAAAAATTTGATAGAAATCAACGTTCATTTGAGAAAAAAGTTTTATTCTAATAGAATCTTATTTATTTACTTTTATTTTATCTGCTTTTTTTTTCTTATATTATGTTTTTTTGCTGAGCTGGCTAACTCATTTAAGTTTATTAATCTAGTTCAGTTAAATTATTTTATGTTAAAACAAAATTAAGAATACTTTTAGTTATTAATCTTATACTAGACTATCGAATAATTGATATATAAAAGTTAAATTAGTATGGTTTTATTATAGAAATCAATGTTTATATTTTACTAATCTATTTTTATGTACATTTTCTTCTCTATTATTTGAATTTATAATTTTTATATTAGAACCTTCTATACTTTTTATTACATATGGGCCCTTATATAAGGCATCCAATTTATGAGCATTTTCCTTTCTTAGTAAAACCTCGTCATTTACTTTAAAATCGTACCCTTTCACGTTTTGGTCGTATAATCTTTTGTTGTTTAATTTAGCTTTTTGTAGTAAGTATTGTGCGTTCTTGTTCATGACTTGTAGATTGTATTTAAGTTCCTTACTGTAATCGTCAAAGTTGTAAATTGGTTCAATTTTGCTGTTAAGAATAAATTCTGGTATTAATGGTGTTTTACCAAAAACCAATTCAAATGGAGCGTATTTTTCTTGAAAGCTCGCATTTGGTGTTGAGTTATGACAATAAGTAAAGTATGGTAAGTAACTGTCCCAATTGTCTTTATTTTCGTTTATGTATGAACGTAAGTATTCGTTAAGAACTCTGTGATTTCTTTCTACAGTTCCTAAAGTTTCATGGTGGTACGCTGTAGAACACTTATGTTCAATATTTAACAACGAAAGAACTTCTCTCATTATTTGATTCTTATATTCGGTTCCTCTATCTGTTAAAATGTTTTTCATAGGTCCGAATATCAGAACACAGTTCTCAACTATGGCTTTTGCAACTGTTTTAGCGTCTTTGTTGGGAATTGGTACTGTTATTAAAAATTTAGTCAGGTCACAAATAATTGTTACTGCATATTGATTGTTATTTATTTTCCTTGGTAACGGTCCAATTGTATCAATTATTACTACGTCAAACGATTTTTGTGGGGTCTCTGTTAATTGTAAAGGTTCTTTATGTTTCATTTTTGTCTTGTTTAGTTGACATTTTCTACAATTTCGTATAAATTTTGCTATGTCTTTTGCCATATTTTTCCAATAACATTTTGTTCTTAACTTGGCATATAGTCTTTTCTGTCCAACGTGTCCTCCAAATATAGGATCGTTGTGATATCGATTTAATATTTCATTTTTATCTAATGTCTTTTCAACTGTTTTTGGTGTATTTATTATCGCGATTTTTAATTTGTTTAATACTCTATTACCTATTTCTTTAAATTCCTTTATGGTATGCTGAGTAAATATGATATCATTATTATCAATTTCTATTTCGTTTATATTTAAATTATTAGTTTTTTCTTCTAATCCGCGGAAAAATAACTCTAATGTTATTTTCTTTTTAGTTGTAAATTTACCTATCTCAAAACTAATTGCGCATTTTCGGTTTTTAAATATTTTACCTAGGATTTCCTTTTTATAATTCATTAATTTTATTTTTGGAATTTTCCAATTCTTGAGTGCTTCATATGTTTTAATATCCCTATTTTTAGTACAGTCTTCCTTAGAAGATTGTATTCTATCTTTACTATAGTTATTATCATTTTTATTTTCATTACTATTCTCATTATTGTTGTTGGACGATCTTGTTTGTACTCTCATTATTTGAGCCATTTCCTTATTTTCATGGGTAAATCGTAAATCTTTTATATTTATGCGTGATAACGCGTCAGCTACTACATTTAGTTTTCCTTTAATATACTCTACTGTAAAGTTATATTCTTCTAAGTCTAATCTCATTCGTGTTAGTTTGGATGATGGGTTTTTTAATGAAAACAAATAAGTTGGTGGTTTATGATCACTTTTTACTGTGAAATGTGTACCGTAAATATATGGTCTGTAGTGTGTAATTGCAAAATGGATTGCTGCTAACTCTTTTTCGATCGTGGACTTATTGGATTCCCCTTTTGTAAAATATCTTGAGACGAATGAAATTGGTAAATCCGTGCCATTATAATTTTGAGTTAACGCAGCTCCTACGGCATCTTTTGATGCATCTACTACTAAGGTAAACTTTTTTGAAAAATCTGGATTATGTAAAATAGGTGGTTTTAATAATGAATTTTTTAACTTTTGAAAAGCCTTTTGACAATCTTCATTCCAAATAAAGGTTGCTTTTTTCCTAGTTAAAGCATTCAGTGGTTTAGCTATGCCAGCGAAATTTGGAATAAATTTCCGATAATAATTTGCGAAGGCTACGAAACGTCTAGTTTCGTCTTTATCTTTAGGTGTTGGATATTTGGTTAAAACGTCATATTTAGTGTCATCTGGAAATATACCTTGATCCGTACATTTATGACCTAAATATGTAACTTCTGATTTGAAAAATTTACACTTTTCCGGATTTAGTTTTAAATTATATTGTTGACATATTCCGAAAACAGATTTCAAATTCTTTAAATGATGATTCTCTGAACACCCTGTTACTATTATATCATCCATATAAAGAAAACATTGTAAGGGTGTTGCACCTGCGAAAGCGAGTGACATCATTCTTGAAAATGAATTCGGTGAGACGTTAAGTCCGAATGGAAGAACTTTCCATCTATAGCTACCGGATTGCGTGATAAAAGAAGTTATGTCTCTAGATTGTTCATCTAATGGTACTTGATGAAAACCAGAGTATAAATCCAATGTTGAGAAGAATTTAGTTCTACCTAAATTATCAAGAATATCTTCTATTCTTGGTAAAGGAAATTTACCAGCTATTAGTTTTTTATTAACCATCCTATAGTCAATACACATTCTCCATTTATTTTTATTCCCTTTTTTCGGTTCTAATATAATGGGGCTGTTATAGTTAGATTGTATAGGTTCAATCAATTTATTTTTGAGTAATTTATTAACTTGTTTATTTATTTCGTCCGTTTGTGTATGAGCTTGCCTGTAGTTTTTAATGTATACTGGATTATCATCCATAATCCTTAGTTTTTGTTTATAAAAATTGTTAACAGACATAGGGTCTGTTTCTAATTGAAAAATATTGGAATACTCATCACATAATTTAAGCAATTTGGGTAAGTATACTTTATTCGAATTTTTTGCAATAATATCATTTAATTCTTTTGTTCTCATATTATTTTTATTGAAATTTTGTTTTAAATTTATTATTTCAAAATCAGACAACGGTAAGGTTTTTAGTTTGGTATCAGATGATATTATTTTATTTTCTGAATTTGTATTCATAACTCGCACAAAAGGGTTCTTAGAGGCCACTATTGTTCTAGGTATGAATACTCCTTCTGAAATTTCCTGGTCTAAGATTAGACATTCTTCTTCTGAGGGTAAGTAGAATTTGCTTACAACCTCTGAACGTGCCGGTAATACTATTGTTTGTGTATTAGGGCCGCTCAAAATTGGAATTTGTAATATATTACAATTTGTTTTCATTGTTATTGACATATTTTCATAGTCAATATTGCATTTATAAAATTTTATAAAGTCTTTACCGAGTATTCCATCTGATGGTATATCGAAATTGTCTGGTACAACGTGTAGTTCGCATGATAGTTCGAAATTTTGTACGTAAACTTTTGTATATACCGCACCCAACGATTCAATATATGAATGAGTTATTCCTTTTATTTTTATTTTATTATTTTTATTTAGATTAAAATTGTTGTTAATAGATGAGATTTTTATTAACGAAATGTCTGCCTGAGTGTCTATTAGAAAATTTAATTTTGCTTTATTTAATTTAGTGAATATTGAAATGTAGTCTGACAAATTAAGATTTAACGTATAGATATTTTTAATTGAGCCATTTACTCTTCTAATTCTAGTACTAATTCTAGTAATTATTATTATTACTAGGTCTATAATTAAAATTATTACTAAAATTTTTATTCCTAAAATTACGATTTAACGGTCTTGAATTAAATGATAGAACCTGTTTTTCTTTGTTTTCTGTATTGGTTTCTACTATAAATTTAGCAACGACTTCTTTAGGATCTTCAAATTTTGAAGATGCTAACACTGATTTTACCAAATCAGACCTTGCTGAGGCTCTACACATATCAATTGTTTTTTCAACTGATAGTTCGACTGCCTTAGTGTTACTTATCCCTTCCATTACTAAGGATCTTCGAAACATTTCAGCTAAATCTTCAGCCTGTTTTGCAAAATCTTGTATTGCGACTCTATCGGCTTTTAGCGCTTGCATCCTACCCTCTATGATTTTTGAATTATCTGTTTTAATTTTTTGTCTTAGAGTTTCTATTATTTTGTCTGAGTTTTCTTCGTCGGTGATTAACTCTCGTGCTTTGCCTTCTAGTTTTGACAATATAATACATTTTAGGAGTACTTTCAGAGGTGTTGTTGTTGCCAATTCTTCTAACAATTTTACAGAATCTATAAATGATTGTAAACTAAGCGGGTCACCATTATAATTTTTGTTTATGGTGCACGACGCTAATTTTAAAAACTCAACTGATGAGAGGGCCATTGCTTTTTTCATTGATTTCTCACTTTCAGAATCAGTATTGGTATCAGAGTCAGATTTTTCTAACTTCACTAAATGAAACACATTGTTTGGTATTGTGTATTCAAAATTCAATATTTTGGATACCCTTCTTATTCTATCTCTTGCGAAATGAAAATGTTCTATTAGTTTTCTTTTGTTGTCAGTTTTAACCCACAATGTTTGTAATGTTTTTATTAAATTATTATAACTTTTTGTGATTTTAATTTTGTTTTTATTCAATATAAATGGATTCTTTGACCTGTTCTGTTTTAATATTGTCTGTGTGGTCTTCAAAAAGTCCTTCTTAACTCCTATAAGTTCTTTACACATATATTTTATTTTAGTAAGTGCGAGATTCAGATAGTCAAATGCTCAAAAAATTATATACAACCATAAAAAAAAATTTTCTTTTTAGTTTATAAGAATTTTGAATTTAAATTTTTAATCTTATTTTTTCTTTTCTTTCTCTTTTCTTTTTGAAACTAATTATAATAAGTAATTAATCATAATAAGTAATAAGTATTTAATCAATTATAATAAGTAATATATTTTTTTCTTTTTTTTTTTTTTTCTTTTGCTTAATTTATATTTTTATTGTCTAATATTTTTATCAAAACATATTGTTTTACCTTAAAAATGAAATAAATAAAAAAAAAACTTTATAGACGTAAATAATGTTTTCACTTATCTTTTTTCATTCGATTTGTGGTGCTCGTGTCTGGTATTTGCGTTTCATATGTCTCCTTATGCTGTTGTAGATTATCATGATGATTTCCAAAACTTTGATGACTGCGATTATCAATATCAATAATTTGATGTCTTCATGGTTCTCTTACAGGGTTTCTACTATAACGGTATTTGTTATTTCACCGGTATTTTCTATTGATGAGCTTTTACTGCCCATTTTAGCACTGTTTCTTTCTTTTAGTCTTTGAAAAAGATTAAAAAAAAATTGTTTTTTTTTTTTTTTTTTGATTTGTTATTGTTAAGATCTTCTCTTTATTGAAGGTTACCTTTAGCACATAACCTTCTATGTTAGATAGCTCTATAAATTCCTCCCTTGAAATTTCCACCCATGTATAGCATTATACCTCACATTGGGTTTCTCTAACGTATTTTACTATATCTCGTTTGTCTGTGAGTTTAAATAAACCTTCATCTGTGATAACAGGTATTTTTTTGTGATATCTTATTGTTTTTATTTTAGTCATTTTTATATTATTAAAAAAAAATTTTATGTTCGAATTATTATTTCATATTTAGTAGCAACACGGAAAAAAAAAATTTTTTTTTTTTTTTTTTATTTATTTTTACACCCATTTTTAGGGTATTTATATATATATTTTTTTTTTTTTTTTTTTTACTTTATTTTATTTTTTTATTTTTCATTTTTTTATCTTTACGAAGCTCATCAGTTTCTAATTTCTCTAATATATTTCACTTTTAAAAGTTTCACATTTGGTTTTGATTTCCAAGTTGGATTTCCAATTTGGTTTTGGTCAAAATTTCACTAATTTTTAATTTTATTTGTTAAGGTTCTTAGTTTTTAATTCACTAATTTAATAATCTTTTATACCGAACGCGAAAACTGCCACGGTCGCCATATAATGATTATTCTCGAGTTTTAAATAAAAGACCTTCATGATTTACTTTCTACTTAATACTCTCTTTATTAAACTTAATTTGGCTATTTATAAACTTAAAACTAACGCTACTAATACTAATTAACTTTTAGTTATTCTTATTATCAAATTGTGCAATATCAGTATATACATATAAATTTGGTAATTAATATCATTTGCATTCCTTATCGATAATTATGGTATTAATGCATATCACAATTATTATTGCATTCCTTTGGGTCATTGCCTTCCTGAAGTATATGAAATGTGATAGATGATGATTAATCATTATGATCATTCTAAGTATTGCATACAAGAGACGATTGGCAATGATCAATCATCATGTTATCATGTATTGGATTCATATTTCTCAAAGCGGTAAGTGGTTCAATGTACTTAGGTATATTACTCAAGTTATCAAAGGAATTATAAATTAAATGGGCAATCCACTATGACATACTTTATACCCATGCTATAAGTATTATATAATTTATACTACAACTCCGTTTATACTTAATTTAATCAAAATACGAAATAAACTTTATGCTAAAATTCGTAAACAAAAAAACAACTATGATTTGCAAAATAGATATAAAAAGATTAAAAACTATATTCAAAAATTAATAAAAGAAGCAAAGGATAACTATTGCAACAACCAAATAAGTGAAAGTTGCAACTCTCAACAGCTGTGGAAAATTATTAATAAGCACTTAAGTTCGAACATTTCTAAAGAGAGTGCGGAAATACACGTAACAAAGAACACCGGAGAAATCACTACTTCTGACTTAGATAATATTCTAAATGATCATTTCGCTACCGTCGGAAGCAAGTTAGATAAAAACTTCAACAACCTTACAAATAATGTAATAAATACACAGGATCACATAAATCAGAACTCAATTTATTTTATTCCAACAGATAGTAATGAAATAACACAAATTATAAACTCGTTTAAAACTAACTCATCTCCTGGACCAGATGGCATCTCAAAAAAACATATCAAATCAATTAGACACATAATATCAAACAAGCTTTCTGATATAATAAATGAAATTTTATCGACTGGTGTTTTTCCAAATAAGGCCAAAGATTGTATTATCACTCCAATTTTTAAATCAGGAAAAAGGACAGATGTTAACAATTATAGACCAATATCTTTGACAAACTGTCTATCTAAGATTATTGAAAAGGTTATTAAACGTCGTTTAATTGCATTCTTCACAAATTCAAATCTAATTGATGACCATCAATTTGGTTTTTTAAACGGAAGCAGCACAGAATCCGCTGCCCTTGAAGTTGTTAATTTCATAAATATGGCGTTAGATAAAAATAACTACGCAGCCGCTATTCTTTTAGATCTAAAAAAAGCTTTTGACACCGTAAATCATGATATATTAATAAATAGCCTTTTCAATATGGGTATAAGAGGAGTTGCAGCCAATCTATTTAAATCGTATTTAAATTTTCGAAAAATCAAAACCAGAATAAAAGACCATATTAGTGAAGAAGCAAGTCTACAAATTGGAGTTCCACAAGGCACAGTTCTAGGACCTATTCTTTATCTAGCTTATGTGAATAGCTTCAACAAAATTGGGCTAAGTGGACATTATTCAATGTTTGCAGATGATACAATAATTCTGTACAAAGGTAAAAACAAGAACCAACTGGAAGAAAATATTAATAATGACTTATACAAAGTTAGTGAGTGGCTAAATCATAAGAGATTAACAATTAACATCTCTAAAACTGAATTCATCATATTTAAACAAAAAAATAAAGAAAACATTAATCTATCAATCAATATTAATAATCAACAAATACAAAGAGTAAAATCGTCGAAATATCTAGGTTTACTTATTGATGAAGATCTTTCTTGGAAAATTCATATAGATAATTTAAAAAAAGCCGTTTTATCATTAACTGGTGCAATTGGAAGGTGTCCTAAACTAAGTGAAGATATAGCTAAATTGGTCTTCTACGCCCACATTCAGTCTAAAATAAGGTATTTAATTCCAGTTTGGAGTCAAAGTTGCAAATACGTTATTAGTTCAGTTAGCGCTATTATCAACAGAGCTATTAAAATCTTATACAGACTTCCATATGATTCTCCAACTACATCATTGTATTCTGATCGAAATTTACCTACCGTTGAACAAACAATATTTTTGGAAAACTGCAAGTTGATTTATAAACTATTAAATAACTTAACCAAAAGCAATTTGAAAATACAAACAAATGCTTCAATTCATAGCTACTTCACACGAAGTGCGGAACATTATCGATTAGAAGCACCTAGAACTGAAAGAGGTAAAAGATATTATGTTTAATGGCATAAAAAGCTTCAATAGTCTTCCTGCCTATATAAAATATGCTCCCAACATAAGGTTATTCAACAAACGTTTGAAAGCTGTACTACCCCAATTAAATAATTGAAAAATATATAAAAAAGCAAAAAAAAAAAAAAAATTAAATGTATCTAAAATTTTAACCTGTGTATTAAATTTTATTAATATTTATTATAATTTTAAATATTAAATTAGTTTTAAGTTAGATTATAGAAGAGATTTATACCAGTTTTACTGTCTATCTCAATTCTTTAATAAATAAAAAAATAAAAAAAAATAAAAATTTAATATTACACCTTTAAACCCCAGAAATGCATTTTATGGAGGAAGAACCGGAAATACGTATACACATTATAAATGTAAAGCTGGAGAAAAAATTAAATATATAGATGTGTGTTCTTTGTATCCATATATTTGCCTAAGTGAGAAAGACAAGGAAGGAATTTTAAATTCATTTTGGCGAAAATATGGACAGAAAGAGAACCAGCTACAAATTACCATTTTAAATCAGCCGTTTGAATTTTATAAAATGTTAATAAATCCTTCTACAGAGGTATGTCAAAATTAACCTATAAATGAAGAAAATATAGTTGTGAGTTGGCAAAACAAAGATGAAACTTCTTTACCAAGTGTTAACATTAGGTAGCAGCTTTCACAACAGCATAAGCTCGTCTTAAACCTTTCAGATATTTGCAGAAGCTTGATAATAGGGTTTTATATTATGACACAGATTCTGTCATTTATATATCCCGAAAAGACGAATTTGTTCCCCCAACAGCGGAATTTGTAGGAGAAATGACAGATGAATTAGAGTGCTTTGGTGCTGGAAGTTACATAACAGAGTTTGTCTATTGAGGTCCTAAAAATTATGAATACGAAGTGTACTGTACAAGATAGCAGCAGAAAATTTGTATGCAAAGTAAAAGGAGTTCGTTTAAGTTATCAGGCTTCACAAAAAATTAATTTTGATACGATCAAAAAAGCGATTTTAAATCCTGCCGAAAACGAAAATATGCTTATAATTTCAGATAATATTCGTAGAAATAAAGTACACAAAACTGTAAGTACGTTCGCGAAATAAAAAAATATTATCCTCAATCAGAAAAACGGAAATTTAATGAAGATGGTAGCTCTTTTTCATATGGATATAAACGACTGCAAAAAGAATATTAAAAAATAAAAACAAATAAAATTAGAATTTGATATTATGTTAGTATTTCTATAAAACCAATCACTATAAATGCAAAATGTAAATAAATACTCAATAACTTTACAATTATTTAAATTATGTCTTTTTTATTTATCCAAGTATTATGCGTGTCATCAAAACCTAGCCATTTAACAAAAACTCTATTTCCTTGCTTTTTCAGAAATTTTTCTACAAGGTAAGTATCTGTCTATTTTACAGGTGTGCTCAGCTTGATAAAAACCTCCAAAAACTGCCGTATCAATATAGTCCGATAATTGATATGTAACAGGTATTATTGATTTTATCAATCTTAAATACTTCAGTTGACCAATCCGGTTGATAACCTTTTTCGAAATGTCCTTTATATTTACATACTTATTCTTACAAAATTTCCAACTTTATATTTACTTTTTTGAAAAATTTTAGGCTTAGTATATACATTTCTAAGTATATTTTTCTTTTTTCTTTCTAATTTTTTCAGGAGGAAGTTTTGTTGTACTATGTTTTGTTGAATTATATTCCTTTATTAATGATTGTACAATAGGTAACCATTTATAATTCCCGTTTAAACTAAATTTTTTCCACATATAATTTTTCAATGTACGGTTAAACTGTTCAACAATTGATAGATTTTTCTTTCATATAATTTTGAAATTGTGAATTAAAAAAATCCTGTTCTTGATCAGAGTGAATATTTTTTGGTATAACTTTAGCTCTACTAATAATTGATTTTAAGGCATTTAAAACATTTTCAGCATTTTTTGTTTCCACAGAATCTGCATAGGCATATTTGGAAAAAGTATCAATGTCCGTCAACATATATTTATATCCATTATTAAATTTTCGATGAGGTAACATTTCGACTAAATCGATTTGCCATGTGTCATTTAAACCTTTCTGCTTGAATTTTCTTCTAAGAAATTTACGTCTTGCCTGTCTATGAATTTCAGTTACTATTTGGGATATTGACATTTTATTTATATTAAACAATTATGTCAACTAATTTTAAAAATGTTAAAGCTATGAAGATAATAATTATTATAAATAAAATAAGAGACCAAAGCATGATTTAAACTAACCATTTGCTTGAATCTATTTTTTTTATACTTTTCTACATGAGTATATAAACGAGCTTTTATTTGTAATTTTAATTAATTTCCATTCTGACTTTTATGGAACAAAACTCTAAAATGCAAGCTGATTCTACAACATATCCATTTGCAGAAACTGCCCGAGTAAATACTGAAAGCCAATTTCATGATGATACAATTACCTCAACTGTGGAGGATGAAGAGTTGGAAGAAACAGAAGAGTTTGTGCCGCCATTAGTACTTTTGTACAGTAAATTTTGTAAGCGTAGTTCTTGGGACTACCACTTACAAATTCTGTAATATAACTTCCTATACCATAATATTCTAGTTCATCAGTCATGTCTTCTATAAATTCACCTATTTCTGGTTCATATTCTCCTTCTCGGCTAATATACAACACTGAATCGGTGTCATAATATAACACTCTACTATCCAGCTTCTCTAGATAACTGTAAAGTTGAAGACGAGCATGTGGTTGTATAAGCAGCGATACTTACGTTGACAGTAGATAAAGAAGTTACTGCTTCTTCTTTATATTTCCAGCTAATCACTATTTCTTCATTTACTGGAAATATGTGACATACTCCTACAGAGGGGTTTGTTATTAACTCGTAAAGTTAAAAAGGTTGATTTATAATGGTGGTTTGTTGTTGATTTTCTCTTTGCCCAAATTTTCCCCAGAATGAGTTTAAAATAATCTTAGCAAAAGATCTTAAACCAGGGTTATTAACTACTTTATCGTATTATAATTTACTTTCTTCTTTTTCAAAAAAAACTAACAATATATTCTTCCTTTTCTTTTTGGATTTTGACATTTTATTGGCCACCCAGAAGCTTCTTGTTTAATCTTTATAAATTTGTTCATCATTTTAGTGAATAAACCATCAATACCATTGCAATTGTCATATTTTACTGTTTCGTATTCCCAAACTTCATAAATATTTAAAAGTTTATACTCTTTTTCAATTGCTTTTTTAATTTCATCAATTACCCAAGTTCCTACTAATGCTCTTTCATCGTCTGTATGTTCACAGTATTTTCCTTGATATTTTGGTTCAATACAAGTGTTACATAGTAGAACATCAATTTATTATTTTCTTTGACAGGTAAGACGGGGTGTAATAGATTTGTTGGTGGTAAGATTTTACATTTAATAATACCGTCAATAGTCATTCTGTTTAACTTGGAGCAAGTATCTTCTCCAACATAAATCTCCAACAAAAATTATGATGGTTTATGGGGAATTTTCCTCGTTTGCAAACATATGGGTATAAGGAACATACATCTATGTATTTAATTTTTTCTCCTTGTTTACATTTATAATATGTGTAAGTATTTCCCGTTTTTCCGCCATAAAATGCATCACGAGGATTTAAAGGAACTAAATTAATTAATGAATGATTTTCTAAATATCTCATATTTTCATTGTGTCTCATTAGCTCCCGGATTTCACATTCCCACATCTCAATAACTTTATATCCACATGATTTTATAAACTCTGATCTCATTAATGTTCTTTCATACCGTAGATTCAAAGTATCGCCACAGTTATCATGTAATCGTATATCCCTCTGGTCCATGATAATAGCAACAGTAGAATTCAAATATTTCGTTAGTCTCTTCGCAAAATCCGTCGACCCTAACATTTCCAATTTGTTTTTCTTTTCCATTAAATGCATATTTCAAATCAATTTTTCTCAAATCTTTTTCCCAAATAAGCCATTGCATGGCAATTTTTGACTGATTGTCTACCATCCTATACCCTTTTCTTGGTATACTATCTATAGTATTCGTTTTGAGAAAGTTCTATATAAAAGATTACAGGCAGAAGCTATTGTTGTTGCTTCTAAAAACGGTTCCACATTACATTCTTCTAAAAAAAAATTTCTGAAAACCAGACATGCTTTAGTCAGAATTTCAACATCATTTTTATAGTACTCTAAAATATCTTTCTCCATATTAAATTCTGAGTTTCTATTTTGTTCATACCACATTAAAAATTCATTACGCTCATCTGCTTTCATTGTATTAGAGTTATAGTATTTAATTGCTGGAAGTGTGCCAATGTAATTTTCATTTTCCAATTTATTAAATAGATGTGGAAAATAACCCTTTTTCAAATTGATCGATAAATTAAAAGCTTTCGGTAATTTTGCCAAGGCCATAGGAAAGTGGTTCATAGAATCAATAAATTTAATATTATCAATTATCATAACAATAATTTTTGTACCTCGCATAATTAACTTTGGTTCAAGTACAGTTTTATTGAGTATATAATTCAGAATAAACTGATAGTCAAACGCCTGCCCATTATGAGCAATTATGACAAACTTTTTGAATTTCTTTCTTAATTTTAAAATAAATTCCATGAAATCCTCTATCACATTTTTCGTTTTAAAAATTCTTTCTCTTAATTTACATTTTTGACAGAAGTATGGAGAATCGATGTTTATACATTTAGAGCATCTCAGATGAGCCACACATAAACTTGGAACATGGTCTTTTATTTTTGTAGAGTTAATTCCTTTTGTCTTGTTTCTAAATCATAAAATACGTAAATGCAGTTTTCAAAATTTACTTTTGTTTTGTCTTGCTGAATGAAGCATTTATGGTTTTCAGGAACATGATTATCGCAAATTTTACAAAATTATTCACCACATATATGAGTTCTACAAGTTTTATGAACTTTAAAACAAGATTTGCATTTCCTAATTTCTTCACAGATGCTTCTATTTTTTGAACTGGTAGCCTTATGATTTTCAAAACATGATTGACCACGAAATGCGCGATTGCACTGCATACATAAAATATTTTTAACATAAATTGAACAAGCTGGTGAGTTTTGACAGCAAGGACAACTTTTCGAACACCTATGTTCATTTTTTTTAGAATAAGGAATATAACATTCTTCACAATAAAATGCTGTGCAAAAAGCATCTGTGAGAGAAGTTATTACATTGTAATGATTATTATGGTATAGCAAGTTAATTGTTTTTCCATTATTAAATCTTTCAAATATTACTTCTGCACCCTTTGTTTCATATTTATATACAACAATTTTGTGTTTATGTAAAAATTTTTGAAATTGATTCAATTCACGAATTCCGCAACCTTCAGATGGAATTGTTATTTTTTATTTTTCAAATAATTTTAAAGCTGTTAAAGTTTGAAGTTTTCCTATATTTTTTTGAATTTTTTCATATTCAATAAATTTTTCAATTTTAGCTATTGAAACAACAAGTGCACGTGGTAGACATAAATTATCGCTGTTTTTTATTGTTATTATTCCTTTTGTTTTTAAGCATTCCTCTTTATAATTTGAATATTTATTATTTCTACCTCTACCAGAGGGTAATCTAACACGGATAACTGTTAAACAAAAAGTGTCTGTACTTAAGCTTATAGACATAAAATAAAAATAGTTTATAATAAATGAAACATAATATGAATTATAAATAACTAACTAACCTTCCGAATTACTTTGAAAAACATTAGAAATTACATCCTAAACGTCGCTAAATTTAAGTTCATGGGCGGATCTAAAACTGAGATACGCAAGACCTTGATGTACAAAGCTCTCTCCACAAAATGTTAACACAATCTTATCAGTGGAATTCACATCTTTCACAACAATCCTGATTATGTATAGCATCCTTAATCCAGCTAATTGGTTCTCTATTTTCAGGTACGGATTTAATTACAAATTTTATTTTATGACCGTTCATATTAAACCATTTAACAAATGTCGAATTCTCGCTTTCTATTATGTAAGGCGTTATAGTTTCGGTAAGAAACCTTTGTAAAATAATTTTTTTTGACATTTTCTTTATACGAATTTTAGATGTTAAATGCTTGAATAACAGAATAATATTAAATTTTCAATACAGATTCATTCTTTTAAATTAAAATGACACTTTTATAAATTTTAGTTGTTTTAACTAGAATCCCATCTTAATCCTTTCTTAATATGTCCTCAAACTACAATTTAATTTAAAATTTATCTTAAATATGTAAATTGTAATCAAATGACACTATAATAAATTATATTTCATTAATAATTAGATTCTCATCTTATACGTATTTAAAATAGAAAACAGTATCACAACATTGTAATCAAACGGTAATTTAATTGTTTACTGATATTTTTGATAGATTTTACCCTTTCCACTTAGAAAATATTTGCAAGAGTGTCACTAGTTCCAAAGTTTTTATTTTGTTATAATATTACTCGAAATTTGTATATAAATACATCGAGATTTTATAAAAATATCAGTTTAATTTGAAGCAAGCAGGATGGCACAGGAATTTGATAAAGTTTACTTGTTGGATGACGTAACAATACAGGCGAAAATTCCTACAAAAAAGAAAAAGATGGCGAAAATGCCCCTTTATCATGACCAGCAGCAGCAACAATAACAACAACAGCAACATCATCATCAACAAGAGCAACAACAGCACTTATTTTATCAGCCACCAATTGAACATTTGCTGGCGCTTCATTTTCCATATCATGAAACAACACCAAATTCCACCAAAAAAAGAAAAATGGTGGAATTATTTAATTCAAAAAAAAAGCTTTAAAAAAATTTTTAAAGGTGAAAGATATGGAACCAAGTACGCTCTATAAAATACATAAAATTAAAAAAATAAACACCGGTGAAAAGTGGGTGTTCGAGACCCTAAATAATATTAAACAAAAAGTTGCGGTATTTGAAGATAATGATTTCCGAGAGGAAATTGAATAAAATACTTATTTCCTCGTAAACGAGGAGAATGAGTTAATTTTAAAAGAAGAACGTGGTGATTTTCAATTCGCCACAAAACAATAATTTTAGTTTAAGTTTTTATGTTATAGAATTTGTTCTATATTAAGATTTATTATATATTAAGAATTATGTTTTTATATTAAGAATTTTATATAAAGAATTTGTTCAATAAAAAATTTTATTTCAAATAAATTTTGTACTGTTCTAAATTTATTTTCATTTTTCAGATGTTAGGATTTTATTTTATTTTTCAGATGTTAGGATTCTATTTTATTTTTCAGATGTTAGGATTTTATTTTATTTTTCAGATTTTAAGATTTTATTTTATTTTTCAGATGTTAGGATTTTATTTTATTTTTCAGATGTTAGGATTTTGTTTTATTTTTCAGATGTTAGAATTTTATTTTACTTTCAGATGTTAAGATTTTATTTTATTTTCAGATGTTAGAAAGTTTTTCAGATCCTTATTAAAGTTTTATTTTACAGATATTAAACAATATTTGTTGAATTTATCCATGTGTTATGTTTTTCGTCAAACCCAAGCGATTTAACAAAAACTTTATTGCCTTTTTTCTTTAAAATTTTCTCGACAAGATATACGTTTGGGTGTTTAACAGATGTGAGTTCCTCCTCATAAAATCCACTAAATATTGAATCATTTTTATAATCAACCAGTTGATATGTGATCGGAGAGGTAGTGTTTACTTTGATAATTTTAAAAATTTCAGTAGACCAATTTGGTTGATAACCTTTTTCAAAAGTTTTTTTGTATTTACTTATTCTAACATAGTCTCCAACTTTATATTTAGCTTTTAGAGAAATTTTAGGTTGCATGTAAACATTTTTGAAAATAAATTTTTCGTTTTTCTTAGAAATTTTTTCAGGAGGTAATTTAGTTGTTCTATGTTTAGTTATTTAGTAGAAATTATAGGTGTTTAATAAAGATTGCAATATATTAATCCATTTGTAGTTTCCTTGTATACTAAATATTTTCCCAATTAAATTTTTCAAAGTTCGATTAAAGGTTTCTACAATAGATGCTTTAATTTCAGAGTAAGTATGATAGTGATTAATACCCTTCTTTACAACAAAATTTTGAAATATCGAATTCAAAAATTCTTTACTTTGATCTGAATGAATGGTTTGAGGTAGGTTTTTAGCTCGTTTTATAATTTTCTTTAAAGCATTTAAAACATTACTACCGGTTTTAGTTTTAATTGGTTCATATATTTAAAACCTTTGTTGAATTTTCCATAAGGAATCATTTCCTCTAGATCAATTTTCCAGGTATCATTTACTCCTTTCTGCTTGACTTTTCTTCTAAGATACCTTTTTCTAGCTGGTCTATGTATTTCTTTTACTATTTGAGATCTTGACATGATTTTAAACCATCTAACTAGTTTTAAAAATCCAATTTTACATTTCTTTATTTATATACTCTGAAAACTTTAAATTTTCACTGTGTTCTACAGTATATAATGCGGTTCAATTTTACTGGCAAATCATTTTTAACTCAATTTTTCTAAGATATTTTACAAAAATGCAGCTGATTCAACAACATTTCCATTTACTGAGGAAACTGCAATAGTCAGTACACAAAATGAGGTTTAAGTTGATGAAATTACATCTACTGTAGATGACGAGAAATTAAAGGAAACTGAAGAATTCATACCACCGTTTCAAGTTTTAGATGAAGATACAGATGAGCAAGAAATTTGGGAAATAACTAAAAAAGAAGGAGATCCTGACTATTTTGCAGAATTTTTTAGAAATAATTTATAGCCTAAAATAATATATAAGAATATTTGTATAAATGTATATGCATCTGCAAGTATTTCATAATAAAAACAAATTAAATAAATTTTACAGATTTTTCATTTATGGTTGTTCTTGACTAAAATATTACAAATTTTATTTTCTAGTAGTACAGGTATTTCAAAAAACAATCAAAAAACAAAAAGAATAATTACATTGAACGCTATAACGTTGTATTGGAATATATATTTCTTCATGCAATTTCATAAGATGTTTTTCTTGACACGTTTTTATATATTTAATAACATATTCCCGTACATTTGATTCAGCATTTTTATACCCGTACGATAGGATCGGGTATAATAAAATTACTCCTCCGTTTGTAACACCTCGAAATAAGCGAGCTAAATATACCTTCTAAGGTATGGATCGGATCAGGAAAAAATTCTAAGACTTTTGAGCCATGTCGGTCCGTCTGTCCGTCCGTCAGCACGCTAACTCAAAAACTAAGAAAGCTAGAATCTTGAAATTTACACAAAATATTTTAGGAGTAATTTGTAGGTTCCCTATTTTTTTTGGTTGAGTTTGGACCAAAACTTAGGGTAGCTCTCGAACACCTAACTTTTAGATCCCCACATTTTTTTTGAAATAGAGCTATGAAATTTTAACTACTGATAGATATCATAAAAATATTAATTTTATTTTTAATAACTTTTTTTGTAGCCCCACCCGTTACGGAGTTACAGCTCCCCAAAGCTTCAAAAAAGCTCTATATTTAAATTGTTATAGCACAAGTTGTATAAGTTATATCTTCATTTTGAAAACGCCAAACGATTACAACTTGTATTAGCTTTAAAAGTATATATACAATAAATATATATTTGTGGCATACGGTGTCTTAATTTACCGTTATGTGAAACTCAAATTTTGCAAAATCCTTTAACCCTTCTATCTTCTAAACGGTTTAAGTTGGAAACTTGAAATTTTTACAGAAGTTAGAACTTTGAAAATTAGTATGAGTCTTTTCAGAAATTTTTTTGTATCACCCTCCGTTTAGGAGCTGTAAGGGGTCAAAAACTGAAAATTTCCTATTTTTAAACACCTGTAACTTGAACACCTGTTAAAATTTTTTTGAAGTAATACACAAAAATTAAAGCTACAATATTATACTCTTATTTCTGTTAACAACTTTTTTTAATAATGTAGGGTTACTTTATAATTGACGAAAGTGTTACTTGATTTTTTCAAATTTTCTAACAAATTTCTTCAACAAATTTTTTGCATTTGTTTTACTCGATAATTTGAAATTGTTGAGGATATAATGCGTAGTACAAAAAAATGTAAATAAATAAACAACATAACGGTTGCTTGAAGAATTTTTATTTATATGATATTGATATATATACATACTTATATAATATCATGTTTATTTACATATCGTATATGTCACTAGTGAATGAATGATAAGAGTATATATGTATATTATATAGCGCCGTATTTACATACATATATGTTTTTTATTTTACTTATAAGAAATTATTCTGTCAGTGGAATATTTAAATATAATATAATATAATATTTAAAATTATATTTATTATTTTGTACTAAGTAAATTTAATATACATTTACCGCTTAGTATTAAATGCTACTATAGAATATTTGAAAAAGTTTTGGATTGATAATCGTTATGTGGAAGGTTAGAATCTGCTTTTGGAGAATGTACATATAAACATATAGTTTGAATATATGTACAACCCATAGTTCTAGAAATTATAAAATTCACCCAAATTATTTTAAAATACTAAAATATTAAAAAAAAATATTGTAAGCAGAGTGACAGGCTGTGAACATACTAACGGTTCGTACGGGTATCTAAGAGTTGACAAAGGCAACTGTATTCTTCCTCGTTATTCTGTATCATTACAGCATGAAGAAAATCAATTAAGTTGTAAAATGTGTCAGCTTCCTCCTTGTTAATACTAAGACATCGACCAATAACAATTCTTAACCCATATTGTAAACATAATTTTGTATTCTTTATTGATTGTTTCGAGTACCTTTCACAAAATTGCTGATGGAACTTACACCAATCATGATATTTTAAAGTGATAGGCTACAAGGGATTCTGTATCAAAAGCAACAAGAACTTTTAATGACTGATTTCTGTTGAGAAAATATGTATAGCTCAACATCAAATTTGTGTTCGAACCTTGATTTTCCATTACTACGTTTTAACTAAAGCTTTTTAATATTAATTATATTGCTGAGGTACCCAAGATTGTGAAAAATTTGAATTTCCAAATAAATTATAGAACATATTAATAATCAGATTGTCGTTTTCTATATGATTATCTTTGTGAAATTCATGCAAAGAAGTTTTCATACTTAAACCAAAACATCTATACCAGCGAAAAACGCAACAGTATTGCATACATATATCTGAAAGAATACCCTGTATCTGCTTATTATTAAAAACTATGTACTGATTTTTCAAGTATTCAAAAATTTCCGGTTTATCTGGAACTCCACCATACGATTCAAAATATTCTGTGCAACCAAACTTTGGAATCTAAAGGGCAAACCAATGTGTTCCCGGATCTTTTATCTTGTCAGTGTTTACAATTAAAAAAGTTGGTTTTCTATTATGTTTGGAATTTTGTCTAAAGCAAAAACTCCCTTAAAATATTTGTTTGTAAATTTGCTACATTTTAAAACACTAATCATTTCTAACTCAATGACATGAGTTACTGACTAAATGACTCAAACTAATTCAAATCATACTTATGTCATTAATGCAGTTCATTAAAAACTCCTCTTTATACCCTATACCTAAAGTATAGGGTATATTAACTTTGGTATGGCGTTTGTAACCACCAAAAGGAAGCGAGTTAGATATGGACATGTATATATATTCTGAATCAGGATCACCTCCTGAGTCGATTTAACAATGTACGTGCGTCCGTCCGTTCGCACGATAACTCAAAAATTAAAAAAGCTTTCTTGATGAAATTTATATAGTAGGTTACTAATTACGAAAGGAAGGATCTAGACAAAACCGGTCCATGGGTTCAGATTTTGGAAGCTTCCGAACGAGCAGCAGAGCAAATGAGATTATCTCCAAAACCAATAAAGATATAACCTTTAAATTTGGCAGAGTGGTGTTCTTTCATGTTTTATTTAAGTCTCTGAAATTTGAGATAATTTGGTTCATGGGTTCAGATTTTGGAAGCTTCCGAACGAGCCCTAGTGCAAACGAGTATATCTCCACAACCAACAAAGATAGAACCTTTATTTTTAGTACAAGAGTGTGCTGATATGTTTACTTTTCTATAAAATTGGAAACTGATATTTTAAAGAATTTGAACCATGGATTCGTATATTAGAAGCTTCCGAACGAGCTCCAGAGCAAACGAGTATATCTCCACAACCAACAAAGATAGAACCTTTATTTTTAGTACAAGATTGTGCTGTTATGTTTCCTTTTCTATAAAAATGGAAAATGACATTTGCAAAAATTTGAATCATGGATTCGTATTTTGGAAGCTTCCGAACGAGCCCCAGAGCAAACGAGATCATCTCCAAAACCAACAAAAATAGAACCTTTAAATTTAGTACAATGGTGTTCTGGCATGTTTTCTTTATGTTCCTTAGATGGATTCGATGAATTGGAGTGGCAATTCGGGTAACTGACACACACCTCCCAAGGACTAACAATCTTCGAAATTACTAAAGATAGAACCTTAAAATTTTTTACAAAGGTTTCAAGCATATCCCAAGAGGATGCTTCTTTTACGTTTATGAAATTCGAGTTGACTAAGACAGAAAAGGGAAGAAGTTCAAGCAAACTTCTGCCAAAAAAACTTATACCTTTTTAATTTAATTCGAATTATTCAGGTGTAAGGTATTAATAAGTCGGTTGCTACGACTTACTGTTACATTTACTTGTTTATTTTTTCATTTGTTATAATAACATCAAATTTTTCTAGTACCTGTCTTAATTCTTTATTAATTTTATCATTATGTACAGTTCCGAAAGAGTAATTTTCAAAATTTTTATTTATAATTTCTTTGGTTGGAAATTTGTAAGTAAACTCTTTTACAAATTTTTTACAAGGTTCTTTAATTCCAACTAAACAAATATCCTTTACAAATGAAGTATTTTTATCATCACAACAAAACTTCACATCCACAAGTGCACAGGACGATGACATCTTGTTAAATATTCAAATACACGTTTCAATATTATATTTATAGATTTGTAAATATATTTCGATTTTTATCAATTTGTATGCTTGCATCAAATTCTCCACAAACAATAGCAATAAGTGTAGATGTAAGTGGTTGTAATAGGCTTGCCTCAATTCTAACCGTACCCTGGTTTAGTAAACCTTGACATACTTTATTTCCAGATGCATCTGGAGTTAAATCAAAAGCTAGTATAAAAAACCCATTACTAAACATAGACTTTGTTATCTGATAACTTTATCATTGTTGCAAATTCCAGTTCCTGAAAAAAGTGTACTGTATGCTCTTGTACAGGAATTATTTTCATCTGAAAACTGGTTTCAATTGCTGAATTAGGTATTTGAACACCATTTACGTTTAACACAAATTGTTTAAAATTATTAAAGTGTTTAAAATTATATGGGTTTTTTGATCTTTTTCCAGAGTAACCCACATTTTCTGTCATACAAAAAATCATTGTGTTTGCCAACTGCCCAATAAAAACATTATCAAGTGATATTGACGAGCTGTTCATTGGAATTGTAAAGCTTTTTACTTCAATGTGTTCATAATTATATTTAGCATTGTATTTCCCAAGAACAGCATTGTGTGCTAACAGTACGCTTGGATTAGCGGTAACATGTCTCATAAATAGCGTGGATTCTATAATTTTTAATTGTGATTCATCAGAAACGTCTGCAAATAAATAAAAATCTGGTTTTTAAAGCGTTATAACTATACGAATGTCAACATTATTTATAAGTAGAGTAGGTTGATTAAACATATCTACGTGTAGTTTACCCATATGTTCCACTACATTGCTATTATGATACAATTTTTGGCGCTCTTTTGATCCGCCGATTTATTATCAGATTTAGCTATATTTTCTTTATCTAAAATCCATCCTGCACATTCTAAATGAGTTGCAGCAGCATCTGTACCATAATTTAATAAAGATTCAATATAAGCTCTATAGTGATAATTTCCATCAGACGGTGTTATATTTTTACCATTTAATTGAACATTACATTGTTTTATTAAAGAATGCAAAATGTTATTAACTACACTTGGTTGTATTATTATTTTTCCTTCAGCATTTTTATCATTATTCCATTGTGTTCCATCGTTCTTTAAGATCTGTACTTTTAACCTCAAATATGTAGAAGACAAATCTCTATATGTATCGCCATGACCCAGTGAAACAAATTCAATAGTTGAAGGGTTGTCTAAAGTAGCAATAGGATTGTAGGAGATTTCTTTAGATCGTAAAATACTAGACTGCATGGATTGGGCTTTAAAAATATCCAACAGATTTCATACACTCAATCATAATTAATTAAAAATATCTTTTTGTTTCTTTTTGTTATTATCTTTGCGTCGTTTTGACGTAAAATAGTTTAAATTTTTAATGAATGCTCGTTTTATTCGTTTCGTTTTCTTTTACCAGAACCATACATTTCATTCAGTTTTCGTAAGGCACCACGTCGTACATTTTTAGCAATCTCTTTACTACGATCTTGCATAACTTCTTTTACATTTGCACCAGATGCAATATCAGATAAAGCATTGATACCAGAGTTAATAACCTCTTTTTTGAAAATATCAGCGCCTGAAGTAAATAATGGTTTCAAATATCTAAAAGTCCCCCGAAAAAGCTTTCCAATCCACGATCTCTTTGAAAAGTTACGGTTGAATGTAATAAAGGGCCGATATCATCAAGTCCTCTACCAGATTGAATTAAATAATACTTATAGTATACTCTCTCCATAATGAATAAAATAAAATAATATATAGTTTTGTAAAATCGCTTTTATTTATACTTTTTTAAAGTGTGATACAATTTTTGTTGGAATTGAACTGTTGGAAAAGTTTATTTTGTATCCATATTTATCACATAAAAGTAATGAAATGTTATTAAATGATTTCTCCACATGGCAATATTGAATATTACTGAATTCTTTTACAGTATCAGTGAAAGAATTTTGTATGTTAACAGATCTTAAACACCTTACATATTTATTACCTATCTTTTGCGGTTCAATTATGTCTGTGTATATAAAAAACATATCTGGTTTAATAATGGGAATCAATTTTACACTATCTATAAAAGTTTTGAAAGCTTCTATTACACGTGATTTATATTTTTTAAAATCTGTAACTTTAAAAGATACTTGATTGAAACATGTTGTCAAAAGTCCTTCGAGGGTATAAGCGTAATTTTGTCTTATTTTTATATCTATTTTAGGCCTAGTGAGATATTGTGGTATAACTTATATTTTTAGGCATCTCCTCAGCTTTTGCTGGTAGTGTATAATGAAGTTCATCGTTTATAAAATTAAAAATTCCCCAAATCAACTGTCGTTCAACTTATTTTCTTGTAAACCTATTAAGTGGGCGTATATTTTGAATTAGTGTTTGCAGTAGAAAAACTTTCCAGTCGCATATCATTTGTTTTTCTATGTATGGAATATATGATGTTCCAACTCCTATCATATCTTTCTGCATACCTTTAATAAATATTTGAGTACTTTTTTCCCATTCTTCACCATACATATTTGGAACGAAATCATTAACATACATTTCTGAAATACCGACTTTCCACCTTGAATCACTCATGTATTTATTCATTTTATTTATAAAAGATGATAATGAATTTTCTATATAATAGTTCATAGATAAATCACTGAGTAAAGTGACATAAAATTCATCATTTACTTGTATGTTGTCCATGAGCTTGTGGATTTATTCTTACGAATTGGAAAATTAAGTTCTGTTTGAGCATTACCTGCTATAGCTGACCTTAAAACACGTCTTGATGAATTATTCAACTCTTTGTTATTTAAAGTTTTTTCTTTTTTCGTTGATGGGCTTGGACTATCTAAAGGAACAGTTATAATGTCTCCTGTATCAGTTTCAAAAATTTCTACATTTTTATTTCTAATTGATTTTCTTTTTCTAAGACGTTCTCCAACTGAAGCAGCTGTCAATACTTTTGTTAAAACATTTTCCTGAATTTCATCATCAAATACTTCGTCATCAGCTTCTTTTTCATATATTTCTTCTTCTTCAGGAACAACTTGTATTCCAACACTCTTATATCCAGGAAAATGCAATTGAGTTTCCGCATCTATATACATTGTTTTGCACGAGGTTGAGTTCCTTTTGTTTTCGTAATTTTTACTTTCTCGTCTTTATTTCCAAGAAGTTGTCGTTTTTTGTTTCTTATGTTAAATAGATTTTGTCTGTATAAATACCATTTTTGAGTGTCCGTGACATGTTTATTTAATAATATTATTTTCACATTTTTATCCAACTCATTAAGTTCAACGTCCGCATTTTACTTCTTCTCATCAATCTCAGGTTTTAAAATTATCATTTTATTAAATGCTGTATTATTCATTTTATAAAACCCACCACGCTGAATAATGATTTTTCTTTTGCTAGTTATAGATTTTTATATAATTTTTCAAATGCTTTGATTTGATTGGGATATATTTGGCGAGCTAAAGGTAATATCTGCGATTTATCTCTTGGATTTTTGAAAAGTATTAAACAGTTACAGTTAAGTGAAATATCCTTTGAAAATTTACCCTGGTGAAAAACATTTTGTGTTAATATAAATTTCTATGTAATTAAATTCTAGTAAATAAATCACCTCTTTCTTGTACCTCTTTCTCTAACCTTCAAATTGACAACACTTCTTCTAATTACGGATTAAAATTTTTTTTTATGTTAAAAGTTATTAAGTTTATGTTAAAAGTTATTAATATTATAAATTTTAATTTTATTTTTTTTTATAAAATTATATCAAAATTAAACTTTGTGCACTTTTTAATTAAATTTTTTTTTTATTTATCTTAAAACGTTTTAAAAGTGTAGTGTGTAACTGAAGTATATTGAATTATACGGCTGCACTGCAATGGCGACGGGATAAGTATTTTTTATTATAATTTTACTATACAATAACTACACAATTTTTTCTTATTTTATTTTCCATTTTAAAATTATTTACACATTAAAATATTTTTTTTTTTTATTTTTATATTGAAATTTTTTTATTTTCATTTTTGATTTTGTTTTATTGAACTACATATCAATTCATAATACATATCATTCATAACAGGGACTGGCTTCATTTTTCGAGCAATATCTCCCCGAGTCAAAACTCAATTGGGAAACAAGTTGAACTATTCTCCACAGTGTTCCACCTTTCTCAATTTGTTAAAAATCTGATTAGGATCCCGGACCGTGCTGATCAAGAAGGTCACCTCTTGGATCTGTTTCCCACCTCACACCCTGAAAAATATGTGGTTTCAGTTGGTTGCCCCCTGGGTAATTCCGATCATTGTTTGGTTAACACAAGTTTCCGGGTAAGCCCAACCACCAATTAAAGGTCCCCTCGCAAAAAATTAGTTTGGCGCTACAGCCATGCTGACTGGGAGGGTCTTAACAACTTTTTTAGAACATTTGATTGGTAATTCTGCTTCCGTAATAATAATGTTAACTTTGCTGCAAATGCGATTAGTGAAACTATTTTACTTGGAATGAGGTTATTCATTCCTCATTCCATGAAATCTGTTAAGAGGAGGCCCAAATCTTGGTTTAATCGCATTTGCAAAGAAGCCATTTTTAGAAAAGAGGAGGCTTTTAAACTGTATCAAAACAATAGATCGGAGACTCACAGGGCCAACTATATAGTGGTAAGAAACAGATGCAAGAGAGTTATCAACAAGCAAAAATTCTTCTTCAACCAAGGGTTGAAACGTAAGGTCATCCACATGCCAAAGAATAGCAAATCCTTTTGGACATTTGGCAAAAGTTTAAAAGAAGACGTTAGAGGGTCTTCTTTTCCACCACTTGTTGATAATAATAACAAAACAGTATCAGATTCTAGAGAGAAAGCGAACTTATTTGGCAAGCAGTTCGCTTCTAATTCGACACTGCCACAGCCAGCTCTGATGCCACCTTCTGTTCCCCGAGTTGGCTGCTCCTTTGGAAAAATTTACTTTAGAACGCGGGCGGTGATGAAAATCTTGAAAAATCTTGATACAAATAAGTCAGCCGGTCCAGATGGTATAACCACCATGGTGCTTCAAAATACCTACTACAGTATTTCAAAACCTCTGGGCCACCTTTTCTACCTCTCCTTCACTTCGGGTGTTCATCCTGCCCAATGGAAGGTTGCACATGCTTTCCCAATTCCCAGAAAAGGTAATAAAAGCGATCCCTCCAACTACCGCCCTATTTCTATAACTTCGGTCCTCTCCAAAGTAATGGAGAAAATTGTAAACCAAAAGCTTCGGAAATACCTGGATCACAAAGGTCTGCTTCATGATCGTCAATACAGGTTCAGAGCACGTCGTTCAACCGGTGATCTCATGACTTACCTTTGTGAAAAGCTAAGCATCAGCCTTCATCATTCTGGTGAGTCGGATGTTGTGGCTCTTGATATTTCTAAGGCTTTCGATCGAGTTTGGCACGATGCTTTATTGGCAAAATGCGAAGCAATAGGTCTAGGTAGGATCTTTCTAAAATGGATTGCAGATTTCATTTTGAATCGTATGCTTTGTGGTCGATGGATATTCATCTGACAAATTCAAAATAAATGCTGGTGTCCCTCAAGGAGCAGTTTCTCTCTTTTCTTAATATTTATCAATGACCTACTTTCTTTAACCTCCAATCCGATCCATACTTTCGCCGACGACAGCACCCTTGTAGCTTCCTATGAATTTCATAGCCGCTGTAACACTAATCACCAGATTAATATAAAGCATTAGTGAGCTAATTAACGATTAGTGAGCTAAATAACGATTTAGCCAAAATTCAAAAATGGGGAGAAGTCAACATAGTTGATTTCAACACGAAAAAAACACAATGCTGTCTGATATCGCGAAAAATTACCACTACTATTCCCAACCTATTATTTCAGGGAGAGGTTTTGCAGCATTTAACAGATTGAAACATGTTGGGTATCGAGTTAAACCAAAAATTTACTTGGTCAAATCACATTTTTAGTATACTTAAGGATGCAGCTAAATGTTTGGGTTTTTTGTATTGCTGCAAAACTTACTTTTCTGCATCTGATCTTCTCAATGTCTATAAAACGTACATTCGGCCGAAAATGGAGTATAATGCAGACCTTTCGGCTGCAGGCCCTCAAACAGCGCTGGGTTACCTAGATAATGTGCAAAACAGAGCTATTCGTCTTATCAGCGACCCCAGTGTAACTTAAATGCTCGCTCCACTCAGTCATCGTCGCACAGTTGGGTCACTAACCATGTTTTGTAGATATCTAGTAGGGAAACCTGCTCGAATGAAATAAAACAGTTAATGCCTCCGCTCAAAGTTTTCCAGCGAGAAACAAGGCGGGCAGCAGAAACTCATCCCTACCATGTAGAGATTTCAAGATGGCGAAATACAGCTTATGGAAATTCCTTTGTCATGAGCACGTCCCGTCTGTGGAACTATATATCATCACATGTGTTCCCTAAAGTTGGTAATTCTTATGTGTACGATTTACTTAAGTCAAAGAAGTACATTAACATCTTTCTTCAAAATGTTCCTCCAAATTTTCTTACCTATCCCCAATAATCCAAATTTTTCCCGGTAATAACAAATTATCAGCGTCCTCAACAAGAAAAGAAATAGAAGGACGATTAAAATCGCCAAACACAAAAATTGAGACATCCTCATTCATTTCTGAAATAATATAGTAATATACACTATAAAAATCAGAATATGAGGAATTGTTAGAGTTCGGAAGGAAATAAACAATACCTAGGTATAAATTATTTATACCTAATTTTATTTTAGCAAATTGGTGATCGAAAGATTGTGATGGTTTAGTGATTAAGTGGTACACGAGATAAGTTATTCTTTACAGCAAAAAGAACACCACCTCCTCGCGAACAATTTGCAAATCGAAAATCACTATCCTTTCTGTAAATAAACCATTCAGAGGTTTGAAGTTTGGTTGAAACTTGAGTAATTACTTAGAGTTTGGACGAAAAAACTTGTTATAACTCCCACGTGATTGATTCAAATGATTGTTGCTATTGAAATGACTAAGCCTTAAGATCCTCTTCGACTTTTTTAACAGAGAAGCATTTTTATGATATCTGAGATAAATATCGTATAAATCTTTAGAATTAGATGGTAGGTCCTCATTGTGAATGAGAACTGACAGGTGAGTCCTAGTTTTACCTTCTATAACGGTGTTATACGAATCATTATGTAAATAGGCTAGGAAAAGTCTCACGTTGTAGAGAATCCTCTCATCTCTGAATCTTGACAGAGCATATTTGCTACCTTCTGTTAGAGATTGCTTTGTCATTCTAAAGATTGGAGAAACAAGTGGATCTTGTAATACTAGTTTATCATTATTATTAATATTATTGTTATTATTATTAATATTAGTATTGATGATATTTTGATTATTATTATTATTATTATTATTATTATTGTCATTACTAACATAATTATTATTATTATCGTTATAATTTATTATTATCATTATTATCGTTATAATTATTATTATCATTATTATCGTTATAATTATTATTGTTATTGCCGTTACTAACATTATTATTATTATCGTTATAATTATTATTATTATTATTATTACTATTATCATTATTATTATTATTAATATTATTATTATTATTATTTTTATTATTATTATTATTATTATTTTATTATTATTATTATTATTATTATTATTATTATTATTAGTAGTAGGTAACCCTGCACTTTGGGATAGGAAAAAAATTTGACCCATATCGCACGACATGTTGACCTACATTTTGATTGATGGGGATGTAGGTCATGCTTGGTTAGTAGGTCAAGAACTTGTTTTGATCGTTTTGGTTTAGGTTTTAAGTTAAGTTGTATGTGTGGGTTGTTAACTTATAAGTTCCAAATGGTTTTATAGTAGGAAGTCAAGTGTTAAACAATTTAAAGTAGGGTCGGCCCTTAATAAACAAAATTGTATAACTGAAGTTTAAATACTAGGCGCACATATAAAAGTAGTAAGAAAATTTCTTATATGAAAATAAAAAAGAGAAAAAAATTTTTTATTTTTAAATCTACAGCGCATCTTTAAAATTGAAAAGAAAAAGTGTAATCCTGTTTTTTTCTTTTTTTTTGTTAGCATAAAGAAAAAAAATTAAAGTAAGATATATTTTTTTTTTTGCTTACATAAAAATGTGGTCTCTTCTGGATAGAAGAATTTATAGAAGAAATATCTTCCGCATGTCGTGTAAGATATTTTTTTTATTTATTAATTAAGAATGTTCAGAAAATATGAATAAAAAGAAAACAAACAGCAAATCAAAAATATGGAACTGTTTAAACTAAAGATATACTCTTTAATATGCATTTATGTTTCTTGATATGCATTTATGTTTATGTTTATATTTTTTTTTTTTGTTTTTGTTTATGTTGTTGTATAGAATAAAAAATAATTCAAAGATAGGTTAAATGGTATCTATTTTAAAAACATAAGATAAAAATAAAAGACATTTATTTTTATGTTTAAATTCTTTTATTATTATATTTTTATTTAAATCTAAGTTTTAACATTTTTTTACGATGATCGGATGTTAAAATTGCAGAAATAGTGAGACCATCTTTTTCTATACGTCTTTGAAATCTACTTGTATCACGTGCGTATTCTTCCCAGTGACTTTTCCTTGCTGATCTGTAAGCATACTCCCGTACATGCATAACTTGAATTTCTTGTTTAATATTGAAGTGAACTTTTTTAGTTTTGTTATTTAAATTTATATCGTGCAAGTATGAAAATTGAAAGTCTTAATCTATCCTTTTTTCCTTTAAAATATTCATATATACATTACAACAATTTTTAACAGTACATCTGCAATTGTTGTTTTATAGGTGTATAGGACAATTTGATTTAAAGTTATCAATCTTTTGAAATGACGGCAAGTTTCTGCTTAGATCTTCTATTTTAACACTGTCAATGTACTTTTGAAGAAAACGTTTTTTTGTTCTCCTTTAACATAAATTTTTCAGCTGATTCTAAATAGTGTTTCAATATACATTTTACATCTAAATATTCAACTAAACCGTTATTCCATTTAAGTCCATTTATTTCACTTTCACAATACTGGTTATTATATTTCATATCCTGACTGAGTTCTTCTGCGGGGTACGGTTCTTTGAAGTGATACACAGTTGGAATTAAACTTCCTTTTTGAAGTATGGCTAACTCTTTTAGGAAATATTGCTTTTCGTTTCCTTGTAAAAATTGTAGGTCAACTATGAGAACTTGTTTAACCATGTCGAAGGTTTATGGAAGAATGTTCCATAGAATAACTAAATTACATTTATATTCACTCCGGGAAAAGAGCTTTTCGTATAAATATAGGTTAACAGAGTTAGTTTTGAACTAAGACAATTATGCTGTTTCACCCGTTTACTATGATGGTAGCTGGTCCATCATGCTGTGGTAAAACCACTTTTATTCATAATTTAATAAAATATAAAAAAGAAAATATACAACCACATATTAATAGAATAATTTGGTGTAATCCAGACAAAAATACCGTTCCAAAATATGTCAAAGATATTGAATATAGTAACACTATTCCAGATTTTAATGATAATCAAAAACCTTTGTTATTTATTATCGATGATATGATGTTAAATTCTCGTGATAAGTATGTATGTGATTTATTTACTAGAGGATCACATCATAGAAATTTATCTGTAATATTTGTAACACAAAATGTTTTTCACAAGAGTAAATTTTCAAGAGATATTTCACTCAACTGTAAATATTTAGTACTTTTCAAAAATCCAAGAGATACATCGCAGATATTACAAAATTATTATTACAAATAAAAGCATTTGAAAAAGTATTTAATGATGTGATGTCAGTACCATATGGTTATATATTAATAGATCTTACTCAAGACGTTAATGATATATTTCGATTAAGAAATGATATATTTGGAAAAGGTTTGTGTTATTGTACGAGAGATCAATTAGAAGAATTTGGGGATGAATATGAAATGCTTGAAGACCAATCGACATAAATTGCACCTATTAAAAACCTCTAAACCAAAATCAACTTCTTTTCTTATAAACCTATTAAGTGGGCGTATATTTTGAAGCGTACTGTTAGCACACAATGCTGTTCTTGGGAAATCCAATGCTAAATATAATTATAAACGCGTTGAATTAAAAAGTTTTACAATTCCAACAGCTCGTCAATATCGCTTGATAATGTTTTTATTGGACAATTGCGAAACACAATAATTTTGTGTATGACAGAAAATGTGGGTTACTCTGGAAAAAGATCAAAAAACCCATACAATTTTAAACATTTTGATATTTCACAATTTGTGTTAAACGTAAACGGTGTTCAAATACATAATTCAGCAATTGAAACCAGTTTTTCAGATGAAAATAATTCCTGTACAAGAGCATACAGTACACTTTTTTCAGGAACTGGAATTTACCACAATGATACAGGTCATCAAATAACAAAGTCTATGTTTAGTAATGGGTTTTTTATACTAGCTTTTGATTTAACTCCAGATGCATCTGGAAACAAAGTATGTCAAGGTTTACTAAACCAGGGTACGGTTAGAATTGGGGCAAGGCTATTACAACCACTTACATCTACACTCACTGCTATTGTTTATGGAGAATTTGATGCAAGCATACAAATTGATAAAAATCGAAATATATTTACAAATCTATAAATAGAATACTGAAACATGTATTTGAATATTCGACAAAATGTCATCGTCCTGTGCACTTGTGGATGTGAAGTTTTGTTGTGATGATAAAAATACTTCATTTGTAAAGGATATTTGTTTAGTTGGAATTAAAGAACCTTGTAAAAAATTTGTAAAAGAGTTTACTTACAAATTTCCAACCAAAGAAATTATAAATGAAAATTTTGAAAATTACTCTTTCGGAACTGTACATAATGATAAAATTAATAAAGAATTAAGACAGGTACTAGAAAAATTTGATGTTATTATAACAAATGAAAAAATAAAAAAGGAGATTTGAATGAACTACATTAATGAAATAAGTAGAGTGTATGATTTGAGTAAGTTTGAGTCATGAACACTTTAGAAATAATTAGTGTTTTAAAATATAACAAATTTACAAACAAATATTTTAAGGAAGTTTTTCCTTTGGACAAAATTCCAAAAATAATAGAAAAACCAACATTTTTAATTGTAAACGCTGACAAGATAAAAGATCCGGGAACACATTGGTTTGCCCTTTATATTCCAAAGCATGGTTGCACAGAATATTTTGATTCGTATGGTGGAGTTCCAGATAAACCGGATATTTTGGAATACTTGTAAAATCAGTGCATAGTTTTTAATAATAAGCAGATACAGGGTATTCTTTCAAATGTACGTGGGCAATACTGTTGCGTTTTTGGCTGGTATAGATGTTTTGGTTTAAGTATGAAAACTTTTTTGAATGAATTTCACAAAGATAATCATATAGAAAACGACAATCTGATTATAAATATTTTCTATAATTTATTTGGAAATTCAAATTTTTCACAATCTTGTGTACCTCAGCAATATAATTAATATTAAAAAGCTTTAGTTAAAACGTAGTAATGGAAAATGAAGGTTCGAACACAAATTTGATGTTGAGCTATACATATTTTCTCAACAGAAATCAGTCATTAAAAGTTCTTGTTGGTTTTGATACAGAATCCCTTGCAGCAACTTGCATTTTTCACCGTATTGGAAAAAAGCCAGCTATTTTAAAATATTATGATTGGTGTAAGTTCCATCAGCAATTTTGTGAAAGGTACTCGAAACAATCAATAAAGAATACAAAATTATGTTTACAATATGGGTTAAGAATTGTTATTGGTCGATGTCTTAGTATTAACAAGGAGGAAGCTGACACATTTTACAACTTAATTGATTTTCTTCAAGCTGTAATGATACAAAATGAAACTGCAATAGTCAGTACACAAAATGAGGTTCAAGTTGATGAAATTACATCTACTCTAGATGACGAGGAATTAAAGGAAACTGAAAAATTCATATCACCGTTTCAAGTTTTAGATGAAGATACAGATGAGCAACAAATTTGGGAGATAAATAACCAAGAAGGAGATCCTTACTATTTCGCAGAATTTTTATACCCTACACCTAAAGAAATGCTTGAAGACCAATCGACATAAATTGCACCTATTAAAAACCTCTAAACCAAAAATTCAGAAAGTTTCTATAAATAACAAAAGAAAAATTATTATTCAACGTGGTGGATTTTTACCTACACTTCTTGGTGCAATACTATCAGGGATAATCGGAAATTTTATAAAATGAATAATACAACATTTAATAAAATGATGATTTTAAAACCTGAGATTTATGAGAAAATGAAGCAAAATGCGGACGTTGATCTTAGTGAGTTGGATAAAAATATGAAAAAAATATTGTTAAATAAACATCTCACGGACAATCAAAAATGGTATTTATACAGACAAAATCTATTTAAAATAAGAAACAAAAAACGAGAACTTCCTAGAAATAAAGAGGAGAAAATAAAAATTACGGAAACAAAAGGTACTCAAACTCGTGCAAAACCAATGTATGTAGATACCGAAGCTCAATCGCATTTTCCTGAATATAAGAATGTCGGAATACAAGTTCTTCCTGAAGAAGAAGAAGTATATGAAAAAGAAGCTGATGACGAAGTATTTGATGATGAAATTCAGGAAAATGTTTTAACAAAAGCATTGTCAGCTGCTTCAGTTGGAGAACGTCTTAGAAAAAGAAAATTAATTAGAAATAAAAAAGTGTAGACATTTTTGAAACTGATACAGGAGACATTATAACTGTTCCTTTAGATAGCCCAAGCCCACCAACAAAAAAAAAAAACTATAAATAGCAAAGAGTTGAATAATTCATCAAGACGTGTTTTAAGGTCAGCAGTAGGTAATACTCAAACAGAACTTATTTTTCCAATTCGTAAGAATAAATCCGCAAGCTCATGAAAAACATAGAAGTAAATGATGAATTTTATGTCACTTTACTCAGTGATTCATCTATGAACTATTATCCAGAAAATTCATTATTATCTTTTACAAATAAAATGAATAAATACATGTGTGGTTCAAGGGGGAAAGTCGGTATTTCCGAAATGTATGTTAATGATTTCGTTCCAAATGTGTATGGTGAAGAATGGGAAAAAAGTACTTAAATATTTATTAAAGGTATGCAGAAAGATATGATAGGAGTTGGAACATCATATATTTCATACATAGAAAAACAAATGATATGCGACTGGAAAGTTTTTCTACTGCCAACACTAATTCAAAATATACGCCCACTTAATAGGTTTATAAGAAAAGAAGTTGAACGACAGTTGATTTGGGGAATTTTTTATTTTATAAACGATGAAATTCATTATACACAACCAACAAAAGCTGAAGAGATGCCTAAAAATATAAGTTATACCACAATATGTCACTAGGCCTAAAATAGATATAAAAATAAGAGAAGATTACGCTTATACCCTCGAAGAACTTTTGACAACATGTTTCAATCAAGTATCTTTTAAAGTTACAGATTTTAAAAAATATAAATCACGTGTAATACAAGCTTTCAAAACTTTTATAGATAGTGTACAATTGATTCCCATTAATAAACCAGATATGTTTTTTATATACACAGACATAATTGAACCGCAAAAGATAGGTAATAAAGATGTAAGGTGTTTAAGATCTGTTAACATACAAAATTCTTTCACTAATACTGTAAAAGAATTCAGTAATATTCAATATTGCAATGTGGAGAAATCATTTAATAACATTTCATTGCTTTTATGTGATTAATATGTATACAAAATAAACTTTTCCAATAGTTCAATTCCAACAAAAATTGTATTACATTTTAAAAAAGTATAAATAAAAGCGATTTTACAAAACTATATATTATTTTATTTTATTCATTATGGAGAGAGTATACTATAAGTATTATTTAATTCAATCTGGTAGAGGACTTGATGATATCGGCCCTTTATTACATTCAACCGTAACTTTTCAAAGAGATCGTGGATTGGAAAGCTTTTTCGGGGGACTTTTAGATATTTGAAACCATTATTTACTTCAGGTGCTGATATTTTTAAAAAAGAGGTTATTAACTCTGGTATCAATGCTTTATCTGATATTGCATCTGGTGTAAATGTAAAAGAAGTTATGCAAGATCGTAGTAAAGAGATTGCTAAAAATGTACGACGTGGTGCCTTACGAAAACTGAATGAAATGTATGGTTCTGGTAAAAGAAAACGAAACGAATAAAACGAGCATTCATTAAAAATTTAAACTATTTTACGTCAAAACGACGCAAAGATAATAACAAAAAGAAACAAAAAGATATTTTTAATTAATTATGATTGAGTGTATGAAATCTGTTGGATATTTTTAAAACCCAACCCATTCAGTCTAGCATTTTACGATCTAAAGAAATCTCCTACAATCCTATTGCTTCTTTAGACAACCCTTCAACTGTTGAATTTGTTTCACTGGGTCATGGCGATACATATAGAGATTTGTCTTCTACATATTTGAGGTTAAAAGTACAGATCTTAAAGAACGATGGAACACAATGGAATAATGATAAAAATGCTGAACGAAAAATAATAATACAACCAAGTGTAGTTAATAACATTTTGCATTCTTTAATAAAACAATGTAATGTTCAATTAAATGGTAAAAATATAACACCGTCTGATGGAAATTATCACTATAGAGCTTATATTGAATCTTTATTAAATTATGGTACAGATGCTGCTGCAACTCATTTAGAATGTGCAGGATGGATTTTAGATAAAGAAAATATAGCTAAATCTGATAATAAATCGGCGGATCAAAAGAGCGCCAAAAATTGTATGATAATAGCAATGTAGGTAAACTACTCGTAGATATGTTTAATCAACCTAATCTACTTATAAATAATGTTGACATTCGTATAGTTTTAACACTTGAAAACCCAGATTTTTATTTATTTGCAGACGAGTAGATAGGTAGGCACTTGGGCCAGACAGGTCAGTAGGTCAAGGTCACCCGGAAGTAGGTCAAGGTCACCCAGAAGTAGGCCAAGGTCACCCGGAAGGCCAGACAGGAAGTATGTCAAGGTCATTTTAAAAGTAAGTCAGACTGGCGGCGATCGTCAGTTGTTTATAAAGATTGTATACTTGGTTTAAGTAATAGGTATGCAGGAAAATAGTAGGAAAAAAAAAATGCTTTTTCATACAATGTAAAGAGAAAAAAAAATGTACCTATACGTTTCTTTAAAATTAAAAAAAAAGTGCAAACTGGTTTTTTACATCTTAGATGAAGAATCAACAAAATTAATGCAATTTTGAGATGCATTTTTTTTCTTTTTTTCTTGTTTTTTCTTTTTTTTATGAAGTATTTAAAGAAGAGGAAATAAAAACCATTAATTAATTGCGAGTATCACCGTATAAGATTTTATTGTTATGTAAGAATGTTGACAAAAATATGAATAAAAAGAAAATAACTAAATTACATTTATATTCACTCCGGGAAAAGAGCTTTTCGTATAAATATAGGTTAACAGAGTTAGTTTTGAACTAAGACAATTATGCTGTTTCACCCGTTTACTATGATGGTAGCTGGTCCATCATGCTGTGGTAAAACCACTTTTATTCATAATTTAATAAAATATAAAAAAGAAAATATACAACCACATATTAATAGAATAATTTGGTGTAATCCAGACAAAAATACCGTTCCAAAATATGTCAAAGATATTGAATATAGTAACACTATTCCAGATTTTAATGATAATCAAAAACCTTTGTTATTTATTATCGATGATATGATGTTAAATTCTCGTGATAAGTATGTATGTGATTTATTTACTAGAGGATCACATCATAGAAATTTATCTGTAATATTTGTAACACAAAATGTTTTTCACAAGAGTAAATTTTCAAGAGATATTTCACTCAACTGTAAATATTTAGTACTTTTCAAAAATCCAAGAGATACATCGCAGATATTACAAAATTATTATTACAAATAAAAGCATTTGAAAAAGTATTTAATGATGTGATGTCAGTACCATATGGTTATATATTAATAGATCTTACTCAAGACGTTAATGATATATTTCGATTAAGAAATGATATATTTGGAAAAGGTTTGTGTTATTGTACGAGAGATCAATTAGAAGAATTTGGGGATGAATATGAAATGCTTGAAGACCAATCGACATAAATTGCACCTATTAAAAACCTCTAAACCAAAATCAACTTCTTTTCTTATAAACCTATTAAGTGGGCGTATATTTTGAAGCGTACTGTTAGCACACAATGCTGTTCTTGGGAAATCCAATGCTAAATATAATTATAAACGCGTTGAATTAAAAAGTTTTACAATTCCAACAGCTCGTCAATATCGCTTGATAATGTTTTTATTGGACAATTGCGAAACACAATAATTTTGTGTATGACAGAAAATGTGGGTTACTCTGGAAAAAGATCAAAAAACCCATACAATTTTAAACATTTTGATATTTCACAATTTGTGTTAAACGTAAACGGTGTTCAAATACATAATTCAGCAATTGAAACCAGTTTTTCAGATGAAAATAATTCCTGTACAAGAGCATACAGTACACTTTTTTCAGGAACTGGAATTTACCACAATGATACAGGTCATCAAATAACAAAGTCTATGTTTAGTAATGGGTTTTTTATACTAGCTTTTGATTTAACTCCAGATGCATCTGGAAACAAAGTATGTCAAGGTTTACTAAACCAGGGTACGGTTAGAATTGGGGCAAGGCTATTACAACCACTTACATCTACACTCACTGCTATTGTTTATGGAGAATTTGATGCAAGCATACAAATTGATAAAAATCGAAATATATTTACAAATCTATAAATAGAATACTGAAACATGTATTTGAATATTCGACAAAATGTCATCGTCCTGTGCACTTGTGGATGTGAAGTTTTGTTGTGATGATAAAAATACTTCATTTGTAAAGGATATTTGTTTAGTTGGAATTAAAGAACCTTGTAAAAAATTTGTAAAAGAGTTTACTTACAAATTTCCAACCAAAGAAATTATAAATGAAAATTTTGAAAATTACTCTTTCGGAACTGTACATAATGATAAAATTAATAAAGAATTAAGACAGGTACTAGAAAAATTTGATGTTATTATAACAAATGAAAAAATAAAAAAGGAGATTTGAATGAACTACATTAATGAAATAAGTAGAGTGTATGATTTGAGTAAGTTTGAGTCATGAACACTTTAGAAATAATTAGTGTTTTAAAATATAACAAATTTACAAACAAATATTTTAAGGAAGTTTTTCCTTTGGACAAAATTCCAAAAATAATAGAAAAACCAACATTTTTAATTGTAAACGCTGACAAGATAAAAGATCCGGGAACACATTGGTTTGCCCTTTATATTCCAAAGCATGGTTGCACAGAATATTTTGATTCGTATGGTGGAGTTCCAGATAAACCGGATATTTTGGAATACTTGAAAAATCAGTGCATAGTTTTTAATAATAAGCAGATACAGGGTATTCTTTCAAATGTACGTGGGCAATACTGTTGCGTTTTTGGCTGGTATAGATGTTTTGGTTTAAGTATGAAAACTTTTTTGAATGAATTTCACAAAGATAATCATATAGAAAACGACAATCTGATTATAAATATTTTCTATAATTTATTTGGAAATTCAAATTTTTCACAATCTTGTGTACCTCAGCAATATAATTAATATTAAAAAGCTTTAGTTAAAACGTAGTAATGGAAAATGAAGGTTCGAACACAAATTTGATGTTGAGCTATACATATTTTCTCAACAGAAATCAGTCATTAAAAGTTCTTGTTGGTTTTGATACAGAATCCCTTGCAGCAACTTGCATTTTTCACCGTATTGGAAAAAAGCCAGCTATTTTAAAATATTATGATTGGTGTAAGTTCCATCAGCAATTTTGTGAAAGGTACTCGAAACAATCAATAAAGAATACAAAATTATGTTTACAATATGGGTTAAGAATTGTTATTGGTCGATGTCTTAGTATTAACAAGGAGGAAGCTGACACATTTTACAACTTAATTGATTTTCTTCAAGCTGTAATGATACAAAATGAAACTGCAATAGTCAGTACACAAAATGAGGTTCAAGTTGATGAAATTACATCTACTCTAGATGACGAGGAATTAAAGGAAACTGAAAAATTCATATCACCGTTTCAAGTTTTAGATGAAGATACAGATGAGCAACAAATTTGGGAGATAAATAACCAAGAAGGAGATCCTTACTATTTCGCAGAATTTTTATACCCTACACCTAAAGAAATGCTTGAAGACCAATCGACATAAATTGCACCTATTAAAAACCTCTAAACCAAAAATTCAGAAAGTTTCTATAAATAACAAAAGAAAAATTATTATTCAACGTGGTGGATTTTTACCTACACTTCTTGGTGCAATACTATCAGGGATAATCGGAAATTTTATAAAATGAATAATACAACATTTAATAAAATGATGATTTTAAAACCTGAGATTTATGAGAAAATGAAGCAAAATGCGGACGTTGATCTTAGTGAGTTGGATAAAAATATGAAAAAAATATTGTTAAATAAACATCTCACGGACAATCAAAAATGGTATTTATACAGACAAAATCTATTTAAAATAAGAAACAAAAAACGAGAACTTCCTAGAAATAAAGAGGAGAAAATAAAAATTACGGAAACAAAAGGTACTCAAACTCGTGCAAAACCAATGTATGTAGATACCGAAGCTCAATCGCATTTTCCTGAATATAAGAATGTCGGAATACAAGTTCTTCCTGAAGAAGAAGAAGTATATGAAAAAGAAGCTGATGACGAAGTATTTGATGATGAAATTCAGGAAAATGTTTTAACAAAAGCATTGTCAGCTGCTTCAGTTGGAGAACGTCTTAGAAAAAGAAAATTAATTAGAAATAAAAAAGTGTAGACATTTTTGAAACTGATACAGGAGACATTATAACTGTTCCTTTAGATAGCCCAAGCCCACCAACAAAAAAAAAAAACTATAAATAGCAAAGAGTTGAATAATTCATCAAGACGTGTTTTAAGGTCAGCAGTAGGTAATACTCAAACAGAACTTATTTTTCCAATTCGTAAGAATAAATCCGCAAGCTCATGAAAAACATAGAAGTAAATGATGAATTTTATGTCACTTTACTCAGTGATTCATCTATGAACTATTATCCAGAAAATTCATTATTATCTTTTACAAATAAAATGAATAAATACATGTGTGGTTCAAGGGGGAAAGTCGGTATTTCCGAAATGTATGTTAATGATTTCGTTCCAAATGTGTATGGTGAAGAATGGGAAAAAAGTACTTAAATATTTATTAAAGGTATGCAGAAAGATATGATAGGAGTTGGAACATCATATATTTCATACATAGAAAAACAAATGATATGCGACTGGAAAGTTTTTCTACTGCCAACACTAATTCAAAATATACGCCCACTTAATAGGTTTATAAGAAAAGAAGTTGAACGACAGTTGATTTGGGGAATTTTTTATTTTATAAACGATGAAATTCATTATACACAACCAACAAAAGCTGAAGAGATGCCTAAAAATATAAGTTATACCACAATATGTCACTAGGCCTAAAATAGATATAAAAATAAGAGAAGATTACGCTTATACCCTCGAAGAACTTTTGACAACATGTTTCAATCAAGTATCTTTTAAAGTTACAGATTTTAAAAAATATAAATCACGTGTAATACAAGCTTTCAAAACTTTTATAGATAGTGTACAATTGATTCCCATTAATAAACCAGATATGTTTTTTATATACACAGACATAATTGAACCGCAAAAGATAGGTAATAAAGATGTAAGGTGTTTAAGATCTGTTAACATACAAAATTCTTTCACTAATACTGTAAAAGAATTCAGTAATATTCAATATTGCAATGTGGAGAAATCATTTAATAACATTTCATTGCTTTTATGTGATTAATATGTATACAAAATAAACTTTTCCAATAGTTCAATTCCAACAAAAATTGTATTACATTTTAAAAAAGTATAAATAAAAGCGATTTTACAAAACTATATATTATTTTATTTTATTCATTATGGAGAGAGTATACTATAAGTATTATTTAATTCAATCTGGTAGAGGACTTGATGATATCGGCCCTTTATTACATTCAACCGTAACTTTTCAAAGAGATCGTGGATTGGAAAGCTTTTTCGGGGGACTTTTAGATATTTGAAACCATTATTTACTTCAGGTGCTGATATTTTTAAAAAAGAGGTTATTAACTCTGGTATCAATGCTTTATCTGATATTGCATCTGGTGTAAATGTAAAAGAAGTTATGCAAGATCGTAGTAAAGAGATTGCTAAAAATGTACGACGTGGTGCCTTACGAAAACTGAATGAAATGTATGGTTCTGGTAAAAGAAAACGAAACGAATAAAACGAGCATTCATTAAAAATTTAAACTATTTTACGTCAAAACGACGCAAAGATAATAACAAAAAGAAACAAAAAGATATTTTTAATTAATTATGATTGAGTGTATGAAATCTGTTGGATATTTTTAAAACCCAACCCATTCAGTCTAGCATTTTACGATCTAAAGAAATCTCCTACAATCCTATTGCTTCTTTAGACAACCCTTCAACTGTTGAATTTGTTTCACTGGGTCATGGCGATACATATAGAGATTTGTCTTCTACATATTTGAGGTTAAAAGTACAGATCTTAAAGAACGATGGAACACAATGGAATAATGATAAAAATGCTGAACGAAAAATAATAATACAACCAAGTGTAGTTAATAACATTTTGCATTCTTTAATAAAACAATGTAATGTTCAATTAAATGGTAAAAATATAACACCGTCTGATGGAAATTATCACTATAGAGCTTATATTGAATCTTTATTAAATTATGGTACAGATGCTGCTGCAACTCATTTAGAATGTGCAGGATGGATTTTAGATAAAGAAAATATAGCTAAATCTGATAATAAATCGGCGGATCAAAAGAGCGCCAAAAATTGTATGATAATAGCAATGTAGGTAAACTACTCGTAGATATGTTTAATCAACCTAATCTACTTATAAATAATGTTGACATTCGTATAGTTTTAACACTTGAAAACCCAGATTTTTATTTATTTGCAGACGAGTAGATAGGTAGGCACTTGGGCCAGACAGGTCAGTAGGTCAAGGTCACCCGGAAGTAGGTCAAGGTCACCCAGAAGTAGGCCAAGGTCACCCGGAAGGCCAGACAGGAAGTATGTCAAGGTCATTTTAAAAGTAAGTCAGACTGGCGGCGATCGTCAGTTGTTTATAAAGATTGTATACTTGGTTTAAGTAATAGGTATGCAGGAAAATAGTAGGAAAAAAAAAATGCTTTTTCATACAATGTAAAGAGAAAAAAAAATGTACCTATACGTTTCTTTAAAATTAAAAAAAAAGTGCAAACTGGTTTTTTACATCTTAGATGAAGAATCAACAAAATTAATGCAATTTTGAGATGCATTTTTTTTCTTTTTTTCTTGTTTTTTCTTTTTTTTATGAAGTATTTAAAGAAGAGGAAATAAAAACCATTAATTAATTGCGAGTATCACCGTATAAGATTTTATTGTTATGTAAGAATGTTGACAAAAATATGAATAAAAAGAAAAGAAACAGAAAATCAAAAATATCTAACATGTGGTTTAAGTAATAGGCGTAAATGGATATGGTAAGAAAAAATGCGTTTTTATAAAATGTAAAGAGAAAAATTTAAACAAATTAAGTGTACCTATGCGAATTTTTAAAATTAAAAGAAAAAAGTGCAAAGCTGGTTTTTAAATCTGAATCAACCTTGACCAAATTGATATTTTGAGATGAATTTTTTTCTTTTCTTTTTTGTTCTGATGAAATATTTAAAGAAGAGGAAAGAAAAAATTATTAGTATTTTAAGATTTTATTGATATGTAAGTATGTAGAACAAAAAAGATGTATTCTTATGTTGTGTTAAAAAAAAAACAAGGTAGAATGTAAACCAACGGTTTTTAAAAGCGCACATCTCCAAAACTCAATACAAACTGTTTAGAAGTCTGACTTACACAAAAATTTGAAAATTTAAAAAATAAAATTTAAGAAATTTTTTTGTAATAAGAAAAAATGTGAAAATAGGACATTTTTGAAATTTTGAGGGGCCGTAAGTCCGGAATCCTATATAACTAAGAAAAGCAGTTAACACACATACAAATATATTATTAAACCTTTAATTTTCATGTCTTGCCGAAGAAAAATTTGTACAGGTGCCTAAGTTACAGGTGTCTAAAAATAGCAAATTTTCAATTTTTGAGGCGTAATAACTCTGAAAGAGGGGGCGCTACCAAAAAATTTAAACTTATACTAATTCTAAAAGTTCTTTCTTGTCTCAAAATTTCAGGTTCCTATCTAAAGGGGTGCCGGAGTTATGAAAAAAGAAATTTCATGCAAAATGTGGTTTTCACATAACGGTAAATTTAAATAGTAAATTACAAAATATTACATAATTTTGATATTGTTTTATATAGATAATAAAATTTTCGATCTTCTGGCGGTTTTAGATTGCAAAATTACTACGCAGAGCCCGAGATATATACATCTGAAAATGGGGCTTTTTCGCAATTTTGAAGAGCTGCAACTTTGGAACCCTTTACAATTAAAATAAACCTTTAACACACGTAAAAATATATTATTGTAGCTTTAATTTTTATATCTTGCAGAAGTAAAATGTGTACAGGTTCCTAAGTTACAGGTGTTTAAAAATAGCAAATTTTCAATTTTTAAACCCTAATAGCTCATAAACAGGGGGTGGTTCGAAAAAATTTTCTGAGCAAACTTATACTAATTCTAAAAGTTCTTTCTTGCCTCAACATTTTAAGCTTCTATCTAGAAGCGTGCCGGAGTTATGAAAGTAGAAAAATCATGCAAAATTTGGTTTTCACATAACGGTAAATTTAAATACTAAATTTAAAAAAATTGTATAATATTGATATTAATTTACAAAGATAAAAGAAATACCTGTCCAATGACGTTTTTAGATTGAAAAAATCTTAAGCAGAACATAAGATATATGCATTTAAAAATAGGGCTTTTTCAAAGTTTGAGGGGCTGTAGCTCCGTAATGGGGGGGGTTACATGAAAAAGTTGTTCCACAAAATTATTTTTTTTATGAGACCTACCTATGGTTAAAATTTTTTTCTCTATCTTTAACGGTGTAGAAGTTTTGTAAACAGACGGACGGACGGACGGACGGACAGAGTGAAACTAATAAGCACATTTTTTCAAAATTTTTTTGGAAATGTGCTAAAAATAAAATAAATTTATTTATATGTTTGAAATAATTTTTTATTTAAAAATATTTTACAATTTTATAGAAATCTGTGCTGTTTTAATCTAACATTTTTTCTTTTAAAAGATACATATATACATTATAACAATTTTTAACAGCACATCTGAAATTGTTGTTTAATAAGTGTATAGGACAATTTGATTTAAAGTTATCAATCTTTTGTAATGACGGCAAGTTTCTGCTTAAATCTTCTATTTTATCACTGTCAATGTACTTTTGAAGGAACACCACCTCCTCGCGAACAATTTGCAAATCGAAAATCACTATCCTTTCTGTAAATGAACCATTCAGAGGTTTGAAGTTTGGTTGAAACTTGAGTAATTACTTAGAGTTTGGACGAAAAAACTTGTTATAACTCCCACGTGATTGATTCTAATTGTAAAGTATGTGCTGCACATCGTACTGCAGAAATAGCATTTAAATTCAAATTTTCTAATCTATTATCATCACATCTATTTAAAACTGTGTCTACATGTGCGGCCAACATTTCCTCTTCATTAATTATAGTTATATCATCAATATTGTTTTCTTCGCTATCCTCATCGGTATTCTCTACATGTGTAATATATTGCTTAGCTATTTCTAAATCGGAACTTAGAAGTTTAACTGTTTTTACCATATTTGCACCATTATCAGTGGTTATGGTATAAATGTGATTCATTTCAATATTAAACGATTTTAAAATTTCTATTAAACTTTCTTTAATATATTCAGATGTATGATGTCAGATGTAAGATGTATGAAAAAACGACATTTTCATTTCCATCATTGATAATGTCCGTAACAGAACCTTATCACTTAGAATATATTGAGGATTTACGCCTAACACCGACCTATCACATCTAGTAGCTATATCTAATTTAATACTAATCATTTTATTTTGAACTTCTTTTTTAATATTTTGTTTAATTTCTTCTGCAAGCATGTTGACATTTTTTCTAATATTTTAAGCATTAATTTTCAAATCCATTAGTCCATTTAACAATGGTTTCAAAATTTGTTGAAAACCTGAGCACTCTAGCAAACTGAAAGGACATTCAGTTTTGGTGACTAACTGCACGCAAGCATTTATCAACGTTGCTTCGTCCATAACAACAATAATTGTTGTTTTTTTAGTGCTTGCATTAGAAATAAATTCTGTTGATTTGTGCATACTAGTTTTTTTTTTTCGGTGGTTGTGCCATCAATGGTTTTTCTTCTTGCAGAAGCGAATATTCTTTAACATGAAAACGTTCAAAATGACGCTCATAATTAGCAGCATGAGTTCCAGAAATACTTTTCCCACAATCATCAATTTTGCATACTCCTTTATTTGCAGTTTGATCGATTTGGAAAAATTTCCTTACAGGATTTTCGTATTTTCTTCCCATTTATAACATATAAAAGAACTTGAAAATATTAAGAATATAAATTTATGCTATATTTGATTTTTTAAAAAAACTAACCTATTATATAAAGTTTGTAAAAAAAAAAATATTTATTTCCAAATTGTTTTCTGGTGTTTAGTATTTCCGAATTTGAAATTCAAAATGCAAATGACATGAAACATATGATTGACTTCATGAATTTTAATTTTCAACAAAGTGACTTGCCGTTGTATAAAAATAAATGTAAAGTATTTATTTTTACATTTTACTTCTAAAGTTGACCTAAAATAAATAAAACTTTTGAAATAAAAATAGTTAATTTATGAACCGTAAAAAACCGGTTTTAACCGCTTCTATCATTTGCTCCGGTTATGGTTACGGTACATTACATTTTTATTATATTTCGGTTCGGTTACGTTTTTGGTTTCCTAAAAATAGCGGTTAATAGCGGGTTTCGGTTTTCGGTTCAGCTCCGGTTCGATTCTCTGATTTTAGATGTTTTTTTTATTTTCTGCACAAAACGGTAAATTGCTATGTTCATCGTGTATTGATTGTACATCAATTTCATTATTTTCACTCCATTCAAAATTTGAATGAGATAAATACTGAGACTGAGCGAAACCATAGAGATTATTTACATAAAGATATACTATATATGATGACGGTTCTGATTCTTTAAAATTAATCATATACTTATTATTACCAACTGAGTGTCTTAATGAACACTATGTTAAACCTCCTCAAATACCATTTTTAAAAAAATTATACATACTAATGTCTGTTAATAATTCAAGCTCAACTCGTGTTTTTTTTAACATAGCATCCCATGCTAATCCTGGAATTGTAAAGTATTGGCAGGGATCTAAAGAATATATCTGTTTGAAAATTTTTCGAAAATTTTGAAATATATCTGTTAATAAGAGTACATCAGATTTTAAATAAATTTCTAAATAATCTTTCAAACTTTTACATTTAAATTTTTCCCACACATTTTTAACGTGAAGATAATCTGATTCTGAGCAAATACTATTTGTAAATTTATTATTAAAGCATTCTTGTACAGGTAATTCTATTTCATTTAATTTTTCCCATGAATCTAAATATTCGTAAAGAAAAATTTCTTTCCGTCTAAGACTAAACATATCATTTGAGCGAAACATTTTCTAGTATTTATTATTTCTACAACTTTTAAATTAGATGCTAGCGATTTTAAACTTGATGCCATAAATCTAAAAGAGTCTAAAAATTTCAATTCAACTGATATTTCATTTTCAATCCATTTGGATAATGAAATGTAATGTTCTTTATTAGATGGAATAACTTGAATTTCCCCGGATAGTTATTTAATACTTTGATGAATAAATGACAATCATATCCTGAAAAATTATGCATGAAAATTGGAATAAAGTTTGGAGTAGAATAATTTAAATTACCAATAGACTGTGCTGGACCTCGATACTTGCCAGTTAAATGACAATGATCAACTACCCTATCTTTATCTCATTTTTGTTCACAAATGTGACAAATTTTACATTGTAGTTGTGTTTTTAATTCTAAAGATGTTAATGGTTTCATCTTGATTTTATTTCTAATATACTTACATACTAAAGTGGTAGTATCTTTACTTTATTAAATTCGCTATAAAATTCTTTTCGCAATTTTTCTTTTTATGCATTCTAAATATATCTAATGTATCATCAAAAGAACATTTTATATAATACGCGGAAGAACAAGGTACATGTTCTTGAATGTCTGTTGTTGTTGGTGATTTCGGACCTAGCAAACAAGTACCTATACTTTTAAGTATGCATTCGAAATCTGCATAAACAGTAAATGGAAGATCAAAATTTTTGTATTTTAATATTTTATTTTTAGCTGATGGCATTGTTGTAACAATTTTGTTGCACTCGTTCTCATGTTGTTTTAAAGATGTATATATATATATATATATATATATATATATATATATATATATATTATATATTTATTAATTTCTATAGAGGAATCGTCATATTCATCATAGAATTCTTCAATTTCTGCTCGAGTGAATTTAATTTTATGTTTTGGGTCATATTCACCTTCATTTATGACCACGTAATTTCCATTATCCAATTTCCTCATTTCCTTTTCTGTTATATATGTATAATTTGTTATATCTTATAGGTAGGAATATTTTAAATTTTTTAGTTGTTAAAATTATTCTTACCCCATATTTAGTAGGAATTTTATTTAAGTTAATAATTTTGAAACTTTTATTTTGTTTCATTTCAGAAACTACTATTGTTTTAATAATTGAGTTGAATTTATTATTTATATCATCGATAAATTTATCCATTTTTTTTTTTTTTTAATTTTTTAAATTTTAAATTTAAATTTGAAAGTCTGGTTCGGTTGGCTGTTGAATTAAAACTAATTAAAGAAATTAAGTTATATTATTTTAATTAGAATAATTAAATTTAAATAGAAGGATGTATGTGGTTTTATAGTATTCCAACATTTTAATAAAATTTTAAAGCAATTGCTAGAATTGTGAATTTAATGAAAAAAAAATATATTTTGAATTTGTTTATGAAGATTATAAAATTTAAATTAACTAGAAAGTTTTTTGTCATACCACTATTGTTTGCAAGTTCATGTTAAAACCTAAATTTATTATAGAATATTTGCGGTTTCATAAACCATTTTTATCAAATAATTATATGTTTACAGTTATACATAAGAATTGAAAGTTTCTCAAAGGCTAATTATTGTTAAGTATTTTAATATTTGAAATCTTTATCCAAAACTTTTTAATTTAAATTGTTTTATCATAGTAACTAATTTATTATGAGCATGCTTGAGTTAAAAAGTATCAATTGTGTGTGATAGTCTTATATTTTAAATTTTTATTTATTTTTTTTGAAAAAATGCCAAGCAATATCGAAATTATGAAAATGGGACATTCATGTTATGGATTTCCTTGCAACTATCAAATACTAGAGTGCTCTCAATTTGGAAAACCGTGTTGTGTCGTTTATAGATTATAGTTTTAATTGTTTTTTACGTAAAAACGAAGAGGCGCAACTTCACAACAACAAATCTTGCGCTGGAAGTTTTAAGTTGCCGTATCATACTGCTGGCTTTGATTCTGTAGACGAAGCCAAAGATTTGACTGAAACAATGGGACCTCTATGTATAAGTTGGGGTGTAACAAAAAATTACTGCAAATATTTGTTATCAAATGAATTTGAAGAAAAAGCTGCAGAAATCAGAAACGGTTTGAAGTGAAATTTTCCTAAATAAATGTACTTTTTTTATTGGATATAAATAAAAAATAATGATATATTTAATAATATTGTTCTTTTTATTCAATTAATTTCAAACTTAATCTTAACATTTTCAGATACAAAAAAAATAAAATAGAAATTTTTTAGATACTTATATTAATTAACATTATATCTATAATATATGTAAAGCCTGCAAATTAATTTAATATATTATTTTTTTAATTTAATTAATAAATTTACATTACAGAGAATCGAGAGTAATTAATTTTGAAAAGATTTAAAATTAATATACTACACTACAATTTAATTGACTACCATTACAATATTTCTATATAAATATTATATCTTATAATTTTTATATTTATTTTATAATTATAAATTATCAATAAAACTAACTCACTGCGATTATATGTATGTATGAGATATTTTTTGAAATTTTTTATTTCATTCTTTTATAGAATAATGATTTTAGTATGATTCTTACTACTAAAAGTTAACATATTTTTCATTAAAATTTCTTTTCTATATAAACAGTTTCTATAATCATCGATAGTTAAAAATCAACTTTAAAACTTTAAAAATCTTTTGCTTTTATAGTATAAATAAAAGAGTCTGTATTCATATAATTTAGAGAAATATTATCATTATATTTCGGTTTAATATAGCTATAATAAAAATTATACATTTTTAACTTAGACAATGATCAACTACCCTATCTTTATCTCATTTTTGTTCACAAATGTGACAAATTTTACATTCTAGTTGTGTTTTTAAGTCTAAAAATGTTGTTGATGTTGTTGATGTTAATGGTTTCAACTTGATTTTATTTCTAATATACTTACATACTAAAGTGGTAGTATCTTTACTTTATTAAATTCGCTATAAAATTCTTTTCGCAATTTTTCTTTTTATGCATTCTAAATATATCTAATGTATCATCAAAAGAACATTTTATATAATACGCGGAAGAACAAGGTACATGTTCTTGAATGTCTGTTGTTGATGGTGATTTCGGACCTAGCAAACAAGTACCTATACTTTTAAGTATGCATTCGAAATCTGCATAAACAGTAAATGGAAGATCAAAATGTTTGTATTTTAATATTTTATTTTTAGCTGATGGCATTGTTGTAACAATTTTGTTGCACTCGTTCTCATGTTGTTTTAAAGATGTATATATATATATATATATATATATATATATATATTATATATTTATTAATTTCTATAGAGGAATCGTCATATTCATCATAGAATTCTTCAATTTCTGCTCGAGTGAATTTAATTTTATGTTTTGGGTCATATTCACCTTCATTTATGACCACGTAATTTCCATTATCCAATTTCCTCATTTCCTTTTCTGTTATATATGTATAATTTGTTATATCTTATAGGTAGGAATATTTTAAATTTTTTAGTTGTTAAAATTATTCTTACCCCATATTTAGTAGGAATTTTATTTAAGTTAATAATTTTGAAACTTTTATTTTGTTTCATTTCGGAAACTACTATTGTTTTAATAATTGAGTTGAATTTATTATTTATATCATCGATAAATTTATCCATTTTTTTTTTTTTAATTTTTTAAATTTTAAATTTAAATTTGAAAGTCTGGTTCGGTTGGCTGTTGAATTAAAACTAATTAAAGAAATTAAGTTATATTATTTTAATTAGAATAATTAAATTTAAATAGAAGGATGTATGTGGTTTTATAGTATTCCAACATTTTAATAAAATTTTAAAGCAATTGCTAGAATTGTGAATTTAATGAAAAAAAAAAATATTTTGAATTTGTTTATGAAGATTATAAAATTTTAATTAACTAGAAAGTTTTTTGTCATACCACTATTGTTTGCAAGTTCATGTTAAAACCTAAATTTATTATAGAATATTTGCGGTTTCATAAACCATTTTTATCAAATAATTATATGTTTACAGTTATACATAAGAATTGAAAGTTTCTCAAAGGCTAATTATTGTTAAGTATTTTAATATTTGAAATCTTTATCCAAAACTTTTTAATTTAAATTGTTTTATCATAGTAACTAATTTATTATGAGCATGCTTGAGTTAAAAAGTATCAATTGTGTGTGATAGTCTTATATTTTAAATTTTTATTTATTTTTTTTGAAAAAATGCCAAGCAATATCGAAATTATGAAAATGGGACATTCATGTTATGGATTTCCTTGCAACTATCAAATACTAGAGTGCTCTCAATTTGGAAAACCGTGTTGTGTCGTTTATAGATTATAGTTTTAATTGTTTTTTACGTAAAAACGAAGAGGCGCAACGTCACAACAACAAATCTTGCGCTGGAAGTTTTAAGTTGCCGTATCATACTGCTGGCTTTGATTCTGTAGACGAAGCCAAAGATTTGACTGAAACAATGGGACCTCTATGTATAAGTTGGGGTGTAACAAAAAATTACTGCAAATATTTGTTATCAAATGAATTTGAAGAAAAAGCTGCAGAAATCAGAAACGGTTTGAAGTGAAATTTTCCTAAATAAATGTACTTTTTTTATTGGATATAAATAAAAAATAATGATATATTTAATAATATTGTTCTTTTTATTCAATTAATTTCAAACTTAATCTTAACATTTTCAGATACAAAAAAAATAAAATAGAAATTTTTTAGATACTTATATTAATTAACATTATATCTATAATATATGTAAAGCCTGCAAATTAATTTAATATATTATTTTTTTAATTTAATTAATAAATTTACATTACAGAGAATCGAGAGTAATTAATTTTGAAAAGATTTAAAATTAATATACTACACTACAATTTAATTGACTACCATTACAATATTTCTATATAAATATTATATCTTATAATTTTTATATTTATTTTATAATTATAAATTATCAATAAAACTAACTCACTGCGATTATATGTATGTATGAGATATTTTTTGAAATTTTTTATTTCATTCTTTTATAGAATAATGATTTTAGTATGATTCTTACTACTAAAAGTTAACATATTTTTCATTAAAATTTCTTTTCTATAAACAGTTTCTATAATCATCGATAGTTAAAAATCAACTTTAAAACTTTAAAAATCTTTTGCTTTTATAGTATAAATAAAAGAGTCTGTATCCATATAATTTAGAGAAATATTATCATTATATTTCGGTTTAATATAGCTATAATAAAAATTATACATTTTTAACTTAGACAATGATCAACTACCCTATCTTTATCTCATTTTTGTTCACAAATGTGACAAATTTTACATTCTAGTTGTGTTTTTAAGTCTAAAAATGTTGTTGATGTTGTTGATGTTAATGGTTTCAACTTGATTTTATTTCTAATATACTTACATACTAAAGTGGTAGTATCTTTACTTTATTAAATTCGCTATAAAATTCTTTTCGCAATTTTTCTTTTTATGCATTCTAAATATATCTAATGTATCATCAAAAGAACATTTTATATAATACGCGGAAGAACAAGGTACATGTTCTTGAATGTCTGTTGTTGATGGTGATTTCGGACCTAGCAAACAAGTACCTATACTTTTAAGTATGCATTCGAAATCTGCATAAACAGTAAATGGAAGATCAAAATTTTTGTATTTTAATATTTTATTTTTAGCTGATGGCATTGTTGTAACAATTTTGTTGCACTCGTTCTCATGTTGTTTTAAAGATGTTTCACTATAGAAATTGAATAAGCAATAGTTACACAAATAAATGCGAACTTTACTTTTAGTAATTTGGGATTTTATTAACCTAGAAATATGTTTAATCCAAACATAGTGACTTCATTTTGAATTATTAAAAGATTTATATTAATATGTTTCTGCTTCATTGTAGAATAATATGAAAATATGGTTCTACTATTTGAAAGAAATCACTATTACGTGTTTCGACTCTTTCAAAACCAAAAACATTCACGCTAATTGTAGGGTTTAATTCCCCAAATAATTTAACATTATTAACTTTAAGAGAAAATTCCATTTCATCAAAAATCAACTCTACATTATTCTGTAAGACTATTCTATTTTCAGGTACATCTTGGATTCTATATGTTGAGGTTCTTTTCAAATCCTTATCGCCATTATGTAGATATGATATTACACTCCATTTAAAACAATATTCATCTGAATTCATTACGTTAACACAGGCCTTCTTCCGTTTTATAAAATTTGGTAATGGCAAATATTGCTATCCTCGTAGCGGTCTATATTGATTGATATTAATTTCTAAGTGAACTATTCTAATTAGAGCCCAACCACTATCTTCTTCTTCAAATTCATCCGACTTTTTCATGATATGTTGCATCATTTCATCATATATGTATGTTAGCTGGATTTCATCACTCACAACCCTCCTTTTGGTATTAAAGGATTTGATTGAAAGAAGTATATTATCTTCATCTCCATCATTAGTTTTTTCATGTTTTCCTACTTTCATATATTCACCAAACAACTCCAAATTGAATTTATACGCACGATGTTTTGTTATTATATTTTATCTTTAAAATTATATAGAAACTATTTTGGTACTTTCATCCCTGTTTTCTAAAACATATGTCTCTACACGCTCATCAAAACTACTTTTAATAGATTTCCAGCTCTCATCTACTAAAATTGCTGAATTTTTTTATGTAAAAAAGTTCTTAAATGGTAAATCCAATTTTTTAAACAGACTTCAATTTTACAGTCTAGACAAAATTTTGTTGATATATTTTCCGCTAAACGTTTTATTTCTTTTTTTTTTTCTATTTATTATTTTTAAATTAAAAAATTAATTCAATAAAACTATGTACTAGAGTGATACTGTTATATTACTGTTGAACGATTCAATAAAACAAAAGGAAAACAATTAATGTATATTATGGTTAAAAGTAATTTATAAATTAGTTCATCAATTCTAATCTACTCAAATACACTCAATTCTTACACACTTTTTTTTTATATATTTCAACTATAGGAATCTCCCTGACGTCATTTTTGATTCTTTTAATAAAGAACTCCTGCTTCTAAAAATTTTTTGTTTTCTTATCAGTACAATTAATTTAAGTGAAGGGAAAAAAAATGTTTGTTTTATCTGCTTATCAGCATAATATTAAATTTTCACAATTACTTCATATAATATCATTCATATAAGACCAATAAGAACTTAAAAAAAATAAAACCGCAATTTTTAATTTTTTCATTTTTCTATTTCAAAATCGTTCTTTTTATAGATACTTTACATAAAATTTCTATTTTGTTGACACAATCATACAAACACAATCATTCTTCACCCCATTTAAATAATAAAACAATTAAAACAGAACAAAACAAAATTCTAAATTTTAAATTTTAAATTCTTATCACAAAATCACAAACATTCACTTCATACTATAGAGTATTTTTATTATTTCACTACATCTTTACATTTATAATATAATCTATTCAAAACCCAATACATGCTTCCAACAACTTCTACGGGTTCACTTATCAACAACTTCGACGGTTACATACCATATACCATCTCTACTGAAGTTTCAAGCTTCCTCCCACTCTACCCAAGTTCAACTACCATTTCAAAACCTAATACTTCGGAAACCAACAACTGCGCCTGCACCGGCAGCTCTAGGTACTACAACTTCAACAAATAACATTCTTTCATTTAATTGAATCATTCAACCTTCTAATCCTAAAATCTATTTCATTAAACCTTACACTTATTTCGCACTTTCAAATTAACGAACACTGTATTCAAAAACTTTCAAAATAACAACTGTCAAAATATTATGATGTCATCTGACAGCCCCAGAAACCCCATATCCTATCTACTATTATATACTTTGTAATAATTTTTTCCAAATGTTTTTACCTTTTTTCATTGAATCACATAATAACTTTTCGGCAGAAATACTTGGATTTTCTAACGAATTAACTGACGGATTATCTTTATTAAAGAACTGAAAACTTTACATTCTTATCCATACACAATTTTTATACATATTTTTAGCCAATCAACTTGAAAACATAATTAGAAAAAGTAAACGTAAAAAAATTCTGGTTGATTTATAAAGATAAAAAACAATTATGTATTTTTTATATTGAAAATATTTTAAACAGAACCTGAGATGTATGCATTTAAAAAGAAGTTTTTTCAAAATGTGGTGCTGTAGGATATCCACCGGTGCGGGTACATGAAAAAGTTGTTCTATAACATTATTTTTTTAAGAGACCTATGCATAGTTAATATTTCATTGCTTTTTATTAAACAGTATATAAGTTTTGTAAACAGAAGGAGGAACAGAGCGAACCTAATAGCAAATTTTTCAAAATGTTCTTAAAAGTATAATTCACAAAAACATGAAATGACATTACTTACGAAAAAAAAATTTATTACATTATGGTCTTTTATAATTCAAATGCGATTTTATGTTTCGGTATTAGTGAATAAAATATTGTGAAAACTCAGTTCGTCCTAATAGTATAGTCAATAGATTACTAATTCCTTTAAAGATTTTTGGTAAACGAATTGTCTCTAATTCTTCGCTCTGTTTATTTAATTTGCTAAACAAAATTTAATGAAATGTAATTAAATGTAATAAAAATTAAAATATTAGTTACCAGCATCTGTAAATGCATAGTAATTCGTGGACTATATTAATTAAATTATGTTCACGCAAAAGCAAAGGTTAATAATTTTTATTTCATAAAGCCAACAAAATACTCCGGAAAGCACCGGGTACTCTGATAGTCTAATACATAAGGAATAAATTATGTTTGTTTGTTTGTGCCGAATTTACGTGAAAACCACCAGTCCGATTGTCACCAAATTTTGCAGGGACACTTGCACGACTCTGGAGGGAGCTATAGGATATATATAGCGTTTCGTTTCATTAACCCATTCCGGCCCGATGGGTTTTCAAAACTTTTTAATTTTTTCGTTGTCCTGTCTAAACGGTTTGACCGATTGCGTTGAAAATTTGTACAAATGTTCTTTTTAGCCTAAGGCGGATGCCGAAGAATAAAATATCTTAAATATCGTGATTAAAATATCTTAACCGGATTCGGTCTGGTGGGCTTCCAAAAAATTTTATTTATGTTCAATTTTTTATGGGGGTTTTATGGTCTGAAAAATAGCCTGAGACTAAATTTATTAAAGTGGGGTGGCACCAAAAAATTTTCTAAGGGAACTTATACTAATTCTAAAAGTTCTTTTTTGTCTCAAAATTTCAGGTTCCTATCTACAGGCGTGCCGGAGTTATGAAAAAAGAAATTTCATGCAAAATGTGGTTTTCACATAACGGTAACTTTAAATAGTAAATTACAATATATTGCATAATTTTGATATAGTTTTATGGAAATAATAAAATTCTCGGTATTCTGGCGGTTTTAGATTGTAATACTGTTACGCAGAGCCTGAGATATATACATCTGAAAATAGAGTGTTTTTTGCAAATTTGGGGGAAATTATTTATTAATAATTAGATATTATGAAATTATATCTTATGGAAGTAAAATGTGTACAGGTGCCTAAGTTACAGGTGTTTAAAAATAAGAAATTTTTTAGTTTTTGACCCCATACAGCTCCGAAACGGGGGGCGAAACAAAAATATTTTCTGAAATGACTGATACTTATTTTCAAAAATCTAACTTCTCAAAGTTATAACTTCTTCAAAATTTCAAGTTTCTAACTTAAACCGTTTGGAAGATAAAAGGAATCAAGAATTTTACAAAATTTGAGTTTCGCTGTAAAAAATTATAATTTGTAATAAAAAAACTTTAAATACTTTTATGTCTATATTTATTGAATATTTAATAAAGTAAGTTTAAAAATTACAATTATAATGTTTTTATTAATTACATCTACCTGTTCTTGCCACGTAAGACCTCATTTCGTGGGAACGCAAATAAACTTTATTTCCCAATATAAAATTGCTGATTATTGCTGATTATATTTTTTTGGTAAAAAAATTGTGAAATATTGAAATGAAATATGATTCTTATAATTATTTTTTAATAAATTGCATTGCATGTGTTAACTCCTCCACCCTCTAAATTCGAGTGTCCTCACTTGATCAAGCTTAGAAGATGATAATTGCTGTGGATTTCTTTTCATTGGTACTCTTGCTAAATTCTTGGGTTGCGTTGAGATTTCATCTGATGTTTTTTTTGTTACTGGTACAATTTGTTTTTTACATTCTTGTTGTTGTTCGTCTGATTTGGGTTGACTGCGATGATTGATTGATTGATCTCTCTATTTGCCCGTTGACTTCACTTTTATAACGTGGTGTTGTATAGGTCTTGACCTTCATCTCGTCTTCCATCATTGCATTGATGGAGGCGGAGTTTAGCGACTTTTCATTGTCCATGACTACAAATTCTGGAATTCCAAAATAGAACAGTACATCTCTTAGAGCTAGTCTGATATGTTCGACTGATCCGCTTTCTATTATCCTGGCTTGTCCAAATTTTGTAAGCTTATTTGAAGCTGTAAGAACTAGTTTGGATTCTGTGGAGAAGATGTCTATATGAACCTTATGTCCTGCAAAACTGGGGATGGGCATGCTTTTGATTTCCGGATTAGTGGGGTGCCGGTCATACTTATCAGTTTGCAAAGCGAACATAATTTTACAAACTTATTTATTTTTCTACTCAGTTGTGGAAAATAATACTTTTCTAATATTTGTGTCATGTTCTCGTGGAATGAACTGTCGGAACTATGTTGAGTAATTGTTAGAGCATTATTTTGAGATTTCGGCAGAAGTCGAGATAAGGAATCTGCAACTATGTTTGTATGTCCTGGCTTGTAATGCAATTCTTAATTATATTCCTCCTTTTTCTATATTATATTTTTTTGCTATAGCTTTTATTTATTGTAGTAAAATTTTAGTCGACTTGCTTTTTTTTTGTATTTCGTTCAAAAAAAAATTTAATTTTATTTTTTCTTTTTTATGTTAATTTTTTTTCCCCGTTTTCTCCTCTATTTGAGGATACTTGGTATCTTAAGAAATAGTAAAGAAAATAGATTTTTTGGACTTACAGTATTACTTATTGAGAGGTGAATTCTAATTCTAGGTTGGACCATTGTAGTATTTTGCTCCAGCGAAATAGGCGACTGCTGTTTACACTTTGTAGTGGTTCTGGTTACTCCACGGTGCGAGAGCTCCTTTTTGCTCTGTTTAAAAGGTACTAGGGGGCCTCGTTTCCTATCTCGTATTGCTGAACCAATGTCTGACAGGTTTGACCCTTGTTGTACTTGCTACGCGCACCAAAAGTGATGTTGTCAGGTTTTGCTCTCTAATCTTAATTTTATCCCACTATTATCGACTTTTATATTTCTTTTGTTAATTTATTTTTTCAATTTTGTTTTTTAAAGTGTTTTTTTTCTTTCTTTTCACACTATTTTTGTTAAATTTCGTTAGAACGATTTTTAAAACTGTTTATTTTTAAAACTATTTTTAATTAAATAAATTTTTATTACATTGAAGTTTTAATTTTGTTTAGTTAATTTTTAACACTATGTTTTTTTTTTTCAAATAAGTTTTTAGTTCTTATAGTTGGACCATTGAAGTATTGTTCCCGTTTTTTCAATAAAAACTTTAACAAAATTTAGCTAGAAGAGCACAAATACATTGTTTGACACTATGGTCCCTGACCCTGCTCGTGTTTAGTTAAAGCTTCACTCGCTCAATAATAAAATTAATATAATAAATTCTTCAAAAAATTTTATTTAAATTAAGAAATTACTCGATTTCAAAAATAACTGTAAAAAATTATGATTTTTAATATAAAAAACTTCAAATACTTTTATGTCTATATTTATTGAATGTTCAATAAAGTAAGTATAAAAATTACAATTATAATGTTTTTATTAATTAGCTCTACCTGTTGTTGACACGTGAGACCTCATTTTCTGGGAAGGCAAATAAACTTTATTTCCAAATATAAAATTGCTGATTATTGCTGATCATATTTTTTTTTGGTAAAAAAATTGTGAAATATTGAAATGAAATATGATCCTTATAATTATTTTTTAATAAATTGCATTGTTTCATTGGTACTCTTGGTAAATTCTTAGATTGCGTTGAGATTTCATCTGATACCTTTTCTGTTACTGGTACAATTTGTTTTTTACATTTTTGTTGTTGTTCGGGTTAACTGCGATGATTGATTGATTGATTTTATTTGTTCTTTTGCACGTTAATATAATTACTGTTATTACTAAGTATGATATGACGAAAGGTGTGGATACTAGGTGATGATATTAAAATTCTATTGGTTTCTTTCTCTTCTTTTAATAAGTGTATTTCCTTTGTATTGTTCAGATGTATGCCCTTCAGGAGTTCTAGAGATAAATGTTCTTGTAGCTCGTTTTTGTAAATTGAGGCTGGAGAATCGCTGGTAATACGTTAACTGATGAAACTTCTTTTGAGAAGTAAGTTTTACCCAAAATATTAATACTTGCGTTTTGAAATTTTATGACATACGTTCCAGAAAGATTACGTACTTCACTATCAATTACGATAGCATCGTCAAAGTGGTTAATTAACAATATTCCTTCGGCTATTTCTTCAATGTCTGGATGTGATGATTATTTGTTACATTGCAGGTAGAATTCTTTCCTTTCAGTAGATTAAAGATACAGGTAGAGCTTTTAAAATTTACAATATTTTCTTTTTTACATATCAATACATTATTCACATTTGTACAAATTTTATTAACACCATACAATTTTTCATTATTAGGAATATCATCATTTAACAATATATTATTAAATTCGAGATTTATTACAATATTTTCATTTTTGATTGGTTTGAGCGACAAATTTTCGTAAATATAATTATCAGTGAGAGGTATATTTAGAAGATAGAACAAACAGGTACCATTAGAGATTATTTTCACGTTAGCAAAATCTAAAGCATATTCAGCGTTGAAATATGGAAAATTTTCCTTATCTAAAATTCCGGTAAGAGTTTCTATTTCTGATTTCGAAAGTAGTACTGAGCTAACTAAAACTACTTTGGCCGAATGAGTCGCATAATTGAGATTTATGACTTCTTCTTTGAGAAGTTTTAACTTATATTGTAATTTAAAAGCAGACTGATTATTAAATTCCTGATCTAATCTAATATTTTTTAGTATGTCATTAGCTATCTGAGTAATATTGTTAATCCTATCATTAAAACATTATTTATTACAATCTGTCTATTGTAATTATTTAGTAAATTATTTATTTTCTTTTTATCATTAAAAAATCTAAAAGTTCTTTTTTGTCTCAAAATTTCAGGTTCCTATCTACAGGCGTGCCGGAGTTATGAAAAAAGAAATTTCATGCAAAATGTGGTTTTCACATAACGGTAACTTTAAATAGTAAATTACAATATATTGCATAATTTTGATATAGTTTTATGGAAATAATAAAATTCTCGGTATTCTGGCGGTTTTAGATTGTAAAACTGTTACGCAGAGCCTGAGATATATACATCTGAAAATAGAGTGTTTTTTGCAAATTTGGGGGAAATTATTTATTAATAATTAGATATTATGAAATTATATCTTATGGAAGTAAAATGTGTACAGGTGCCTAAGCTACAGGTGTTTAAAAATAAGAAATTTTTTAGTTTTTGACCCCATACAGCTCCGAAACGGGGGGCGAAACAAAAATATTTTCTGAAATGACTGATACTTATTTTCAAAAATCTAACTTCTCAAAGTTATAACTTCTTCAAAATTTCAAGTTTCTAACTTAAACCGTTTGGAAGATAAAAGGAATCAAGAATTTTACAAAATTTGAGTTTCGCTGTAAAAAATTATAATTTGTAATAAAAAAACTTTAAATACTTTTATGTCTATATTTATTGAATATTTAATAAAGTAAGTTTAAAAATTACAATTATAATGTTTTTATTAATTACATCTACCTGTTCTTGCCACGTAAGACCTCATTTCGTGGGAACGCAAATAAACTTTATTTCCCAATATAAAATTGCTGATTATTGCTGATTATATTTTTTTGGTAAAAAAATTGTGAAATATTGAAATGAAATATGATTCTTATAATTATTTTTTAATAAATTGCATTGCATGTGTTAACTCCTCCACCCTCTAAATTCGAGTGTCCTCACTTGATCAAGCTTAGAAGATGATAATTGCTGTGGATTTCTTTTCATTGGTACTCTTGCTAAATTCTTGGGTTGCGTTGAGATTTCATCTGATGTTTTTTTTGTTACTGGTACAATTTGTTTTTTACATTCTTGTTGTTGTTCGTCTGATTTGGGTTGACTGCGATGATTGATTGATTGATCTCTCTATTTGCCCGTTGACTTCACTTTTATAACGTGGTGTTGTATAGGTCTTGACCTTCATCTCGTCTTCCATCATTGCATTGATGGAGGCGGAGTTTAGCGACTTTTCATTGTCCATGACTACAAATTCTGGAATTCCAAAATAGAACAGTACATCTCTTAGAGCTAGTCTGATATGTTCGACTGATCCGCTTTCTATTATCCTGGCTTGTCCAAATTTTGTAAGCTTATTTGAAGCTGTAAGAACTAGTTTGGATTCTGTGGAGAAGATGTCTATATGAACCATATGTCCTGCAAAACTGGGGATGGGCATGCTTTTGATTTCCGGATTAGTGGGGTGCCGGTTATACTTATCAGTTTGCAAAGCGAACATAATTTTACAAAGTTATTTATTTTTCTACTCAGTTGTGGAAAATAAGACTTTTCTAATATTTGTGTCATGTTCTCGTGGAATGAACTGTCGGAACTATGTTGAGTAATTGTTAGAGCATTATTTTGAGATTTCGGCAGAAGTCGAGATAAGGAATCTGCAACTATGTTTGTATGTCCTGGCTTATAATGCAATTCTTAATTATATTCCTCCTTTTTCAATATTATATTTTTTTGCTATAGCTTTTATTTATTGTAGTAAAATTTTAGTCGACTTGCTTTTTTTTTGTATTTCGTTCAAAAAAAAATTTAATTTTATTTTTTCTTTTTTATGTTAATTTTTTTTCCCCGTTTTCTCCTCTATTTGAGGATACTTGGTATCTTAAGAAATAGTAAAGAAAATAGATTTTTTGGACTTACAGTATTACTTATTGAGAGGTGAATTCTAATTCTAGGTTGGACCATTGTAGTATTTTGCTCCAGCGAAATAGGCGACTGCTGTTTACACTTTGTAGTGGTTCTGGTTACTCCACGGTGCGAGAGCTCCTTTTTGCTCTGTTTAAAAGGTACTAGGGGGCCTCGTTTCCTATCTCGTATTGCTGAACCAATTTCTGACAGGTTTGACCCTTGTTGTACTTGCTACGCGCACCAAAAGTAATGTTGTCAGGTTTTGCTCTCTAATCTTAATTTTATCCCACTATTATCGACTTTTATATTTCTTTTGTTAATTTATTTTTTCAATTTTGTTTTTTAAAGTGTTTTTTTTCTTTCTTTTCACACTATTTTTGTTAAATTTCGTTAGAACGATTTTTAAAACTGTTTATTTTTAAAACTATTTTTAATTAAATAAATTTTTATTATATTGAAGTTTTAATTTTGTTTAGTTAATTTTTAACACTATGTTTTTTTTTTTCAAATAAGTTTTTAGTTCTTATAGTTGGACCATTGAAGTATTGTTCCCGTTTTTTCAATAAAAACTTTAACAAAATTTAGCTAGAAGAGCACAAATACATTGTTTGACACTATGGTCCCTGACCCTGCTCGTGTTTAGTTAAAGCTTCACTCGCTCAATAATAAAATTAATATAATAAATTCTTCAAAAATTTTTATTTAAATTAAGAAATTACTCGATTTCAAAAATAACTGTAAAAAATTATGATTTTTAATATAAAAAACTTTAAATACTTTTATGTCTATATTTATTGAATGTTCAATAAAGTAAGTATAAAAATTACAATTATAATGTTTTTATTAATTAGCTCTACCTGTTGTTGACACGTGAGACCTCATTATTAATACTTGCGTTTTGAAATTTTATGACATACGTTCCAGAAAGATTACGTACTTCACTATCAATTACGATAGCATCGTCAAAGTGGTTAATTAACAATATTCCTTCGGCTATTTCTTCAACTGTCTGGATGTGATGATTATTTGTTACATTGCAGGTAGAATTCTTTCCTTTCAGTAGATTAAAGATACAGGTAGAGCTTTTAAAATTTACAATATTTTCTTTTTTACATATCAATACATTATTCACATTTGTACAAATTTTATTAACACCATACAATTTTTCATTATTAGGAATATCATCATTTAACAATATATTATTAAATTCGAGATTTATTACAATATTTTCATTTTTGATTGGTTTCAGCGACAAATTTTCGTAAATATAATTATCAGTGAGAGGTATATTTAGAAGATAGAACAAACAGGTACCATTAGAGATTATTTTCACGTTAGCAAAATCTAAAGCATATTCAGCGTTGAAATATGGAAAATTTTCCTTATCTAAAATTCCGGTAAGAGTTTCTATTTCTGATTTCGAAAGTAGTACTGAGCTAACTAAAACTACTTTGGCCGAATGAGTCGCATAATTGAGATTTATGACTTCTTCTTTGAGAAGTTTTAACTTATATTGTAATTTAAAAGCAGACTGATTATTAAATTCCTGATCTAATCTAATATTTTTTAGTATGTCATTAGCTATCTGAGTAATATTGTTAATCCTATCATTAAAACATTATTTATTACAATCTGTCTATTGTAATTATTTAGTAAATTATTTATTTTCTTTTTATCATTAAAAAATCTAAAAGTTCTTTTTTGTCTCAAAATTTCAGGTTCCTATCTACAGGCGTGCCGGAGTTATGAAAAAAGAAATTTCATATCACGTGACGTGACACGACACAATTTGACACGTGAGACCTCATTTTGTGGGAAGGCAAATAAACTTTATTTCCAAATATAAAATTGCTGATTATTGCTGATCATATTTTTTTTTGGTAAAAAAATTGTGAAATATTGAAATGAAATATGATCCTTATAATTATTTTTTAATAAATTGCATTGTTTCATTGGTACTCTTGGTAAATTCTTGGATTGCGTTGAGATTTCATCTGATACCTTTTCTGTTACTGGTACAATTTGTTTTTTACATTTTTGTTGTTGTTCGGGTTAACTGCGATGATTGATTGATTGATTTTATTTGTTCTTTTGCACGTTAATATAATTACTGTTATTACTAAGTATGATATGACGAAAGGTGTGGGTACTAGGTGATGATATTAAAATTCTATTGGTTTCTTTCTCTTCTTTTAATAAGTGTATTTCCTTTGTATTGTTCAGATGTATGCCCTTCAGGAATTCTAGAGATAAATGTTCTTGTAGCTCGTTTTTGTAAATTGAGGCTGGAGAATCGCTGGTAATACGTTAACTGATGAAACTTCTTTTGAGAAGTAAGTTTTACCCAAAATATTAATACTTGCGTTTTGAAATTTTATGACATACGTTCCAGAAAGATTACGTACTTCACTATCAATTACGATAGCATCGTCAAAGTGGTTAATTAACAATATTCCTTCGGCTATTTCTTCAACTGTCTGGATGTGATGATTATTTGTTACATTGCAGGTAGAATTCTTTCCTTTCAGTAGATTAAAGATACAGGTAGAGCTTTTAAAATTTACAATATTTACTTTTTTACATATCAATACATTATTCACATTTGTACAAATTTTATTAACACCATACAATTTTTCATTATTAGGAATATCATCATTTAACAATATATTATTAAATTCGAGATTTATTAAAATATTTTCATTTTTGATTGGTTTGAGCGACAAATTTTCGTAAATATAATTATCAGTGAGAGGTATATTTAGAAGATAGAACAAACAGGTACCATTAGAGATTATTTTCACGTTAGCAAAATCTAAAGCATATTCAGCGTTGAAATATGGAAAATTTTCCTTATCTAAAATTCCGGTAAGAGTTTCTATTTCTGATTTCGAAAGTAGTACTGAGCTAACTAAAACTACTTTGGCCGAATGAGTCGCATAATTGAGATTTATGACTTCTTCTTTGAGAAGTTTTAACTTATATTGTAATTTAAAAGCAGACTGATTATTAAATTCCTGATCTAATCTAATATTTTTTAGTATGTCATTAGCTATCTGAGTAATATTGTTAATCCTATCATTAAAACATTATTTATTACAATCTGTCTATTGTAATTATTTAGTAAATTATTTATTTTCTTTTTATCATTAAAAAATCTAAAAGTTCTTTTTTGTCTCAAAATTTCAGGTTCCTATCTAACTGCCGGAGTTATGATAAAAGAAATTTCATGCAAAATGTGGTTTTCACATAACGGTAACTTTAAATAGTAAATTACAAAATATTGCATAATTTTGATATAGCTTTATGGAAATAATAAAATTCTCGGTATTCTGGCGGTTTTAGATTGTAATACTGTTACGCAGAGCCTGAGATATATACATCTGAAAATAGTGTTTTTTTTGCAAATTTGGGGAGCTGTAACCTACATAATTAAAAGAAACCTTTAACATACGTAAAAATATATTACTGGAGCTTTAATTTTTATAATTATCTTATCGAAGTAAAATGTGTACAGGTGCCTAAGTTACAGGTGTTTAAAAATAAGGAATTTTTTAGTTTTTGACCCCATACAGCTCCGAAAAGGGGGGGCGAAACAAAAATATTTTCTGAGTTGACTCATACTTATTTTCAAAAATCTAACTTCTCAAAATTATAACTTCTTCAAAATTTCAAGTTTCTAACTTAAACCGTTTGGAAGATAAAAGGAATCAAGAATTTTACAAAATTTGAGTGTCGCTGTAAAAAATTATGATTTTTAATAAAAAAACTTTAAATACTTTTATGTCTATATTTATTGAATATTCAATAAAGTAAGTTTAAAAATTACAATTATAATGTTTTTATTAATTAGCTCTACCTGTTCTTGCCACGTAAGACCTCATTTCGTGGGAACGCAAATAAACTTTATTTCCCAACATAAAATTGCTGATTATTGCTGATTATATTTTTTTGGTAAAAAAATTGTGAAATATTGAAATGAAATATGATCCTTATAATTATTTTTTAATAAATTGCATTGTTTCATTGGTACTCTTGGTAAATTCTTCGATTGCGTTGAGATTTCATCTGATGCCTTTTCTGTTACTGGTACAATTTGTTTTTTACATTTTTGTTGTTGTTCGGGTTAACTGCGATGATTGATTGATTGATTTTATTTGTTCTTTTGCACGTTAATATAATTACTGTTATTACTAAGTATGATATGACGAAAGGTGTGGGTACTAGGTGATGATATTAAAATTCTATTGGTTTTTTTCTCTTCTTTTAATAAGTGTATTTCCTTTGTATTGTTCAGATGTATGCCCTTCAGGAGTTCTAGAGATAAATGTTCTTGTAGCTCGTTTTTGTAAATTGAGGCTGGAGAATCGCTGGTAATACGTTAACTGATGAAACTTCTTTTGAGAAGTAAGTTTTACCCAAAGTATTAATACTTGCGTTTTGATATAAATATAATTATCAGTGAGAGGTATATTTAGAAGATAGAACAAACAGGTGCCATTAGAGATTATTTTCACGTTAGCAAAATCTAAAGCATATTCAGCGTTGAAATATGGAAAATTTTCCTTATCTAAAATTTCGGTAAGAGTTTCTATTTCTGATTTCGAAAGTAGTACTGAGTTAACTAAACCTACTTTGGCCGAATGAGTCGCATAATTGAGATTTATGAGTTCTTCTTTGAGCAGTTTTAACTTATATTGTAATTTAAAAGCAGACTGATTATTAAATTCCTGATCTAATCTAATATTTTTTAGTATGTCATTAGCTATCTGAGTAATATTGTTAATCCTATCATTATAAACATTATTTATTACAATCTGTGTATTGTAATTATTTATTTTCTTTTTATCATTAAAAAATCTAAAAGTTCTTTTTTGTCTCAAAATTTCAGGTTCCTATCTAAAGGCGTGCCGGAATTATGAAAAAAGAAATTTCATGCAAAATGTGGTTTTCACATAACGGTAACTTTAAATAGTAAATTACAAAATATTGCATAATTTTGATATAGCTTTATGGAAATAATAAAATTCTCGGTATTCTGGCGGTTTTAGATTGTAATACTGTTACGCAGAGCCTGAGATATATACATCTGAAAATAGTGTTTTTTTGCAAATTTGGGGACCTGTAACCTTGAAACCCTACATAATTAAAAGAAACCTTTAACATACGTGAAAATATATTACTGGAGCTTTAATTTTTATAATTATCTTATCGAAGTAAAATGTGTACAGGTGCCTAAGTTACAGGTGTTTAAAAATAAGGAGTTTTTTAGTTGTTAACCCCATACAGCTCCGAAACGGGGGACGAAACAAAAATATTTTCTGAAATGACTCATACTTATTTTCAAAAATCTAATTTCTCAAAATTATAACTTCTTCAAAATTTCAAGTTTTAACTTAAACCGTTTGGAAGATAAAAGGAATCAAGAATTTTACAAAATTTGAGTGTCGCTGTAAAAAATTATGATTTTTAATAAAAACACTTTAAATACTTTTATGTCTATATTTATTGAATATTCAATAAAGTAAGTTTAAAAATTACAATTATAATGTTTTAATTAATTAACTCTACCTGTTCTTGCCACGTAAGACCTCATTTCGTGGGAACGCAAATAAACTTTATTTCCCAATATAAAATTGCTGATTATTGCTGATTATATTTTTTTGGTAAAAAAATTGTGAAATATTGAAATGAAATATGATTCTTATAATTATTTTTTAATTAACTGCATTGCGTGTGTCAACTCCTCCACCCACTAAAATATAGTGTCCTCACTTGATCAAGCTTAGAAGAAGGTAATTGCTGTGGATTTCTCTTCATTGGTACTCTTGGTAAATTATTGGTTTGCGTTGAGATTTCATCTGATGCTTTTTTTGTTACTGGTACAATTTGTTTTTTACATTCTTGTTGTTGTTCGTCTGATTTGGGTTGACTGCGATGATTGATTGATTGATCTCTCTATTTGTACGTTGACTTCACTTTTATAACGTGGTGTTGTATAGGTCTTGACCTTCATCTCGTCTTCCATCATTGCATTGATGGAGGCGGAGTTTAGCGACTTTTCATTGTCCATGACTACAAATTCTGGAATTCCAAAATAGAACAGTACATCTCTTAGAGCTAGTCTGATATGTTCGACTGATCCGCTTTCTATTATCCTGGCTTGTCCAAATTTTGTAAGCTTATTTGAAGCTGTAAGAACTAGTTTGGATTCTGTGGAGAAGATGTCTATATGAACCTTATGTCCTGCAAAACTGGGGATGGGCATGCTTTTGATTTCCGGATTAGTGGGGTTTGATTTCCGGATCAGTCCGGATTAGCCGGTCATACTTATCAGTTTGCCAAGCGAACATAATTTTACAAAGTTATTTATTTTTCTACTCAGTTGTGGAAAATAATACTTTTCTAATATTTGTGTCATGTTCTCGTGGAATGAACTGTCGGAACTATGTTGAGTAATTGTTAGAGCATTATTTTGAGATTTCGGCAGAAGTCGAGATAAGGAATCTGCAACTATGTTTGTATGTCCTGGCTTGTAATGCAATTCGTAATTATATTCCTCCTTTTTCAATATTATATTTTTTTGCTATAGCTTTTATTTATTGTAGTAAAATTTTAGTCGACTTGCTTTTTTTTTGTATTTCGTTCAAAAAAAAATTTATTTTGATTTTTTCTTTTTTATGTTAATTTTTTTCCCCGTTTTCTCCTCTATTTGAGGATACTTGGTATCTTAAGAAATAGTAAAGAAAATAGATTTTTTGGACTTACAGTATTACTTATTGAGAGGTGAATTCTAATTCTAGGTTGAACCATTGTAGTATTTTGCTCCAGCGAAATAGGCGGCTGCTGTTTACACTTTGTAGTGGTTCTGGTTACTCCACGGTGCGAGAGCTCCTTTTTGCTCTGTTTAAAAGGTACTAGGGGGCCTCGTTTCCTATCTCGTATTGCTGAACCAATTTCTGACAGGTTTGACCCTTGTTGTACTTGCTACGAGCACCAAAAGTGATGTTGTCAGGTTTTGCTCTCTAATCTTAATTTTATCCCACTATTATCGACTTTTATATTTCTTTTGTTAATTTATTTTTTGAATTTTTGTCTTTTAAAAAGATTTTTGTTATCTTTCTTTTCACAATATGTTTGTTAAATTTGGTTAGGAAGATTTTTAAAATTAAATATTTTTAATTAAATAAAGTTTTATTATATTGAAGTTTTAATTTTGACAAATTAACTAAATTTTTAAGACTTTAACACGTTCACCCTTTTTTTTTTTTCAATAAAAACTTTTTCTTTTTTAACAAAATTTACCTAGAAGAGCACACATACACTCTTTGGCACTATGGTCCCTGCTCGGGCGCCAGTTAAAGCTTCACTCTCTCAATAATGAAATTAATATAATAAATTCCTTAAGGGGTCTCGGTGGGCTAGTGGATAAGAGCGCATAAAATACACTGCAAACACCGAGAGAGTGTGGGTTCGAATCCCACACACATCGTAAGAGTGATTCCGCCTTACGACATTTACAGCCAGGGCTGAACAGGAGAGGCTGTGTAATTTTCTGTCCACATTTATGTGGCAGAGAAATGCATTCAAAAAATTCCTTAAAAATTTTTAATTAAATTAAGAAATTACTCGATTTCTAAAATAGCTCTAAAAATTTATGATTTTTAATAAAAAAACTTTAAATACTTTTATGTCTATATTTATTGATTTTATTAAAATCAATCATGATAATTATTAAAAATTACAATTATAATGTTTTACAACAACCTCTACCTGTTCTTGCCACGTCAGACCTCATTTCGTGGTAACGCAAATAAACTTTATTTCCCAATATAAAATTGCTGATTATGATTAATCAGCAATTACGATCAGTAATCGTTTGGCGTTTTCAAATTGAAGATATACCTTATACAATCTGTGTTATAACAATTTAAATATTTCGCTTTTTCGAACTTTGTAGGAGCTGTATAGCTCCGTAACGGGTGGGCTACAGAAAAGGTTGTTATTATTAAAATTAATATTTTTATGATACTATCAGCAGTTAAAATTTCATAGCTCTATTTCAAAAAAAATATGGGCATCTAAAAGTTAGTTGTTCAGGAGTTACCCGAAGTTTTGATCGGATCTCAACAAAAAAAATAGGGGACCTACAAATTGTTGTAGGAATATTTTGTATTAATTTCAAGACTCTAACTTTCTTAGTTTTTGAGTTATCTTGCTGACGGACTGACAAAGCTCAATCGACTTGGAATTTGATTCTGATCCAATCCATACCTTTGATGGTATATCTAGCTAACTTATTTCGAGGTGTTTCAAACGGAGGAGCAATTGTAATATACCCGATCCTTATCGTACGGGTATAATAAAAAACTTCTAGTTAAAATATAAAAAATTTAATAAAAATGTGTTATTTTAACTAAAGGAATTCCCTCACGTCATTTTTGTCTTTTAAAAATTTTAAATTTTCTTATCAACATAATCCAACAATAGTAGTATAGGCTATGAGAGTTCTAGATATTGAAAATGTACATCTGGCAACTCTAAAATGGGATAGGTCCTGCATAAAAAGGGAAGTTTAGAGTATACGGCAACTTTAATTATGAATAAAAGTGAAATGAAAAAAAAAAAAAAATGCTGATAATAAAATTTAGTATGTTTGTTAATAGCATAGAAAATTAAAATGACGTCAGGGAATTTCATAGTTGGTGTTATCAATGAATAGTTTTATGTATACGGTTTTGAATTAAGAATTTAAAAAAAACATAAGAGTTGTTAAAAAGTGTAGTAAATTATTAAGTCTGAGTGTATGGTGCTAGAGAAATTCCATTTAGAAAAAAAAAATAAAATTAAGATTAAAAATTTGTTTTGTGGTTTCTTGAATTTGAAATTATAATGATAAGAAAATATGAATAATTAGGTTTTGAAATAATAGAATAAATAGAAAGTTCTTATCAGTTATACTTAATAATGTACAATATTTAAAAATTAAGCAAATTTTTTAAATTGTAAAATAAAAATCTGAAATGACGTCAGGGGGATTCCTTTAAAATTATATAAAAAAAGAAAAAGAAAAATATATGTTCGAAAACGTTTTATTTATGTTTTAGTATTTCTTCGATATTTTTTTTCTTTAAATTTTTCGACAATTTTAGTTAATTTTAAATGACATCTCTTAAAAAATTCAAATGAATTGAGGTTAAATAAATCAATCCATTTATCATAAATTTCATAGTAATTATTTAATAAATAAATGGCTGTTATCAATGAGTAGTTTTTGTATGCGGTTTTACGTTAAGAATTTAAAAAAGATAAATATTAGATAAGGGTTGTAAAAAAGTGTTGAGTGAAATAAACTAAATTTCTTAGGAATTCTTTAAAAAACCAAAAAAGTTTTTTTTTTAATTCAATTTCAATTAGGATGTATGTGGTTTTATAGTGTCCAAAAGAGTAAAGAATCTAAAATTAAGAAAATTATTACGAGCAGTTATCAAAATATCATTTTTGTTGGATTAAAAATTTATCTCGACTTATATCTTCAAAAGTATCTAAATATAATGGGAAAAAATTCATATGTGATCGCTGCCTACATTTTTTTTATTCTGACGAAAAACTACTTATGCATGAAGAAAATTGTCAAAACCAAAATGATTGTTGCATTTTACTGCCAAAGGAAAAAACTATTTTTTTTTTAAATTTAAAGAGAAAACAGAAAGTTTCTTTCGTTATATATGCAGACTTAGAAGCAATGCTCAAAAAAATATCGCAACAAAAAACAATTGATTCTGTTTATTATGAACATCATAAAGTATATAGCATTGGATATTATTTTAAATGTTCTTACGATGATAAAAAATCATATTATTATAAATCCTTCAGAGGTAATGACAGTTCAAAATAGTTTTCACAAGAATTAGAAGCAGTTGCTACCGAAATAATTTCAATTTATGGTAGCCCCCTAGCTATAAAACTTAACAATGATGATATTAATTCTTTTAAAAACTCTAATTTTTGTCATATATGTGAGAAAAAATTTGAAGACGGTGAGATTCGGGTGAAAGATCACTGTCATTTAACAGGAGAGTATAGAGGTGCTGCTCACGTTTCTTGTAACCTTGAATACAGTCACATTATAGAAGTACCAGTTGTATTTCACAATCTTTCTGGATATGATTCACATTTAATAATAAAAGATATTGCTCTCGAATTTGAAGGCATGGAAAAATATATATCTTTTATAAAACATGTGATTAACACATGTATAAAATTTAAATTTATTGACTCATATAGGTTTTTACCAGCATCATTAGAAAAGTCAGCTTTTAATTTACCAAATGATCAAAAATATATAACTAAACAGGAATGGAAGGACTTAAATGATAATGAATTTCAATTAATAACAAAAAAAGGATTTTTTCCTTACAGCTTTATAGATTCTTTTAATAAATTAGAATTGAGAACTCTTCCAAGAAAAGAAGATTTTTATAATACGTTAAATGACTCTAACATATGAGATGAAGATTATAAACATGCACAAAACATTTGGAATATATTTTCTGTAAAAATATTAGGCGAGTACTCAGATATTTATTTAAAGACAGATGTACTCTTACTTGCAGATGTTTTTGAAGCTTTTAGGAAAAATTCTATGAATATTTATAAATAAGATCCAGCTCACTATTACACTACATCGGGCTTTACATGGGATTGCATGCTGCTGTTTACTAAAGTTAGAATATAATTATTAGAAGATATTGATATGATTTTATTTGCAGAAAGAGGAATCCGCGGTGGTTTAAGCTAATGCTCGAATCGCTATAGTAAAGCTAACAATAAATATATGAGTAATTATATTGAAGATGAAGATTCTACCTTTTTAATGTACTACGATGTCAATAATTTATATGGATGAGCTATGTCACAAGATCTGCCTTTAAGCAATTTTGAATGGGTTAGTGCAGAAGAAATTTTAATATTCAATATTGAAAATATTTCAGATAACTCGTCTGTGGGATATATACTAGAAGTTGATTTAGAATATCCTTCAGAATTACATGATATTCATAAGGACTTGCCATTTTGTTCAGAACATATAATACCACCTGGAGGTAAAAGTGAAAAACTCTTAGCGACCTTATATAACAAGGAAAAGTATATTATACGCTATAAAAATCTAAAACAAGTCTTAAATTATGGTCTGAAGTTAAAAAGAATTCATAATATATTAAAGTTTAAATAATCACAATGGTTAAAGCCATATATTGATCTTAATTACGAACTTTAGCAAAAAATAATTTTGAAAAAGATTTATATAAATTAATAATCAATGCCATATTTGGTAAATTTATGGAAAATGTTATAAAACATTGAAGCATTAAATTAATCTCAAAATGGGAGATATGGAGCAAATGCATTCATTGCTCAGACTCAGTTTCATAGTTCGAGAATATTTAATGAAAATTTAGTAGCATTTGAATTGAAAAAAAAAGAAATTGTTATGAATAAACCTATTATTTTAGGTTTAACTATTTTAGATGTTACTAAAACTAAGATATATGATTTCCAATTTGAATTTATGCTAAAAACGTTTGGTTTAAAGTGTAAGTTACTGTATACAGATTCGCTTATATACGAAATAAAATGTAATGATATTTATGAAATCATGAAATCTAATATTCATAAATTTGATACTGGTGATTTTGAACCTGAAAATATTTACAATATACCTTTAGTGAACAAAAAAGTTCCTGGATTAATGAAAGATGAGAACAATGGTAAAATAATGACAGAATTTATTGGTCTAAGAGCAAAAATGTATGCCATTAAAGTAAATGGAGTAAATACATGTAAAAAAGCTAAGGGAATTAAAACTTCTGTAGTAAAAAAAAGTATAACTTTCGAAGACTACTTAATGCTTAACATCAAATACTGTAAAAAATTGCTATCAAAACAATATCATTTCCGATAAGCATAACGTGTATTCTTTAAGACAAAAAAAAGTTGCTCTTTCAGCAAGTGATGATAAACGAAAAATGTTACCTGATTGAACAGATACTTTGCCGTGGGAACATTATCTCCTACAATCTGAGCAATAAAAAAAAAAACCTTCTGTTTAATATGTAACTATTTTGAATAAAAAAAAATATGAAAAAAAAAAAAATAAATGATTTTCTTATTTCAATTTAAATTTTTATTTTAAAATTTTCAGAAATGTTAGAATCAAACAAATACATTGACATAAATATTTAATTAGTTATTTAGATTGTTTTTTGTACTGCTCACTGAATTTTTTTTTATGATATTCAGATCTGGTTTCCTCCTTCCATTTCTTTGTAGACTCCGATGAAATGTTCACTAATTTTTGATAATCTTGTGAACATTGATTTTTATTGAAGGTCTTTTTTATTTTATCCATATTTGTTTACTTTTTTGAATTGATTAACGATTGATTGTGAACAGTAAAATGAATATGTTTCTGATCATTTATCTTCTTAAATACTTTTGAATTAGCTAAATCATCAATTTTAACAAGTAAACATTTTCTAAAGCACAAACACCAAAATGGTTAAAAGAACATCTTTTAGAATAATGAATTTGATGATTCTTCCATATTTTTAATAATTCAAGATTGTTTTTCTTTTCCTTTAACATAAATTTTTGTTTGATTAGATATAAAAAATTTTAAAAAATTGATAACATCACAGAAACGTGTTTTGCCGTCCGACCATTGTAAGCCATAATGATTTTTAGTGAGCCATTTATTTGTGTATTTTGCTTTTGTATCTAAATAATGGTAACCATAAGGTGATCTTATTATAAAATGTAGAATTTCGTTATTTGATGAAAGAATAGCAATTTCTTTTAAAATAAATGTATTATTATCTCGAAAACCTTGTATATCAATTATTACATATTCCATTTTAATTTAAATTTCAAAAAAATTTAATATATTTATAGAGTTTGTAAATTAAAAAACTTATACAGTGTAGTCCAATCATAAAAAAAAATATTCCACTGATAAATGATGGAATTTCAAAAACACAGCAAGAATCTGAAGGTGATGATTCCGTACAGTTTGATCTCATATTATTTATTAATACATTAAATAATTTTATTAACTTCCCCTGTTAATGGTTTAAATTCTACTAAACGGTCATGCAAAATAAGGCAATAGTCTGTAGTATTATCTGGAATTTTTTTTAAAGTTTTTATTTCAATTTTGACATCAACTGGACCTATTTTAAGATTTTCATTTTGATGACGAGTGATCGATGATGATCGATTACAAAAATTGATGAAGAATCATGATTCATGATTCATGATTCATGATTGATATTCACTGAATGAAAGTAAAGGTTCTGTCACTGAATAATTATAATAAAAATTTCTAAAATTAGAATAGTTTTCATATGCTAAGGCGAAGCGATTTTTATCAAAATCTAAATTCATGTCTTCATAAGGATATACTTCAGAATTTAAATATACTTTTATATTGCTGATATCACAATTATCAAATTTTGATGGATCCTTATCCAGTTTATGTTGTTTATCGGTTTGTAGAACAAAAATAATAAAACGAGGTTTTTCTAGTTGTGAGGTAGTTTTGACATTCCATATATGATGAGTAGTTCCTGTTGGTAATGTTGGATACTCGTGTAACTCACACTTTCTAAAAGGAATTTTCATAACAGACCCTTTTTCAATATTTTTGAATAAATTTAATTTGAGATTGTTAGCTAAATTAATATGTTGAACATTCCAATATAGTTTTGTAATAACAATTTTTGGTTTTTCAGTATTATCAACGCATATCATTGAATTATCATTAGATCGAGAACGATATAATATTAATTCATGTTTTGCATTTGGAATAATATTTTTGTAGTCTTCTGCAAATCCCAATAATCTTTTTTATTGCATACAAAAATTAAAATATAAATTGTTTAGCTTAATTGATGAGGTAGGTGACCAACTTCCATTGTATAAAGCTGCACTTTCATTTTTATTCAGCGAAATATAGTTTTTTAATGTTGAAGTTATTCCAACATTGCGATTATGATCAATTTCTTTACCATTAAGTTCATAACAAATTTGATCAAATAAAAATGTTATAGCATTATTAACTAGTTTAGTATTTGCAGTAGTTGTTCCATCATGTTTTGTTACATAACCTTCAACACAGATTAAACTCGTTGAGGGTAATATATTTAAGTTTTGATTTTGTATTGGTATTCCTATAATATCACTTAATCCAAATGAGTTTAAGTATGGTGAATATGAATGCCATTGAGCACTAGTTACACTTTCATCAAAAATGGGGTCATGAAAAAGATCCATTTTAATTTACTTTTAATAGGTATCCAAGAGATTTTTAAATTCTTTATTTTCAGATGATAAATGTTTTGTATATTTTAAATCTCGATTTGTTGTTGCTCCTTTAACTGACTTTAATGAATTAAACTGATGTATTTTATTCTGTGCATTTATATTGGATTGATGATTTTAGTTAAATACTATAATTTTCAGGCTTTAAATGCAATCTAATTGTTATTGTTTCTCCACGAAAATTAATTAAATTACCGTTCTGATCAAACAGTTTTATAGTAATAGAACTTATCTGATTAACGGTTATAGGTAAATAAATTACATTCTTAGGAACTCCAATTATTTTATAGCCAGGACTTACATTATTAGAGAATTCATGTAAAATATGAGCTTCTTTTCCATTAATATAAGTTCCAGAAATAATATTACATTCCACTCTTATTATGTTTATTTTATTAATATCAACAAAAAAGATCTGAAATATGCCATTTGTTTGGTAATAATCTTTTTCTGCTAAAACTTAATAAACTTCCAATAGTACCTCTTTCAAAATCAATTTCTTTATCAGCGAAAATTCCACATTTTAATGTATTATTATTAGGTCTTACAATTAACTTCTCATTGTCTGCTTTAACAATATTCAACTTTTTTCTGAGAAATGTTTCAATATCTTCAATTTCGTATGACCCTGTGGGAATTATGATGGATTTATCATCAATAATAAATCTATTATTTTCGTCATCTATATTCGATATCGAATTATATGTTTGGAAATCTACTAAACCGCACGTATATTCCTTTCTCTTTAGGTCTATTGGAGCAAAATAATTATTTGTTAATATGGAAGAATTTCCGTTTAATGTTAATGTTATTGACATATCTTTTACTCAAATAATAATGAGATATTTCAGAAGCATTTTTCTGCTTTTATAGATTTTCAAGCTTAATCCATGTTAATCATTATCATAATAAAAAATAATGCATATACTTATATAATATATTCTAATTCTATTTTTTTTTTCTTTTAATTTCTTTATAACTAAATTCAAATTATCTTTATCAGTTAGTTTTTTCGTTTCTTTTTCATTCAAAATGAATAGAATAGCCTTGATCTTGAACAAAATTATTAATGTAGGTTATGTTTGATAAAACTAGACTAATAATAATAATAATAAAAGCAATGTTTTGATTTTCGTTATATATTATGTTTTATTTACTGATAATTTTTTTTTTGTTAACAATATGAAATAAAAATTCTAAACATAAATGTAACATAAACAATAAATATTTGTTGTAATTATATACAAGCTTATCTCCTAAATATTTAATTACTTCTAATGGAGGTTGCAAATTTCCAATGCTGTCAAAATATTGTATGATTTGAGGTTTTTTACAATAAGCTAGCCAATGCATTCCATTCCCAATAGAATTATCTAAATTTATTATACCACATTCATATTTCAAAGGTTTGCGTGTTGGCAAATTATCTCGTATAAAAACTCCACGGAAATGCTTTAAGTGTTTTCTTCCAAATTCTTTTAAACCATAATTGGTAAGTGCTCTTTTGGGTAGCTTGTTTAATAGTTTTTTGGATTTAAATAAAGACCTAATCCTTTCTTATACGGTTTTAAGTGTAATCCCTTTCCTCCTTTTAATGCAATAGCTTCCATCATTTTATTATGACGCTCACTTTCATGTAACTGTTTGTGCGCATTTTTAGTATTGTTTGCAGCCTTACCTATCCCAGCAGCACCACCTGATAATGCTCCAATAGCTGAAAGACCTGCAAATATTGGAATTAAAGGTAAAATTCCACCAATTTTTGGTACTGGAATTATTCAAGGTATAACAATCGTTTTTTTCTGCCCTCTAGAAAACTTTCGAGCTGCATTCAAAGCAGTTTTTATAACATTTTTATCATTAATTGGTTTTTTTATAGTTTTAACAACTACTTTAGATTCCTTTATAATATTTTTCAAGGGTTTTTTTCTTTGAGTTTTCTTTCTTTTCTTTTTTAAACCCATAACTAGTTTAACTTTAGTTTTCATTGCGTTTGTAACTAGATATGAATTTAACCGTTCACCAATAGTTAAGTTTTTAGCTTTAACCCTTTGCTAAGCTTTTTCTGCTAGTATTTGATCAGCTATATGACGTTGATTTTGATTAGTATTTTGAGAATATGCTATATCATGCTCTCGACAAGCTTCATCTAAACCATTAATTCCTTTATCGTCACGAACTAATCGTTTTGATAATTTTGTTCCGGACCCGCAATAATTATAACCAGGTAAATGTGCTTCAAATGGTAGTTTATTAATTATAGAATTAACAATACCTCTTCCATTAACAGTTTTTTTATTACTGTTCCAATATTTATTTTGAAGAGGCATAATATCCTGTTTAGTTTAAGGAAGTCACTCAAACACTAATTATCTTTTAAGAAATGAAATTTATAAAAGTAGATAATGCAGTTAAAGTTAAAAATTTTGATCAAAATTCAAAAAAAAACAAATAAAAAGACATGGCAAATGCTTCCCAGATAGTATAAGAGGATTAATAGTTGGGCCTTCAAATTGTGGTAAAACTAATGCCATGATAAATATGCTTTTAGATTCTAAAGGGCTTAAATTTCAAAACATATATATCTACCCGAAATCATTGCATCAACCTAAATACAAATATTTAAAAAAATTAATAAAACCAATCAAAGGAATGAGATATAAGGAATTTTCAAATAACGTTGATGTACTTGAACCATCAGCCTCACAACCAAACTCAATATTTATTTTTGATGATGTAGCTTGCGATAAGCAAGATAGCATAAGAGCATATTTTTGTATGGGGCGTCACCAAGAAGTAGATAGCTTTTATTTGTGTCAGTCGTATACAAGAATTCCAAAGCATTTAATTAGAGATAATGCTAATTTTTTGATTATATTCAAACAAGATGATTTGAATTTAAAACATATATATAATGATCATGTAAATTCTGATATGTCTTATAATGATTTTAAAAGGTTGAGTGCATGCTGTTGGAATGATAATTATGGTTTTCTATTAATTGATAAAGATAGCAGTTTAAATAATGGTCGCTATAGAAAAAATTTTGATATAGTTGTTAAACTTTAAGAAGAGAATATGTCTGTCAGGAGTTGATAGTTACTAATTAAACAGATCATTTAACAGATAGCAGTTAGCAACAGAACAGATCAGTTGATAATTGAATGGATTAGATTTGATTGATTGATTGATTGAAAAAATGGATGAACAACTTATGAAAAATTTAATTAAAACTCGTAAAAGTTTAAAAAGAAAATTTCAATCTTTAAAAGTTGCGAAGCTATCTGTAGATCACAATCAAGAAAAAGCATTTACTCCAATTATAAAACCATTGAAAGAATTAACAAATGTTGTCAAACAACAATTTTCAAATAATGTTATCAAACCGGAAGTTAAATGGACTGATAACAGCATTAAGTCAATGACATCATTCATGCCGGAAATTAAAACGCCTAGCAACAACAGCAATTCTTACATTAAATTTAAAACTTCAACACCGAATACTATAAAATTTCAAACACCATCTATAATTGATAAGTTTAATGATGAATCACCAACTTCACAATTTCCTATTCTTACCAAATCAGAACTTGATACATCATACGGCCCCTATTTTGATGAGTCGTTAAATGTTCGAAAACTTGAAAATGCTAAATTTGAAATAGATGAAATTAATAAAAATATATTGATTGATAATGAAACTTTTAAAGCAACTCATGGTCTATATGAATTAATATTTAAAAAAAACACCTTTAAGCTATACTGAAAGTGATTTAAGAACGTATCATCAAATACTTAACAAAACTAATGCACATAAAAGAAATTCATTTAGAACAAATAATCATTTAGAACAAATAAAAGGAAGCAAAGGATTCAAATACAAAAATACATTAAAAAAATTATATGAACACGATTATAACACTAGACATAAAAAAACTGGTTCAGGTAGTTGGAAAAAAAAAATTTTAATAATTTTTTTTTTCATAAATCTTTTAAACCAGAAACTCGTTTAAATTATACAAATAAATCAAATCAGTATATTTATTGGGATGATTCTAATGAGTTAGTTGATAGATTAAGGCTTTTAATTGCATCAGAAACAGCTGGTAACAATAATCATCACAATGAAATTGTATCTCTAATTGAAGAATTGAGAGAAGCAAATATAATACAATAACACTTTCTATTAACAATCAGTAGAAATCAAAATGGCACTTGATAATTTGGACGTAGTGCAGCTTCTTCTTCTAGAAAACTATACACTCAAGGTGCTCCAGGTATAGGTTTTAAATTAACTTTTGAAGGAAATTATGATTTAGATAACAAAATTTTATCAAATGTTCAAGATCCAATTAACGGAAATGATGCAGCAACGCAAACATTTGTGAATAATCAAATTTTCTTTCACAAAAAACTATTACAAAACGAGATAAGAGAAATGTTTGATCATGTAGAGACAGTAATGTCTATAGAACTTAAATTAGCAGAAGAAAAATTAAGAATATTAGAAGAAAAAATGCAAGATAGTTTAGAGCAAATCCAGATCAAATTTTCTGTAATATTAAATGAAAAATTTTCAAAAATGAATGATTTTATTGAATTTCAAGTTAAAAAACCAATTGGATTTATTAATCCACGACTACAAAACGCTGAAGCTAAAGCTCAATCAGCATTAGATTTAATTAATAGTTCAAGGAATTAATTGTGATTAGTTTTCATTCAACTTCCAAAATGGATATACATCACATCGGATATTCTTTAAATATTTTTTTAAATAAATATGAAAATATTTTATTGGAAGAACATTATGAGCAGTTAAAAGACCATTTCAAATTTTTAAAGTTATTTGAAAATTCTATACAGATTGAAACGAAGGAGTATGGATATCATTGGGATATATGCCCCTATACATCAGATAATATAGAAAGTTTTCCAGATACTTGTCCATGTCATTCAGCAGAACAATGTATGTTACACTGTTCCAAACTAATGAAATTACATAAAAGAATAGAAAATAAATTATAATAAAAGTATACATACTTGTAAACTATTGTACAAATAAAGAATATAAATTTTAATACATTGAACATTTATTGTTCGTTTTATTTATTTTATTTTATTTTATTTATAAATAACTGAAAGAGAGGTACATTATATTCTAATTAGTTATTTTCAAGATGAGTAAGGATGAAGTTGTAGATTTATTCGATTGGCTTGACGCTTCAGATTCATCTGATGAGAGCAATGGGAATGAAGATGATATTTCAGTTGTTTCTGAGGGTATTTCAGATTCATCTGAAGAAAGCAATCAAGAAGAGGATTATGATAATGATGAGAAAAAAGTAAAAAAGAGAGTCAAATTTATTTTAAAGCCTCAAATACATATACTATACAAATGGAATACAGCATACAAATTAGCTCGACAAAAATATTGGGAAATGATAGCACTGGATCGCTGTAGATTTAATCAAAGAATTCAAAATACTGATGATATTATTGCTAAGATTCTAGATAGTAATCATCGAAATATCATTTTCAATCAAAGATTTTCTTATTAGTTATATAATAATTATATACATTTTATTTTATTTTATTTAAAAATGAGTAAAAGAGAGGTTGTTGAAGAGCTGCATAAACGTACACGGAGAAATTTTAGAGAGTAGAGTTATAGTAGAGTTATAGTAGAGTTATAATTAAAGGATTTGATGATCTATGGCAAGCTGATTTAGTAGAAATGGGCTCATATGCTGAAGAAAACAAAGGTTTTAATTTTTTATTAACTGTAATTGATACATTTTAAGTATGCATGGGCAATCCCTATAAAAACAAAAACTTCAGAGAACGTCACACAAGCAATGCAAAATATTTTTCAAATTTCTAAAAGACATCCACAAAATTTACAAACAGATGATGGGAAAGAATTTTTTAATAAAATATTCAAAAATTTAATGAATAAATATCATATAAATCATTATTCAACATTTAGCATATTAAAAGCCTCAATTGCAGAACGTTTTAATAGAACTTTAAAAGGAAAGATGTGGAAAGAATTTAGTTTTAATGGAAATTATAAATGGACTAACCTAATTGCAGAATTAGTTAAACAATATAACAACAGTAAACATCATACAATTCAGAAACGACCATCTGATGTCAATAAAGATAATGCTGGAAATTTACTTAAAACTGTATATAATCATATTAAAATTTCACCACCATCCAAATTTAAAATTGGTGACTTAGTTGGAATAAGCAAGTACAAGCATGTTTTTGAGAAAGGTTATACTCCTAATTGGACGACGGAAATATTTAAGATAAGAAAAGTGCAAATTACTAATCCTGTAACATATTTATTAGAAGATTATGAAGGTTAACCTATTGAAGGAGGTTTCTATGAGCATAAGTTACTAAAATCTAAACATAATACTATTTACTTGGTTGAAAAAGTTATTAAAAGTAAAGATAACAAGGTTTTTGTAAAATGGCTTGGATTCTCATCCGCTCACAATTCATGGATTAATAAAACTGACTTAATATAAAAGAAAAAAAAAAAATGTTGTTTTTTATAAATTATATTATTTATTTATTTTTACTTTGATTATAAAAAAAAAATGTTTTTATGTTTTTTAATGAATTTCCATTTGATATGATGGATCCTGTTTGATTTTTCGTAAATCAATTACGGTAAATTCACATTTATATTCCGTATCTACCAATATAATTTTTTCTACTTCTCCATCACCTGTAATTCTTTCAGCTAATATTTCTCGATATTCATGACACTAAATTTTGAGATACTTCTTAATAAAAATGCTTTCATATTCACATCTCACAGTGAGTTTTTGATTCTCACCAATATTCAATACAAAATGTCTATAAAATATATGCTCACTATTTATTATTCCACCAATATTCTGTTCTTTTAAAACTAACTCATCTCTAAAAGCTTTAATAGCATCATCTATAGACGCATATTGTGGTACTGAATCAGCTTTATCTGATAACAATTGATCGTTTGCTTGCAAAGTAGTTAATGGTTGTATTGTTGTTGTTGCAATTTCATTAGAATTTGATTCTGAGGAAATTATATGTTTTAATAACTGAACTGATAAATTTACTTTAATAGTCTCATTATTTGGAAGTAAAATATTAAAATATGAGCTCCCAAAAGCTGATTCATCTAATCTAATATTAGAAGTTGGAGCTGAATTTGTTTGAATAGTTAACAAGCAGAATAAGAAAAATATAAATGTTTTCATAATTAATGAAAAAGAAGTATATGTTGTATCTTCTTTAAAGGTTAACGAAGTAATGTTTTTTTTATTAATAATTAAAAAATATATATACTTTTTTTATTTTCCAGAAATTTCTTTTTTGTGTATCAATTTTAGTTGACTTATAATAGAATACACATACATAAAAAGCGGTAAATAGTGATCTCTTGCATCTCCATAAGATTCCATGTGAACTAAATATTCCTCTTTTAAACTTTCAAGTAATTTTCTAAAATTAGTTAACATATCACCAATTTTTGATTTATTATTTTTTTCATTATATGCATTCTCTATTGACGCTATAACTATAATTCCCTCTTCAATTCGTGTCCGTATCATTGACTTTTTCAATTCATTTCGATTTTCTTTATATTCATTTGTTTTCATGGACAATGAATCAATATGTTATGAAATACTTTTTTTCTTATCTTTTGGTAATACATGTGATATATTCTTCTCAATCATCTCCCAATCATCTTCTTAAGCAAATCTACAGTCATTATTAAAATGATTAGGTATTTGCTTTTTTTTATTTGGTGTATCTCTTACTTTACCCATAATGGAAATATCACCATCATAAACTTCAATTTTTATATGTTGCCAATCCAAAAGAGATAAATCGAATTTGTTAGTTAATGACTCGCCATTTCTAATTTTCAAAATACTTGTCTTTTCCCCACCTTCTGGAGTTACATATATCTCCAAAAAATCATTGAATATTTTCCAATTAATTATTTTGATTGAAGCCCACTTCCTTCCACAAATACAATATTTATATCCATGTAGAATGTTGTAAGCCCAAAACATTATGATCTTTTCACTTGTTAAACTTATTATGTTATGACCTTTTTCAATCTTAAAATTAACCTTTTATACCTGAAAAAATCTGATATTCAAAATAAAACATCTTCTCTGGGTAAGAGCATAGAAGTGGGATCGAACCTAAACATAATATATTCATATACTTACTTAACACCTAATAGAATTCTATCTACGCCCTAGCACTCTTATCCACAGAAGATTTAATTAATTCTTATTATTATAGTATTTTATTTCTAAATTAGTTACTTAAATAGTTTTCTTTAGTTTAAACCATACAATGGAGTTCGCAAGCACAATTCTTGCCTTTAATAAATTGTATTTGGAAAATAAAATTCTTTTGAGAAAGAAGCATTAGAAGCATTAAGTATCATATTAAGTTTCTTAGGAATTATGCGGAGTCATCACTAATTCAATTTAATTCGCTTAAAGAAGATCAAGATGATAAATGAATATATTTATTTAGCCTCAATTCATTTGAATTTTCTAAGACATGTCTTTTAAAATTAACTAAAATTGTGAAAAAATTTAAAGAAAAAAAAAAATTAAATATCGAAGAAATACTAAAACATAAATAAAACGTTTTCGAACATATATTTTTCTTTTTTTATATAATTTTAAAGGAATCCCCCTGACGTCATTTCAGATTTTTTTTTTACAATTTAAAAAATTTGCTTAATTTTTAAATATTGTACATTATTAAGTATAACTGATAAGAACTTTCTATTTATTCTATTATTTCAAAACCTAATTATTCATATTTTCTTATCATCATAATTTCAAATTCAAGAAACCACAAAATAAATTTTCTAATTCACTTATAAACTTGTAGAAGTACGCATGTATGACAAATTTTTGTTTTAGTGTAACAAATTCTTTTCACAAGAAAACAGTTATGAAAAACTCCATATATAATATAAATTTTGGAATATTAGGAAGATTTGTACGTGTGAAACAATCATCAATAGATAAGACAAACAAGTTGAAAAGAAGAGCACAAGAGATATTTTATAATGAAAAGATAATTTACAAATATTGGATTCTTGGTACAAATCACAATGACTATTCACGTAGTATGTGTAAAAACTGTGTTGAACACTATATAAGAAAACATTTGACTACAAATTGCTTTTCTGAAACATTTAGAAATAATTCTCAAAACATTGAAAAGTTTTCATGTTATCTATGTAATAAAAAACTTTATTCTGTATTAAAATTTTCTAAAAAAAAATAAATAAAAAAATTTATTTGTCTTGTTTTTTAATTAAACTATTCATTGATAACACCAACTATGAAATTCAAAATATATAAATAACAAACATACTAAATTTTATTATCAGCATTAAATTATCAGCATTTTTTTTTTCCATTCCATTTTTATTCATAATCAAGGTTGCCGTATACCCTAAAATTCATTTTTTATGCAGGACTTTTCCCATTTTAGAGTTGCCAGATGTACATTTTCAATATCTAGAACTCTCATACTACTATATTAAAGAAAGCACAAAATCATGCTTCAAAAAAATATTTTATTTTCTTATCAGCATAATTCATTTAAGTTTAAGGACCACAGAAAAAATTTTTTATTTCTACAATTTTAAAAAAATTTGGGTAGAAGTTTAAAAATCTGTGTGTCTATTCATATGTCTGCCATAGCTATGACGTTTCCAGCCCACTTTTTCATACATTTTTATAAGAAGCACGAAAACTACTTTTTCGAAATAAAGCTAATATAAATCTAATACCTCTATTTCTATATCTCTTATTTCTGACGTCACTTATGAGTCCTAACTCTTAACTTATCTCTACATCTATTATCTCTGACGTCACTTTCTGGTCTAGAACCGGCCTAGCCTATACTACTAACAATATTATTTTTATGTTTTTGTTGTTGTTCCATGTCAGTTTGCGATTTAAGATAGTTAATTGTTTGTTCCAGCTTCCAGTCTTTCCTAACATATATTAAAAATTTTTAATGTGCCCTAACACTTTCTGATAAAATTAGATATGGGCAAACTTAGATGATCACCAAATAATTGATGCAAAACGTTTCTTCTCTAGTTTTAACGGCAAGAAGAAATTGCTTCTCATCTGGTAAAGCTAATTGCCTAATTTTCCGTATTGTAAAGGCACAGCACAGGCACCCGAAAATAGAATATTCTAAAATAGATATTTAATTGCACGTTCCTGCAAAGTGAATTGCTGGTGTGTACAGAACAAGACCTAAATAAACAGGCCAAGAACTGAAAACGCATGAATGTAGTTGTGAGAGAATGGCAATCGAGTCTCGCATACATTCAAACAAATGACATTAAAATTTAATTTTAAAAGATTTTTTTTGTTCTTATTATTTTGTTGTTTTTTTCGAAAAAATGCCCATTTTTAACAATTTTCATTACGAGTTTTCGTTATGAAATATTCTCCAAAATATGTCAAATTTTATATGAAAATAAAATTTGGAATTTTTTCTACAACATATCAAAAAATTAGCTTTCAACTCGTAATTTTAACTTAATATTTAATAAAATTACTTTTAGGTCTTTTTAGTTATTTTTTTCCGCTTGCTTTTTGGCATTTGTAAAAGTAGAAGAAGAGAATTTTTTTTCAAAAAATAAGAGTGGGATTGAAAGTTTTATTTGAAAGCTTTCAACCATAACCTAAAATTTATATAAAAATTGTATATGAAATGGGTAAGTACTTTTATAATCAAATTGAGTTTTAATATTTTTAATTTTATTTAAACATTTTAAAAATGTCATATAATTAAAATTTAGAATTTTTTCTTTCCTCTTGTAAGAAAATTAATTTTCAACTCGTATTTTTCAGCCATATTTCGAGCACATAAAAAAAGGGAGTCACAAATTCTGGTAAGCAAATTATTAAATATTTTGATACACTCCATAAAAAAAAAGTAGTGGTGTAGGAGATATAAGTAATTTTAAATTTTTTTTTATACGATATAATTAATTAATTAATACTTATTATAATTAGTTTTGTTTGTTTTTTGTGTTAAATTAGTTTTATAATTTTAAACAGAAAATCTTATCTGAGCATAGACAATAAATTATTAATATATAAAGTGATATTTAGCAGCATTCTTTTCTACGCTTTCGCCGTATGGATGGATTCTGCAAAATCGAATTTACTTCTTTTACAAAGAAAGTAGAACTCCGTGCTAAAATTAATTCTAAAGAAAATCAGATGCTTTTCAACCGCAAGGTTACATGAAATCGCCCAAGTGCCTAAATTCAAGACAAAATTGATAGACTTTTTCCAATTTTTCAAGAGAACTGCTTTAACAATTCAAATCCTCTAATAAATAATATTTTCAGTATAATCTAAGTTAACTATATGTAAATTCTAAATTTAATTATTTGTCTATAGGTTAGTTTTAAGTATCTAGTTATAAGTCGTTAAAAAATGTGTCAGTAGGTTTTTTAGCCATTTTTCCTACACCAACTAAATTTTTTAATAATAAATATTAATTCTTTTCTCTTAATTTTAAGTCAAAGTTGAAAATACTCCTATTATAGTATGATCTTCTAAATTTGTAAATATTGGCTTTTTTGTACACATAATTTTTTTATTTCTTTTTAAGGCTTAATAAATAAATAAATAAAATAAATAATTTTGTATTTACGGTTTTTTTGTTTTTTATAAGTTGTTATATTTTTTTGTTTTTTATCTTATTTTTTTATATAGCCCTTTTTAATTTTTTATACATATAAACTCTGTAAAATGAAAATGAAACTAATATTATTTTATATTTTTTACAAAATGATAATTATTTCCGTTACAATTTTAAATTTAGAATTATCATTGGTTATCAGTTTGGAATACAAATGATAATAAAAATAGATTTTCGAAAGACACTTTCAATGCTTTAGTATTCACTACTAAAACATTAATAGATTTAGTTCATCTAAGTAGATAGGTAGGCACTTGGGCCAGACAGGTCAGTAGGTCAAGGTCACCCAGAAGTAGGTCAAGGTCACCCGGAAGGCCAGACAGGAAGTATGTCAAGGTCATTTTAAAAGTAAGTCAGACTGGCGGCGATCGTCAGTTGTTTATAAAGATTGTATACTTGGTTTAAGTAATAGGTATGCAGGAAAATAGTAGGAAAAAAAAAAATGCTTTTTCATACAATGTAAAGAGAAAAAAAATGTACCTATACGTTTCTTTAAAATTTAAAAAAAGTGCAAACTGGTTTTTTACATCTTAGATGAAGAATCAACAAAATTAATGCAATTTTGAGATGCATTTTTTTTCTTTTTTTCTTGTTTTTTCTTTTTTTTTATGAAGTATTTAAAGAAGAGGAAATAAAAACCATTAATTAATTGCGAGTATCACCGTATAAGATTTTATTGTTATGTAAGAATGTTGACAAAAATATGAATAAAAAGAAAACAAACAGAAAATCAAAAATATCTAACATGTGGTTTAAGTAATAGGTGTAAATGGATATAGCAAGAAAAAATGCGTTTTTATAAAATGTAAAGAGAAAAATTTAAACAAATTAAGTGTACCTATGCGAATTTTTAAAATTAAAAGAAAAAAGTGCAAAGCTGGTTTTTAAATCTGAATCAACCTTGACCAAATTGATATTTTGAGATGAATTTTTTTCTTTTCTTTTTTGTTCTGATGAAATATTTAAAGAAGAGGAAAGAAAAAATTATTAGTATTTTAAGATTTTATTGATATGTAAGAATGTAGAACAAAAAAGATGTATTCTTATGTTGTGTTAAAAAAAAAAAAAAAATAAAACAAATTTATTTATATGTTTGAAATAATTATACCCGTATGAACTATGTTCAAGGGTATAATAAATTTGCCATTACGTTTGTGACACCTTAAAGGAGTCGAGCTAGATATAGTGTCAAAGGTATGGATCGGCTCAGAATCGAATTCTGAGTCGATTAAGCCATGTACGTCCGTCCGTCCGTCCGTCCGTCCGTCCGTCCGCACGATAACTCAAAAAATAAAGGAGCTAGGGGGCTGAAATTTTTTTTACGTCACTTTTGCAAAATTGTTAGTTTTGCTATTTAAATCCAACATTTTCGGTCGGCGGGTTCGAGTAGCTGCCATACAACTTCTATCTTTATATAGAAATAACTCAGTATCTATTCAAGCTAGGTTTCTGAAATTTTGCAAATGATGATCATGTTTTATGGCAACAACTTCTGTAAAATTTGGTTGTGCTGGTGCAGCGGGTTCGGGTAGCTGCCATACAACTTCTCCGTTTAAATGAGAATAACTCGGTGTTTATTGAAGCTAGGAATCTGAAATTTAGTAAAGAGGTGTCGAGTTACATGCCAACAACTTTTGTAAAATTTGGTTGGTCTAGAGCAGCCGGTTCAGACTTCTTGCACCTCTTGGAACCTAATGAAGCTAGGCGTCTGAAATTTTGCAAATGATGATCAAGTTTTATGGCAACAACTTTTGTAAAATTTGGTTGTGGTGGTGCGGCGGGTTCGGGTAGCTGCCATACAACTTATCCGGTTAAATGAGAATAACTCAGTGTTTATTGAAGCTAGGAATCTGCAATTTAGTAAAGAAGTGTCGAGTTATATGCCAACAACTTTTGTAAAATTTGTTTGGCCTAGAACAGCCGGTTCAGGCTTCTTGCGCCTCTTGGAAGTTAATAAAGCTAGGCGTCTGAAATCTTGCAAATGATGATCAAGTTTTATGGCAACAACTTCTACAAAATTTGGTTGTGCTGGTGCGACGGGTTCGGGTAGCTGCCATACAAAATCTCTTTTTAAATGAAAAGAACTCAGTGTCCGTCCGCACGATAACTCAAAAAATAGAGGAGCTAGGAGGCTTAAAATTTTTTTACGTCACTTTTGTAAAATTGTTAGTTTTGCTATTTAACTCCAGCATTTTCTGTCCCCGGGTTCGGGTAGCTGCCATACAACGTCTTTCTTTAAATAGAAATAACCCAGTGTCTGTTCAATCTAGGTATCTGAAATTTTGCAAATGATGATCAAGTTTTATGGCAACAACTTCTACAAAATTTGGTTGTGCTGGTGCGACGGGTTCGGGTAGCTGCCATACAAAATCTCTTTTTAAATGAAAAGAACTCAGTGTCCGTCCGCACGATAAATCAAAAAATAAAGGAGCTAGGAGGCTGAAATTTTTTTTACGTCACTCTTGCAAAATTGTTAGTTTTGCTATTTAACTCCAGCATTTCCGGCAGCCGGGTTCGAGTAGCTGCCATACAACTTCTTTCTTTAAATAGAAATAACCCAGTGTCTGTTCAATCTAGGTATGTGAAATTTTGCGAATGATGATCAAGTTTTATGGCAACAACTTCTGCAAAATTTGGTTGTGGTGGTGTGACGGGTTCGGGTAGCTGCCATACAAAATCTCTTTTTAAATGAAAGAACTCAGTGTCCGTCCGTACTATAACTCAAAAAATAGAGGAGCTAGGAGGCTGAACATTTTTTTACGTTACTTTTGTAAAATTGTTAGTTTTGCTATTTAACTCCAGCATTTTCGGCCGCCGGGTTCGAGTAGCTGCCATACAACGTCTTTCTTTAAATGGAAATAACCCAGTGTCTGTTCAATGTAGGTATCTGCAATTTTGCGAATGATGATCAAGTTTTATGGCAACAACTTCTGCAAAATTTGGTTGTGGTGGTGCGACGGGTTCGGGTAGCTGCCATACAACTTCTCTTTTTAAATGAAAATAACTCAGTGTCCGTCCGCACGATAACTCAAAAAATAAAGGAGTTAGGAGGCTGCAATTTTTTTTACGTCACTTTTACAAAATTGTTAGTTTTGCTATTTAACTCCAGCATTTTCGGCCGCCGGGTTCGAGTAGCTGCCATACAACTTCTTTCTTTAAATGGAAATAACCCAGTGTCTATTCAATCTAGGTATCTGAAATTTTGCAAATGATGATCGAGTTTTATGGCAACAACTTCTGTAAAATTTTGTTGTGATGATATGACAGGTTCGGACAGTTGCCATACAACTTCTCTTTTTAAATGAAAATAACTCAGTGTCTATTGAAGCTAGCTATCTGAAATTTAGTGAAAAAGTGTCGAGTTGCATGCCAAAAACTTTTGTAAAATTTGAATGGTCTAAAGCAGCCGGTTCAGGCTTTTTGAATTTCTTGGAACTTAATGAAGCTAGGCGCAATAGATTCGGGTACTTATCATACAACTCCACAATTTACATAAATATATCTCTGTAGTTCGGTACTAAAACTCTGAATGTTTTTAAAAGATGATCAAGTTTTATAGAAACAGGGTATCCCAGAGTTGACACAGTCTACTCTACTGCACTCTTCCTCGTTTTTTATTTAAAAATATTTTACAATTTTATAGAAATCTGTGCTGTTTTAATCTAACATTTTTTCTTTTAAAAGATACATATATACATTATAACAATTTTTAACAGCACATCTGAAATTGTTGTTTAATAAGTGTATAGGACAATTTGATTTAAAGTTATCAATGTTTTGTAATGACGGCAAGTTTCTGCTTAAATCTTCTATTTTATCACTGTCAATGTACTTTTGAAGGAATAGTTTTTTTTGTTCTCCTTTAACATAAATTTTTTCAGCTGACTCTAAATAGTGTTTTAATATGCATTTTATATCTAAATATTCAACTAGACCGTTATTCCATTTAAGTCCATTTATTTTATTTTCGCAATACTGGTTATTATATTTCATATCCGGACTAAGTTCCTCTGAGGGGTACGGTGCTTTGAAGTGATAGACAGTTGAAATTAAACTTCCTTTTTCAAGTATGGCTAATTCTTTTAGGAAATATTGCTTTTCATTTCCTTGTAAAAATTGTAGGTCAACTATGAGAACTCGTTTAACCATGTCGACGGTTTGTGTAGGAATACTCATTAGAATAAATAAATTTACATTTATATTCACTTCGGCAAAAGAGCTTTTCATATAAATATAGGTTAACAGTGATATTTTTAACTAATACAACTATGCTATTTCATCCATTTACAATGATGGTAGCGGGGCCATCATGCTGTGGTAAAACCACTTTTATTCATAATTTAATAAAGTATAAAAAAAAAAAAATACAACCACATATTAATAAAATTATTTGGTGTAATCCAGACAAAAATGCCGTTCCAAAATATTTAAAAGATGTGGAATATAGTAACACTATTCCGGATTTTAATGGCAATAAAGAACCTTTGTTAATTATTATCGATGATATGATGTTAAATTCCCATGATAAGTATGTATGTGATTTATTTACTAGAGGATCACACCATAGAAATTTATCTGTAATATTTGTAACACAAAATGTTTTTCACCAGGGTAAATTTTCAAGAGATATTTCGCTTAACTGTAAATATCTAGTACTTTTCAAAAATCCAAAAGATAAATCGCAGATATTACCTCTAGCTCGCCAAATATATCCCAATCAAATCAAAGCATTTGAAAAAGTATATAATGAAGTGACGTCAGAACCATACGGGTATATATTAATAGATCTTACTCAAGACGTTAATGATATATTTCGATTAAGAAGTGATATATTTGGAAAAGGTTTGTGTTTTTGTACAAGAGATCAATTAGAACAATTTGGCAAAGAATATGAAACGTTTGAAGGTCAACCGTCATATATTGCACCTATTAAAAAGCTCTAAACCGAAATTTCAGAAAGTAATTATAAAACATTGTGACCCTGAAGTAATCAAAACATTTTGTGAAATTGCTTTAAATATTTTAAAAGGTAATTGTAATCTAAGTAAAAAATCAACAACCCAATTACGAAAGTATAAAAAGGAATTGAGATCCCTCATTTGCCGCCAAAAATCTATAAATAATAAAAGAAAAATCATTATTCAACGTGGTGGATTTTTACCTACACTTCTTGGTGCAGTACTATCAGGGATAATCGGAAATTTTATAAAATGAATAATACAACATTTAACAAAATGATTATACTAAAACCCGAGATTTATGAGAAAATGAAACAAAATGCAGACTTTGAATTAAATGAGTTGGATAAAAATATGAAAAAAATATTGTTAAATAAATATCTAACAGACACTCAAAAATGGTATTTATACAGACAAAATTTATTTAAAATAAGAAACAAAAATAGAGTACTTCCTAGAAATAAAGAGGAGAAAGTAAAAATTACGGAAACAAAAGGTACTCAAACTCGTGCAAAACCAATGTATATAGATGCGGAAGCTCAATCGCATTATCCTGAATATAAGAATGTAGGAATACAAGTTGTTCCTGAAGAAGAAGAAGTATATGAAAAAGAAGCTGATGACGAAGTATTTGATGATGAAATTCAGGAAAATGTTTTAACAAAAGCATTGTCAGCTGCTTCAGTTGGAGAACGCCTTAGAAAAAGAAAAGCAATTAGAAATCAAAATGTACAAATTTTTGAAACTGATACAGGGGACATTATAACTGTTCCTTTAGATAGCCCAAGCCCACCAACGAAAAAAGAAAAAACTATAAATAGCAAAGAGTTGAATAATTCATCAAGACGTGTTTTAAGGTCAGCAGTAGGTAATACTCAAACAGAACTTAATTTTCCAATTCGTAAGAATAAATCCGCAAGCTCATGGACAACATACAAGTAAATGATGAATTTTATGTCACTTTACTCAGTGATTCATCTATGAACTATTATCCAGAAAATTCATTATCATCTTTTACAAATAAAATGAATAAATACATGTGTGATTCAAGGTGGAAAGTCGGTATTTCAGAAATGTATGTTAATGATTTCGTTCCAAATGTGTATGGTGAAGAATGGGAAAAAAGTACTCAAATATTTATTAAAGGTATGCAGAAAGATATGATAGGGGTTGGAACATCATATATTCCATACATAGAAAAACAAATGATATGCGACTGGAAAGTTTTTCTACTACCAACACTAATTCAAAATATACGCCCACTTAATAGGTTTACAAGAAAAGAAGTTGAACGACAGTTGATTTGGGGAATTTTTAATTTTATAAACGATGAAGTTCATTATACACAACCAATAAAAGCTGAGGAGATGCCTAAAAATTTAAGTTACACCACAATATGTGTTACTAAGCCTAAAATAGATATAAAAATAAGAGCAAATTACGCTTATACCCTCGAAGGACTTTTGACAACATGTTTCAATCAAGTATCTTTTAAAGTTACAGATTTTAAAAAATATAAATCACGTGTAATAGAAGCTTTCAAAACTTTTATAGATAGTGTACAATTGATTCCCATTAGTAAACCAGATATGTTTTTTATATACACAGATATAATTGAACCGCAAAAACTAGGTGATAAAGATATAAGGTGTTTAAGATCTGTTAACATACAAAATTCTTTCACTGATACTGTAAAAGAATTTAGTAATATTCAATATTGCAATGTGGAGAAATCATTTAATAACATTTCATTACTTTTATGTGATAAATATGGATACAAAATAAACTTTTCCAATAGTTCAATTCCAACAAAAATTGTATTACATTTTAAAAAAGTATAAATAAAAGCGATTTTACAAAACTATATATTATTTTATTTTATTCATTATGGAGAGAGCGTACTACAAATATTATTTAGTTCAATCAGGAAAAGGTCTTGAGGATATTGGTCCTTTGTTACACTCAATTGTACCTTACCAAAGGGGACGAGGGTTAGGGAGCTTTTTCGGTGGTCTTTTTAGATATTTAAAACCAATATTTACGTCTGGAGCTAATATATTTAAAAAAGAGGTTATTAACTCTGGTATTAATGCATTATCTGATATTGCCACAGGGGCAAATGTAAAAGAAGTGGTTCAAGATCGAAGTAAAGAGATAATGAAAAATGTAAGACGAGGTGCAGTTCGGAAACTCAATGAAATGTATGGACAAGGCAAAAGAAAACGAAGAAAATCTATAAAAAGACCTCTCATTAATAATTTAAATTATTTTACGTCGAAGCGACGCAAAGTTAATAACAAAAACAAACAAAAAGATATTTTTGAATAATTATGATTGAATGTATGAAATCAGAGCTTGATATTTTTAAAACACAGCCTATTCAGTCAAGTATTTTACGATCTGAAGAAGTTTCCTATAACCCTATTGCTTCTTTAGATAATCCGTCTGTCATAGAATTTGTTTCACTAGGGCACGGTGATACATATAGAGACTTGTCTTCGACATATCTAAAATTAAAAGTACAAATTTTAAAAAAAGATGGAACTCAATGGAATAAAGATAAAAAAACTGATGGAACACCTATACAACAACCAAGTGTGGTTAATAATATGTTACATTCATTAATAAAACAATGTAATGTTCAACTAAATGGAAAGAATATATCTCCATCAGATGGCAATTATCATTACAGAGCTTATATTGAATCATTGTTAAATTATGGTACGGATGCCGCTACAACGCATTTGGAGTGTGGTGGATGGATGCTAGATAAGCCAAATATAGCAAAAACAGATAATAGTGGTTCAAAAGAACGTCAAAAATTATACCAAAATAGCAATGTAGTGGAACTTATGGGGAAATTACATTTAGATATGTTTAACCAACCTACACTTCTCATAAACAATGTCGATGTTCGAGTTGTCCTAACATTAGAAAAACCAGATTTTTACCTCTTTGCAGATGATACTGATGAATCTCAACTGAAAATTTTAGAAGCCACTTTATTTATGAGACATGTAACAATTAATCCTAGTGTGCTATTAGCACATAATGCTGTATTGGAAAAAACTAATGCCAAATACAATTACAAACGGGTAGAGGTAAAAACTTTTACCATTCCACAGAATAGTTCATCAATATCACTTGATAATGTTTTTATTGGACAGTTGCCAAACACAATCATTGCATGACAGAAAATACAGGTTACTCTGGAAAAAGGTCAAAAAACCCATACAATTTTAAACATTTTGATATTTCACAATTTGTGTTAAACGTAAATGGTGTTCAAATACCTAATTCAGCAATTGAAACCAGATTTTCAGATGAAAATAATTGCTGTACAAGAGCATACAGTACACTTTTTTCAGGAACTGGAATTTACCATAATGATAAAGGTCATCAGATAACAAAAACCATGTTTAGTAATGGGTTTTTCATTCTAGCTTTTGATTTAACTCCAGATTCATCAGGAAATGAAGTGTGTCAAGGTCTACTAAATCAAGGTACAGTTAGAATTGAGGCAAGACTATCAAAACCACTTACATCTACACTGACTGCTATTGTTTATGGAGAATTTGATGCAAGTTTACAAATTGATAAAAACCGAAATATATTCTCAAACCTATAAATAGCATATATAAAAGTAAATTTGAATATTTGACAAAATGTCACTGTCTTGTGCACTTCTGGATGTAACATTTTGTAGTGATGATAATAATACCTTGTTTGCGAAAGATATTTGTATAGTTGGTTTTAAAGAACCTTGTAAAAAGTTTGTAAAAGAGCTCAAGTATAAATTTCCAACTAGGGATTTTATAAATGATAATTTTGATAATTACTCTTTTGGAACTGTGTACAACGATAAAATAAATAAAGAGCTCTGTCAAATACTAGAAAAATTTGATGTTATTATAACAAATAAAAAAATCAAAAAAGAGTTTTTATCTAATTATATTAAAGAAACAACTAAAGTATATGACTTGAATCAATTTGATTGATGAATACCCTAGAGATAAGTGACGTATTAAGATGTAACAAACACACACGTAAATTTTTTAAAGGAGTTTTTGCTCTGGATCAACTCCCCAGAATAATTGAAAAACAAACTTTTTTAATTGTAAACACTGATAAATCAAAAGATCCGGGAACACATTGGTTAGCTATTTTTAAGCCAAAGAATGGCTGTGTTGAATATTTTGATTCGTTTGGTAGAAAACCAGATAAATTAGAAATTTTAAGTTACTTAAAAAATCAATGTATAATTTTTAATAAGAAACAGTTACAAAGTAACTATTCAGATGTTTGTGGGCAATATTGTTGTGTTTATACATGGTATAGATGTTGCGGTTATAGTATGAACGCTTTTTTAAAACAATTTAATAAAGAAAATCATATAGAAAATGACAAAAATATAATAAATACTTTTCACCATATATTTGAAAATTATAATATTTCTCAATCATGTCTTCCTAAGAGATATAACATTTAATAATAAACTTTAGTGTAATTAAAATAATGGAAGAGCAAAGTCCTAGCATTAATTTGTTGCTGAGTTATACATACTTTCTCAACAGAAGTCACACATTAAAAATAGTTGTCGGATTTGACACAGATTTTTTTGAAGTTGCAAGTGTTTTTCATTGGATTGGAATGAAACCAATTATTTTAAAATATCATGAATGGTGTAAATTTTATGACCTATTTCATAAAAAATTTTCCAAGCAGTCAATTAAAAATTCAAAATTATGTTTACAAAGTGGATTAAAATCTACAGTAGGACAGAATCTTAGCATTAACAAAGAGGAAGCTGACGAGTTTTACAGTTTGATTGATTTCCTACATGCAGTAGTTGCATATAATAAAACTGCAGAGCCAAATGTAAAGGAATATGTTAAAAAATACACAAAGACCTGTGAAGAAAAGAATGTTGCAAAGTTGAAAGAAGAGATTTATATTCCGGTTCAAAAATTTAATATACGATGTAATTTTTCTCGACTCTTTTATGAAATACCTGTATTTTTACAAAAAAAAAAAGATATTAAATAAAACAATTTTGTAACTATATAATTTGTTATTTATTTCATTATTTATAAATTAGGTATAATTTGTTATTTTATAAATTTGGTATAATTTCTAAATAATCTGGATCTCCTTCTTCATCACTGATATCCCATTAAAAATCATGCCAAGATCTAAAATAGTAAAAAAAATTCATATAGATCTGTAAAGAAAAGAATGTTACAAGGTTAAAAGTAGAGATTTTTATTCCAGTTCAAAAATTTAATGTATGATGTAATTTTTCTCGGCTCTTTTATGAAATACCTGTGTTTTTACGAAAAAAATTAAATAAATCCATTTTATAACTACATATACATATTAACATTAAGTACATTTAAACATGAATCTGAAAAATAAAGCAACTAAATAAAAGAAATTTATACCTTTTTTGAAATTTATATTTATTTATGAATAATAAAAACTTGTATAACTATAAACCAATTTACATCTTTTATTGGTAATTTGCATATATTTTACCAAACGACTCAGATATATCTATAATATTTAAATTTAAATTTTTATCTTTATATACAAAATGTTCTTTTTCTTTTATTTCTTTTACAAAATCTAAATTCTCAAAAATATCAGAATATTTTTGAGGTACAAATATAATTAAATTGCGGGTCTCAAAGACCCACTTAAGACCATAAATGGTCTTTATTTGCTTAACATTTATTATATGATATAGAGCATCTTGCTCCATATCTTTAGTTTTTAGGAAACTTTTTCTAGTTTCCACATTTTTGTTATTAAAAGCTTCTTTGAAGCTTTTTTTTGTTGGTGGTTCTTCTTCTTGAAGAAGAATGATTTCTTCTTGTTGTTGTTGTTGAAATTGTTGATGTTGTTGCTGTTGTGGTTGTTGTTGTTGTTGTTGATGATGATGATGATGATGTTGTTGTTGATGAAGTGGCTGCGATTCCTGTTGAGTTCTTATTCTTTTCCGTTTAATTGGGGCTAACTCCTGTGTTGGCTCTATTTGCTGAGCGTAGGCGAAAATTTCTGCTGTGTTTTCCATTTTTGCTTCCTTTTTTCTGTATTATTATTATGTTGAGCTCTGTCTTTGAATTGACATATCTTAAGAAAAATTCCACTTTATTTATACTAAATTTTTCTTCTAAAAAATTGTATTATCAATGTTTAGAAATCAAAATCCTTAAGAAAACTAATTAAAAACAAAAAGTTGTAAAGTAAGTTGTTTATTAATGTAATAAATTCTAATTGATAATAATAAAACTATAATTTTTTTATATAACATTTTTCGCAACATTGTTGCATTTAACAGTGTTCTAAATTTAAGAAAAAATCTTTTACATAAATTCCAATTATACTTTTTTATGAAAGAATATTATTTTTTATTTACCTATTCCTAAATTATTTATTTTTATTAGTAAATATTTTTCTATTTTTATTTTTTCTATTACCATTTTTACAACATTTTTACAACATTGTTGCATTTAATAGTGCTCTAAAGTTAAGAAAAAATTTTCTACATAAATTCTTATTACACTTTTTATGAAAGAATATCATATTTACTTATCCATTGATTATGACTATTATCAAAACCTAAATATTTCACATATACTTTATTGCCTTTTCGTTGTAAAATTTTTTCAATTAAATAAGCATTGGGGTCTTTGACACTAGTCAGTTCCTGTTCATAGAAGCCACCACGAACTAATTTATTTTTATAATCTTTTAAACTATATGTAATCGGGTCTGTCTTGTTTTTGAAAGCTATTTTAAAAACTTCAGTTGAATAGTTAGGTTCATATCCTTTTTGAAAAGTACCTTTAGACCTTGCAATTCTAACAAAATCACCAACATTAAATTTTCCCTTATTAAATATTTTAGGGTAATTATAAATTGAACGAAGAATTTGTTTTTCATTTTGTGATGTAACTTGGTTTGGTTTTAACTTAATTGTACTATGTTTTGTGTTATTATATTTTTCAATTAGTTTTGGTAAAAATTCTATCCATTTAAAATTTCCTTGTAAACTAAACTGTTTCCACATAATTGATTTTAATGTTCTGTTAAACCTTTCACAAACACTAGCCTTCATTTCTGAATAAGTATGATAGTGATTTATTTTATAGCTTTTCATTAAATTTTGGAATTTTTTGTTGAAAAATTCTTTTCCCTGGTCAGAATGAATATTTTTTGGAGACTTCCCCTCCCTTTTAAAAATCTTTTCCATACTTTTAACTACGTCATCTGCTGCCTTTGATTTAACTTTTTCGGCATATGCATATTTTGAAAATATATCGATAACAGTTAAGAGAAACTTGTATCCATTATTTGCTTTTTGATAGGCCGACATATCTACAAGATCAATTTCCCATGTATCATTTAACCCTCTTTGAGATATTTTTCGTCTCCGAAATCTACGTCTGACTGGACGATGAATTTCAGATACTATTTGTGCTTTTGACATTATTATTGAAGAGTTAAACTGGAAATGTGAATTTGAATAAAATCAGTAAATATATATATATATATATATATATATATATATATATATATATACTGATATATATATGTAAATAATTTTTTGGCTATATTCTGAAAATTAAAAACGGTAAAATTAAAAGATTTTGTTTAATGCTGTAATTTAATAGTTTAATACAAAATTTTTACAATATACATATTAACAATAATTTTTTTAATTTTTTTCTTTTTGAAGCCATAAGGAACTGAAGTATAATCATCTGCAAAAACTCGTTTTCTGGAATTTATTCGATATGACTTTATTTCAGGAACAGTGATGACTCTGTGATCGTATGTTCGGCGAATACTAGGAAATGTTATATTTATTTGTTGAAAGTTGTTTAATTTTTTAACTAATTGTTTCATAGAGCCAAAATTTATTTCTTGTGAAGCGTTGTAATTTAAACGAATACCTTTCACTTTGCAAACAGTTTTTTCGCATTTGGAGTTGGTACTATATATTTTGTATGCATAGTTCTTTGCACCACCACTAACAAATTCTGTAATATAGCTTCCAATTCCATATTCTTCAAGCTCATCTGTCATATCTCCTATGAAAACTCCAGTTGGAGGGTTATATTCTCCTTCACGTGCTACATATATTATTGAATCTGTATCGTAATACAAAACTCGTTCTTTTAAATTGTCTAAGTAAGAATACAATTTTAAACGAGCTTGTGTGGTAGTGTAAGCAGCTATGCAAACGTTAACTGTTGATAATGATTCAGCTGTTTCTTCTTTGTATTCCCAATTTACCAAAACTGTTTTTTCGTTTATTGGAGTTATTTGATTTACATTCTTCGAAGGATCAGTAAGAATAGTAAATAATTCATAAGGCTCATTTATTATTTCAGTTTTTGATTGATTTTCTCTCTGTCCAAATTTACCCCAGAAAGAGTTTAACATTAACTTAGCTAATGATCTAAGTCCAGGATTTTTTTCTATATCGTTAAACTGTAAATTTATGCCTTCTACTTTCGAAAATTTTTCTAAATATTTGCACTTTTCCTTTGGTGTTTTGCAAAAGCTAGGCCAGCCAGAAGCTTCTTGTTTAATTTTAAGGAACTTGTTCATCATTTCTGTAAAAATTCCTTGTTAAGATGTAAGGGGATTAAATTGTTTAACAGTATACTCCCATACCTCGTATATTTCCACAATTTTGTATCCCTGTTTAACAGCTTCTCTTACTTCATCTATAACCCACGTTCCTAAAATTGACCTACTACGATTGTCATGCGAGCAGTCATCATTATTCATTTCCAAACTACATGTTTGACAGCAGGAAAACATTAGCTTATTATTTTGATTTATAGGCAAAACCGGGTGATAGAGTTTTTCTGGGGGAAGTATCAATGCCTTTATTAATCCTTCAGTATCATTTAAATTTAATTTATTGCATTCAATTTTTCCAACATGAACTTTTGGATGACCCACTGGGAATTTTCCATATTTACACACCCAAGGATATAGTGAGCATATATCTATATACATTATTTTTTCACCAGGCGCACATTTATAATATGTTCTTGTGTTTCCTGTTCTACCGCCATAAAACGCATCACGTGGTTTTAGTGGTATCAAACTTTCGTTCTCCAATTTTGCGAAAAATTCTATGTATTCTTTTGATCTCATTTCGTTTCGAAATTCACACTCCCACTTTTCAATTACTTGATAACCTATAGAGCGTAATTTATTGGCTTTGGATAATGTAGCCTCATAACGTGTTTCATATTTTTTATTATTATTATTTTTGAAACATTTTGGATGGCCATGGTAATAACAGCCATAAAACTCAAATATTTGTTTTGTGTCTGTGCAATATCCGTCAACACGAAGACCAAAAATTACTTTTTCCTTTCCGTTACCACTATGCTGAATTTTTATTTTTCTTCGTTTTTCTTCCCACATTAACCATTTTATGGCAATGATTGACTGGTTTTCTGATAAGCGATATCCTTGTTTAGGTATAAGTCCAATTGTATACGGTTTTAAAAAATTCCTTCTAAAAACCAAATTACACGCTGATGCAATTGTAGTGGCCTCTAAAAATGGCTCAACCTTACATTCTTCCAAAAATAGCTGTCTGAATTTAATACAGGCTGCTGTCAAAATTTTTACGTCATTCATACAATATTCTACAAGTTCCTTTTGGAGGTTAAAAGACTTGTTTTTATTTTCTTCATACCATTCAAGAAATTGTTTTCTTTCTGATGCACTCATTGAATTATAACAGTAATATTTCCGATCGGGTAACTTTCCATTATATTTTATATTATTTTTACGATTAAACATATGAGGAAAATATCCTTTTTTTAAATTTATATCTAAATCAAATGCCTTCGGTAAACTAGATAACGGCATTGGAAAATAGTTTAGTGAATCAATAAATTTCACGTTATCTAACAGCATTAAAATTATCTTTGTTCCCCTCATAATTAGTTTTGGTTTGATGATGGTTTTCTCTAAGATATAGTTTAATAAAAACTGATTATCAAATGCTTGTCCGTTATGTGCAATAACTACAACTTTATGAAATATCTTTCTTTGGTTGAGTATATATTCTAAGAACATTTGTATTGGATTTTGTTTCAACACATGTTGTCGAAGTCCACAAAAATTGCATCTTTCAACATTAGACAATATACAATGCGTGCAACGTTGTTCAAAAATACATAAATCAGGCTGATGTTCAATTATATCCCCTATTGCAACACCTTCATGAAGTTTCTCCCCGATGATATCATCTTGAGTTGTTTCGAGATCGTAGAAAATATATAATATATTTTTAAGTTCAGCTAATTCTTTAGACGGTGTAATAAAGCATTGGTGGTCTGAAGCTACATTTATATTACAGTTTTTACACAAATGTCCATAGCATATATGATTTACATCGGTTCTGTATACTTTAAAGCATTTTGTACAGGAATTTATAAGAGTACAAATAGATTTTTTATTTGTAGATGATGTTGCTTTATGATTATCAAAACAAGTTTGACCTTTAAAACTTCGATTGCATACATCACATTTAATATTTGGAAAATTTACGTCACATGCTGGAGATGATTTACAAAAGAAACACGACTGTTTACATCTGTGAGACAATCTATTGTTATACGGAACATTACATGTTTGGCAAAAGTAATCACAACTAAATGCTGCTGTTAATGATGTAATTACATTGAAGTGACCTTCATCGTCTATCAAATTCAATCTTTTTTCCTTATCTTCTTCACCTTGAAAAATAATTGATTTTCCTTTTCCTCTGAAATCAAAAACTACAATTTGATATTTAGAGAGGTACAGTTGAAATTTTTTGAGCTCACTGATACTAGCTCCTTTTGCTGGGATGCTTACATTTGAATTTCTTATTAGTTGTAATGCTGCTTTCAACTGAAGTTGACCTGTGTCTTTTCGCATTTTACAGTAATCAACTGATTTTTCTATGAATGAGATAGCAACAACTAACGCACGTGGTAAGCATAAATTATCTTTGTTTTTGATTGAAATTATGCCTCTTCTTTTATTACATTCTTCTTCAAAATTGTTGTATCTTTTTCCTCTTCCACTTCCTGCTGGAAGTCGTATATATGTAACATTTATGCAGAACGTATCTGTAGATAATCCTTCGGAGTTGCTTTGAAAAATGTTTGAAATAACTTCCCAAATTTCCGAAATGTCAACATCTTTTGCTTCTTTAAAATTGATCCAGGCTGGACCACGTTCATGAAAACTTTGGCATCCAAAAGTGATACCAATTTTGTCAGTAGGATCACCATTTTCAAGTAAATTGCTGAATAATTCTTCAATACCGGTTTTAATCCAATCTATTGGATCTTTGTTGTCTGGTACTGCATTTATTATAAACTCCAATTTTTTTCCAAAAATGTTGAATCGTTTTACATTCACTGATTTTATTGATTTTATTGTGAATTTTTCTGTATTCATTTTAATTTCTTTTTTTTAATTTCCGATTTTTATTTTATTAAGACAACCAATCGCGAACGTTTCTAATCCTAGAATTTTCACTCTATTAACAATTTTTTAACTTTTTACACAATTTATACATAATGTCTTGCTTGTTACTTTAAAAAAAGCAATTACTCGTAACTTATTTTGAATCGCTTTTATTCCTTTTTTTTTTTTTCAACATTCTTACATAACAATAAAATCTTATACGGTGATACTAAGAATTTTTTTCTTTCATCTTCTTTAAATACTTCATAGAAAAAAGATAACAAGAAGAAATAAAAGGATCTCAAAATTACATCAATTTTGTCAAGGTTGAATCTTTATGTAACATTTAAAAACCAGTTTGCACTTTTTCTTTTAATTTTTTTAAAATTAGTTTTAAAATTTTAAAGAAACGTAGTTACACATCTTTTTGTTCTGTTTTCATTTTTCTCTTTAAATTTTATAAAGTATTTTTTCTTATTCTTTTCATATATGCCTATTACTTAAGCTAAGTATACATCAACAAGAAGTATACCTGTACCACGTTAGATATTTTTGATTTCTTGTTGTTTTCTTTTTATTCATATTTTTTTCTTGAACACAGAATAAATCTGTTTTATTTTTATATTCTTGTTTTCAAAATAGGCGACAAATACAATTAACCTGACTTGATTTTTTTTCTTTTTTTACAAACAAAAAATATCTTACATGACACACCGACAATAATCATTAGTTTTTTTCTTTTAACTTCTTTAAATAGTTAAAGTAGAAAAAAAAAAAAAAAAAACAACACAAATAGTTAGGTACATCTAAAAACGCATAATTTTTTTTCAATGGTTTGATCATTATGTAGACATAAAAACAGGTTTGCACTTTTTCTTTATGAATTTTAAAGATGCGTTGTACCTTTTTAAATTGTTCTATCTTGTACGTTTAAACTTTTTTTTTTGTTTTTTTCCTTTTACATTCACTAACCATTTTTTTGTTTCTACTTTTCATATGCGCCTATTACTTATAACTTAAGCCAAGTATACATCAATAAGAAGTAGACATGTACCACGTTAGATATTTTTGATTTCTTGTTTTTTTTTTTCAACATTCTTACATAACAATTAATTAATGGTTTTTCTTTCCTCTTCTTTAAATACTTCATAAAAAAAAAACGAAAGAAAAAACAACAAATAAAAAAACAACAAACAACAACATCTTAAAATTTGCAAGCATAAAAAAAATATTTTTCTTACTGTTTTTCCATGTTTACCTATTACTTAAAACAAGTATACAATCCTTATAAACAACAAGAGTTGTCTGACGGTCGCCGCCGCCTGTCTGACCTAATTTTACGTCGTTAACCTACTCCTGTCTGACCTAATTACAGTTTGACCTACTTCCGGGTGGCCTTGACCTACTGACCTGTCTGGCCCAAGTGCTTACCTATCTACTCATCTATCCTTAACGGAGCTTCAAATGTACTATGTTTTATTAGACAAATTACAAACTGATTCTTTAGAAAATAGATTCCGCAATTTTACTTTGACGAACTTAACAGAGGGGGTCTTTCTTTACCGACGGATCAGACAAATTATGTTTTATTTCATATGACAGCAATTTTTTAGGAGATTTTACGGGAAACAAATTTAAAAAAAAATTTCTTTGAGCAAAGTAATCAAAAAAGAATACTAATTGAACTGACTTTAAATAGTCTTTGTTTGGGATGAATGACATTGATTTGGAATCGACGTGTAAATGCGGCAATAGTAGCCGCATAATTTTTTTCCAAATAAGTAAAACATTTGCAAATATTTTATTAAATAATTACACAAAACGGGAAATGATATATGTATTAAAATCTAATAGACAAAATCGCAAATTAAAAATATTTCAAAATTAAGAAGGGTTATATAATTTTTTGTGATATTTTTTAATTTCGTGATATTTTGTTAATTTTGAATTTTGAGATATTTTTTTTATTTATTGTTTTTTTATTAATATTTTTGTTTCTACTTCATAAATATTACACTGTTTTTTTTAGAATTGAGGGGATTAGACCTATTGGGAACACCACTTTAAAAAAAACACTCCATATTCCCTACCTCAAAGGTGGTGTGGGAATGGGAATAATTTTTAGATATTATAAATTATTACTTATATACATATTATTTAATTTTTGCTTACTTCACAATAACTTATATTTCAGTTAATAATTTTTTATTTTTAAAATTTAATAAAAATTTTTACTAAGTTAATTTAAAATCAAAACTGTCATTAAAACTTTTTTTGTTACCAGTAGTGTACTATAAAAACACTCTCATTGACTTTCACGAGACTCGAATCTTAAGAACTTTAAGAAGCTTTTAAAATAAAAAATTTAAAGGAAGACAATTTTTTAAATGCATATTTATGAATGAAAATATTATATTTTAAAAAATTTTTCTTTAATGAATTATGTAAAAAAGATGCGACTTTAATTTTCTCTTTGGACCAAATTGAATAAAGTAAATGGTTTTTGTGTTATTTCAAGATTTATAGTCGGCCCCCTATTTTTTTCCATAAGACTGCGTGTAAATTTGTTAAAAGCTGGCCCCTTATTAAGCTTTTACTCTCTGCACTTCATGGCCTGATAATTGATGTGAGTCTCGGTACAGATTAAATATTAAATTAAATAATAGACTATATCGTTTTGTGATATGAAAATATCTGTCCTCTCTTTTCAAAAATCAATCTTTATATTATACTAATTTGGATTTTACCAAATCCATACAAAATTTTATCAAAGGACGGATTAATTATATTAATTTATTGCTTTGTTAAAATTCTATTATTTGGAACAAAAATGCAATAAAATATATTGACCTAGTATCGTTTTACAATATTATTTCCATTTGGTTTGATGGCGCTGACTCTGCAGTAAAATAATAATAATATTAATAAGAATATTATCAAAATATAATTTCATACAAACATGAACCATTTATATAAAAATCATAACGGTTAAAAATCTAAATGAAAGATGTAATTAGTTCTTCTTCTTTAGTAAATACATTATATGAAAGTAAATGTACTTGATGGGCCTCGGTAGCCTAGTGGGTAAGCGCGTATAATATACGCTGTAAACACTAGGGAGTGTGGATTATGCAATGTTACTAATGTTTAATTTACAGTTATGGAAAGCAAATTGTAAATAAGTCAAAATATATTACATCTTATTTATCTTTATTTCTTGCAATTCATTATTATACCAATTTTTAATTTTAAATCTAAATTTTTTGACTTCCCCAAAATTATTTATAATGTTCCTTAAGTTTTCACTGAAAATCTTTCCTTTTGTTTTACAATTCGAATTATATATCGCTAATATCTTTTGAAATTTGCATATCTAATTTAATTCTTATTAGTTTTTCAAAAATTTTACTTATATTCGGTAACAAATTGATAGGTCTATAGATTATAATATCAGATTTATCTTTTCCAGGTTTTTTAATGGGTATGATTTTCGGAATTTTCTTTGTTTTAGGGAAGTAACTATTATTTATCATGTTGCTAAATATTATGCAATAACTTTTTTGTATTTCGTTTGGTAATTTCTTTGAGATAAAATTTAGAATTTTATCCAAGCCTGCAGATTTTATTATTTATTTTTAAAAATATTTCCTTAACTTTTTCTAAATTTGTAAAAATTTTGTAATCTAAGTTTTCGCCTGTTGATTTTCTTACTTCGTTAAATTGTATCATTTTTATTTCTAAGTTTTTTAATTTTTAATTGCTTTTATATTTTCATTACTATATTTTTAACTCTTTTATTGATATCATTATTTTCTGCGTCTCAAAAAATTTTTCTAATATCCGTATTTTATCCGAATTTTCTTTGTTATAAAATTGTTCTCTTGATATTTTCTCAGGTTATTTTTATTAATACTTATTTCATCTAAAAAACTATTTTGGTAATTTTTTAAAGCTATAAGTCACCTATTTTAGAATATTTTTTTCAATTAAATATTTCGTTTATTTTATTAAACATATTTGAACCCGGTTCAATTTTTTCTAATTTTGTTTTCCGTTGTAAATTTATTTCTTTTCTCAAACTTTCTTTAATTAGTTTTTGTACATTATTGATTAACAATTTCGTGATTATTTCTTGATCATTGAAATCTATTATTTTTTAATCTATCTATTATTATTATAAATGAAATATATTATCTATTTTAAATCTATTTTCTCAATTCATTATTTTTCTGATAATGAAATTTTTGTATTTCATTAGTTTAATTATAGTATTAATTTTATACTTAATACTATAATTTTCTTCTTTATTTCTAATTATTTCACATATATTTTTTAATGAAACTATCTATCTGTGTATTATTCAAATTGTAATGATCTGGTATATTAATATTTTTGTGCAGATCTGAAACTTTTCTATTGACTATTTTTTAAATTTATTTTATTATAATTTAATTTATAATGTTGCTCTAATCTTTCCATTACAAAATTTTGTCGGTCCTATTTTTTTATTTTTATAATAATGGCTTTATGGTAACTGTCAAATTCTAAAGTATTTAGGTTTTCTATTTCTATATTATTTATATTATTATTTATTAACTGAAGTCTGTTATCTATTATTGCAATCCCTAAGTAGGAGTTTGTTCTTGGGTAAGTTCTGACTCATGGCGCAGTGGTTAAGTCGCCAACCTTTCAATCGAAACTTGGGTTCAAACACCGGTCAGGTCATAAATAAAAAATATGTAGTACTTTTACATCGTAATATTAGTAATAATAACAATAATAATATTAATAATAATAATAATAATAGTAATAATAATAATAATAATAATAATAATAATAATAATAATAATAATAATAATAATAGTAATAATAATAACAATAATTATAATAATAATAATAATAATAATAATAATAATAGCTGCTACAGTGGAGCCATCTTTGGTTATATCATGCAAGTAAGGTGTTATATACTGCTGCATGTTGTAATTCACGGATGGCGCTGACTCTGTAGTAAAACAATAATAATAATAATAGTAATAATAATTATAATAATAATAATAGTAATAGTAATAAAACAATAACTATAATAATAATAATAATAATAATAATAATAGTAAAAATAATAGTAATAATAATAATAATAATTAATAATAATAATAATAATAGTACAATAATTAAATAGTGTAATAATAGTACAATAATAATATAACACTAATTATATAATAATAATAATAGCTACTACTGTGGGGCTATTTTTGGTTATATCATGCAAGTAAGGTGTTATATACTGCTGCACGTTGTAATCCACTGATGGCGCTGACTCTGCAGTAAAATAATAATAATATTAATAAGAATATTAATACCAATAATAACAGCCGCTACAGTGACAGTGGGGGTTGCCTTCAATAATTACCTCATGTAGTAATATATATACTAGGTGGGTTTAGTCAGTAAGAATCTGACACTACCAAGGTTTAATTCTTGGTGTCTTTGGAAGATTCCCACCTGCCTTAGAAAAAAAAAAAAAGTTGGTTAATTTTCAGTATATAGTCTACTTTTTTACTCTATATCATTTTCATTTATCCAGGAATTTAAACAATTCCCTTTTGTGTTATTATACGGATTTCCCCATATTAATATGTTTTGAGTTAAGATCCCCAGAAATACATAGAAATTTGTGTTTTGATGCTACTCTAATTTTTCAAATATTTTGATCCACTCATTTTTAAAACTTGACATATCATTATTAGAAGTATAAACAAAGAGTATAAATAAATTTTGTCTAAAACTAATTTTTAATCTAATATATGAAATTTCAATATTTTCAATTGTTGTAAAATCATGATTATCATCACTATAATATTTTACATTTTGTTTAATCAATATGGCAGTGCCATTTGGCATTATATGGCATTTGCCTCTTTTCTATAATTTTTTATCATTTTATAACCAATGAAATTCATTTTGTGGTCAGAATTTAATTTTGTTTCACTTAATAACATTATGTCAGAGTCGTGATTCTCTAAAAAATCAGTTAAGTAAATTCGTTTTTGGTGGGATATTAAAGAGTTAATATTTACGGCTATAATTTTTAAATTACTCAAATTTATAATCACAGTTATTGACAAATTTATTATATTATTATTTATTATTTATTATATACCTTATCATTTTCTTCGTTTATTTGTTTTTCAATGCTTACAATTTTATCATTTAGCGTCCTAATACTATTAGAAAGCGACGCCCATGGTTCAATTGATTGTGGTTTTTGTTGAATAGAAACTTGTTTTACCGCTTCTGAATATAACATTGAATTATTGAATTTTTGTTTTTGTTGTTGTTGATATTGATTAAAAATTTGTTTAGTCGCTTCGGCGTATGAATGTTTTTTTCATTGGTTTTTATGTTTTTTACTGTTTGGTATAGATTTTTTTTGTTCATATTATCAATAATATTTTTATAATTATCGCAATTTTTATATGATGCCTGGTGACCAGATTTTTTACATAATATATAGTACAGTTTATCTCTTCTTGTATAATCATGTTCTTGTTGAATACTACATTTGTTTCGACCATGTTTTTGCCTACATTTTACCTACCTATATTTTAATGCACAACTTGTAGCTATATGCCCACATTTTTGGCAGTTTTTGCACTGCATTATATAATACTTTAATATAATATTTTTTTCTTACAATGTTTTCCCATTTTATTATTCTATTCTCAATAGTTTTAATTTATTTTAGATTATTTATATCCGCCCCTGCCGTAATTGAACTATAAATAATGCTGTGTTATAATTATTATTTTTTGAGTGTCTTGTGCTAAATCTTTTTACAGTATCAAACTGAATGTCGTAATTTTCTTTTTTTTCTTTTAAGGCTAATATTTCGTCTAATATAATATTTCGTCCGTCGCGTCCAGGCCTCTTAATATTAATGTTTTTTTTTGTTTTGTTTGGGGGTAAAAGTAAAAAAGTTAATGTTTAGACTTTTTAAATATTTAGTTATTTTTTTTAAATTTTGATATGATTCTTCATAAATTAAAAATTTGCTTTTATTAATTTTTTTTATTTTAAATCCATTAATATTTAATTTTTGTTTAATGTCTCCTTTAACAGCCTCTATATTGTCTTGATATACATTAATCAGTTGTATTTTAGTCTTCTCTTTTCTTACTTCATATCCATCAACTAACATTTCATTATTTGATAAAAAATTTTAAAAAGAACTTACACTTGTGAAGCCACAAATTTTATTTTGTTCACAAAATTAAATTTTGTCCGGCTCTGTTCTAAATTTAATTTTAAAATTAATAAAATTATTGTAAAATATACTGTTAATTTTATAGTTTTAAAGAACAAAAATATCATATGTTCTTTATATAAATGATAATGAAAAAAAAAGTAATACTAGTCAGATAATAACCGGTACTCGGATTGATCAAATCATTAAATTTATATATATAAAAATAAAAAATTAAATTAATAAAATCTTAAGAAAATTAAGAACGGGAAAAATATAACAAACCACATTAAAAAAAAAAACATAAGTGTTTTAATAAGAAGAAATTAAAAGAATTATATATGAATGTGTGGGGTATATAAAAAAAAAATTAGTAGGTAGAAAAAATAGAAAATATAAAGAAGAAATTTTTGATTATATAATAAATATGAAAAAAGTACTGGGTATACTTGGTTTGCCAGTTAGTGGACAAAAAGCAGCGCTTAAAGTTAGGTTACAACAAGCTTTTTTAAAGGAAACTTTGCCAGATGAGGTGCAGCAAATCATTTTGAATTTGGTACAAGAAAGAGGTGGTAGTGGTATTGAAGATGACACCATCACTGAAAACGATAGTAAAGATAGTAATGCTTCATCATCCACAGTAAATGAAAATGTTGATGCTAAATTACAAAAAACATTTTAAAGATGTTGAAGATTCATTGTCATCATTCAGCGGCGATGATAATTATCGAATTACTAAATGGCTACAAAATTTCGAAGATACATCTAACGTACTCAGCTGGTATGATAAAATAAAATTTGTTTATGAGAAAAAAATGATGACCGGCACTGCAAAGTTATTTGTAAGAAGCATTTCAGTAGGGTCATGGCGGGAATTAAAAACGGCTTTGTTGGATGAATTTAATATAACGGTCTCTACAGCCGATGTTCCCACACAGCTACGTAATCGAGGAAAGAGACAGGAAGAGACGCTTCAACAATATATTTTCAAATGGTTGAAATTGTCACGCTTTCAGATATCGATGAAATTGATATCATCCAATACATTATAGACGGTATTCCAGATAGCACAAATAAAGTTTTACTATACAGTGCTAATAATTTATCAGAATTAAAGTTAGCATTAAGAAAATACGACAAAAGTAAGGTACATAATCAACATGCTTTACAAGGTGGTTATCTTGTAAAAGAAAATGTGTCTAAAAAACTGAATCATCAGGTATTTTCGTCAACTGCAACCAAATAATCGCTCAACAAAATTAAAATGCTTCAGCTGCAATGAGTTCGGTCACATAAGCAGTTTTTGCGCGAAACCAAAACGGCATTTTGCAACTTGTTTTCGGAAACCTGGACACAGTGTAGCTGACTGCAATGTGAATAAAACAATTTAAAACGTCGTAGAGCATAATAACTTCTATAAAAATCCTATTAACACTGGCCAGACTAATCAAAATGATTTCGAACATCAAATCGACTAAGAATTTGTAAGTAAAAATAGCCAAAAATATTCCTGCAATTTGAATACACTTTTAGACTCAGGCAGCCCCATAAGTTTTATCAAAGAAAATTATATCCCAGCATCAGTGGTAGGACCTGCAGTGAATAATAAACAATTTTACGGATTAAATGACAGCCCTTTAAAAATAATAGGGATAACAAATTGTAATGTAGTTTTTGAAAATAATTCTGTTTTTTTGAATTTATTTGTTGTAAACGATGAGTATGAAATATCCTATAGTTTTAGATAGAGACTTTTTAAAAAGGAATCACTTAATTTTGACGAAAAATTAAAAATGTTTGGATCATCCGGTTCAGTCCGTTGTAAATGCACTTAAGGCAGATTAAATCCCGAGTGAGTACGATTCTTATGTTTCTCAAATAATGAATATAAATGTTTTGAATGATAAGGCTTCGTCTTTGTGTGCAAATATAAATACTAATATTTCTAATAATATTAGATTTAAGATTACAAAATTAGTTTCTGAAGCGGAAATGTAAAAAAAAATGAATAAATAAACCTGATTTCAATATTAATTTAAAGGGAAAAAATAAGAATATCGAATTAAATATAAAATTAATTAAAAATGAAATATTTCGTGTACACCGCGTAGACTACCATACTCCCATTGAATTGAGTTGAAAAAAATCCTTGACGATCTGTTAGAGCGGAAAGTTATACGCGAAAGTGATTTGGCATACGCTTCTCCGATTCTATTGGTTCTTAAAAAAATTACGAGCTTTGATTATGTGTAGATTACCGCGTATTAAATAAACTAACGGCTCGTGATAATTATCCTCTTGAAATTATCGAGCATTTGTTGGTTAGATTATGCGGTAAACGTTTCTTCACGGTGTTCGATTTAAAGTCAGGTTTTCATCACGTAAATGAAGCCGAAGGTTCAATAAAATATGCGTCCTTCGTTACTCCTTTGGGACAATTTGAGTGTCAAAAGGCATTTTGGAACGAAAAATTTCACTTCTGTTTTTATGAGATATATTAATAACATTTTTAAAAAGTTAGTCACAGAAAACAAATTGCTCATCTACATAGATGTTTTATTAACAGCAACAGAAAATCTTGAAGAATATTTGGAAATTCTTCAAACTGTAGTTGAAAACATGTTAGAATTAAGGTATGATAAGTGCAAATTTGTGTATGAGGAAATTCTCTATCTGGGTTAGACGGTCAATTCAAATGGTATATGACCAATTCAAAATTACTATACCGAAAAACTGCAAAGATGTTCATAGTTTCGTGGGTCTAGGTTCCTATTTCCGTAAATTTATCCCTAATTTTACTGTAATCGCCAAATCTATGTATGATTTAATCAGAAAAGATGCCATTTTCAAATTTTGTTCAGCTGAAATGGAAACTTTTGAAGAATTAAAACACAGAAAATTAGAAACCCCAATACTGGCAATTTATAATCCAGTTGCAGAAACCGAACTTCATTGCGACGCTAGCAGCGTTGGATTTGGTTCAATTCTATTACAACGCAATTTGGTTCAATTCTATTCCATTTTTTCTAAATGGTAGATTTGGAAACCTTATCTATAATTTATGCATTATGCAAGTTTCGTATATATCTGATAGGGCTAAAATTCAAAATTATTACAGATTGCCAATCTCTTAACTTAACTTTGAACAAAAAATTGATTAGCCCAAAAATTCATAGATGAGCGCTAGAAATTCAAATGTATGATTACGCTATCGAACATAGGTCGTCTATTAAAATGTCTCATCTAGACGCGTTAAGTCGCTGCAGTAATGTTCTCGTCTTGGAAAATGAAAGTTTTAAATTTGCTTTGGCGGCAGCGCAACATCGCGACCCGATAATTTCCAAAGTTCCGTCAGAAGTAGAAGAGAAAGATAACCTCATGTATACGCTTGTAAATGGATTAGTTTATAGAAAATTTTAAATTATGTAAAATTACGAACGTATTCATTTTTACATTCATTTGTACGTTCCTAGAGATATGGAAGAAAATGTTATACGAACTCATCACAAGTCAGTTTGTCATTTGGGGGTGGACAAATGTTTTGAATATATCAAGAATACTTATTGGTTCCCGAATATGAAGGACAATATTAGACTTTAAATAGGTAAATGTCTTAAGTGCAGTTATTTTTTACGAATATCGGGTAAAACAGAAGGTAGCTTATACAGTATTCCAAAAGGAAAGAACCATTTAATGTACTTTATGTGGATCACTATGGTCATTTGGCTGGCAAATCGATTCAAACATGTTTTTCTGGTGGTTGACGGATTCACAAAAGTAGTAATAGTAGCGCTTTGGCATGGGAAAATAATTATGCAAATTAGGTCAAAGTAATAGTAGCGCTTTGGCATGGGAAAATAATTATGCAAATTAGGTCAATGACCTTGGGCGTTTACTTTGTTGTTGAGAGCTTTTTTAAGGAATGTTGTAGTGTAAAAAAACAGGTAGCAAATTAGATGTCGTGATTGGCGTTTGCATAATTAGTTTCCGGAAAAGTGTTTGTAAATAATATAGAAGGTCAACTAGATAATGTGGAACAAGTAGATAGTGCAATGACCTAAACAGGTGTGTAGTATTTCTACCGGTTGCATGATTAGTTTCCGGAAAAAGCTTTTGTAAATAATACAAGTAAGTGCAATGATCTTGTTGTGATAGTATATAGTAACATAGATTATTGTAAATAATAAGAATTTATTTTATTTTTTAATAAAAAGCTTTCACGGTCAATCAGTTATTTTAACACAAGAATGCAGTTGTTATTTATGAGATAAATAAAATGCAGATATTGACCTTGATATTGTATCTTATTTTTAAAGTAATTTAAAAAAAATGTATTTATTGATTAATTGTTGTGTTTATTGCAGAAAAAATTTTTAAAGAAAAAATCCAGGTGTTTGAGAAAAATTTATGTTAATGTTAATTGATTTATTATATTAACTACTTTGTATTTTGTAAATAAAAAAGTCAGTTATTCTTAAATTTTTTGCTACTTTGTATAAGTAAATTAAATTTTCTGTTATTGTAGATACAAATTAAAGCATTATAAAATCAAATAGATTTATTGTGTTGCAGAAAAAATTTTTAAAGAAAAAATGCAGGTGTTTGATATGAATTTATGTTAATGTTAATTGAATTATTATATTAACTACTTTGTATTTTGTGGATAAATAAACGTCAACTATTAGTATTTTTACATTGCAAATTTGAAGTGAGTTATGGCTAGCTATAAATGTGCAAAAAAAAAAAAAAAAATTAAAAATAAAAAAGCAAATTAGTTTCATATAATATCGTTTTTATTTACCCAAGAATTGTGATCTTTATCAAAACCTAACCATTTAACAAAAACCTGATTTCCTTTTCTTTTCAATATTTTTTCAACAAGAAAAGTGTCAGGATTTTTGACGCGAGTAAGTTCATACTCGTAAAAAGAACCTGAAATCGGTGTTTTTGTATAATCAAGTAAGTTGTAAGTAATTGGATCTGTCTGTGCGTTTTACTTCTTTAATTGTAAATATTTCTGTTGACCAGTTTGGTTGATAACCTTTTGCAAAGTTTCTTTTGTATTTACTTATGCGTACATAATCTCCAACTTTATATTTTGCTTTCTGATAAAATTTCGGTTGCATGTAAATGTTCTTCAAAATATATTTCTCGTTTGCTTTTGTAACTTTTTTAGGTTGAAGTTTAATTGTCCGATGATATGTTGAGTTGTATTTCTCAATAAGTGAGGGTAAAATAGATATCCATTTATAATTACCCTGAAAACTAAACTGCTTCCACATTGAATTTTTTAAAGTACGGTTAAAACGTTCTACTATGGATGCTTTCATTTCAGAATATGTATGATAATGATTAATTTTTTTTCTTTCCATAAGTTTTCTAAATTCTTTGTTAAAAAATTCTTTACCTTGATCAGATTGAATATTTTTTGGGAGTGTTCCAGCACGTTTGAAAATGTTTTGCATACCAAGTAAAACGTTATTAGCATTTTTAGTTTTAATTGGTTCAGCATAAGCATATTTCGAAAAGATGTCTATTACAATTAATAAATATTTATTTCCTTTGTTATACTTTGCATATGGAATCATTTCTACTAAATCAATTTGTCATGTATCGTTTAAACCTTTCTGATTAAATTTTCTTCGACGAAAGTTTCGTCTGGCTGGTCTATGTATTTCCGATACTATTTGTGCCCGTGACATTATACTTGTACCATTTAATCAGATTTTCCAATTCTATTTTATAATTTTCTATAGAGCAACAGTTACATGTATCCGGTCCAGATGACGAGTTGTCGTAAGCCCAAGGACAAAGAGCAAAATGAGTTCCGTATATTGACGTAAATTTTTCTGTTATTGAAAATTCTTTAATGTATTTATACATGTGAAAAATACGTTGTTTATGCTCATTTAATAACACAGAGGAATATGATTTTAAAAACTCTTCCACTTCTTTTACCTCCATCTTTTAAATTGAGAATAAGTTATACACGTTTTTGCTTTTATATATTTGAAGAGCAAATCTAATTACCTTTCAATGACTTTTAAAACGCGAACCAATAATGATATATTTTAATCATCCATTTACAATGATGGTGGCGGGACCATCTGGATGTGGGAAAACAACATTTGTTTGCAACTTGATCAAAAATATTACTAGATTGATACATCCCAAAATTGAAAAAATAAAATGGTGTAACCCAGAAATTTCTGCGGTTCCAAGAAATATAGATTTCCCTGATATAGATTTTTATGCCGGCATTCCGGAAAAGCTTAGTGAAAATGAAAATAAACCTACTTTAATTGTTTTAGATGATTTAATATTAGATTCAGCAAACAAACAAGTATGTGAACTTTTTACTAAAGGTTCGCACCACCGTAATTTGTCTATTATATTATTAACGCAAAACATTTTTCATCAGGGGAAATTCTCACGAGATATTTCATTAAATTGTAAATATTTGGTACTTTTTAAAAACCCTCGAAATAAATCACAGATTTTTCCTCTAGCTAGACAACTATATCCGGAAAATATAAAAGGCTTCCTGGGGGTATATAATGAATCAACATCAAACCCACATGGTTATATTGTATTAGATTTAACACAAGACATTAGCGATTTGTTTCGAATTAGAACCAACATATTCTCAGAGGAATATTGCGTTTGTTTTTGTGCTACCAAAGATTTAAACAATTGCTTAAAATATGAAACGGTTGAAGAAAAACCGACATATGTTACATGTACTAGAAAAATGCAACAACAAGAATTTTCGTAAAAATATTCTAAAATATTGTGATGATGATATAATAAAAACTATTGCTGAAATTGCAATTAATTGCAATTAATTGCAATTGCAGAAATATTTTCAAAATTTAGCAAATTATTTCAAGATGATAAAAACTTAGATTTATTGGATCAAAAAATGAAAAAAGTTTTATATGATAAAAAATTAAAACCATTGCAAAAATGGTATTTATATCGTCAAAATCTCATTAAATACGGAATTAACAAAAGGCATACAAAAAAATTACCAGAAAAGTTAAATAATGTTACATTTAATACAGGTACTCAAACAAAATTCTTTTCTAAGCGAAATGCATATACAGAAACTGAATTACCTAAATACAAATCAACGTCAACACAAACTAAATTTGTACCATTAGTTACTGATGATGTGTTTGAATATGACCCTAAAAAAGAACATTCAAATATGGATGTTGATTTAACAAATTACGATTTAGATGATGAAAATTCATTTAAAAAATTAGCTCAAACTGAAATGTTGAAAGATGAAAAATTAGTCGAAAGACCACCTCTAAGCTCTGATTATCGAATGTTTGAAACACCAAGTGGTGATGTAATTACCGTTGCTGTACCATCTCCTGAAAAAAAGAAGACACTAAGATCGGCTGGTAGTTCAATTTCCTCAACTATACTTTCACAGTTTCCTGAAACAAAAAAACGAAAACTAAAACCTTTACTAAGAAGTCCAAAACTAAGAACTTCATCAACACCGGAGTGGACAACATATAAATAGTACAACATTTTATGTTTTAGAAGAAGTTAACAAAGATGGATAGTCAAGATGACTTCTATGTAACATTGTTTAGTAATGATAATCTAAAACTGTTTCCAGACAACACTTTAGCTTCATTCGAAAATAAATTACCTATTCACTTTGATTTAAGAAATGGTAATTGGAAAGTTGGTCTTTCAGAAATTTATCTGAACGATTTCCAACAAACAGAACAATTTAACAAAGAGAATTGTGCTTTTATTAATATTGGACAGTATAATGTTTATATAAAAAACATTGAAAAACCTCTTGAAAAAATCAAAGTAACCAAATCTATAGGCTACACATATTATTCATATAACGATTCGGAATTACATTTAGATGATTGGAAGTTTAATTTTTTGCCAACGCTTATTAAAAATATAACTCCTAATCCCGGATTTACTCGAAACCAAGTTTTTACTGAATTTTTTAATGAAGTTTTGACATATATTTCTAATCCTAAAAATTGAAAAAAAGTGTCATTTAAAAAAGTGTCAGAATCTAACCGAGGGGACTTAATTCGAATATCGCAGACTTTTGATGAAGATAGTTTTTATATAAAAGTTAATCAGAGTTATAATGTAAAAACATTATTAACTGAATTATTTCAACAGAAAAAAAATATAAAAAATTTCAAAACAAAATTACCTGAACTATTCAAATTAGCTGTTGCTAAAAATAAAGATGAATTGAATGGAATGGTGTTGATTTATTCAGATATAGTTCAATCTTCTGTTTTTGGAAGTAGCAAAGTTCGGGCGTTGAGAGCTATCAACATAGAAAATTGTAGAATACCTACAAATACTGAATTTAAAAACGTCCATTACATACCTATAGAAAAAAATATTTTTGAAACAATAGCAATTAAAATTTGCAATCAATACGGTGATGGAATAAATTTTGTTTCCAGTTACTATCCAACAAAAATTGTATTACACTTTAAAAAGCATTGATTCCCCAAAAACAATATAAATACTACTACTCAAATATGATATCCTATCAAACATGGAAAGAGCTTACGTGAGATATTATTCCTCTCAGGTAGGAGGGGGAATCAACGATATTGGGCCTTTATTACAATTTTATCCAGCTATACAAAAAGGTCGTGGTTTTGGAAATATATTCGGAAGTTTAATTCGTTACTTAAAGCCAGTTTTTACATCAGGTTGGGACTTAATTAAAAAAGAGGCTGTAAACACAAGTAAAAATATTTTTAATGATATAGCATCTGGTGCAAACATAAAAGAAGCTGTAATTGATCAAAGTAAAGGCGGTATAAAAAATTTACGGAAATCAGTAGTTAACCAACTGCATTCGATGTATGGTGGAAGACAAAGAACTATAAAAAGACAAAGAGCTATTAAAAGACAAACAGTTTCTAAAAAGACACATTTGAAGTCGAAACGACGAAAAAAGCAAAGTAAAACATCCGACATATTCAACTAAAAATGGAATGTATGAAATCTGAACTTGATCTTTTTGCGTCATTACCCGTACAAACAAGTATTTTGCGTTCAGAAGAGGTAGCATACAATCCTTTAGCATCTTTAGAGGCATCACCGTCAACTATTGAATTTGTTTCCCTTGGAAATGGAGATACATATCGAGATTTATCCTCCACCTATATAAAATTTAAAGTTCAAATATTAAAAAAAGATGGATCAGTTTGGAGTGCAAATGATAAAGTAGGAACCGGAACTGAAGCAAGACCAGCTCCGCAGCCCAGTGTTGTAAATAATTTATTACACTCTTTAATTAAACAATGTAATGTAACTCTAAACGGAAAAAACATCACTCCTTCAGACTCCTTATACCATTATAAAGCATACTTAACTACTTTACTAAATTATGGTACAGATTCCAGTCAAACACATTTGGAAGCATCTGGTTGGGAATTGGATAAACCAAATGTAAATGATTTTAGTAATTCTGGTTCTAAATCAAGACAAAAATCATACAACAATTCTACTGTAGTAGAATTAATGGGAAAATTACATGTAGATTTCTTCAATACTCCTAAATTACTTTTAAATAATGTTGACATTCGAATTGCTTTAGCCCTAGAAAAACAGGATTTTTTTATTTTCTTTAACGATGCCGATGAAAGCTATTTAAAAATTCTCGAAGCTACGTTATACATGAAACATTTAACAATTAATCCTAGTATATTGATAGCACATAATACTGTATTGGAAAAGGCTAACGCGAAATATTTTTATACCAGAAGTGAAATCAAAACATTTACAATTCCAGCTAACACATCTAACATATCATTGGATAATATATTTATAGGGCAAATACCAAAAGCTCTAGTATTTTCTATGGTTAATAATGAAAACTTCAATGGTAAGAGATCAAAAAATCCATACCATTTCGACCATCAAAATCTCACACAATTTCAATTATATGTGAATGGAGTGCCTACACCAAACTCTGCAATTGAAACAAGTTTTACACCGAATAATTCTTGTAATTCTCGAGCATATTTAACATTATTTAGCGGAACAGGTATACATCATTCTGATAGAGGACATCAAATTTCAAAAGAATTATTTTCAAAAGGTTATACAATTCTGGCTTTTGATTTATCACCAGACGGCTCGGGAACAGATACATGTCAGAGTTTATTAAACCAGGGAGTAGTAAAGATTGAAGCAAGACTCAGCTCTCCATTAACTTCAACATTAACTTGTATTGTATTTGCAGAATTCGATGCTAATATCGAAATTGATAAAAATCGTAACGTCTACGTGAACATATAAAAGGAAGTTTAGCGAACCATCTCTATTCATTTCACAATGACATGTGCTCTAGTAGATTTATCGTTCTGTACGGGCGATAACAATACAATATTTGTAAAAAATATTGCTGTGGCTGGTATTAAAGAAAAATGTAAAACTATTGTAAAAGAATTAAAGTATAAATTTCCTGTCAGAGATTTGAAAAAAACAGATATTGAGAATTACTCTTTTGGACATATCGATAACGAAAAAGTAACTAATAACTTAATAAATTTGCTTGAAAAATTCGATATAGTCTTAACAAATGGAAAACTTAAAGCAGAATTTTTAACAACATTTGTACGAGGAAATACTCGACTAATTGATATTTCCCGTTTGCAAGAAAATGAATACACTTCAGATTTCAAAGGTTCTGAAATGTAATAAGTTAACACATAAAATATTTAGAGGCGTTTATGCTCTTGATAAATTACCAAAACAAGTTTCAAAACCTAGTATTTTGGTGGTAAATACCGATAATTCTAATGAAAAGGGAACACATTGGTTAGCAATATTTGTTCCAGTTCAAGGGTGTGCAGAATATTTTGATTCATTTGGAAATCCCCCGTTTCACAATGAGATTATAAAATTTCTACAAAATCAATCAACATGTTTTGTTTTCAACAATAAGCGTTTACAAAGTAATTTAACATCTGTTTGCGGACATTATTGTTGTGTATATCTATGGATGCGAAGTTCCTGTAAAAGCATAAAATATTTTCTTAATTTATTCGACACATCATCCCCACTTAAAAACGATAAAAAAATACAAAGAATATTTCGAAAAATTTTTAAAAAATGAGGGAGAAAAAATATAAATACAAAATTCTAAAATAGAATTCATCAGTTAAAACAAGAAAAATGGAGCAATCAACAAATTCGGAAGTCATTGAAAAACAAAAAAGTGAACCTCCGCAAAATCTTTTGTTAAGCTATATCTATTATTTGGATAAAAAACAAACAACAAAAATACAAATTGGATTTAATGTTGAAAATTTTGCTGCAACAATAATTTTCCAACGTCATCAAAAAGTCATTTGTGAGATGAATTATTTGGCGTGGTATGCCTTTTATCAAGATTTTACTAACAACCAACATAAATTAAATTCAAAAGGATTTGCGCTAACATTTAATCATACCGGGAAAACTAAAAAAATTACATTGCAGTTAGATGAGTACACCCGCTTTTGTCTTATGTTAGACTTTATACAAGCAGTGATGTCATATAACAACGGAGCTGAACTTAATATAAGAGAATATGTATTCAAATATTTTGAGAGATGTATTGAAAAGAATAAACTAAGATTGGAACAAGAAGATTTCTACATTCCAATGAGTTTACACATAGCTCAGTGTAATTATTCCAGACTATTTTATGAAATACCTATGTTTTTGTCAGAAAAATTATCTTGGTCAACAATAAATAAAACAAATATTTTTTAAAACCAATTATTTTCTTTTATTAAATACATATATAAATTCATACAATTTTTTACAGCACATCTTTTTAAATTTTCAGTAATGTTATGGTGAGGGCAAATGGTTGTGAAATTCTTTAGTTTCTGAAGAGATGGAATGTCATTATCTAAGTTGATAACTTCTACTGAACTCGAAACAAATTTATCTAAAAATTCCTTTTTCTGGTACCCCTTTACGTAAACGACGTCGAATGAATTTAAATGTTCCTTTAAGGTATTTTTAATTGCTGAATATTCTATAAAGCCATCATCCCAGTCAAGACCATTTATTTGTGTTTTATTGAATTCATTTTGTTGTTTAACATCAGTATTTAACTCTTCGAACGAATAAGGTGCTTTAAACATAAATAGCATTGGTATCAGTGACCCATCAGCTATCAAAGCAAATTCCTTCAAGAAATATTGCTTTTTATTTCCAACAGTAAATTGTAAATCTGCTACTGCCTTCCTGCTGCTCATTTTGTACCTGACTATTTTAAAATAGCTTGAAATCCTATAATTTATAACTAATACGATTTAAAAAGAGTGGAAAAAAAAAGGGGAAGGGAGCCTTTAGCAGTAGCATAAACCGATACCGGACCCTCAAAGACAGATACCGGACATCCGGGGACCCCATCCAGAATCAAGAAAAGGGGCGCCTGATTCAGGCCCCGCTTTAAAGGGACCGAACCTCAGGGGACCGGATATCGACTCTCCAGAAACAAGGGTTGATTTAAATGGATTAACCTGGAAAAAAAAAAAACGTGCAAAGAGTTACAAAAATCTTGCTGACTAATATTTTAACTCCTCTACATAGTGATTTTTATATTGGTAGCTACAAAGTATTTTAAATCTTAGACATAGTTTAGAGAATATACAGTCATTAATTATTAATGAAAATGCAAAAATATAATTTGAATATTTTAGAAAGTATTATGTATGATGCAAAATATTATGTATGTTGCATAAAAAGTATAAATTGATTTAAGTTTTTAAATTATTTTTAATTAATAATGGAAGTACAGGAGCCGTTTGAAGAAATAATTGGAAAATGCGATATTTTCCAATTAGAAAGAACATTAACATTCAATTACGAAATTGAATTTAAGGACCTTTATAGAGGAGCAGCAAGTAGCAGTGATAATGGCTCAAAATTGTTATGTACAGAAAAGATGCCAAGTGAGCACGACTTGGATGTGCTTACCAGACTTATTTGCAAGAAGAAGATGCCTGCTGAGACCGACCTAAAATTAAAATAATAATAAAAAAGGTAATCTGAAAAAAAAAGGTAATCTGGAAGAAATTAAAAATTTTATAAATTTAATTAAATAAAATCTGAAAAGTTGAAAAATTTAAATAAAAAAAAGAAAATATTTCATTTGTAAATTTTTTATTTAACTTAAAATCTGAAAAGTTGAAAAATTTAAATAAAAAGAAGAAAATATTTCATTTGTAAATTTTTTATTTACCTTTTTTTTTATTTATACTATTTTTCTTGCGAGTCTATACTCGTTTTTGGAATTAACTCAAACAGAGCCATATTCCACCTATTAGGATCCCGTCCAAAAAATTTGAAATTAAAGCCCTTGCTGTTCAGTTGATTTAGTTCTTTCTCCGACACAACTTTTTTGGAGAACCGCTCCGGCATAAAAAAAGTAATGCTGTTAGTTGAATCTTCCATTGGGCATGTTACCTTACATAGAACCACCCGTTGACCTCTTTTGGTCTTTAGGAATTTCCATTCTTCTACCTCGTACATCACATCCTTCACCAGAGCATCTATCGTTTTGTAGCTCTCTTGTTCCCCTTTTCCGATTTTTATGAGATTGTCTACAAATTCCTAAATGAAAATAAAATATAAAAAATATATAGGATAATTTTGAAAAATTTTGAAAAAAAAAGATTAAATTTTTTTAAAATTTAAAAATTACTTACCATTACTTCTTTTGGTACTGCTACTAGTACTGTTATTTAAACTAAGTTTTGTGTAGAACTCAATTGATAGAAATAAAAGTTTTGTCTTTTCTTTTATACTTTTTTACTACGATAGTTTAAATTACTTTAATAAATACCATCAAATTATTTAACAAGGAACTAAACATATGAGGAAATTTAAACCCTCCTAAATTGTTTTGTTAGAACACGACTTTTTGGCACGACGGAATTTATTTCCATTCAAATTCCTTTGTTAGAATAATAAATCTTTTTTTAAACAACTCAAAAGCTCTTTTCAATAATAAATTCCATTAACTATTTAACAAGGAACTAAACATATAAGGAAATTTAAAACACTCCTAAATTCCTTTGTTAGAAGAATAAATCTCTTTCTTCTACCAGGAAATTTTAAAATAAATTTAACATAAAATCATTTCCTAGAACACTCCTTAAATTAACTAATTCTTCTAAATTAATTCCTTTGTCTAATAAACATTTAGTGATATAAAAATACATGCTCAAAATGTTTTAATTTATTTTTTTGGTCCACCGCTAACGAATTCTTTTATGTAGCTGTCAGATCCAAATGATTCTAGTTCATTAGTCATATCTCCGATAAAATTGCCTATGACAGGTTCATATTCACCTTCTTTTGACACATATATGACGGAATCAGTGTCATAATATAAAACTCGTTCTTGTAAATTTTCCAAATATTCATACAATTTTAAACGAGCCTGTGCAGTTGTATAACTTGCAATACATACGTTCACTGTACGCAATGAATCTAAATCTTCATTTTTATATTTCCAGTTAACTAAAACCGTGTCAGAATTGATAATCATTATGTGCAATACATCTTTGCTTGGATTTGTCAATATAGAATAAAAAGTAGCTGGACTTTTTATTATTTGCGTTTTTGTCTGATTTTCTCGTTGACCAAATTTTCCCCAGAAAGAGTTCAATATAAGCTTACTGTATGATCTTTTTCCAGGGTTTTTGTAAATATTTTCTGTATCAAGTTTAATATTTTCTTGTTGGAAAAATTGTTCCAAATAATTTTGTTTTAATTCTTCTGTGTTGCAATCTTTAGGCCATCCAGAAGCTTCCTGTTTAGTTTTAAGAAATTTGTCCATCATCTCTGTAAATAATCCAGGTTCACAGTTGTCTTTGTTATATTGTTGTACCTTATAACGCCAAATTTCATGAAATTCAAATATTTTATACCCCTTTTTTACAGCTTTTACTACTTCGTCTATAACCCAAGTTCCTGTCAGAGTTCTTTCTTTATCAGAATGAAGGCATTCATCTTGATATGTTTCAAGGCTGCAAGTGAAACAAAGCGTAAACATTAATTTATTATTTTGTTTTATTGGAAGAACAGGGTGAATCAAATCAGTTGGTGGAAGAATATCACATTTTATTAAACCATTAGTATTTTCTAAGTCAACTTTAGAACATATTTCATGGCCCACTAAAACTTCAGGATGTCCTACTGGAAATTTCCCATATTTGCACACATAGGGATATAATGAGCAAATATCTATGTATTTTATTTTTTCATTTTCTTTTGCTTTGTAATACATAAAAGTGTTTCCAGTTCTACCTCCATAAAAAGCATCTCGTAGTTCTAAAGGAACGTTTTTTAAAAGGGGGTGATTTATAAGATATGACATCTCATCTTCTTTTTCTATCAATTGTTCTCTAAAATCACATTCCCACATTTCGATCACTTGATATCCAAATGATTTTAATCGTTCTGTTCTTGTTATGGTATTTTCAAATCTGATATCAAGAGTATCATGTTTGTTCCCTTGTATTGATTCATTCCTCTTATATGGAAAACATTTTGGATGGCCATGAAAATAGCACCCATGGAATTGAAAAATTTGTTTTGTTTCTGAACAAAAACCATCTACTTTTATATTTTTTATAATTGCTTCTTTTTTCTTTGCTGCATGTTGAATATTAATCTTTCTTTGATCCTCTTCCCAAATTAGCCATTGAAGAGCAATTTTTGATTGATTGTCTGCAAATCTGTAACCTTTTTTGGGTATCAATCCTATAGTTTCCGGTTTCAAAAAATTTCTTCGAAAAACTAAATTGCATGCTGAAGCAATGGTTGTAGCCTCAGTGAAAGGACATACATTATTTTCTTCCAATAGGAGTTTTCTAAATTTAATGCAGGCTTCAGTTAAAATATGTACATCATTTTTGCAATATTCTATCAAATCACGTTTCATATTGAACTCGGTATTTTTGCTTTGTTCATACCAATCAATAAACATTTTTCGATTTTCTTCTGTCATTGTATCAGGACTATAGTAGTGCATAAGTGGTATTGGCTCAACATAATTTATATTTTCTGATGTATTGAACAAATGAGGAAAATAACCTTTTTTTAAATCAGTTGATAAATCGAAAGCTTTAGGAAGTTGTGATAGTGGCATTGCAAAATAATTCATAGAATCTAAAAACCTTATATTTTTAATCTGCATCTGAATAATTTTTGTACCCCTCATGATTAATTTTGGCTCTATCTCACTTTTATGCAGCAATTCATTTAAAATAAACTGGTGATCAAAACTTTGTCCATTATGAGCTATTACAACAACTTGTTTAAATTTTTTAGCCATTTTAAAAATGTAATCAACTAAATTTGGAATTACATTTGTGTCAAAAACTGTTGTTCTAAAACCACATTTAGAACAAAAATGTAACTTCTCTTCTTTTATGCAATGATGACATCTTATACTAAGAACACATAAATTAGGTTCATGTAGTTTAATATCTTCATTATTGTTTTTAACTAGCGTTTTTTCTTGCATTGTTTCTAGATCGTAAAAGATAAACACAAAATCATTAATTTTTGGTTTGCTCTTATCTACAATAATATAACAAAAATGATTTTTTTCTACACTTTTGTTACAATTTTTACAAAAAACAGTATCACATTTATGTGGTGAATCAATCTTTCTAAAATATGTTTTAAAACAAATTAAGCATTTGTGAAATTTTTGACATGTAGTAACTGTTTTATGATTTTCAAAACATTTTCCACCTCGGAATGATCGTTTGCAATAGTTGCATGTAATAGTTGTATGTATATTATTACATGCAGGAGACTGTCGACAACAAATACAGATACCTTCACAATTATGATAATTTGCGTAACCTACATTACATTTTTTACAGTAATGGTTAATGCAAAAAACCGCTGTCAGCGAAATAATAACGTTAAAGTGATTTTCGTAATATAATAAATTAATTCTTTTGCCATCGTTTTTACCTTCAAAAATTATATTTTTGTTATTAGCATAATCGTAAACAACGATGTTATATTCATCCCCATAATAATCCTGTATTTTTTTAAGTTCAGATATTCCTGCACTTTGCGTTATATTTAATTTTGTTTTTACCATCAGCTCTAATGCTAGATTTTTCTGCATCTTCTGTGTATCTTGGCGAATTTTTTTATAATTCATGTCACCATCTATAAAAGCTTTTCCTACTACAATAGCTCGGAGTAAGCAAAGATTATCATTATTTTTAATGACAACAATGCCTTTTCGTTTTAAACTTTCTTCATTGAAAGTAATATAATTTCTCCCTCGTCCACTTCCAGAAGGCAACCGTACAGTTGTAGTTGTTAGTTGAAAAGAATCAGTATTCAGGCCCTCCGAATTACTTTGGAATATTTTACTTATTAGTTCCCAAATATCTTCAAACTTCACTGAACTTGCAAGCTTAAAATTCATCCAACCTGGAGTTCTCTGTTGAAAGTTATCAGCAAAAAATACTATACCAATGAGATCATTCGGTTCAACGTTTTCCACCGAATATATAACTATTTGATTAATGGCTTCTTTAGTATATGCCAATATATCTTCTTCATTTGGAGCTTTTCTTATTTTGAATGTAATTTTTCTCGACATAACTCCAAACTTTTTCAAAAACTGACTTTTTTCTTCTATAATTATGAATTTGGAAGACTCCTCTAAATATTTCTCTAATATTTGTTTCTTGGCCATTTTTCTCAGTATTGATTTGGTATGTTTATACGACTTTTTTTTTGTTAATGATAATATATAACTAATTAACCATGTTTTTATACCAATATTAAAAGGGATAGGAAATTTTCCCTGTATTTTTTGCGCTAATATTATGTTACAATACCTGGTTGACCGTGAAAGCTTTTTATTGAAAAAATAAGATACATTTTTATTATTTAAAATAACCTATATGTTACTATACTATCATAACAAGATCATTGCACTTACTTATCCTACATTATCTCGTTTACCTTCTATATTATTTACAAAAGCTTTTTCCGGAAACTAATTATGCAACCGGTAACAAATACTAGATATTATAACACCTGTTTAGATCATTGCACTTACTTGTTCTACATTATTTAGTTTACCTTTCAATATTATTTCCAAACACACTTAGTAAAAGCTTTTTATTAAAAAATAAAATAAATTCTTGCATATTATTTATATAGTCTATGTTATTATAGTACAACACCTGTTTAGGTCATTGCACTATCTACTTGTTCCACATTATCTAGTTGACCTTCTATATTATTTACAAACACTTTTCCGGAAACTAATTATGCAAACGCCAATCACGACATCTAATTTGCTACCTGTTTTTTTACACTACAACATTCCTTAAAAAAGCTCTCAACAACAAAGTAAACGCCCAAGGTCATTGACCTAATTTGCATAATTATTTTCCCATGCCAAAGCGCTACTATTACTTTGACCTAATTTGCATAATTATTTTCCCATGCCAAAGCGCTACTATTACTACTCACAAAATTTGTAAAATTCTATGCCGTAAAGACCACCGTCTGTTTAGAAAACTATTTTGTTACCTATAGTAAACCTGAAAAAGTCGTTTCAGATCGCGGCACATGTTTTACATCCCAAGATTTTTTTAACTTCCTTGGCCAGAACAATGTCCAACATATCAAAATAGCAACTTTATCGCCTCAAAGTAAAGGTCAAGTAGAGCGCGTTAATCGCTTATAAGCGTCAATGTTATCTAAGGGGATCGATGTTACCTCAACTCAAAATTGGCACATAAGTTTGCCAAAGATTGAATTTGCGCTAAACAATACTGTAAACCGATTTACTGGATTTTCGCCTAGTATGTTGTTGTTTGGCATAAACCAAAAAGATGAAACCAGTGATAAAATTTTGTAACGTTTAGGTATCCGAAAAGAAAATAATATTCGCGATTTAAAACTCATACGAGAGCAAGCTTCAGAAAACATAGTTCGGAAATAAAATTATAATAATGAGTATTATGATAAGAGACATAAAGATTCAACAATCTAAAAAGTAGGTGACTTTGTGATGATCAAAAATGTAGTAACGACCGGTGGTATCAATAAATTATTACCAAAATATGGCGGTCCTTATAAAGTAATCAAAATCTTAGGAAATGATAGATACTTAATAAATTATATTCGTGGCATGCAACTGTCAAGAATTCCATATTCAGGAGTATGTTCTCCGGCAAATATGAAGCCTTATTATACTTCGGGAATCCAATTCATTACGCTTATTAGTTTGGTACATATACCTATGAATTTTTATTACCTCACTAAGAAATAAACATTTATATAATATGTAAATATGAATTGTTACGTTGGTTTACGTAAACTCAAGAAAAAATTATGTATAAATTTTTCTTTATATACTTATGTGTGTAAGGTTAAATTAGAATGATTGAAGAAGAAAAATAATTGTTATTGATAACGAGTCCTTATGTTGCATTTTCTGGTATAAAATCAGTTTTATCCTAATGATTTATCATAACAAAACAGAAAATAATTTAAATTGATGTTTTTTTGAAGATAAGAGATAGCCAAGTTGTTTATAACCCGTATTTATTTTGTTTATATGCATATGTGTTTAATGTGCATCTATATTGTTAATTAATATAAAAAAAAAAATAAAATAAAACCCATAATCGGGGTCGATTATAAGTCAGGTTAGTCGCGTTGTAGTCTCAAATTTTATTTTGTTCACAAAATGAAATTTAGTCCGGCTCTGTTCTAAATTTAATTTTAAAGTTAATAAATTATTGCAAAATATACTGTTAATGTTATTTAAGTTTTAAAGAAAAAAAACATCATATGTTTTTATATAAATGATAATGAAAAAAAAGTAATACTAGTCAGTACATAACCCACACTCGAATCAATCAAATCATTAAATTTATATATGTATAAAAAAAAATTTAAAAAGAAGAAAACTAAGAACGGAAAAAATATAATAAATAAAACTTAAAAAAAAATAAGGAAGAGTGCAGCAGAGTAGACTGTGTCAACTATGGGATACCCGTATGAACGTAATATATCCTCTTTCCATAAAACTGGATCATCTTTTAAAAACTTTCAGATGTTTTAGTACCGACGTTAACTACAGAGATATATTTATGTAAATTGTGGAGTTGTATGACAGCTACCCGAATCTATTGCACAAGCCTGTCAATTTGAAATCTATTTTCATTCCCTAACTCAACTTCCTCTGACCAGGCAGTACATTATTACTAAAGGTCGTATAACCTATTGTTTGGTCAAAAAAAGGAGGTGGTCTTTAGTGGGTTAAAGTCCTACACACTCATAGAAAACTTGTGCTCGTTTTCACACTTCTATAGTATCTTTCGATGATTCCCACCTACCCTCGCAAAACACAAAAAAAAAAAGAAGCACAATCAAATTTTACAGAAGTTGTTGTCATAAAACTTGATCATCATTTATAAGATTTTAGACGCCTAGCTTCATTAAGTTCCAAGAAATGCAATTAGACTGAATCGCTGCTCTAGAAAAACCAAATTTTACAAAAGTTGTTGACATGTAACTCGATACCTCTTTACTAAATTTCAGATTCCTACCTTCAGTAGATACTAAGTTATTTTCATTTAAAAAAAAAGTTGTATGGTAGCTAGCCGAACCCGTCGTACCATCACAACCAAATTTCACAGAAGTTGTTGCCATAAAACATGATCATTATTTGCAAAATAGATACCTAGCTTGAATAAATACTGAGTTATTTCCATTTAAAGCAAGAAGCTGTATGGCAGCTACTCGAATCCGGCGGACGAAAATGCTGGATTTAAATTGCAAAACTAACAATTTTGCAAAAGTGACGTAAAAAAAATTCCAGCCTTCTAGTTCCTTTATTTTTTGAGTTATCGTGCGGACAGATGTATGTCCATGGCTTAATCGACTCAGAATGCGATTCTGAACCGATCTATACCTTTGACACTAAATCTAGCTCGACTCCGTTAAGATCACACAAACGTAATGGCAAATTTATTATACCCTTGAACATAGTTAACATAAGTGTTTTAATAAGAAGAAATTAAAAGAATTATATCTAAAAGGAGAAAAAAATTACCTACACTTGTCTTTTGCAATTCTCTAATTTTTAATTCCAGTTCCGAAATTTTTACTTTTAAAATGTCATTTTCCTTTTCTAAGTTTCTATTTACTTGCCTATTTTTATGGCCAGTTTTATTTTTTTGTTTACCCATTTTTTTTATGAATTTTATTTCTAATAATTTAGAATTTCTAAAATTCTTCACATTTTAAATGAATTTATTATTGTTCGAGTTCATATAATTATTATTTTAAAAACAATAATAATAAGAAAAAGACAAAAAAAATTTTTTGTTTTCTTTTTTTTTTTCTTCTTTTTGTAATTTTTATTTTTTGATAATTGCAATACGATATGCATTGCTTCGCTGAGAACACACTCATCGCTCATATTATTATATATGAAGCTATATGCATAACATATTAATATTAAAATTTTTGAAATGAGATTTTCCCAAGAATAAAAAGTAAAAAAACATCAATTAATAAAATTCTATTCTATCTATTAATACAACAATCTCCAAATTAAATTTCGAAAAAATAAAAAATTTCTGCCAAATATTCCGGTTGCCTAGATATGTATTTCTATGCAATTCTATGCAATGAAATTATTTTTCCAATAATATTTAACAAAAATGTAATTTAAAAGTGTAGTGTAATTTAAATAGGCCTTATTGGAAGTTTTATTACCGAAATTATAGCAAAATTTTCCGCTTTGAAATTAGGATTGAATTCTATGGGTAAGGTTTTAAATATTACAATATTTTCAGTGTGTGTAACCAAAATTTCATAATCCTTAGCAAAAAATCGTGTGTGAGATAAAGGAATACGTAGAGTGCGGTGGAACTATACTTGTAAAAACTCTTATATGGGATTTTTTCTTAAGAGATGAATTATGAGAATTTACAAAAAGTAAAAAGTACAATAAAACATTTAAAATAATTGGCGAATTAACCAGTGGATTACATGATATCAGTTCACTCCATCAACACAATTAAAAAAACTGCATCCGCAATTGCATTAACTAGAAGTAACTTGTCATTTTTTGTAGAAAGAATCATCAAATCAAATGCTCGTGGATTTGATGTGCTCAAATCAAAGACCACGATTCGTAACATGATAATCAAGTATAGAAAAAATATTTAAAAAAAACTGTAAAACTCAAAAAATATTTCAAAGTTTGGAATCCCGAGGTAAGCGATTCAGTCTATCTTTCGATGAATGGACTTCTACAAGAAATCATCGTTATTTAGATCTTAACCTGCATATAAAAGGAAATCACTGGATTTTCTGGATACAACCGTGTACACGGATCATTATCAGAAAATCATTCGGGTTGAGCTTACACGAGAACATCGTTTGCATCACAACCGATGAGCTTCGGTTATGAAAAAAGCAGGCAGATTGTAACCAACCATTATGTTTTCCTTATGCAATGAAAATATGGTCGTCAAATATGGGTCAAAAACTAAAAAAATTTCTTATTTTCAAACACCTGTCTTACTTTTACTTGAACACCTGTCCAAATTTTTTTGAAGTAATATACAAAAATTAAAGCTCGAGCATTATATTTTTATTTCTATTATCAACTTTTCTTAATAGTATAGGGTTACCTGAAAATTGACGAAAGAATGACATCATTTTCTAACAATTTTTTTAACAACAATTTTTTTGCAATTTTTTTTTACTCGTTAATTTGAAATGGTTGAGGATGATGCGTAGTACAAAAAAATTTGAGTAAATAAAAAATTAACGTTTACTTGAAGAATTTATATTTATATGATATTGGTATACATACTTATATCATGTTTATTTACATATCGTATATGCCACTGATAAATGAATGATATATAATACATATGTATAGTATAAATTATTATGCCGCTTAGTTTAAATGGTACTATAGCATATTTGGATAAGTTTTGTATTGATAATCGTTATGTGGAAGGTTAGAATCTGCTTTTTAAGAATGTATAAACATATAGTTTGAATATATGTACAAACTATAGTTCTAGAAATTATAAAATGCACCCAAATTATTTTAAAATATTAAAAAATTAAAAAAATAATATTATAAGCATAGTGACAGGCTATGATCATACTAACGATTCGTACGGGTATCTAAGAGTTGACAAAGACAACTGTATTCTTCCTCATTTAATTCTAAAATTGTTTTGAAAAATAGTAAGTCTTGAAAAAATTCCAATAAAAAATTTAAATTCATAATAAAAAATAAAATGTTCAAATGAAAAAAAAATGTGAAACAAGATGTTTGGATTTAAAATATAGTAAAATTTTAGTTCATAATAATATAGATATTAAGTGATCTATTAAGAATTCTGTACTTAATTTTAATTTCATTATGATCACACAATTTTGATAATTTATTAGAAAATTTTAAGAAACTTTTTAATGAAATTGATGTCATTGTGACTGGAAATTCTAAACACTTTACCTTTATTGTCAGCGCGCAGGAGAATCATGCTGTCTTTGACCCAAAGATATTAATATTTCTCGGATAATTTAATCTTCTTTGCCTCGCGATACGGTTTGGATTGTAATGGTGATAAATGCTGACGAAAAAAATTTCCTTACAACCTTCATTTTGTAGATTTAGCTCAGATTTAAAAAGGTGTTGTTTACGTTTTTTCATCATTAATTCGTTCACTTTCCGAATTCATTTCAAAAACATATAATGGATTACGATTTTGATTTGGTCCTGTGGTTTCATCTTGACTGATTGGATAAATTTGCCAAGTTTTTTGTAATAACAAGAAAACTAGACACAAAAATAAAAAAATAAAATAAAAAATAAACATCAAAAATAAAAAAAAAAAACAAAAAAAAAATAACAAAAAGAAATACGTAGATATATACATGTATATAAAGCCACCAAAAAAAGTTCCGAAAAAAATGATTCATCTATTAAATATTAATTATCAATTTATCGATTTAACTACAATTGAAGTTATTTCAATTTAGATGTATTTGCATATAACATTCTTTCATGATTGTGTACTTTGTTTTTATTTCTTAAACATTTAAACATAGTGTAATAATGCTTTGTTAATTCAAAGTCAAACACTAAATATACTCTTATCAATAAATACATAATTATCATTTAGCACATAATAATTGTTACCGCTCAGGAATTGTTTTTTTTATAAGTAAGTAATTATCAATAAGTTTTAAATTTTGTGGTAGCTTATTGTACATTTTTAGGCAGATATACATTTTTTTTTCTGCTTTTCAGTTCTGAAAAGCGTAAGATAAAAGTTTATGGATATCAAAATTTCGATTAAGTACGAAATTATGCTTGATCTCATTGAAAATAATTTTAAACGCTGTTAAATAAAGCTCCCTTTGACATAAATTACTGAAACTAATGTATGGGTTCATATATAATAAGTTAGAAGGGTGTCTTATTTAGTAAGTGTGAATAACTTTAATAGGCTTTTTATTTAGTATATCTAATTTTTTTATAGATAACTAAGATGCTCCGCTCCAAATTGGAGTCAAATATATAAAGTGGGATTTTAGGTAGGCACAATATATTTGATACATACTTTCTTTAGTTAAGAACTTCTGTTATCGCCTTAAAATAAAAATATACGGAGAAATTTTTTTGATTATTGCGTTAAGGTGCCCATGCCATTTTATTGTCTAATAACAAGCCAAGATAATTGAAAGATTCCACAGTCTCAATAATATTATTTTGGAAATTAAAATTGGGGTTATTAAAAATTTTATTTTGGAACAGCATAATTTTTGTTTTTTTTTTATATTAAGGGCCAGACGGTTTTTTGCAGCAGATCTTCTGAGTAGGAAGAGATAGAAAATGGATACGGAAACATTGAATTAGGAGTGGGACCAAGGAAACAATGAATCCGCATATTATTATTACTATTTCGCTAACGGCGACTATAGCCGTTACAACATGCAGTTTATGAGGTATGCACCTTAGTGTATGAGGTAATTATTGAAAGTAACCCCCCACTGTCGCTGTAGCAGCTATTATTATTAGTATTAGTATTCTTATTAATATTATTATTATTTTACTACAGAGTCAGAGCCATCAGTGTATTACAACGTGCAGTAGTATATAACACTTTACTACATGATATTACCAAAGATAGCTTTACTGTAGCAGCTATTATTATTATAATTATTACTATTATTATTATTGTTATTGTTACATTTATTGTTAATATTATTATTACTATTATTGTTATTTTTTTTATTATTACTATTATTATTACTATTATTATTATTATTATTATTTTTATTGCTATTATTGCTATTATTACTATTATTATTATTTTTATTTTTATTTATATTTGTTTTTTGGGTCCCTTTTCAGAGAAAACTACTGGACCGATTTACATGGTTTATGCATCTTTAGAAAGAATGAGGGGAGAAAATTTGTTTTTATCTTTTTAATCGGGGTGGTAGTTTAGGAAATACAGCTTATCAAAATTTCTTGCCGAATATGCATTTTTTTACATGATTTTCTATGTATTAACATATTAATTTTTTCTTTCTTTTTAGTACTTGCTTTTTATTAATCCGTAAATCGTAGTAGTATTTTTAGAGGTAAGTACTTATTTATACTTCAGAATGTAAATATGCATTTGTGTTTGCTTCTCCCATATATATATTTAGTATTGTATATTTCCACTGAGTTAGTATAGAATGAATATGGTTATATGAATATGATAAGAGGGTGTAAAAAATTTTAAATTGGATTGGTGGATTTTATTAATATATTTTAAATTTTTAAAATATTTTGTATGGAAGTTTTGGATGAAATGGGTGGCAGTTTTTTATCATTACACTGATAAAAAAAATTTTAAGTTAGCATATAAATTGTTATTATAATAATCTAAATTAATAATAGTTAAAATAATATTATGATTATTTACCGCCATAATAGTTAAAATTATAATTATGTACCGCCATAGTTAATTACCTATATAATAAATAAATAAAATTATAATAGTTAAATTTAGTTTAATTGTCAGACATAATATGATTAAATTATATACTATAATAAATATAAGTAGTATATAATTTATTAGGTACTTAGATTAAATTTGCAAAAAAAAATTACAATTTTTGTTTTTTTTTATTGGAATTTTATGTTTTGTTTTTGATAATTACGTAAATGAAAAATTGCAGAAGCTCTTTATATAATACATATATTTTTATGTTGGTATGTTTTATATTTTGTAAATTTGGTCGCAAAAAATTTTTGGGGAGTGTTTTAAATCAAAATTTTTACTTTTTTCTTTTTTAACATTGACATTAAATACAAAACAGTACTTAAATTCGTAACAAAACTTTAATTTTTACAATATGACATAATACTTTAATGACTTTAATACAAAAATTGATGACTTAAACAAAATGCACTTTAAAAATTTAAATGTATAATTATGAGTTAGAATGACTTAAAAAAAAAAAGTTGTGTAAGGTCATTGAAGGGAAAAATGTTGGTGCAATTTAGATTTAAATGTTCTTTTTGAAATTAATGAAGAAAAAAGATGACTGTGCTTATTGAAGATGCTTATTGCTTATTGAAGTGCAATATCCGCTAATTGGTTCATTTCTTCCGTATTCTATGAGTTTGTTCAACTAAGAATTTCGTGTATCTTATTTGCCTTACCCCATCATTTACGATAAAATTGTTTTTCAAATATTCAATGTGAATATTGTCATAAAGAACATCGTAGGTGAAGCAAGATGAAGAAATTTTCCTTCGTCTTAAGATTTTATTCGATTTCTTCTTAAGATTTTTCGAGATTTTATTCGTCGGGAGGATTAAACTGAATTCTTAAAGCAAATAAGAAAAATTGTTTTTGAATTGATTCAATTCTATCAGAATTTGTTTGAAAAACTGGATCCCAAATAATGTTACCATATTTTAAAATAAATCGTATTAGGGAACAGTAGAGAGATTTTGTTACTGCTATGTTGTTAAATTCTTTCGCTTTTCTTTTAATAAGTCCCAACATTTTATTTGCTTTAGAGATCATGAAGACATAGTGTAAGTTAAAGCTAAGTTTATCGTCGAGGATAATACCAAGATCAGTAATACTGTATACCCGTTCAAGGGTTAGGTTTTGAATTGTATAGTCGTTAAGGATAGAAAATCGTTTACGAGTGAAACTTATGGATTGACATTTCTGTACATTTTATTCCAAATTGTTGAATGAGCACCATTCTTGTAAATTATTAAGTTTTGACTGCAGTAACGTTATATCTAAAGTGACCAGACGTCCCGGATTACGAGGGACTTTCCCGGATTTAAATCGTATGTCCTGCATTGAAAACTGTACCGGAAAGTGTCCCGTATTGTACATCTTACCTTATTATTGCTATCTATTTGTAAAGTAACTTTTCCAATTAAATAACACTGCTTTGGTTTAACTGGCAACAATTATTTAAATTTAAAAATTCAACTGTTTCAATAAAAGTATGTCTGGAGTTTTTAGCGAATTCACATTGCTATTTAAAAAAATCTATTTCTATAATTGCTATTTCAGTTTAAAAAGTTGAAGTGTACAAAACAAAAGTGAAAAGTTTAAAATTATGCAATATTATTATTAGTTTATTTTTATAAAGTTTATTTCTTTTAAAAAAATAATAAGAATAATAATTTTATTTTTGATATTAATTAAATGAATAAAATGAAAAATCTATGATATTTTAATTCGGAACAATTAAATAAACTAAGAAAAAATGATATCCTGAGGCGTTAAGCTTTTTTTTATATTTATTTGAACTGGTCCTGGATTTCAGCATAAAATACGTGATCACTTTAGTTATATCAGAACTATTTTTAATGACTTGATATACTTTTAAGTCGTCTGCAAACGCAATGTGCGGAATATCACCTAATTTATCAGATAAGTCAGAAATAAATATATTAAACAATAGTGGACTTAAATGACTACCTTGCGGTACTCCTGAAGTAACATCGATAGTTTTCGATAATATTTTGTCATTGAAAGAGTGGCACAGTACAGTACTAACCAAGTACTGATTTACAGAGTACAACCAGATAACACACATGATGTGAGACATAGCAATATTAACAATAACAACATGAAAATTTAAGAGACAGTAAAAAATGTTTGCGCCTTAATTTAAAAGTTTGTGAATGATTACTTTCTTTTGGTTTATAGGATTTTGCTTATGTATGTTGTATATTGTATTGTGGTCAGTGCCAGTCCAGTATTGAACTTTTTTTAAATTGTTCAATAGCGTCTGTCATTTGAAAGATTTGGAATTTAAAATATCAAAGATGTTCAAAAAGGTTACTATTACAATTTAATAAGTATCGTAAAATCGATTTCTTTTTGACTGTCAAGGTCACCCGGAAGTAGGTCAAACCATAATTAGATCAGACAGGAAGTAGGTTGATGTGATAAAAATAGGTCAGACAGGCGCCAGACAAGTCTAGTTGTTTATAAAGATTGTATCAGAGACTACATAGAGATGTCCAAATGGCAACAAAAAAGTTTAGATGTCGCTACAATATCGATTTTGAAATTTGGTCTCATTTTTCAACCTTTTTTTTTAAAGTTTCTTAAAGCAAGTTTTGGTCTCGGATATTTTTTTTTTCATATATGTACATAAATGAACTTTCGTATGATTGGTATGGATGATAGAAATAACAAGTAACATACATATATGAATATGATATCAGATGACATATTATGGATATACATGGTCTGATCAGTATCTAATATAATTTTAATATTGTATATGCATTATGCCATATTATGCATTTATATTACTTGAACCAGCTTGCCTACATGCTTATTAAATTGTGAAAATGTGTGTGAATCAAAATAATATAAATAGAAATACACATAAATACTATCGGCACTTTTTATATATGATTTAAAAATTCAGAACAAAATAAATTAGAACATAAAAATTTCAAAATAAAATATAAAATAAAAAATTTTATTTACATAAAATAAAATAAAAATAAAACAACCATTAATAATTTCTCCATGGCATAATCTGTAACTGAAACGAAACTCCAAAATAAATTCAATTAAAATATTTACAATATTTGCAATATAACAGAAAATAATGTTAAATAAATATCTTACCAGAATCTTACCTAATTTTATATTTTTCCTTTTCCTAATTTTACCAAAAAAAAAAAAGAGTGTGCCCCTAATTGGTTGAAAAATTTCGGATAGACAAACAACGGAGAGACGAAAAGAAGAAAGAAAAAAAATATATTTAACAGAGTAAACAGAGTGAGAAAATCATATGAGAAAAAGTTCAAGAGAAATGTATAGAGAATAATAAATAAGAAAAAGTTCAACAGAAACCTATCTATTTCGGACAGACAAACAACGGACACACGAAAAGAAGAAGAAAAAAAATATATTTAACAGAATAAACAGAGTGAGAAAATCATATGAGAAAAAGTTCAAGAGAAATCTATAGAGAATAATAAATAAGAAAAAGTTCAACAGAATCTATAAAAAAAAAAAATTATTTGTCTGACTTTTTCACCTTTGGCACTATACCGTAAACAACTTGTAATCGTTGTCATTATTTATGCAAAATGTTTTTCGTTTTTTGTGCTGTCTTAGTGTTTTTTTCGGGATTTTGCTTTTTTCTTTCTTTCGGCATTTTACTCTTTTCATTTTTCCGAGATTTTCTTAAAGTTTGTATTCTTTCTTTATGCCAAACGCAATTTTTTCTAAGCAGCACGAGGACAGTGAAATCCAAAATGATTTTACGATGCTCCAAATAACTTTTATTCATAGGATCAAACCAGAATGGAAATTCTTTATTGGTGACTGAAATACATTTATCAATAATTAAACTCTTAATATTGGGACTATGGGAATAATGGAGAAAAATTTCTTTAAAAACATTAGTTTGAAGTTCAGTTATTTTGTAGAATATTTCTGTAGGAGCTACTAAAGGGTTATTATCCGTATTTTCGTCAAATGATTTGTAAATTAAAAGTAACTCAGAAACGCAATTTAAATTAGAAGAAGATTTAATCATTTGTTTTGAACATAAATTACAAGAATATCCTAATTTTTTAAATAATTTAAAAATGCAATATCCTGCGAAATACCTAACAGAAGAATCGGAAATTGTTTTCTATTTTGAAATATTCAGATACCAAACTACTCTTTTGTGGATTAATACTACTAGGGGTTGGAATATTTTCAAATGTTTCTACATCTTTAGAATCAATACCATTTTCTTCGGTAATGGTTGCCCAATCAATTTCTAAAATAGAATCGCTATCTCCCTCACAATTTGAAAATGTGTTAGAATAGATTAGTTTTAAACTTACTATTTTTGCGTATATAGTACTGAATTCATGGGCATCTGGGTTCCTTTTATTGGTATTTCTAGAGCGAATGTGAGAAAAAAAATTCTCAAGGGGATCTTGGTTAAATCTTCGAGCATTTATTTTTGGAATTTTATATTTTGAAATTAAATCATTTGACAACTGTACTATTGAAGAAATTATTTTTACCATACCATCGAAGCAATAAATTTTCTTAGTTTTTATTGTAGGAGCAATCTGAGAGACATAAATTTTCATTTCATTTAAAAATTCGAAATCGTTAAGAGAAATAGAAGGACGCCCGTTGAGCATATTAAACAAATGGTCAATTTTTCTCAAAAACTTTGCAGTATTACTCGCGATTTGTTTATTATGCTCACTAAATACTCCCTTTTGCACTAACACTTCGATTCCCGCAGCAACACTTCTGGAAAATATTTGTGTTGCTAATTTCACAGACATTTTTTGAAAACTATTAGGTTTTATATGTGCCTCCGAAAATTTTGGACACATACGAGTGAAATTTGTTGAGTCATGTGCATAAAGAATTCTAATAATCGACCAACTAACTCGACCATTGGGAGTATTTAAATCATAAGAAATTAATCTATTTCTAAAAGATTTTATTAAATGGGGCACATCAAAACCTAAATAAACTTTTTTATCTTTATATATAAGATGGGACGATTGACTAAGTTTCGAAAGTAAATTTGTATTGGTCGTACTCTGGTCACAAGTAAATTGCGCTTACATTTACATCGAAATTTTCACTGATATCAATGCATTTGAAAATGTTTTTTTCTAAAATTTCTCTTCGACAAGAGTCACCAGTCACAATGTAAAAAAGGGGTATTTTAAAATATCCTAATATACTTCGAATTAAAAAAACACATACGTGTTTTGCAGGAAGATCAACCCTATCACCATTACCGTAATCAACGTATCCATCTATTTGATCAATGACTTCGTTATATACAAATTTTTGTTGTATCGCCATTTCATCAAATATTAAGGTCACTTCTTTTTCCATGGGGGATAATGTACTTAAATATTCTTTAATTTTATTTAAAATATTAATATCACACCCTGGCTGTACTGACTTTATAGGCATCCAATTATAGAGAGAATTTTTATGAGGTAAATTTAACATTAAATTGTCTCTAATAAAGCGATATGTTGCAGCACTTTTTAAATAAATTCCTTGAGCTAACCACCTTTGATGTTCATTATACCGACTTGATTTGCTTAAAATCGTTTCTGCAAAATGTTTTGAATTTTCTAATTTATATTTGGGTCCTTTACTCGACATATATAATTTTTTTAATTTGCGTGCTGCCCGAGTTGCCTTATAAAGCTCTTTGTTAGCTAATTTTAATTTTTTTTTTAAAGAATTTTTTTGAAACTCAAGTTCGGAATTTTTGTTTTCATAAAATTTTAAATTTTCACTACACTTCTGAGAACACGTTCTTTCGCTAACATTGGGAAAGAGAGATGGGTAATATTTAGAATCATTATTAATTCTTCAAGAGTAAAATCGGTTTTATACTGAGTTTTTGATTTTAAACCGTAATTTCTAGAAGCAGTAAAGCAATTAAAATTATATAAGGAAGAATCTGAGCTATTAGCATCAAAGGTGGCATTTCCTCTACAATCAAGCATATTAGTATTTTTATGGTCTGATCTCTTATTAATATTGCTTGGCTTTGAATGAATTTTATTCTTATCCATAAAAGGGACAGCACTCTTTTTTAAATTACCTTTTAGTGTAAAGTCCAGTTCCAGAAAATGGTTACTGCAAATATAGGGTTTCTTCTTTGCAACCATGAAAGGTTGACATATTTCTCTCCACAAATTGTAGCTATTATTATTATTAAAATATTAACAGAATAAATGTTAATCTGATTATAATTCATTTTATTTCTGTTTTCTTATACATACATATGTATGTACATAAATAACTACTTATTTCTTGTAAATAAATAAATTTTTAATTTTCATAAGTAATTTCATTTTATATCCTTTTTTTCTTATATAAATAACCAGAAATAACTAATAATTAAAGACTGGAAGTTGTATTAAAAAATTTGAAAAGTGCATGCAAATGTGCATTTTAAAACTAAGAAATATGTATGTCCTTAAACATGATCTTTAAAACAAAAAAAAAAATGCATTTATACGCAAATCAATTTTAAACATCGTAAAATACATACATGCATATGTATGTAGATACACCTAAACACAAAATCATTTTTCCATATAAAAAAAAAAGTAATTTTTTCAGTTACTCAGTTCAGTTCAGATTTCAAAAAAGGCTATAAAAACGGCAGGAAACTACTTCCATTTCCTACTGAGATACTCTGATACTACCGTTATATTGTATATACATATGTACATAATATAAATGAAATAATATTTGTAAATAATTATTCTTACCGCTTAATTAATCTTGGAAATTTAAAAAATTTCCTTTCTTTACAATCTGTGTTTTTTGATTTACAGTTGGATATACAGCATTTTATTGTCCAACTTTTAACTGAACTCATATTGCTCATAATTTAGTTTTACTCAAATTATTTAATTAAATTTAATTAAAATTTTACTGATTTTACCAAATTTTACACTTTACAACAATACAAAATTTTTTTAGGTAGTTAACTTTACATAAAAAATGTAAAAACATTTTTAAAAAAACCGTCAGTTCTAATAATTTCAAATCAATAGCAGATAAATTAGAAAAAATCTTTCTGAGTGACCATACCAACCATACATTATTAATTATATTACCAGATATTACTTCTTGTTCACTCTTTTTTTATTTTAAAACAAAAATACCTAATAACTATCTGATAATATATAATCAGATATAATCATATAATATCAGATTATATTAAAACATGAGTTTTAATAACTATATTTTATAAGAAAAATTAGAAAAAGAAAACAAGGTAAGAAGGGTAAAAATAATTTCAATAAATACGTAATGAAATTTAGTCATAGTAAAAGCAGAAAAAGTAATTTTACTTAGTGTATAGATATTAAATAATGGAAATCTGTTTATAAATATAAAAACACATTTTTTAATGCAATTATTAGACATTTTTTTGTTGTGCTTCTTTCATTCTCTACAATTTGATTAATTTTCCAAAAAAAGCAGTTCTTTTAAATTAAAATAACCTGGTCTTCCATGTTCTGTATTAGACAAGTTCATTTATATGTATTTTCATGCATTTACTTTGGTTGGTATTGATATTTATAATTTTTATGAATATGTACAGTATCCAGCAAATGTCTAAATTATTCCACTTTTCTAATTGGAATAATTTTTAATTAAAAAAATGTTTAGAAGAATTTTAAAGCATTATTTTTTATTTCAGTTATTTTTATTTGATAGGTATATTATATTATCTTCAAAAAATACCCACATATATATGTAGGTATACCGTTACCAATATAACAATATGAGTCATGAGATCAAAAAATAAAATAAAATCATAATACAAAAAATTTTGTTACTTTGTTTGTTTGTTTTTCCCTGAAGTTATAAAGTTAAAAATATTATTAGAAAAACGTCGAACGCCTATATTATTTTATTGCTTTTCTATATATATTTTTTGTAGTTTATATATTTTTTTAAATTACCATTACTTTTGCTGGATACTGTATATTAAATCAGTTAAATCTAGTTAAATAAATAATGCAGTTAAATCAGATGATTTTCATAAAATAGATAACATTCATACCATCTGATACCATATAATATACGATATACCATTTCATACATTCAAAAAATTCTGCTTGTAGTAGTGAAATACTGAATGCATATGAATGATAACCTTGAAATTTTTTTTCTTGTTGTTATTAGAAAAGTCAACATTATAAAATAACCTATTTTATTATATGCTTTTATATTAACTCGTCGCTGTCGGTTTATTTATTTATTTATTTATTTATTTATTTGTCATTCTGTCACGCTTTTTATTATCTTCGTAATCTGTTATCAACATTTGTAAGTGTAGTATGGTGCAGAGGATAGTGTACAGGTTTCAAAAGTAGGGATGATGTTGTTCGAATACAGTTCACATGCAACATTTTTTTTTTTAACTATCTATTCATCAACATTTTTTGAATAAAATATGTACACATTTTTGTATATATCAATTTAAAACTTACATTTTTATCTCTTATTCATGCATACAAACATACACATTATATTTTTGATCTTTCCTGGTGTTTTGTATTAGCATAATTAGCAAAACACAATCCATACATACAATATTTTTATGTATGTTGCTAAGTTATTTTGTTTACAACATTTGTTTAGTATTTAAATCAAAATATTTGCTGTCAACATTCTTTAATGCATATTGAATATACATGGTTAAAAATTAAGATTTTATGTTCGTAATCTATAATATAATACACAAGAAGTTGGCGAGACCTTGCCAACATGTAAAAAAAAATATTTTATATCTATAATAAAACACTCACACTGAATGTAAACTAAACTGGCAATGATGATATTTCTGTATATTTATTTAATAATTTAAAATTTTATTACCAGAGACACGAATCTTTAAGTCAAAGTATTATCAAGAGACACAAACTGTTCATTAAAAATATAAATAAATTTAGTAAATATTATTACCAGGGACCAAATTTTCCACTAGAAGTATTGTCAGAGACACAAACCGTTCATTAAAAGTGAGTACAGTCAAAAAAGGAAAAGTACATACTTAAAAAACACATTTTCAATAAAAATAAATTCAGCAAATTTTTAATTTTTAAATTTGACCGCTACATTCATTATGAACTGGTCGCAGCGGTAAATTAAAAATAAATTATTAATTTTCTGGTGGCGTTTTCAATCTTTGTTTTGGAAAAAAAAAAAATAAAAATAGGTACTCTTAATAAAATTAAAACACCTGAAAGTGAAAAAGTGAGAGTGAGCAAAGTTTATAGTAAACCTCATATTTATAAGAAAAAAATAATAGGCCGATTTAATTCTTGATTTTGTTTTCATTAGTATAAAAGCTGGTAAAAGCTTCGTAATAGACTTTAAAATGGTTTTGTTTATTTAGGTTGAAATTTAGATTTTTAAGCTAAATTTTCGGTAGAACTGGTATAACATAAAATATTCGAAATTTTTTTATTAATATAAAATTCGGCAGACTTAAATAATTATATTTCATAACAGAAGTCTGGAACTTACCAAATATTATAGAAATGGATATTTTTCTTAAAAAAAAAAAAAACTAACATAGAAAATATCGTTTAGAAGCTTTCTCTCACAAAAGATTCATAATTTTGTACTAATTTATTATTAGACGATTAATAATATTGTTAGCCATGGAAAAAAATAAGATTTATTAATCAGATCAGATAATATAATATAATACCTGAAATTAATGATCGAATTTCTGATAATATACACAATATAATGATAAGACCTTGCCAACATGTAAAAAAAAAATATTTTATTTCTATAATAAACCACCCACACTGAATTTAAACTAAATTGGCAATGATGATATTTCTATATATTTATTTAATAATTTAAAATTTTATTATCAGAGACACAAATCTTCGACTAAAAGTCTTATCAGAGACACAAATGTTTACTTTTTAAAAAGTACTTTCGACACAAAATTTAAAGCAAATTTTTAATTTTTAAATTTGACCGCCACATCCATTATGAACTGGTCGCAGCGGTAAATTAAAAATAAATTATTAATCTTCTGTTGGCAGTTTTCACTTTGTGATGAAAGCATGACTCTTTGTTTGGAAAAAAATAAAAATACTCTTAATAAAATTAAAAGACCTGAAAGTGAAAAGAGCAAAGTTTATAGTAAGCCTTATATTTATGAGAAAAAAATAATAGGCCGACTTTATTCTTGATTTTGCTTTCACTATTATAAAAGCTGGTAAAAGCTTCGCAACAGACTTTATAGTAGTTTTGTTTATTTAGGTTAGAATTTTGATTTTTTAAGCTGAATTTTTGATATAACATAAAATATTGGAATTTTTTTTATTAATATAAAATTCGGCAGACTTAGCTAATTATATTTCATAACAGAAATCAGAAACTTACTATATATTATAGAAATGGATATTTTTCTTAAAAAAAAGAAAAAATAACATAGAAAATATCATTTTAGAAGCCTTTTCTCACAATAGATTCATAATTTTGTACTAATTTATTATTAGACCATTAAATTAAAAAACTGTCGAAAACGACCGTCACAAAAAAAAAGACCCCGAAAATTTATGAAATTACATTATCAGAGACATGAATCTTTTATTAAATATACCAAAGAGCTCTTCCAAAGTACATTTAAATAAAATAAATTCAGCAAATTTTTTTCAAGCAAAAAAAAATTAAACGCAAAAGACTTGAAAGTAGTTTTGGTAATTGAAGTAACTTCGCGGCGAAAACAACTGTTTTTAATCTAAATAAAATTTTTTTTTTTAAAACTAAAGAAAAATAGAGAGTAAAATTTTAACAAATATTAAAATTATTTCGATTATTGCGAGTGTTTTAAATGTAACAAAAAAAAATGTCGTAGCGGTTGGTGTTGGTTGGTTTTTCGCCGGTTTTTATTGTGCACTTTATACATGTGTTTCAAATAATTTTTGAGATATCGACACGAACTTTTACCCTGAATGTGTTTTTAGCTTGGACCATTTTTTTTGAATGATTAAAAAACTGTCAAAAATTACCGCCACGAAAAAACGGCGAAAATAAATTTATAAACTGTACCTAACATTTTTAATTTTATGTGTTTAGATTTGTTTTATGTTTTTTTTCTATTACAAGTAAGTAAGTGATTTCAACGTTTTTTTAATGGTGCTGATGTAAAAATGAAATTTTTAGGTAGTTTATTAAGGGAGTCAGTATGATAACGTAAATGTTTTTGAATCTATAGAATTTGTGCAATTGTACAGGGGATTTTCTGGTCTATAATATAATACACAAGATGTTGGCGAGACCTTGCCAACATGTAAAAAAATATATTTTATATCTATAATAAAACACTCACACTGAATGTAAACTAAACTGGCAATGATGATATTTCTGTATACTTATTTAATAATTTAAAATTTTATTACCAGAGACAAAAATCTTTGACTCAAAGTATTATCAAGAGACACAAACCGTTAATTAAAAATATAAATAAATTTAGTAAATATAATTACCAGAGACCAAATTTTCCACTAGAAGTATTATCAGAGACACAAACCGTTCATTAAAAGTTAGTACAGTCAAAAAAGGTGAAGTACATACTAAAAAACACATTTTCAATAAAAATAAATTCAGCAAATTTTTAATTTTTAAATTTGACCGCCACATCCATTATGAACTGGTCGCAGCGGTAAATTAAAAATAAATTATTAATCTTCTGTTGGCGTTTTCAATCTTTGTTTTGAAAAAAAAAAATAAAAATAGGTACTCTTAATAAAATTAAAACACCTGAAAGTGAAAAGAGCAAAGTTTATAGTAAGTCTCATATTTATAAGAAAAAAATTATAGGCCGATTTTATTCTTGATTTTGTTTTCATTAGTATAAAAGCTGGTAAAAACTTCGTAACAGACTTTAAAATAGTTTTGTTTATTTAGGTTGAAATTTAGATTTTTAACATAAAACATAACATAAAATATTGGAAATTTTTTTATTAATATAAAATTCGGCAGACTTAAATAATTATATTCCATAACAGAAGTCTGAAACTTACCAAATATTATAGAAATGGATATTTTTCTTAAAAAAAAAAAACTAACATAGAAAATATCATTTTAGAAGCCTTCTATACAAAAGATTCATAATTTTGTACTAATTTATTATTAGACCATTAATAATATTGTTAGCCATGGAAAAAAATAAGATTAATTAATCAGATCAAATAATATAATACCAGGAATTAATGATTGAATTTCTGATAATATACAGAATATTATACACACAAGATGTTGGCCAGATCTATAATAAACCACTCACACCGAATGTAAACTGAACTGGCAATGATGATATTTCTGCATATTTATTTAATAATTTAAAATTTTATTATCAGAGACACAAATCTTCGACTAAAAGTCTTATCAGAGACACAAACTTTTACTTTTTAAAAAGTACTTTCGACACAAAATTTAAAGCAAATTTTTAATTTTTAAATTTGACTGCCACATCCATTATGAACTGGTCGCAGCGGTAAATTAAAAATAAATTATTAATCTCCTGTTGGCAGTTTTCAAATGACTCTTTGTTTTGAAAAAAATAAAAATACTCTTAATAAAATTAAAAGACTTGAAAGTGAAAAGAGCAAAGTTTATAGTAAACCTTATATTTATAAGAAACAAATAATAGGCCGATTTTATTCTTCATTTTGTTTTCACTATTATAAAAGCTGGTGAAACCTTCGCAGCAGACTTTAAAGTAGTTTTGTTTATTTAGTTTGGAATTTTGATTTTTTAAGCTGCATTTTTGATATTATAATTTGATAACATTGATAACATAAAATATTCGAATTTTTTTATTAATATAAAATTCGGCTGACTTAGCTAATTATATTTCATAACAGAAATCAGAAACTTACTAAATATTATAGAAATGGATATTTTTCTTAAAAAAAAAGAAAAAATAACATAGAAAATATCATTTTAGAAGCCTTCTCTCACAATAGATTCATAATTTTGTACTAATTTATTATTCGACCATTAAATTAAAAAGCTGTCAAAAACGACCCTCACAAAAAAAAGGCCCCAAAAATTTATGAAATTTCATTATCAGAGACATGAATCTTTTAATAAATATACCAAAGACCTCTTCCAAAGTACATTTAAATAAAATAAATTCAGCAAATTATTTTCAAGCAAAAAAAAACAAGTAAAAGTAACAGTAAGTTGATGCACCGACTTATTTATACCCTACACCTAAAAAATTCAAATTAAATTAAAAATCCATAAGTTATTTTAGCTAGGTACTTAATATACCTAAGCTAAAAAAACACATGTAATAATCCCTCCCTTAATACAGGAAGTAAGGGAGTCAGTATGATAACGTAAATGTTTTTGAATCTATAGAAATTGTGCAATTGCACAGGGGATTTTCTAGTATGTTCATTAAATAATTAAGTGTTGTATAGTGCAGAGAGTGTACAGGTTTTGAAAGTAAGAGTGATTTGGTTCGAATCCAAGTCGTGTACGTACATTTTTTTTTTTTTGTTAACTGTATTCATCAACATTTTTTTAATAAAATTTTATGTATAATATACACATATTATTTGATCTTTCCTCCTATAATAATTTAGTTCAATCAATCTTGATGTGTACATTTGTTTTGTATTAGGATTTAGCAAAACACAAAATATATATGTACAATATTTTTATGTTGCTAAATTATTTTGTTTTAAAACATTTGTTTAGGATTTAAATCAGAATATTTGTTGTCAACATTCTTTATTGCATATTGAATATGTATGTCGTTAAAAATTAATGTTTTATGTGTTTTATTTAGGAACATTTATTATGTATATTGTGTATATAGATATACAAATAAAATTTTATTCAAAATAATTCCAATTGCCAAATTCAAACTACATACATACATAATATTATTTTTGTACATAGAAAAGAATATAAAAAGTAAAGATCATTACAAAATAATGCTTTTGCGCATTACGCATTATGATTTACAAACAAAATTTTGTCAACACAAAAAATTAAAACTACGTATATAAATATGTACGTACGTATGTACATAATATTTATTTATTTATTTATATTCAGGTACCGTGGTACATAAATGTGCCAGGTAGCAATAACCCTTGTTTCCTGGCAGGAATGTGTACGTGATATAATGGTATATTATAAAGTATTTAATATTGCGATATATGAATATTTTTTTTTTTGAATATTGTACCCAGCCGGGAATCGAACCCGAGACCTCTCATTCCCTTATGAATGAGAAGCGGTGCGTCAACCACTGCACCAATGGCTGGATACACATAATATTATGTTAAACTAATTTCCTAAATTATTTTGTTCCGCTCCATTTATTTATAATTTAAATCAAGATATTTGTCAACATTTTTTACTGCATGATCTTATTAAGCGAGAAGGTAGGTAGGTGTTCAAGATTAGATGTTTGTTTGGATATACGATATACTACTAATAGTATACTATAGAAATATACAGTAAAATACATTTATGTATATCATTTTCATTCGAGTTATGTTGTTGGATTGTAATATTTATATAATCACAGTATTTTGGTACATATTTTACCCTTCGAGGTACTTTCTTTATTTATGAATTACATACTGGAATAAAAAATTTTTACTCTTGCTGTAATGGAATCGATTTAACATCTCTTAATTTACTTAAACATTTGGTATAAAATTATAAAACGTATTTTATATCAGAAACAATAATTAATGTATGTATGAATAAAAAATATCCCATTTTTTTAAATTCAAATTATGTGTTTCATTTAAAACTAAAAAGTATAAAATAAAATAATATGTAAAAAAAATATTTTTTAAAATATGCTTTTATCGAAACCAAATTCGCCCCCTAAAAAGTAGAAAATAAAATTGATTGCAAAACTTTAGCTTTTTTGACTGTTATAATATAAAAGGGAATTACTAGTGCAAGCATTTTGGACTGTTATAATATAAAAGTAAATTGCTGGAATAAAAAAGAAACACGAAACTCTAATTTCCTAGATTTTTATTTAACCTTATTCTTTAACCTTATTAAGAAATAGGCGCATATTAAAATAGAAAAAAAAAATGGTTGATAAATGTAAAAAGAAAAAAAAAACAAAAAAGTTTAAATGTACAAGATACAGCAATTTTTAAAGGTACAACGCATCTTTAAAATTCATAAAGAAAAAGTGCAAACCTGTTTTTCAAACCATTGGAGAAAGAACCAATTTTTTTTTTTTTTTAAAGAAGAGAATTAATAATTATTAACACTTTGGCGTGTAAGATATTTTTTGTTTGTAAGAATGTTGAAAAAATTAAAGTTATGGAAATACTTAACGATTAACATGTTGCTTAGGTTCATTGTATGTTTGAATATGTACAGTATCCAGCAAATGTCTAAATTATTCCACTTTTCTAATTGGAATAATTTTTAATTAAAAAAATGTTTAGAAGAATTTTAAAGCATTATTTTTTATTTCAGTTATTTTTATTTGATAGGTATATTATATTATCTTCAAAAAATACCCACATATATATGTAGGTATACCGTTACCAATATAACAATATGAGTCATGAGATCAAAAAATAAAATAAAATCATAATACAAAAAATTTTGTTACTTTGTTTGTTTGTTTTTCCCTGAAGTTATAAAGTTAAAAATATTATTAGAAAAACTTCGAACGCCTATATTATTTTATTGCTTTTCTATATATATTTTTTGTAGTTTATATATTTTTTTAAATTACCATTACTTTTGCTGGATACTGTATATTAAATCAGTTAAATCTAGTTAAATAAATAATGCAGTTAAATCAGATGATTTTCATAAAATAGATAACATTCATACCATCTGATACCATATAATATACGATATACCATTTCATACATTCAAAAAATTCTGCTTGTAGTAGTGAAATACTGAATGCATATGAATGATAACCTTGAAATTTTTTTTCTTGTTGTTATTAGAAAAGTCAACATTATAAAATAACCTATTTTATATGCTTTTATATTAACTCGTCGCTGTCGGTTTATTTATTTATTTATTTATTTGTCATTCTGTCACGCTTTTTATTATCTTCGTAATCTGTTAGCAACATTTGTAAGTGTAGTATGGTGCAGAGGATAGTGTACAGGTTTCAAAAGTAGGGATGATGTTGTTCGAATACAGTTCACATGCAACATTTTTTTTTTTTTAACTATCTATTCATCAACATTTTTTGAATAAAATATGTACACATTTTTGTATATATCAATTTAAAACTTACATTTTTATCTCTTATTCGTGCATACAAACATACACATTATATTTTTGATCTTTCCTGGTGTTTTGTATTAGCATAATTAGCAAAACACAATCCATACATACAATATTTCTATGTATGTTGCTAAGTTATTTTGTTTACAACATTTGTTTAGTATTTAAATCAAAATATTTGCTGTCAACATTCTTTAATGCATATTGAATATACATGGTTAAAAATTAAGATTTTATGTTCGTAATCTATAATATAATACACAAGATGTTGGCGAGACCTTGCCAACATGTAAAAAAATATATTTTATATCTATAATAAAACACTCACACTGAATGTAAACTAAACTGGCAATGATAATATTTCTGTATATTTATTTAATAATTTCAAATTTTATTACCAGAGACACAAATTTTTGACTCAAAGTATTATCAAGAGACACAAACCGTTCATTAAAAATATAAATAAATTTAGTAAATATTTATATTTTGATTTTGAAATTATATTGATTTTGAAAATATTTATTTATAGTCGATTTTGAAATTTGGTCTCATTTTTCAACCTTTTTTTTTAAAGTTTCTTAAAGCAAGTTTTGGTCTCGGATATTTTTTTTTTCATATATGTACATAAATGAACTTTCGTATGATTGGTATGGATGATAGAAATAACAAGTAACATACATATATGAATATGATATCAGATGACATATTATGGATATACATGGTCTGATCAGTATCTAATATAATTTTAATATTGTATATGCATTATGCCATATTATGCATTTATATTACTTGAACCAGCTTGCCTACATGCTTATTAAATTGTGAAAATGTGTGTGAATCAAAATAATATAAATAGAAATACACATAAATACTATCGACACTTTTTATATATGATTTAAAAATTCAGAACAAAATAAATTAGAACATAAAAATTTCAAAATAAAATATAAAATAAAAAATTTTATTTACATAAAATAAAATAAAAATAAAACAACCATTAATAATTTCTCCATGGCATAATCTGTAACTGAAACGAAACTCCAAAATAAATTCAATTAAAATATTTACAATATTTGCAATATAACAGAAAATAATGTTAAATAAATATCTTACCAGAATCTTACCTAATTTTATATTTTTCCTTTTCCTAATTTTACCAAAAAAAAAAAAGAGTGTGCCCCTAATTGGTTGAAAAATTTCGGACAGACAAACAACGGAGAGACGAAAAGAAGAAAGAAAAAAAATATATTTAACAGAGTAAACAGAGTGAGAAAATCATATGAGAAAAAGTTCAAGAGAAATGTATAGAGAATAATAAATAAGAAAAAGTTCAACAGAAACTTATCTATTTCGGACAGACAAACAACGGACACACGAAAAGAAGAAGAAAAAAAATATATTTAACAGAATAAACAGAGTGAGAAAATCATATGAGAAAAAGTTCAAGAGAAATCTATAGAGAATAATAAATAAGAAAAAGTTCAACAGAATCTATAAAAAAAAAAAATTATTTGTCTGACTTTTTCACCTTTGGCACTATACCGTAAACAACTTGTAATCGTTGTCATTATTTATGCAAAATGTTTTTCGTTTTTTGTGCTGTCTTAGTGTTTTTTTCGGGATTTTGCTTTTTTCTTTCTTTCGGCATTTTACTCTTTTCATTTTTCCGAGATTTTCTTAAAGTTTGTATTCTTTCTTTATGCCAAACGCAATTTTTTCTAAGCAGCACGAGGACAGTGAAATCCAAAATGATTTTACGATGCTCCAAATAACTTTTATTCATAGGATCAAACCAGAATGGAAATTCTTTATTGGTGACTGAAATACATTTATCAATAATTAAACTCTTAATATTGGGACTATGGGAATAATGGAGAAAAATTTCTTTAAAAACATTAGTTTGAAGTTCAGTTATTTTGTAGAATATTTCTGTAGGAGCTACTAAAGGGTTATTATCCGTATTTTCGTCAAATGATTTGTAAATTAAAAGTAACTCAGAAACGCAATTTAAATTAGAAGAAGATTTAATCATTTGTTTTGAACATAAATTACAAGAATATCCTAATTTTTTAAATAATTTAAAAATGCAATATCCTGCGAAATACCTAACAGAAGAATCGGAAATTGTTTTCTATTTTGAAATATTCAGATACCAAACTACTCTTTTGTGGATTAATACTACTAGGGGTTGGAATATTTTCAAATGTTTCTACATCTTTAGAATCAATACCATTTTCTTCGGTAATGGTTGCCCAATCAATTTCTAAAATAGAATCGCTATCTCCCTCACAATTTGAAAATGTGTTAGAATAGATTAGTTTTAAACTTACTATTTTTGCGTATATAGTACTGAATTCATGGGCATCTGGGTTCCTTTTATTGGTATTTCTAGAGCGAATGTGAGAAAAAAAATTCTCAAGGGGATCTTGGTTAAATCTTCGAGCATTTATTTTTGGAATTTTATATTTTGAAATTAAATCATTTGACAACTGTACTATTGAAGAAATTATTTTTACCATACCATCGAAGCAATAAATTTTCTTAGTTTTTATTGTAGGAGCAATCTGAGAGACATAAATTTTCATTTCATTTAAAAATTCGAAATCGTTAAGAGAAATAGAAGGACGCCCGTTGAGCATATTAAACAAATGGTCATTTTTTCTCAAAAACTTTGCAGTATTACTCGCGATTTGTTTATTATGCTCACTAAATACTCCCTTTTGCACTAACACTTCGATTCCCGCAGCAACACTTCTGGAAAATATTTGTGTTGCTAATTTCACAGACATTTTTTGAAAACTATTAGGTTTTATATGTGTCTCCGAAAGTTTTGGACACATACGAGTGAAATTTGTTGAGTCATGGGCATAAAGAATTCTAATAATCGACCAACTAACTCGACCATTGGGAGTATTTAAATCATAAGAAATTAATCTATTTCTAAAAGATTTTATTAAATGGGGCACATCAAAACCTAAATAAACTTTTTTATCTTTATATATAAGATGGGACGATTGACTAAGTTTCGAAAGTAAATTTGTATTGGTCGTACTCTGGTCACAAGTAATTGCGCTTACATTTACATCGAAATTTTCACTGATATCAATGCATTTGAAAATGTTTTTTTCTAAAATTTCTCTTGGACAAGAGTCACCAGTCACAATGTAAAAAAGGGGTATTTTAAAATATCCTAATATACTTCGAATTAAAAAAACACATACGTGTTTTGCAGGAAGATCAACCCTATCACCATTACCGTAATCAACGTATCCATCTATTTGATCAATGACTTCGTTATATACAAATTTTTGTTGTATCGCCATTTCATCAAATATTAAGGTCACTTCTTTTTCCATGGGGGATAATGTACTTAAATATTCTTTAATTTTATTTAAAATATTAATATCACACCCTGGCTGTACTGACTTTATAGGCATCCAATTATAGAGAGAATTTTTATGAGGTAAATTTAACTTTAAATTGTCTCTAATAAAGCGATATGTTGCAGCACTTTTTAAATAAATTCCTTGAGCTAACCACCTTTGATGTTCATTATACCGACTTGATTTGCTTAAAATCGTTTCTGCAAAATGTTTTGAATTTTCTAATTTATATTTGGGTCCTTTACTCGACATATATAATTTTTTTAATTTGCGTGCTGCCCGAGTTGCCTTATAAAGCTCTTTGTTAGCTAATTTTAATTTTTTTTTTAAAGAATTTATTTGAAACTCAAGTTCGGAATTTTTGTTTTCATAAAATTTTAAATTTTCACTACACTTCTGAGAACACGTTCTTTCGCTAACATTGGGAAAGAGAGATGGGTAATATTTAGAATCATTATTAATTCTTCAAGAGTAAAATCGGTTTTATACTGAGTTTTTGATTTTAAACCGTAATTTCTAGAAGCAGTAAAGCAATTAAAATTATATAAGGAAGAATCTGAGCTATTAGCATCAAAGGTGGCATTTCCTCTACAATCAAGCATATTAGTATTTTTATGGTCTGATCTCTTATTAATATTGCTTGGCTTTGAATGAATTTTATTCTTATCCATAAAAGGGACAGCACTCTTTTTTAAATTACCTTTTAGTGTAAAGTCCAGTTCCAGAAAATGGTTACTGCAAATATAGGGTTTCTTCTTTGCAACCATGAAAGGTTGACATATTTCTCTCCACAAATTGTAGCTATTATTATTATTAAAATATTAACAGAATAAATGTTAATCTGATTATAATTCATTTTATTTCTGTTTTCTTATACATACATATGTATGTACATAAATAACTACTTATTTCTTGTAAATAAATAAATTTTTAATTTTCATAAGTAATTTCATTTTATATCCTTTTTTTCTTATATAAATAACCAGAAATAACTAATAATTAAAGACTGGAAGTTGTATTAAAAAATTTGAAAAGTGCATGCAAATGTGCATTTTAAAACTAAGAAATATGTATGTCCTTAAACATGATCTTTAAAACAAAAAAAAAATGCATTTATACGCAAATCAATTTTAAACATCGTAAAATACATACATACATATGTATGTAGATACACCTAAAAACAAAATCATTTTTCCATATAAAAATAAAAGTAATTTTTTCATTTACTCAGTTCAGTTCAGATTTCAAAAAAGGCTATAAAAAACGGCAGGAAACTACTTCCATTTCCTACTGAGATACTCTGATACTACCGTTATATTGTATATACATATGTACATAATATAAATGAAATAATATTTGTAAATAATTATTCTTACCGCTTAATTAATCTTGGAAATTTAAAAAATTTCCTTTCTTTACAATCTGTGTTTTTTGCTTTACAGTTGGATATACAGCATTTTATTGTCCAACTTTTAACTGAACTCATATTGCTCATAATTTAGTTTTACTCAAATTATTTAATTAAATTTAATTAAAATTTTACTGATTTTACCAAATTTTACACTTTACAACATTACAAAATTTTTTTAGGTAGTTAACTTTACATAAAAAATGTAAAAACATTTTTAAAAAAACCGTCAGTTCTAATAATTTCAAATCAATAGCAGATAAATTAGAAAAAATCTTTCTGAGTGACCATACCAACCATACATTATTAATTATATTACCAGATATTACTTCTTGTTCACTCTTTTTTTATTTTAAAACAAAAATACCTAATAACTATCTGATAATATATAATCAGATATAACCATATAATATCAGATTATATTAAAACATGAGTTTTAATAACTATATTTTATAAGAAAAATTAGAAAAAGAAAACAAGGTAAGAAGGGTAAAAATAATTTCAATAAATACGTAATGAAATTTAGTCATAGTAAAAGCAGAAAAAGTAATTTTACTTAGTGTATAGATATTAAATAATGGAAATCTGTTTATAAATATAAAAACACATTTTTTAATGCAATTATTAGACATTTCTTTGTTGTGCTTCTTTCATTCTCTACAATTTGATTAATTTTCCAAAAAAAGCAGTTCTTTTAAATTAAAATAACCTGGTCTTCCATGTTTTGTATTAGACAAGTTCATTTATATGTATTTTCATGCATTTACTTTGGTTGGTATTGATATTTATAATTTTTATGAATATGTACAGTATCCAGCAAATGTCTAAATTATTCCACTTTTCTAATTGGAATAATTTTTAATTAAAAAAATGTTTAGAAGAATTTTAAAGCATTATTTTTTATTTCAGTTATTTTTATTTGATAGGTATATTATATTATCTTCAAAAAATACCCACATATATATGTAGGTATACCGTTACCAATATAACAATATGAGTCATGAGATCAAAAAATAAAATAAAATCATAATACAAAAAATTTTGTTACTTTGTTTGTTTGTTTTTCCCTGAAGTTATAAAGTTAAAAATATTATTAGAAAAACTTCGAACGCCTATATTATTTTATTGCTTTTCTATATATATTTTTTGTAGTTTATATATTTTTTTAAATTACCATTACTTTTGCTGGATACTGTATATTAAATCAGTTAAATCTAGTTAAATAAATAATGCAGTTAAATCAGATGATTTTCATAAAATAGATAACATTCATACCATCTGATACCATATAATATACGATATACCATTTCATACATTCAAAAAATTCTGCTTGTAGTAGTGAAATACTGAATGCATATGAATGATAACTTTGAAATTTTTTTTCTTGTTGTTATTAGAAAAGTCAACATTATAAAATAACCTATTTTATATGCTTTTACATTAACTCGTCGCTGTCGGTTTATTTATTTATTTATTTATTTATTTATTTGTCATTCTGTCACGCTTTTTATTATCTTCGTAATCTGTTAGCAACATTTGTAAGTGTAGTATGGTGCAGAGGATAGTGTACAGGTTTCAAAAGTAGGGATGATGTTGTTCGAATACAGTTCACATGCAACATTTTTTTTCTTAACTATCTATTCATCAACATTTTTTGAATAAAATATGTACACATTTTTGTATATATCAATTTAAAACTTACATTTTTATCTCTTATTCATGCATACAAACATACACATTATATTTTTGATCTTTCCTGGTGTTTTGTATTAGCATAATTAGCAAAACACAATCCATACATACAATATTTTTATGTATGTTGCTAAGTTATTTTGTTTACAACATTTGTTTAGTATTTAAATCAAAATATTTGCTGTCAACATTCTTTAATGCATATTGAATATACATGGTTAAAAGTTAAGATTTTATGTTCGTAATCTATAATATAATACACAAGATGTTGGCGAGACCTTGCCAACATGTAAAAAAAAATATTTTATATCTATAATAAAACACTCACACTGAATGTAAACTAAACTGGCAATGATGATATTTCTGTATATTTATTTAATAATTTAAAATTTTATTACCAGAGACACGAATCTTTAAGTCAAAGTATTATCACGAGACACAAACTGTTCATTAAAAATATAAATAAATTTAGTAAATATTATTACCAGGGACCAAATTTTCCACTAGAAGTATTGTCAGAGACACAAACCGTTCATTAAAAGTGAGTACAGTCAAAAAAGGAAAAGTACATACTTAAAAAACACATTTTCAATAAAAATAAATTCAGCAAATTTTTAATTTTTAAATTTGACCGCTACATTCATTATGAACTGGTCGCAGCGGTAAATTAAAAATAAATTATTAATTTTCTGGTGGCGTTTTCAATCTTTGTTTTGGAAAAAAAAAAATTAAAAAAAAACTACTCTTAATAAAATTAAAACAGCTGAAAGTGAAAAAGTGAGAGTGAGCAAAGTTTATAGTAAACCTCATATTTATAAGAAAAAAATAATAGCCCGATTTTATTCTTGATTTTGTTTTCATTAGTATAAAAGCTGGTAAAAGCTTCGTAATAGACTTTAAAATAGTTTTGTTTATTTAGGTTGAAATTTAGATTTTTAAGCTAAATTTTCGGTAGAACTGGTATAACATAAAATATTCGAAATTTTTTTATTAATATAAAATTCGGCAGACTTAAATAATTATATTTCATAACAGAAGTCTGGAACTTACCAAATATTATAGAAATGGATATTTTTCTTAAAAAAAAAAAAAAACTAACATGGAAAATATCGTTTAGAAGCTTTCTCTCACAAAAGATTCATAATTTTGTACTAATTTATTATTAGACGATTAATAATATTGTTAGCCATGGAAAAAAATAAGATTTATTAATCAGATCAGATAATATAATATAATACCTGAAATTAATGATTGAATTTCTGATAATATACACAATATAATGATAAGACCTTGCCAACATGTAAAAAAAAAATATTTTATTTCTATAATAAACCACTCACACTGAATGTAAACTAAACTGGCAATGATGATATTTCTATATATTTATTTAATAATTTAAAATTTTATTATCAGAGACACAAATCTTCGACTAAAAGTCTTATCAGAGACACAAATGTTTACTTTTTAAAAAGTACTTTCGACACAAAATAATGCAGTTAAATCAGATGATTTTCATAAAATAGATAACATTCATACCATCTGATACCATATAATATACGATATACCATTTCATACATTCAAAAAATTCTGCTTGTAGTAGTGAAATACTGAATGCATATGAATGATAACTTTGAAATTTTTTTTCTTGTTGTTATTAGAAAAGTCAACATTATAAAATAACCTATTTTATATGCTTTTACATTAACTCGTCGCTGTCGGTTTATTTATTTATTTATTTATTTATTTATTTGTCATTCTGTCACGCTTTTTATTATCTTCGTAATCTGTTAGCAACATTTGTAAGTGTAGTATGGTGCAGAGGATAGTGTACAGGTTTCAAAAGTAGGGATGATGTTGTTCGAATACAGTTCACATGCAACATTTTTTTTTTTAACTATCTATTCATCAACATTTTTTGAATAAAATATGTACACATTTTTGTATATATCAATTTAAAACTTACATTTTTATCTCTTATTCATGCATACAAACATACACATTATATTTTTGATCTTTCCTGGTGTTTTGTATTAGCATAATTAGCAAAACACAATCCATACATACAATATTTTTATGTATGTTGCTAAGTTATTTTGTTTACAACATTTGTTTAGTATTTAAATCAAAATATTTGCTGTCAACATTCTTTAATGCATATTGAATATACATGGTTAAAAGTTAAGATTTTATGTTCGTAATCTATAATATAATACACAAGATGTTGGCGAGACCTTGCCAACATGTAAAAAAAAATATTTTATATCTATAATAAAACACTCACACTGAATGTAAACTAAACTGGCAATGATGATATTTCTGTATATTTATTTAATAATTTAAAATTTTATTACCAGAGACACGAATCTTTAAGTCAAAGTATTATCAAGAGACACAAACTGTTCATTAAAAATATAAATAAATTTAGTAAATATTATTACCAGGGACCAAATTTTCCACTAGAAGTATTGTCAGAGACACAAACCGTTCATTAAAAGTGAGTACAGTCAAAAAAGGAAAAGTACATACTTAAAAAACACATTTTCAATAAAAATAAATTCAGCAAATTTTTAATTTTTAAATTTGACCGCTACATTCATTATGAACTGGTCGCAGCGGTAAATTAAAAATAAATTATTAATTTTCTGGTGGCGTTTTCAATCTTTGTTTTGGAAAAAAAAAAATTAAAAAAAAACTACTCTTAATAAAATTAAAACAGCTGAAAGTGAAAAAGTGAGAGTGAGCAAAGTTTATAGTAAACCTCATATTTATAAGAAAAAAATAATAGCCCGATTTTATTCTTGATTTTGTTTTCATTAGTATAAAAGCTGGTAAAAGCTTCGTAATAGACTTTAAAATAGTTTTGTTTATTTAGGTTGAAATTTAGATTTTTAAGCTAAATTTTCGGTAGAACTGGTATAACATAAAATATTCGAAATTTTTTTATTAATATAAAATTCGGCAGACTTAAATAATTATATTTCATAACAGAAGTCTGGAACTTACCAAATATTATAGAAATGGATATTTTTCTTAAAAAAAAAAAAAACTAACATGGAAAATATCGTTTAGAAGCTTTCTCTCACAAAAGATTCATAATTTTGTACTAATTTATTATTAGACGATTAATAATATTGTTAGCCATGGAAAAAAATAAGATTTATTAATCAGATCAGATAATATAATATAATACCTGAAATTAATGATTGAATTTCTGATAATATACACAATATAATGATAAGACCTTGCCAACATGTAAAAAAAAAATATTTTATTTCTATAATAAACCACTCACACTGAATGTAAACTAAACTGGCAATGATGATATTTCTATATATTTATTTAATAATTTAAAATTTTATTATCAGAGACACAAATCTTCGACTAAAAGTCTTATCAGAGACACAAATGTTTACTTTTTAAAAAGTACTTTCGACACAAAATTTAAAGCAAATTTTTAATTTTTAAATTTGACCGCCACATCCATTATGAACTGGTCGCAGCGGTAAATTAAAAATAAATTATTAATCTTCTGTTGGCAGTTTTCACTTTGTGATGAAAGCATGACTCTTTGTTTGGAAAAAAATAAAAATACTCTTAATAAAATTAAAAGACCTGAAAGTGAAAAGAGCAAAGTTTATAGTAAGCCTTATATTTATAAGAAAAAAATAATAGGCCGATTTTATTCTTGATTTTGCTTTCACTATTATAAAAGCTGGTAAAAGCTTCGCAACAGACTTTAAAGTAGTTTTGTTTATTTAGGTTGGAATTTTGATTTTTTAAGCTGAATTTTTGATATAACATAAAATATTGGAATTTTTTTTATTAATATAAAATTCGGCAGACTTAGCTAATTATATTTCATAACAGAAATCAAAAACTTACTAAATATAATAGAAATGGATATTTTTCTTAAAAAAAAATAAAAAAATAACATAGAAAATATCATTTTAGAAACCGTCTCTCACAATAGATTCATAATTTTGTACTAATTTATTATTAGACCATTAAATTAAAAAGCTGTCGAAAACGACCGTCACCAAAAAAAGACCCCGAAAATTTATGACATTACATTATCAGAGACATGAATCTTTTATTAAATATACCAAAGACTTCTTCCAAAGTACATTTAAATAAAATAAATTCAGCAAATTTTTTTCAAGCAAAAAAAAAAAATAAACGCAAAAGACTTGAAAGTAGTTTTGGTAATTGAAGTAATTTCGCGGCGAAAACAACTGCTTTTCATCGACATAAAAATTTTAAAACTAAAGAAAAATAGAGAGTAAAATTTTAACAAATATTAAAATTATTTCGATTATTGGGAGTGTTTTAAATGTAACAAAAAAAAATGTCGTAGCGGTTGGTGTTGGTTGGTTTTTCGCCGGTTTTTATTGTGCACTTTATACATGTGTTTCAAATAATTTTTGAGATATCGACACGAACTTTTACCCTGAATGTGTTTTTAGCTTGGACCATTTTTTTTGAATGATTAAAAAACTGTCAAAAATTACCGCCACGAAAAAACGGCGAAAATAAATTAATAAACTATACCTAACATTTTTAATTTTATGTGTTTAGATTTGTTTTATGTTTTTTTTCTATTACAAGTAAGTAAGTGATTTCAACGTTTTTTTAATGGTGCTGATGTAAAAATGAAATTTTTAGGTAGTTTATTAAGGGAGTCAGTATGATAACGTAAATGTTTTTGAATCTATAGAAATTATGCAATTGCACAGGGGATTTTCTAGTCTATAATATAATACACAAGATGTTGGCGAGACCTTGCCAACATGTAAAAAAATATATTTTATATCTATAATAAAACACTCACACTGAATGTAAACTAAACTGGCAATGATGATATTTCTGTATATTTATTTAATAATTTAAAATTTTATTACCAGAGACACAAATCTTTGACTCAAAGTATTATCAAGAGACACAAACCGTTAATTAAAAATATAAATAAATTTAGTAAATATAATTACCAGAGACCAAATTTTCCACTAGAAGTATTATCAGAGACACAAACCGTTCATTAAAAGTTAGTACAGTCAAAAAAGGTGAAGTACATACTAAAAAACACATTTTCAATAAAAATAAATTCAGCAAATTTTTAATTTTTAAATTTGACCGCCACATCCATTATGAACTGGTCGCAGCGGTAAATTAAAAATAAATTATTAATCTTCTGTTGGCGTTTTCAATCTTTGTTTTGAAAAAAAAAAAATAAAAATAGGTACTCTTAATAAAATTAAAACACCTGAAAGTGAAAAGAGCAAAGTTTATAGTAAGTCTCATATTTATAAGAAAAAAATTATAGGCCGATTTTATTCTTGATTTTGTTTTCATTAGTATAAAAGCTGGTAAAAACTTCGTAACAGACTTTAAAATAGTTTTGTTTATTTAGGTTGAAATTTAGATTTTTAACATAAAACATAACATAAAATATTGGAAATTTTTTTATTAATATAAAATTCGGCAGACTTAAATAATTATATTTCATAACAGAAGTTTGGATCTTACCAAATATTATAGAAATGGATATTTTTCTTAAAAAAAAAAAACTAACATAGAAAATATCATTTTAGAAGCCTTCTATACAAAAGATTCATAATTTTGTACTAATTTATTATTAGACCATTAATAATATTGTTAGCCATGGAAAAAAATAAGATTTATTAATCAGATCAGATAATATAATACCAGGAATTAATGATTGAATTTCTGATAATATACAGAATATTATACACACAAGATGTTGGCCAGATCTATAATAAACCACTCACACTGAATGTAAACTGAACTGGCAATGATGATATTTCTGCATATTTATTTAATAATTTAAAATTTTATTATCAGAGACACAAATCTTCGACTAAAAGTCTTATCAGAGACACAAACTTTTACTTTTTAAAAAGTACTTTCGACACAAAATTTAAAGCAAATTTTTAATTTTTAAATTTGACTGCCACATCCATTATGAACTGGTCGCAGCGGTAAATTAAAAATAAATTATTAATCTCCTGTTGGCAGTTTTCAAATGACTCTTTGTTTTGAAAAAAATAAAAATACTCTTAATAAAATTAAAAGACTTGAAAGTGAAAAGAGCAAAGAGCAAAGTTTATAGTAAACCTTATATTTATAAGAAACAAATAATAGGCCGATTTTATTCTTCATTTTGTTTTCACTATTATAAAAGCTGGTGAAACCTTCGCAGCAGACTTTAAAGTAGTTTTGTTTATTTAGTTTGGAATTTTGATTTTTTAAGCTGCATTTTTGATATTATAATTTGATAACATTGATAACATAAAATATTCGAATTTTTTTATTAATATAAAATTCGGCTGACTTAGCTAATTATATTTCATAACAGAAATCAGAAACTTACTAAATATTATAGAAATGGATATTTTTCTTAAAAAAAAAGAAAAAATAACATAGAAAATATCATTTTAGAAGCCTTCTCTCACAATAGATTCATAATTTTGTACTAATTTATTATTAGACCATTAAATTAAAAAGCTGTCAAAAACGACCCTCACAAAAAAAAGGCCCCAAAAATTTATGAAATTTCATTATCAGAGACATGAATCTTTTATTAAATATACCAAAGACCTCTTCCAAAGTACATTTAAATAAAATAAATTCAGCAAATTATTTTCAAGCAAAAAAAAACAAGTAAAAGTAACAGTAAGTTGATGCACCGACTTATTTATACCCTACACCTAAAAAATTCAAATTAAATTAAAAATCCATAAGTTATTTTAGCTAGGTACTTAATCCTAAGCTAAAAAAACACATGTAATAATCCCTCCCTTAATACAGGAAGTAAGGGAGTCAGTATGATAACGTAAATGTTTTTGAATCTATAGAAATTGTGCAATTGCACAGGGGATTTTCTAGTATGTTCATTAAATAATTAAGTGTTGTATAGTGCAGAGAGTGTACAGGTTTTGAAAGTAAGAGTGATTTGGTTCGAATCCAAGTCGTGTACGTACATTTTTTTTTTTTTGTTAACTGTATTCATCAACATTTTTTTCCAAAAAAAGACCCCGAAAATTTATGACATTACATTATCAGAGACATGAATCTTTTATTAAATATACCAAAGACTTCTTCCAAAGTACATTTAAATAAAATAAATTCAGCAAATTTTTTTCAAGCAAAAAAAAAAATAAACGCAAAAGACTTGAAAGTAGTTTTGGTAATTGAAGTAATTTCGCGGCGAAAACAACTGCTTTTCATCGACATAAAAATTTTAAAACTAAAGAAAAATAGAGAGTAAAATTTTAACAAATATTAAAATTATTTCGATTATTGGGAGTGTTTTAAATGTAACAAAAAAAAATGTCGTAGCGGTTGGTGTTGGTTGGTTTTTCGCCGGTTTTTATTGTGCACTTTATACATGTGTTTCAAATAATTTTTGAGATATCGACACGAACTTTTACCCTGAATGTGTTTTTAGCTTGGACCATTTTTTTTGAATGATTAAAAAACTGTCAAAAATTACCGCCACGAAAAAACGGCGAAAATAAATTAATAAACTATACCTAACATTTTTAATTTTATGTGTTTAGATTTGTTTTATGTTTTTTTTCTATTACAAGTAAGTAAGTGATTTCAACGTTTTTTTAATGGTGCTGATGTAAAAATGAAATTTTTAGGTAGTTTATTAAGGGAGTCAGTATGATAACGTAAATGTTTTTGAATCTATAGAAATTATGCAATTGCACAGGGGATTTTCTAGTCTATAATATAATACACAAGATGTTGGCGAGACCTTGCCAACATGTAAAAAAATATATTTTATATCTATAATAAAACACTCACACTGAATGTAAACTAAACTGGCAATGATGATATTTCTGTATATTTATTTAATAATTTAAAATTTTATTACCAGAGACACAAATCTTTGACTCAAAGTATTATCAAGAGACACAAACCGTTAATTAAAAATATAAATAAATTTAGTAAATATAATTACCAGAGACCAAATTTTCCACTAGAAGTATTATCAGAGACACAAACCGTTCATTAAAAGTTAGTACAGTCAAAAAAGGTGAAGTACATACTAAAAAACACATTTTCAATAAAAATAAATTCAGCAAATTTTTAATTTTTAAATTTGACCGCCACATCCATTATGAACTGGTCGCAGCGGTAAATTAAAAATAAATTATTAATCTTCTGTTGGCGTTTTCAATCTTTGTTTTGAAAAAAAAAAAATAAAAATAGGTACTCTTAATAAAATTAAAACACCTGAAAGTGAAAAGAGCAAAGTTTATAGTAAGTCTCATATTTATAAGAAAAAAATTATAGGCCGATTTTATTCTTGATTTTGTTTTCATTAGTATAAAAGCTGGTAAAAACTTCGTAACAGACTTTAAAATAGTTTTGTTTATTTAGGTTGAAATTTAGATTTTTAACATAAAACATAACATAAAATATTGGAAATTTTTTTATTAATATAAAATTCGGCAGACTTAAATAATTATATTTCATAACAGAAGTTTGGAACTTACCAAATATTATAGAAATGGATATTTTTCTTAAAAAAAAAAAACTAACATAGAAAATATCATTTTAGAAGCCTTCTATACAAAAGATTCATAATTTTGTACTAATTTATTATTAGACCATTAATAATATTGTTAGCCATGGAAAAAAATAAGATTTATTAATCAGATCAGATAATATAATACCAGGAATTAATGATTGAATTTCTGATAATATACAGAATATTATACACACAAGATGTTGGCCAGATCTATAATAAACCACTCACACTGAATGTAAACTGAACTGGCAATGATGATATTTCTGCATATTTATTTAATAATTTAAAATTTTATTATCAGAGACACAAATCTTCGACTAAAAGTCTTATCAGAGACACAAACTTTTACTTTTTAAAAAGTACTTTCGACACAAAATTTAAAGCAAATTTTTAATTTTTAAATTTGACTGCCACATCCATTATGAACTGGTCGCAGCGGTAAATTAAAAATAAATTATTAATCTCCTGTTGGCAGTTTTCAAATGACTCTTTGTTTTGAAAAAAATAAAAATACTCTTAATAAAATTAAAAGACTTGAAAGTGAAAAGAGCAAAGAGCAAAGTTTATAGTAAACCTTATATTTATAAGAAACAAATAATAGGCCGATTTTATTCTTCATTTTGTTTTCACTATTATAAAAGCTGGTGAAACCTTCGCAGCAGACTTTAAAGTAGTTTTGTTTATTTAGTTTGGAATTTTGTTTTTTTAAGCTGCATTTTTGATATTATAATTTGATAACATTGATAACATAAAATATTCGAATTTTTTTATTAATATAAAATTCGGCTGACTTAGCTAATTATATTTCATAACAGAAATCAGAAACTTACTAAATATTATAGAAATGGATATTTTTCTTAAAAAAAAAGAAAAAATAACATAGAAAATATCATTTTAGAAGCCTTCTCTCACAATAGATTCATAATTTTGTACTAATTTATTATTAGACCATTAAATTAAAAAGCTGTCAAAAACGACCCTCACAAAAAAAAGGCCCCAAAAATTTATGAAATTTCATTATCAGAGACATGAATCTTTTATTAAATATACCAAAGACCTCTTCCAAAGTACATTTAAATAAAATAAATTCAGCAAATTATTTTCAAGCAAAAAAAAACAAGTAAAAGTAACAGTAAGTTGATGCACCGACTTATTTATACCCTACACCTAAAAAATTCAAATTAAATTAAAAATCCATAAGTTATTTTAGCTAGGTACTTAATCCTAAGCTAAAAAAAACACATGTAATAATCCCTCCCTTAATACAGGAAGTAAGGGAGTCAGTATGATAACGTAAATGTTTTTGAATCTATAGAAATTGTGCAATTGCACAGGGGATTTTCTAGTATGTTCATTAAATAATTAAGTGTTGTATAGTGCAGAGAGTGTACAGGTTTTGAAAGTAAGAGTGATTTGGTTCGAATCCAAGTCGTGTACGTACATTTTTTTTTTTTTGTTAACTGTATTCATCAACATTTTTTTAATAAAATTTTATGTATAATATACACATATTATTTGATCTTTCCTCCTATAATAATTTAGTTCAATCAATCTTGATGTGTACATTTGTTTTGTATTAGGATTTAGCAAAACACAAAATATATATGTACAATATTTTTATGTTGCTAAATTATTTTGTTTTAAAACATTTGTTTAGGATTTAAATCAGAATATTTGTTGTCAACATTCTTTATTGCATATTGAATATGTATGTCGTTAAAAATTAATGTTTTATGTGTTTTATTTAGGAACATTTATTATGTATATTGTGTATATAGATATACAAATAAAATTTTATTCAAAATAATTCCAATTGCCAAATTCAAACTACATACATACATAATATTATTTTTGTACATAGAAAAGAATATAAAAAGTAAAGATCATTACAAAATAATGCTTTTGCGCATTACGCATTATGATTTACAAACAAAATTTTGTCAACACAAAAAATTAAAACTACGTATATAAATATGTACGTACGTATGTACATAATATTTATTTATTTATTTATATTCAGGTACCGTGGTACATAAATGTGCCAGGTAGCAATAACCCTTGTTTCCTGGCAGGAATGTGTACGTGATATAATGGTATATTATAAAGTATTTAATATTGCGATATATGAATATTTTTTTTTTTATATTATAATTATTGTACCCAGCCGGGAATCGAACCCGAGACCTCTCATTCCCTTATGAATGAGAAGCGGTGCGTCAACCACTGCACCAATGGCTGGATACACATAATATTATGTTAAACTAATTTCCTAAATTATTTTGTTCCGCTCCATTTGTTTATAATTTAAATCAAGATATTTGTCAACATTTTTTACTGCATGATCTTATTAAGCGAGAAGGTAGGTAGGTGTTCAAGATTAGATGTTTGTTTGGATATACGATATACTACTAATAGTATACTATAGAAATATACAGTAAAATACATTTATGTATATCATTTTCATTCGAGTTATGTTGTTGGATTGTAATATTTATATAATCACAGTATTTTGGTACATATTTTACCCTTCGAGGTACTTTCTTTATTTATGAATTACATACTGGAATAAAACATTTTTACTCTTGCTGTAATGGAATCGATTTGACATCTCTTAATTTACTTAAACATTTGGTATAAAATTATAAAACGTATTTTATATCAGAAACAATAATTAATGTATGTATGAATAAAAAATATCCCATTTTTTTAAATTCAAATTATGTGTTTCATTTAAAACTAAAAAGTATAAAATAAAATAATATGTAAAAAAAATATTTTTTAAAATATGCTTTTATCGAAACCAAATTCGCCCCCTAAAAAGTAGAAAATAAAATTGATTGCAAAACTTTAGCTTTTTTGACTGTTATAATATAAAAGTGAATTACTAGTGCAAGCATTTTGGACTGTTATAATATAAAAGTAAATTGCTGGAATAAAAAAGAAACACGAAACTCTAATTTCCTAGATTTTTATTTAACCTTATTCTTTAACGTTATTAAGAAATAGGCGCATATGAAAATAGAAAGAAAAAATGGTTGATAAATGTAAAAAGAAAAAAAAACAAAAAAGTTTAAATGTACAAGATACAGCAATTTTAAAAGGTACAACGCATCTTTAAAATTCATAAAGAAAAAGTGCAAACCTGTTTTTCAAACCATTGGAGAAAGAACCAATTTTTTTTTTTTTTTAAAGAAGAGAATTAATAATTATTAACACTTTGGCGTGTAAGATATTTTTTGTTTGTAAGAATGTTGAAAAAATTAAAGTTATGGAAATACTTAACGATTAACATGTTGCTTAGGTTCATTGTATGTTTGAATATGTACAGTATCCAGCAAATGTCTAAATTATTCCACTTTTCTAATTGGAATAATTTTTAATTAAAAAAATGTTTAGAAGAATTTTAAAGCATTATTTTTTATTTCAGTTATTTTTATTTGATAGGTATATTATATTATCTTCAAAAAATACCCACATATATATGTAGGTATACCGTTACCAATATAACAATATGAGTCATGAGATCAAAAAATAAAATAAAATCATAATACAAAAAATTTTGTTACTTTGTTTGTTTGTTTTTCCCTGAAGTTATAAAGTTAAAAATATTATTAGAAAAACTTCGAACGCCTATATTATTTTATTGCTTTTCTATATATATTTTTTGTAGTTTATATATTTTTTTAAATTACCATTACTTTTGCTGGATACTGTATATTAAATCAGTTAAATCTAGTTAAATAAATAATGCAGTTAAATCAGATGATTTTCATAAAATAGATAACATTCATACCATCTGATACCATATAATATACGATATACCATTTCATACATTCAAACAATTCTGCTTGTAGTAGTGAAATACTGAATGCATATGAATGATAACCTTGAAATTTTTTTTCTTGTTGTTATTAGAAAAGTCAACATTATAAAATAACCTATTTTATATGCTTTTATATTAACTCGTCGCTGTCGGTTTATTTATTTATTTATTTATTTGTCATTCTGTCACGCTTTTTATTATCTTCGTAATCTGTTAGCAACATTTGTAAGTGTAGTATGGTGCAGAGGATAGTGTACAGGTTTCAAAAGTAGGGATGATGTTGTTCGAATACAGTTCACATGCAACATTTTTTTTTTTTTAACTATCTATTCATCAACATTTTTTGAATAAAATATGTACACATTTTTGTATATATCAATTTAAAACTTACATTTTTATCTCTTATTCATGCATACAAACATACACATTATATTTTTGATCTTTCCTGGTGTTTTGTATTAGCATAATTAGCAAAACACAATCCATACATACAATATTTTTATGTATGTTGCTAAGTTATTTTGTTTACAACATTTGTTTAGTATTTAAATCAAAATATTTGCTGTCAACATTCTTTAATGCATATTGAATATACATGGTTAAAAATTAAGATTTTATGTTCGTAATCTATAATATAATACACAAGATGTTGGCGAGACCTTGCCAACATGTAAAAAAAAATATTTTATATCTATAATAAAACACTCACACTGAATGTAAACTAAACTGGCAATGATGATATTTCTGTATATTTATTTAATAATTTAAAATTTTATTACCAGAGACACGAATCTTTAAGTCAAAGTATTATCAAGAGACACAAACTGTTCATTAAAAATATAAATAAATTTAGTAAATATTATTACCAGGGACCAAATTTTCCACTAGAAGTATTGTCAGAGACACAAACCGTTCATTAAAAGTGAGTACAGTCAAAAAAGGAAAAGTACATACTTAAAAAACACATTTTCAATAAAAATAAATTCAGCAAATTTTTAATTTTTAAATTTGACCGCTACATTCATTATGAACTGGTCGCAGCGGTAAATTAAAAATAAATTATTAATTTTCTGGTGGCGTTTTCAATCTTTGTTTTGGAAAAAAAAAAATTAAAAAAAAACTACTCTTAATAAAATTAAAACAGCTGAAAGTGAAAAAGTGAGAGTGAGCAAAGTTTATAGTAAACCTCATATTTATAAGAAAAAAATAATAGCCCGATTTTATTCTTGATTTTGTTTTCATTAGTATAAAAGCTGGTAAAAGCTTCGTAATAGACTTTAAAATAGTTTTGTTTATTTAGGTTGAAATTTAGATTTTTAAGCTAAATTTTCGGTAGAACTGGTATAACATAAAATATTCGAAATTTTTTTATTAATATAAAATTCGGCAGACTTAAATAATTATATTTCATAACAGAAGTCTGGAACTTACCAAATATTATAGAAATGGATATTTTTCTTAAAAAAAAAAAAAAACTAACATGGAAAATATCGTTTAGAAGCTTTCTCTCACAAAAGATTCATAATTTTGTACTAATTTATTATTAGACGATTAATAATATTGTTAGCCATGGAAAAAAATAAGATTTATTAATCAGATCAGATAATATAATATAATACCTGAAATTAATGATTGAATTTCTGATAATATACACAATATAATGATAAGACCTTGCCAACATGTAAAAAAAAAATATTTTATTTCTATAATAAACCACTCACACTGAATGTAAACTAAACTGGCAATGATGATATTTCTATATATTTATTTAATAATTTAAAATTTTATTATCAGAGACACAAATCTTCGACTAAAAGTCTTATCAGAGACACAAATGTTTACTTTTTAAAAAGTACTTTCGACACAAAATTTAAAGCAAATTTTTAATTTTTAAATTTGACCGCCACATCCATTATGAACTGGTCGCAGCGGTAAATTAAAAATAAATTATTAATCTTCTGTTGGCAGTTTTCACTTTGTGATGAAAGCATGACTCTTTGTTTGGAAAAAAATAAAAATACTCTTAATAAAATTAAAAGACCTGAAAGTGAAAAGAGCAAAGTTTATAGTAAGCCTTATATTTATAAGAAAAAAATAATAGGCCGATTTTATTCTTGATTTTGCTTTCACTATTATAAAAGCTGGTAAAAGCTTCGCAACAGACTTTAAAGTAGTTTTGTTTATTTAGGTTGGAATTTTGATTTTTTAAGCTGAATTTTTGATATAACATAAAATATTGGAATTTTTTTTATTAATATAAAATTCGGCAGACTTAGCTAATTATATTTCATAACAGAAATCAAAAACTTACTAAATATAATAGAAATGGATATTTTTCTTAAAAAAAATAAAAAAATAACATAGAAAATATCATTTTAGAAACCGTCTCTCACAATAGATTCATAATTTTGTACTAATTTATTATTAGACCATTAAATTAAAAAGCTGTCGAAAACGACCGTCACAAAAAAAAAGACCCCGAAAATTTATGACATTACATTATCAGAGACATGAATCTTTTATTAAATATACCAAAGACTTCTTCCAAAGTACATTTAAATAAAATAAATTCAGCAAATTTTTTTCAAGCAAAAAAAAAAATAAACGCAAAAGACTTGAAAGTAGTTTTGGTAATTGAAGTAATTTCGCGGCGAAAACAACTGCTTTTCATCGACATAAAAATTTTAAAACTAAAGAAAAATAGAGAGTAAAATTTTAACAAATATTAAAATTATTTCGATTATTGGGAGTGTTTTAAATGTAACAAAAAAAAATGTCGTAGCGGTTGGTGTTGGTTGGTTTTTCGCCGGTTTTTATTGTGCACTTTATACATGTGTTTCAAATAATTTTTGAGATATCGACACGAACTTTTACCCTGAATGTGTTTTTAGCTTGGACCATTTTTTTTGAATGATTAAAAAACTGTCAAAAATTACTGCCACGAAAAAACGGCGAAAATAAATTTATAAACTGTACCTAACATTTTTAATTTTATGTGTTTAGATTTGTTTTATGTTTTTTTCTATTACAAGTAAGTAAGTGATTTCAACGTTTTTTTAATGGTGCTGATGTAAAAATGAAATTTTTAGGTAGTTTATTAAGGGAGTCAGTATGATAACGTAAATGTTTTTGAATCTATAGAAATTATGCAATTGCACAGGGGATTTTCTAGTCTATAATATAATACACAAGATGTTGGCGAGACCTTGCCAACATGTAAAAAAATATATTTTATATCTATAATAAAACACTCACACTGAATGTAAACTAAACTGGCAATGATGATATTTCTGTATATTTATTTAATAATTTAAAATTTTATTACCAGAGACCCAAATCTTTGACTCAAAGTATTATCAAGAGACACAAACCGTTAATTAAAAATATAAATAAATTTAGTAAATATAATTACCAGAGACCAAATTTTCCACTAGAAGTATTATCAGAGACACAAACCGTTCATTAAAAGTTAGTACAGTCAAAAAAGGTGAAGTACATAATAAAAAACACATTTTCAATAAAAATAAATTCAGCAAATTTTTAATTTTTAAATTTGACCGCCACATCCATTATGAACTGGTCGCAGCGGTAAATTAAAAATAAATTATTAATCTTCTGTTGGCGTTTTCAATCTTTGTTTTGAAAAAAAAAAAAATAAAAATAGGTACTCTTAATAAAATTAAAACATCTGAAAGTGAAAAGAGCAAAGTTTATAGTAAGTCTCATATTTATAAGAAAAAAATTATAGGCCGATTTTATTCTTGATTTTGTTTTCATTAGTATAAAAGCTGGTAAAAACTTCGTAACAGACTTTAAAATAGTTTTGTTTATTTAGGTTGAAATTTAGATTTTTAACATAAAACATAACATAAAATATTGGAAATTTTTTTATTAATATAAAATTCGGCAGACTTAAATAATTATATTTCATAACAGAAGTTTGGAACTTACCAAATATTATAGAAATGGATATTTTTCTTAAAAAAAAAAAACTAACATAGAAAATATCATTTTAGAAGCCTTCTATACAAAAGATTCATAATTTTGTACTAATTTATTATTAGACCATTAATAATATTGTTAGCCATGGAAAAAAATAAGATTTATTAATCAGATCAGATAATATAATACCAGGAATTAATGATTGAATTTCTGATAATATACAGAATATTATACACACAAGATGTTGGCCAGATCTATAATAAACCACTCACACTGAATGTAAACTGAACTGGCAATGATGATATTTCTGCATATTTATTTAATAATTTAAAATTTTATTATCAGAGACACAAATCTTCGACTAAAAGTCTTATCAGAGACACAAACTTTTACTTTTTAAAAAGTACTTTCGACACAAAATTTAAAGCAAATTTTTAATTTTTAAATTTGACTGCCACATCCATTATGAACTGGTCGCAGCGGTAAATTAAAAATAAATTATTAATCTCCTGTTGGCAGTTTTCAAATGACTCTTTGTTTTGAAAAAAATAAAAATACTCTTAATAAAATTAAAAGACTTGAAAGTGAAAAGAGCAAAGAGCAAAGTTTATAGTAAACCTTATATTTATAAGAAACAAATAATAGGCCGATTTTATTCTTCATTTTGTTTTCACTATTATAAAAGCTGGTGAAACCTTCGCAGCAGACTTTAAAGTAGTTTTGTTTATTTAGTTTGGAATTTTGATTTTTTAAGCTGAATTTTTGATATTATAATTTGATAACATTGATAACATAAAATATTCGAATTTTTTTATTAATATAAAATTCGGCTGACTTAGCTAATTATATTTCATAACAGAAATCAGAAACTTACTAAATATTATAGAAATGGATATTTTTCTTAAAAAAAAAGAAAAAATAACATAGAAAATATCATTTTAGAAGCCTTCTCTCACAATAGATTCATAATTTTGTACTAATTTATTATTAGACCATTAAATTAAAAAGCTGTCAAAAACGACCCTCACAAAAAAAAGGCCCCAAAAATTTATGAAATTTCATTATCAGAGACATGAATCTTTTATTAAATATACCAAAGACCTCTTCCAAAGTACATTTAAATAAAATAAATTCAGCAAATTATTTTCAAGCAAAAAAAAACAAGTAAAAGTAACAGTAAGTTGATGCACCGACTTATTTATACCCTACACCTAAAAAATTCAAATTAAATTAAAAATCCATAAGTTATTTTAGCTAGGTACTTAATCCTAAGCTAAAAAAACACATGTAATAATCCCTCCCTTAATACAGGAAGTAAGGGAGTCAGTATGATAACGTAAATGTTTTTGAATCTATAGAAATTGTGCAATTGCACAGGGGATTTTCTAGTATGTTCATTAAATAATTAAGTGTTGTATAGTGCAGAGAGTGTACAGGTTTTGAAAGTAAGAGTGATTTGGTTCGAATCCAAGTCGTGTACGTACATTTTTTTTTTTTTTGTTAACTGTATTCATCAACATTTTTTTAATAAAATTTTATGTATAATATACACATATTATTTGATCTTTCCTCCTATAATAATTTAGTTCAATCAATCTTGATGTGTACATTTGTTTTGTATTAGGATTTAGCAAAACACAAAATATATATGTACAATATTTTTATGTTGCTAAATTATTTTGTTTTAAAACATTTGTTTAGGATTTAAATCAGAATATTTGTTGTCAACATTCTTTATTGCATATTGAATATGTATGTCGTTAAAAATTAATGTTTTATGTGTTTTATTTAGGAACATTTATTATGTATATTGTGTATATAGATATACAAATAAAATTTTATTCAAAATAATTCCAATTGCCAAATTCAAACTACATACATACATAATATTATTTTTGTACATAGAAAAGAATATAAAAAGTAAAGATCATTACAAAATAATGCTTTTGCGCATTACGCATTATGATTTACAAACAAAATTTTGTCAACACAAAAAATTAAAACTACGTATATAAATATGTACGTACGTATGTACATAATATTTATTTATTTATTTATATTCAGGTACCGTGGTACATAAATGTGCCAGGTAGCAATAACCCTTGTTTCCTGGCAGGAATGTGTACGTGATATAATGGTATATTATAAAGTATTTAATATTGCGATATATGAATTTTTTTTTTTTTATATTATAATTATTGTACCCAGCCGGGAATCGAACCCGAGACCTCTCATTCCCTTATGAATGAGAAGCGGTGCGTCAACCACTGCACCAATGGCTGGATACACATAATATTATGTTAAACTAATTTCCTAAATTATTTTGTTCCGCTCCATTTGTTTATAATTTAAATCAAGATATTTGTCAACATTTTTTACTGCATGATCTTATTAAGCGAGAAGGTAGGTAGGTGTTCAAGATTAGATGTTTGTTTGGATATACGATATACTACTAATAGTATACTATAGAAATATACAGTAAAATACATTTATGTATATCATTTTCATTCGAGTTATGTTGTTGGATTGTAATATTTATATAATCACAGTATTTTGGTACATATTTTACCCTTCGAGGTACTTTCTTTATTTATGAATTACATACTGGAATAAAACATTTTTACTCTTGCTGTAATGGAATCGATTTGACATCTCTTAATTTACTTAAACATTTGGTATAAAATTATAAAACGTATTTTATATCAGAAACAATAATTAATGTATGTATGAATAAAAAATATCCCATTTTTTTAAATTCAAATTATGTGTTTCATTTAAAACTAAAAAGTATAAAATAAAATAATATGTAAAAAAAATATTTTTTAAAATATGCTTTTATCGAAACCAAATTCGCCCCCTAAAAAGTAGAAAATAAAATTGATTGCAAAACTTTAGCTTTTTTGACTGTTATAATATAAAAGTGAATTACTAGTGCAAGCATTTTGGACTGTTATAATATAAAAGTAAATTGCTGGAATAAAAAAGAAACACGAAACTCTAATTTCCTAGATTTTTATTTAACCTTATTCTTTAACCTTATTAAGAAATAGGCGCATATGAAAATAGAAAGAAAAATGGTTGATAAATGTAAAAAGAAAAAAAAACAAAAAAGTTTAAATGTACAAGATACAGCAATTTTAAAAGGTACAACGCATCTTTAAAATTCATAAAGAAAAAGTGCAAACCTGTTTTTCAAACCATTGGAGAAAGAACCAATTTTTTTTTTTTTTTAAAGAAGAGAATTAATAATTATTAACACTTTGGCGTGTAAGATATTTTTTGTTTGTAAGAATGTTGAAAAAATTAAAGTTATGGAAATACTTAACGATTAACATGTTGCTTAGGTTCATTGTATGTTTGAATATGTACAGTATCCAGCAAATGTCTAAATTATTCCACTTTTCTAATTGGAATAATTTTTAATTAAAAAAATGTTTAGAAGAATTTTAAAGCATTATTTTTTATTTCAGTTATTTTTATTTGATAGGTATATTATATTATCTTCAAAAAATACCCACATATATATGTAGGTATACCGTTACCAATATAACAATATGAGTCATGAGATCAAAAAATAAAATAAAATCATAATACAAAAAATTTTGTTACTTTGTTTGTTTGTTTTTCCCTGAAGTTATAAAGTTAAAAATATTATTAGAAAAACTTCGAACGCCTATATTATTTTATTGCTTTTCTACATATATTTTTTGTAGTTTATATATTTTTTTAAATTACCATTACTTTTGCTGGATACTGTATATTAAATCAGTTAAATCTAGTTAAATAAATAATACAGTTAAATCAGATGATTTTCATAAAATAGATAACATTCATACCATCTGATACCATATAATATACGATATACCATTTCATACATTCAAAAAATTCTGCTTGTAGTAGTGAAATACTGAATGCATATGAATGATAACCTTGAAATTTTTTTTCTTGTTGTTATTAGAAAAGTCAACATTATAAAATAACCTATTTTATATGCTTTTATATTAACTCGTCGCTGTCGGTTTATTTATTTATTTATTTATTTGTCATTCTGTCACGCTTTTTATTATCTTCGTAATCTGTTAGCAACATTTGTAAGTGTAGTATGGTGCAGAGGATGGTGTACAGGTTTCAAAAGTAGGGATGATGTTGTTCGAATACAGTTCACATGCAACATTTTTTTTTTTTTAACTATCTATTCATCAACATTTTTTGAATAAAATATGTACACATTTTTGTATATATCAATTTAAAACTTACATTTTTATCTCTTATTCATGCATACAAACATACACATTATATTTTTGATCTTTCCTGGTGTTTTGTATTAGCATAATTAGCAAAACACAATCCATACATACAATATTTTTATGTATGTTGCTAAGTTATTTTGTTTACAACATTTGTTTAGTATTTAAATCAAAATATTTGCTGTCAACATTCTTTAATGCATATTGAATATAATACATGGTTAAAAATTAAGATTTTATGTTCGTAATCTATAATATAATACACAAGATGTTGGCGAGACCTTGCCAACATGTAAAAAAAAATATTTTATATCTATAATAAAACACTCACACTGAATGTAAACTAAACTGGCAATGATAATATTTCTGTATATTTATTTAATAATTTCAAATTTTATTACCAGAGACACAAATTTTTGACTCAAAGTATTATCAAGAGACACAAACCGTTCATTAAAAATATAAATAAATTTAGTAAATATTATTACGAGTGACCAAATTTTCCACTAGAAGTATTATCAGAGACACAAACCGTTCATTAAAAGTAAGTACAGTCAAAAAAGGAAAAGTACATACTTAAAAAACACATTTTCAATCAAAATAAATTCAGCAAATTTTTAATTTTTAAATTTGACCGCCACGTCTATTATGAACTGGTCGCAGCGGTAAATTAAAAATAAATTATTAATCTTCTGTTGGCATTTTCAATTTTTGTTTTGGAAAAAAAATATAAAAATAGGTACACTTAATAAAATTAAAACTCCTGAAAGTGAAAAAGTGAGAGTGAGCAAAGTTTATAGTAAACCTCATATTTATAAGAAAAAAATAATAGGCCGATTTTATTCTTGATTTTGTTTTCATTAGTATAAAAGCTGGTAAAAGCTTCGTAACATACTTTAAAATAGTTTTGTTTATTTAGGTTGAAATTTAGATTTTTAAGCTAAATTTTCGGTAGAACTGGTATAACATAAAATATTTGAAATTTTTTTATTAATGTAAAATTCGGCAGACTTAAATAATTATATTTCATAGCAGAAGTCAGAAACTTACTAAATATTATAGAAACGGATATTTTTCTTAAAAAAAAAAGAAAAAAATAACATAGAAAATATCATTTTAGACGCCTTGTCTCACAAAAGATTCAAAATTTTGTACTAATTTATTATTAGACCATTAATAATATTGTTAGCCATGGAAAAAAATCAGATAATATGATACCTGAAATTAATGATTGAATTTCTGATAATATACACAATATAATGATCAGACCTTGCCAACATGTAAAAAAAAAAATATTTTATTTCTATAATAAACCACTCAAACTGAATGTAAACTAGACTGGCAATGATGATATTTCTATATATTTATTTAATAATTTAAAATTTTATTATCAGAGACACAAATCTTCGACTAAAAGTCTTATCAGAGACACAAATGTTTACTTTTTAAAAAGTACTTTCGACACAAAATTTAAAGCAAATTTTTAATTTTTAAATTTGAACACCACATCCATTATGAACTGGTCGCAGCGGTAAATTAAAAATAAATTATTATTCTTCTGTTGGCAGGTTTCAAATGACTCTTTGTTTTGAAAAAAATAAAAATACTCTTAATAAAATTAAAAGACCTGAAAGTGAAAAGAGCAAAGTTTATAGTAAGCCTTATATTTATAAGAAAAAAAAAATAGGCAGATTTAATTCTTGATTTTGTTTTCACTATTATAAAAGCTGGTAAAAGCTTCGCAACAGACTTTATAGTAGTTTTGTTTATTTAGGTTAGAATTTTGATTTTTTAAGCTGAATTTTTGATATAACATAAAATATTGGAATTTTTTTTATTAATATAAAATTCGGCAGACTTAGCTAATTTTATTTCATAACAGAAATCAGAAACTTACTATATATTATAGAAATGGATATTTTTCTTAAAAAAAAGAAAAAATAACATAGAAAATATCATTTTAGAAGCCTTTTCTCAAAGTACAAAGCCTTTTCTAAAGACCTCTTCCAAAGTACATTTAAATAAAATAAATTCAGCAAATTATTTTCAAGCAAAAAAAAAAAAGTAAAAATAACAGTAAGTTGATGCACCGACTTATTTATACCCTACACCTAAAAAATTCAAATTAAATTAAAAATCCATAAGTTATTTTAGCTAGGTACTTAATATACCTAAGCTAAAAAAACACATGTAATAATCCCTCCCTTAATACAGGAAGTAAGGGAGTCAGTATGATAACGTAAATGTTTTTGCATCTATAGAAATTGTGCAATTGCACAGGGGATTTTCTAGTATGTTCATTAAATACTTAAGTGTTGTATAGTGCAGAGAGTGTACAGGTTTTGAAAGTAAGAGTGATTTGGTTCGAATCCAAGTCGTGTACGTACATTTTTTTTTTTTTGTTAACTGTATTCATCAACATTTTTTTAATAAAATTTTATGTATAATATACACATATTATTTGATCTTTCCTCCTATAATAATTTAGTTCAATCAATCTTGATGTGTACATTTGTTTTGTATTAGGATTTAGCAAAACACAAAATATATATGTACAATATTTTTATGTTACTAAATTATTTTGTTTTAAAACATTTGTTTAGGATTTAAATCAGAATATTTGTTGTCAACATTCTTTATTGCATATTGAATATGTATGTCGTTAAAAATTAATGTTTTATGTGTTTTATTTAGGAACATTTATTATGTATATTGTGTATATAGATATACAAATAAAATTTTATTCAAAACAATTCCAATTGCCAAATTCAAACTACATACATACATAATATTATTTTTGTACATAGAAAAGAATATAAAAAGTAAAGATCATTACAAAATAATCCTTTTGCGCATTACGCATTATGATTTACAAACAAAATTTTGTCAACACAAAAAATTAAAACTACGTATATAAATATGTACGTACGTATGTACATAATATTTATTTATTTATTTATATTCAGGTACCGTGGTACATAAATGTGCCAGGTAGCAATAACCCTTGTTTCCTGGCAGGAATGTGTACGTGATATAATGGTATATTATAAAGTATTTAATATTGCGATATATGAATATTTTTTTTTTTTTATATTATAATTATTGTACCCAGCCGGGAATCGAACCCGAGACCTCTCATTCCCTTATGAATGAGATGCGGTGCGTCAACCACTGCACCAATGGCTGGATACACATAATATTATGTTAAACTAATTTCCTAAATTATTTTGTTCCGCTTCATTTGTTTATAATTTAAATCAAGATATTTGTCAACATTTTTTACTGCATGATCTTATTAAGCGAGAAGGTAGGTAGGTGTTCAAGATTAGATGTTTGTTTGGATATACGATATACTACTAATAGTATACTATAGAAATACACAGTAAAGTACATTTATGTATATCATTTTCATTCGAGTTATGTTGTTGGATTGTAATATTTACATAATCACAGTATTTTGGTACATATTTTACCCTTCGAGGTTCTTTCTTTATTTATGAATTACATACTGCAATAAAAAATTTTTACTCTTGCTGTAATGGAATCGATTTAACATCTCTTAATTTACTTAAACATTTGGTATAAAATTATAAAACGTATTTTATATCAGAAACAATAATTAATGTATATGTATGAATAAAAAATATCCCATTTTTTTAAATTCAAATTATGTGTTTCATTTAAAACTAAAAAGTATAAAATAAAATAATATGTAAAAAAAATATTTTTTAAAATATGCTTTTATCGAAACCAAATTCGCCCCCTAAAAAGTGTAAGATATTTTTTGTTTGTAAGAATGTTGAAAAAATTAAAGTTATGGAAATACTTAACGATTAACATGTTGCTTAGGTTCATTGTATGTTGCATAATCTGCAAAGAATAAAAAAAGAAAAAAAATCCACGTCATCAGGTTAATTGCATTTGGTACCTATTTTGAAAACAAGAATATAAAAATAAAACAGATTTATTTATATATTCAAAAAATATTTATTTAACTAGAAATATTTTACAATTTTATAGAAATCTGAGTTGAAAATTTTTTTACGATGATCATGTCAAGATTGCAGAAATAGTGAAATCCAATTTTTCTATAGGTCTTTGATTATATACGTCTGTCTGTATATAAATTTGAAAAATCTTAATTTAATATTTTTTCTTTTAAGAGATGCATATAGACATTAAAACAATTTTTTACAGCACATCTGAAACTGGTGTTTGTATAGTGTATAGGGCATGTTGATTTAAAATTTTCAATCTTTGATAATGACGGTAAGTCTCTGCTTAGATCTTCTATTTTAACACTGTCAATGTACTTTTCAAGAAAATGTTGTTTTTGCTCTCCTTTAACATACATTTTTTCAGCTGATTCTAAATATTATTTTAATATAGGTTTTATGCCTAAATATTCAATTAAACCGTTATTTCATTTAAGTCCATTTATTTTATTTTCGCAATACTGGTTATTATAATTTCCCTCTGGACTAAGTTCTTCTGCAGGGTGTGGTGGTTTGAAGTGATATACAGTAGGAATTAAACTTCCTTCTTTTAGTATAGCCAGTTCTTTTAGGAAATATTGCTTTTCATTTCCTTTTAAAAATTGTAGATCAACTACGAAAATTTGATTATCCATGTTAAAGGTTTACGGAAGAATGTTCATTAGAATTACTAAATTTACATTTATATTCACTTCGAAAAAAGAGCTTTTCCTATAAATATAGGTTACCAATGTTAGTTTTTAACTAATACAAATATGCTGTTTCACCCATTTACTAAGATGGTTGCGGGGCCATCATGCTGTGGTAAAACCACTTTTATTCATAATTTAATAAAATATAAAAAAGAAAATATACAACATAATAATAGAATAATTTGGTGTAATCCAGACAAAAATGCCGTTCCAAAATATATCAAAGATGTAGAATATAGTAATACTATTCCAGATTTTAATGATAATCAAAAACCTTTGTTAATTATTATCGATGATATGATGTTAAATTCTCATGATAAGTATGTATGTGATTTATTTACTAGAGGATCACATCATAAAAATTTATCAGTAATATTTGTAACACAAAATGTTTTTTACCAGGGTAAATTTTCAAGATATATTTCACTTAACTGTAAATATCTAGTACTTTTCAAAAATCTAAGAGATAAATCGCAGATATTATCTCTAGCTCGTCAAATATATCCCAATCAAATCAAAGCATTTGAAAAAGTATATAATAATGTGACGTCAGTCCCATACGGCTATATATTAATAAATCTTAATCAAGACGTTAATGACATATTTCGATTAAGAAGTGATATATTTGGAAGAGGTTTGTGTTATTGTACGAGAGATCAATTAGAACAATTTAGGGAAAAAATGAAAAGTTTGAAGACCAATCGTCATATATTGCACGTATTAAAAACCTCTAAACTAAAATTGCAGAAAGTAATTATAAAACACTGTGACTCTGAAATAATTAAAACCATTTGTGAAATAGCATTAAATATTTTAAAAGGTAATTGTAATCTGAATAAAAAAGCTACAAGACAATTTCGAAAGTATAAAAAGGAATTAAGATCGCTCATTTGCCGTAAAAACTCTATAAATAGCAAAAGAAAAATTATTATTCAACGTCGTGCATTTTTACCTACACTTCTTGGTGCAGTACTATCAGGGATAATCGGAAATTTTATAAAATGAATAATAGAACATTTAATAAAATGATAATTCTAAAACCCGAGATTTATCAGAAAATGAAGCAAAATGCAGACGCTGAACTCAATGAGTTGGATAAAATTATGAAAAAAATATTGATAAATAAATGAAAAAAATGAAAAAAGAAAAATGAAATGAAAATGAAAAAAGAAAAAACTATAAATACTAAAGAGTTGAATAATTCATCAAGACGTGTTTTAAGGTCAGCTATAGCAGGTAGTACTCAAACAGAACTTAATTTTCCAATTCGTAAGAATAAATCCGCAAGCTCATGGACAACATACAAATAAATGATGAATTTTATGTCACTTTACTCAGTGAACTGAACTATTATCCAGAAAATTCATTATCATCTTTTACAAATAAAATGAATAAATACATGTGTGATTCAATCAAGGTGGAAAGTCGGTATTTCAGAAATCTATTTTAATGATTTCGTTCCAAATGTGTATGGTGAAGAATGGGAAAAAAGTACTCAAATATTTATTAAAGGTATGCAGAAAGATATGATAGGAGTTAATTGGAACATCATATATTCCATACATAGAAAAACAAATGATATGTGACTGGAAAGTTTTTCTACTGCCAACACTAATTCAAAATATACGCGAACTTAATAGGTTTACAAGAAAAGAAGTTGAACGACAGTTGATTTGGGGAATTTTTAATTTTATAAACGATGATGTTAATTATATACAACCAGCAAAAGCTGAGGAGATGCCTAAAAATTTAATTTGCTTCACAATATGTCACTAAGACTAAAATAGATATAAAAATAGGAGCAAATTACGCTTACACCCTGGAAGGACTTTTGACAACATGTTTCAATCAAGTATCTTCGAAAGTTACAGATTTTAAAAAATATAAATCACGTGTAAAAGAAGCTTTCAAAACTTTTATAGATAGTGTACAATTAATTCCAATTATTAAACCAGATATGTTTTTTATATACACAGATATAATTGAACCGCAAAAAATAGGTGATAAAGATGTAAGATGTTTAAGATCTGTTAACATACAAAATTCTTTCACTGATACTGTAAAAGAATTCAGTAATATTCTATATTGCAATGTGGAGAAATCATTTAATAACATTTCATTACTTTTATGTGGTAAATATGGATACAAAATAAATTTACCAATAGTTCTAATTCTAATAATAAATTTACCATTTTAAAAAAGTATAAATAAAAACGATTTTACAGAACTATATATTATTTTATTTTATTCATTATGGAGAGAGTATACTATAAGTATTATTTAATTCAATCTGGTAGAGGACTTGATGATATCGGCCCTTTATTACATTCAAACGTACCTTTTCAAGGGGCTGTGGATTGGGAAGCTTTTTTGGGGGAGTTTTTAGATATTTGAAACCATTATTTACTTCAGGCGGTGATATTTTGAAAAAATAGGTTATTAACTCTGGTATTAATGCTTTATCTGATATTGCATCTGGTGCAAATGTAAAAGAAGTTATGCAAGATCGTAGTAAAGAGATTGCTAAAAATGTACGACGTGGTGCCGTGCGAAAACTGATTGAAATGTATGGTTCTGGTAAAAGAAAACGAAAAGCTATAAAAAGACCATTCATTGAAAATTTAAACTATTTTACTTCAAAGCGACTCAAAGATAATAACAAAAATTCCCATTCAGTCTAGTATTTTAAGATCTGAAGAAGTTTCCTACAATCCTATTGCTTCTTTAGACAACCCTTCAACTATTGAATTTGTTTCACTGGGTCATGGCGATACATATAGAGATTTGTCTTCTACATATTTGAGATTAAAAGTACAGATCTTAAAGAAAGATGGAACGCAATGGAATAGGGATAAAAATGCTGAAGGAAGAATAATAATACAACCAAGTGTAGTTAATAACATTTTACATTCTTTAATAAAACAATGTAATGTTCAATTAAATGGCAAAAATATAAGACCATCTGATGGAAATTATCACTATAGAGCTTATATTTAATCTTTATTAAATTATGGTACAGATGCTGCTGCAACTCATTTAGAATGTGCACGATGGATTTTAGATAAAGCAAATATAGCTAAATCTGATAATAATGGTTCAAAAGAGCGCGAAAAATTGTATCATAATAGCAATGTAGTCGAACTTATGGGTAAACTACACGTAGATATGTTTAATCAACCTACTCTACTTATAAATAATGATGACATTCGTATAGTTTTAATACTTGAAAAATCAGAGTTTTATCTATTTGCAGACGTTTCTGATGAATCACAATTAAAAATTATAGAAGCCACGCTATTTATGAGACATGTTACCATTAATCCAAGCGTACTGTTAGCACACAATGCTGTTCTTGGGAAATCCAATGCTAAATATAATTATAAACGCATTGAACGAAAATGTTTTACAATTCCAATGAACAGCTCGTCAATATCACTTGATAATGTTTTTATTGGCCAGTTACCAAACACAATAATTTTTTGGATGACAGAAAATGTGGGTTACTCTGGAAAAAGATAAACCCATACAATTTTAAACATTTTGATATTTCACAATTTGTGTTTGTTCAATGGTGTTCAAATACCTAATTGAGCAATTGAAACCAGTTTTTCAGATGTAACTAATTCCTGTACAAGAGCATACAGTACACTTTTTTCAGGAACTGGAATTTACCCCAATGATAAAGGTCATCAGATAACAAGGTCTATGTTTAGTAATGAATTTTTTATACATGCTTTTGATTTAACCGCAGATGCATCTGGAAATGCAGTATGTCAGGTTTACTAAACCAGGGTACAGTTAGAATTGAGGCAAGGCTATTAAAACCACTTACATCTACACTAACTGCTATTGTTTATGTAGAATTTGATGCAAGCATACAAATTGATAAAAATCGAAATATATTCACAAATCTATAAATAGAATATTGAAACATATATTTGAATATTCAACAAGATGTCATCGTCCTGTGCACTTGTGGATGTAAAGTTTTGTTGTGACGATAAAAATACTTTATTTGTAAAAGATATTTGTTTAGTTGGAATTAAAGAACCTTGTAAAAAATTTGTAAAAGAGTTTACTTACAAATTCCCAACAAAAGAAATTATAAATTTTGAAAATTACTCTTTTGGAACTGTACATAATGATAAAATTAATAAAGAATTAAGACAGGTGCTAGAAAAATTTGATGTTATTATAACAAATGAAAAAATAAAAAAGAGTTTTTAATGAACTACGTTAATGAAATAACTTTTGAAATAACTAGTGCAACAAATAATAAAATAAAAATGTAACAAATTCACAAACAAATATTTTAAGGGAGTTTTTGCTTTAGACAAAATTTCAAAAATAATAGAAACACCTACTTTTTTAATTGTAAGTACAGACAAGATAAAAGATCCAGGAACACAATGGTTTGCGCTTTATATTCCAAAGCATGGTTGCACAGAATATAGTATACAGAAGAATTTTGAAATATTTAAAAAATCAGAGTACGGTTTTTAATAATTGGCACATACAGGATGTACTTTCGAATGTATGTGGACAATACTGTTGCGTTTATGGTTGGTATAGATGTTTTGGTTTAAGCATGAAAACTTTTTTGAATGAATTTAGCAAAGATAATCATATAGTAAAGGACAATCTGATTATTAATATGTTTTAAAACTTATTTGGAAATTTAAATTTTTCACAATCTTGTGTAGCTAAGCAATACAATTAATATTAAAAAGCTTTAGTTAAAACGTAGTAATGGAAGATCAAGGTTCGAACACAAATTTGATGTTGAATTATACATATTTTCTCAACAAAAATCAGTCATTAAAAGTTCTTGTTGGTTTTGATACAGAATCTCTTGTAGCTACTTGCATTTTTCATCGTATTGGAAAAAAGTCAGCTAAGCTGACACATTTTACAACTTATTTAATTTTCTTCAAGCTGTAATGATACACAATAAAAATGCTGAATCAAATGTACGGGAATATGTTATTAAATATACAAAAACGTGACAAGAAAAACATTTTATGAAATTGCACGAAGAAATATATATTCCAACACAACGTTGTAGGGTTCAATGCAATTATTCTAGATTGTTTTTTAAACTACCTGTACTACTAGAAAATAAAATTTCTAATGTTTTAAACAAAAACAACAATAAATGAAAAAATTTTTAAATTTAATTTAATTTGTTTTTTATTATGAATTACTTATATATAGTAGATACATATACATTTACACAAATATTCTTATATATTATTTCTAAAAAGTTCTGCAAAATAGTCAGGATCTACTTCTTAGTTATTTATTTCCCAAATTTGTTGCTCCACTATATCTTCATCTAAGACTTGAAACGGTGGTATGAATTCTTCAGTTTCCATTATTTCCTCCTCATCTACGGTGGTTGGACCTCATTTAGTATACTGGCTATTGCAGTTTCTTCAGTAAATGGAAATGTTGTTGAATCAGCTGCCATTTTAATTAAATATCTTACCAAAATTGAATTGAAAATGATTTGCCTATAAAATTGAACTGCGTTATGTACTGTAGCACACAGTCAAACTTCAAGTTTTCAGAGTATATAAATAAAGAAATGTAAAATTGGATTTTTAAATCTAGTTAGATGATGTATAAACCATGTCAAAATTTCAAATAGTAAAAGAAATACATATAGATCAGTACAGAAAAAAATGTTACAAGTTAGCAAGTAGAGATTTTTATTCCGGTTCAAAAATTTAATGTATGATGTAATTTTTCTTGGCTCTTTTACGAAATACCTGTGTTTTTACGAAAAAAAAAATATTAAATAAATCAATTTTGTCAATTTCAATTTCAAAATCAATTTAGGTACATATAAACCTGAATCTGAAAAAATAAAGCAACTAAATAAAAGAAATTTATACCTTTTTTTTTATATGCTTTTATATTAACTCGTCGCTGTCGGTTTATTTATTTATTTATTTATTTATTTATTTGTCATTCTGTCACGCTTTTTATTATCTTTGTAATCTGTTAGCAACATTTGTAAGTGTAGTATGGTGCAGAGGATAGTGTACAGGTTTCAAAAGTGAGGATCATGTTGTTCGAATCCAGTTCACATGCAACATTTTTTTTTTTTAACTATCTATTCATCAACATTTTTTGAATAAAATATGTATACATTTTTGTATATATCAATTTAAAACTTACATTTTTATCTCTAATTCATGCATACAAACATACACATTATATTTTTGATCTTTCCTGGTGTTTTGTATTAGCATAATTAGCAAAACACAATCCATACATATAATATTTTTATGTATGTTGCTAAGTTATTTTGTTTACAACATTTGTTTAGTATTTAAATCAAAATATTTGCTGTCAACATTCTTTAATGCATATTGAATTAATACATATATGGTGCAGAGGAAAGTGTACAGGGCTTGAAAGTGAGTGTTAATGTGTGGACTGTGGTTCGAATCCAATTCGTATATATGTATAATTTTTTTTTTTTTTTTTTTTAACTCTATTCATCAATATTTTTTAAATAAAATTTTATGTACCTACATAATATTATTTTTGTACATAGAAAAGAATATAAAAAGTATAGATCATTACAAAATTATGCTTTTGCGCATTACGCATTATGATTTACAAACAAAAAATCTATTACGCATTATGATTTACAAACAAAAAATCTATTACGCATTATGATTTGTCAACACAAAAAATTAAAACTACGTATGTAAATATGTACGTACGTATGTACATAATATTTATTTATTTATTTATATTCAGGTACCGTGGTACATAAATGTGGTAGCTATAACCCTTGTTTCCTGGTAGGAATGTGTACGTGATATAATGATATATTATAAAGTATTTACATATTGCGATATATGAATTTTTTTTTTTTTTATTTTATAATTATTGTACCCAGCCGGGAATCGAACCCGTGACCTCTCATTCCCTTATGAATGAGAAGCGGTGCGTCAACCACTGCACCAATGGCTGGATACACATAATATTATGTTAAACTAATTTCCTAAATTATTTTATTCCGCTCCATTTGTTTATAATTTAAATCAAGATATTTGTCAACATTTTTTACTGCATGATCTTATTAAGCGACTAGGTAGGTAGGTGTTCAAGGTTAGATGTTTGTTTGGATATACGATATACTACTAATAGTATACTATAGAAATACACAGTAAAGTACATTTATGTATATCATTTTCATTCGAGTTATGTTGTTGGATTGTAATATTTACATAATCACAGTATTTTGGTACATATTTTACCCTTCGAGGTTCTTTCTTTATTTATGAATTACATACTGGAATAAAAAATTTTTACTCTTGCTGTAATGGAATCGATTTAACATCTCTTAATTTACTTAAACATTTGGTATAAAATTATAAAACGTATTTTATATCAGAAACAATAATTAATGTATGTATGAATAAAAAATATCCCATATTTTTAAATTCAAATTATGTGTTTCATTTAAAACTAAAAAGTATAAAATAAAATAATATGTAAAAAAAATATTTTTTAAAATATGCTTTTATCGAAACCAAATTCGCCCCCTAAAAAGTAGAAAATAAAATTGATTGCAAAACTTTAGCTTTTTTGACTGTTATAATATAAAAATGAATTGCTAGTGCAAGCATTTTGGACTGTTATAATATAAAAGTAAATTGCTGGAATAAAAAAGAAACACGAACCTCAAATTTCCTAGATTTTTATTTAACTTTATTCCAGCAATTTACTTTTATATTATAACAGTCCAAAATGCTTGCACTAGCAATTCACTTTTATATTATAACAGTCAAAAAAGCTAAAGTTTTGCAATCAATTTTATTTTCTACTTTTTAGGGGGCGAATTTGGTTTCGATAAAAGCATATTTTAAAAAATATTTTTTTTACATATTTTATATGCTTTTATATTAACTTGTCGGTGCCAGTTTATTTATTTATTTATTTTTCATTCTGTCACGCTTTTTATTATCTTCGTAATCTCTTAGCAACATTTATAAGTGTTGTATGGTGCAGAGGAAAGTGTACAGGTTTCAAAAGTGGGGGTCATGTTGTTCGAATCCACTTCACATGCAACTTTTTTTTTTTAACTATATATACATCAACATTTTTTGAATAAAATATATATATATTTTGTATACATGAATTTAAAACTTACATTTTTATCTCCTATTCATGCATACAAACATACACATTATATTTTTGATCTTTCCTGGTGTTTTGTATTAGCATAATTAGCAAAACACAATCCATACATACAATATTTTTATGAATGTTGCTAAGTTATTTTGTTTACAACATTTGTTTAGTATTTAAATCAAAATATTTGCTGTCAACATTCTTTAATGCATATTGAAAATGCATGGTTAAAAATTAAGATTTTATGTTTGTAATATGTTCATTAAATATTTAAGTGTTGTATAGTGCAGAGGAGAGTGTACAGGTTTTGAAAGTAAGAGTAATTTGGTTTGAATGCAATTCGTGTACGTACATTTTTTTTTTTTTTGTTAACTGTATTCATCAACATTTTTTTAATAAAATTTTATGTATAATATACATATATTATTTGATCTTTCCTCCTATAATAATTTAGTTCAATCAATCTTGATGTGCACATGTATTTTGTATTAGGATTTAGCAAAACACAAAATATATAGGTACAAAGAAATTTCAAGTTTCCAACTTTAACTGTTTAGAAGATAGAAGGGTTAAAGGATTTTCAAAAAATTTGAGTTTCGCATAACGGTAAATTAAGACACCTTATGCCACAAATATATACTTATTGTATATATACTTTTAAAGCTAATGAAAGTAGTAATCGTTTGGCTTTTTCAAAATGAAGATATACCTTATACAACTTGTGCTATAACAATTTAAATATAGAGCTTTTTTGAACCTTTGGGGAGCTGTAGCTCCGTAACGGGTGGGGCTACAAAAAAAAGTTATTAAAAATAAAATTAATATTTTTATGAGAAATATCAGCAGTTAAAATTTCATAGCTCTATTTCAAAAAAAATGTCGGGATCTAAAAGTTAGGTGTTCGAGAGCTACCCTAAGTTTTGGTCCAAACTCAACCAAAAAAAATAGGGAACCTACAAATTACTCCCAGAATATTTTGTGTAAATTTCAAGATTCTAACTTTCTTAGTTTTTGAGTTAGCGTGCTGACGGACGGACATGGCTCAAAAGTCTTAGAATTTTTTTCTGATCCGATCCATACCTTTGAAGGTATATCTAGCTCGCTTATTTCGAGGTGTTACAAACGGAGGAGTAATTTTATTATACCCGATCCTATCGTACGGGTATAAATATACAGTAAAATACATTTATGTATATCATTTTCAGAAATGTTGCTTCAACTAAAATTGGATTGTAATATTTATAATCACAGTATTTTGGTACATATTTTACCCTTCGAGGTACTTTCATTATTTATGAATTACATACTGGAATAAAAAATTTTTACTCTTGCTGTAATGGAATCGATTTAACATCTCTTAATTTACTTAAACATTTGGTATAAAATTGTAAAACGTATTTTATATCAGAAACAATAATTAATGTATGTGTGAATAACAAATATCCAATATTTTTTAAAATTTAAATTACATACATATCTGTTTCATTTAAAACTAAAAAGTATAAAATAAAATAATATGTAAAAAAAATATTTTTTAAAATATGCTTTTAGTAAAACCGAATTCGCCCCCTAAAAAGTAGAAAATAAAATTGATTGCAAAACTTTAGCTTTTTGGACTGTTATAATATAAAAGTGAATTGCTAGTGCAAGCATTTTGGACTGTTATAATATAAAAGTAAATTGCTGGAATAAAAAAGAAACACGAACCTTAAATTTTCCAGATTTTTATTTAACCTTATTCCAGCAATTTACTTTTATATTATAACAGTCCAAAATGCTTGCACTAGCAATTCACTTTTATATTATAACAGTCCAAAAAGCTAAAGTTTTGCAATCAATTTTATTTTCTACTTTTTAGGGGGCGAATTCGGTTTTACTAAAAGCATATTTTAAAAAATATTTTTTTTACATATTATTTTATTTAAATTTTATTTTTATTTATTAATAATAATAAAAACTTATAACTGCAAACCAATTCACATTATTTATTGGTAATTTGCATATATTTTACCAAAAGACTCAGATATATCTACAATACTTAAATTTAAATTTTTATCTTTATATACAAAATGTTCTTTTTCTTTTATTTCTTTTACAAAATCAGAATTCTCAAAAATATCAGTATATTTTTGAGGTACAAATATAATTAAATTGCGGATCTCAAAGACCCACTTAAGACCATAAATGATCTTAATTTGCTTTACATTTCATATATGATATAGAGCATCTTGCTCCATATCTTTTGTTTTTAAGAAGCTCTTTCTAGTTTCCATATTTTTCTTATTAAAAGCTTCTGTGAAGCTTCTTTTAGCTGGTGGTTCTTCTTCTTGTTGTTGTTGAAATTGTTGATGTTGTTGCTGTTGCTGTTGTGGTTGTTGTTGTTGTTGTTGATGATGATGGTAATGTAGTTGTTGTTAATATGTCTGCGATTCTTGCTGACTTCCTATTCTTTTTCTTTTAATTGGAGCCAACTTCTGCGTTGGCTCTATTTGTTGAGCGTAGGCAAAAATCTCTGCTGTGTTTTCCATTTTGCTTTCTCGTTGTATTATTATGTTGAGCTCTTTCTTTGAATTGATATGTCTTAAGAAAGATCACACTTTATTTATACTAAATTTTTCTTCTAAATAATCGTATTATCACTGTTTAAAAATCAAAATCCTTAAGAAAACTAGTTAAAAACAAAAAGTTGTAAAGTAAGTTGTTTATTAATGTGATAATTGATAATAATAAAAATTTAATTTTTTTAAAATTATTTTTTGCAACATTGTTGCATTTAATAGTGTTCTAAAATTAAGAAAAAATCTTTTACATAAATTCTAATTATACTTTTTTATGAAAGAATATTATTTTTTATTTACCTATTCCTAAATTATTTATTTTTATTAGTAAATATTTTTCTGTTTTTATTTTCTCTATTAGTATTTTTACAACATTGTTGCATTTAACAGTATTCTAAAGTTAAGAAAAGTTCTTTTACATAAGTTCTAATTATACTTTTTTATGAAAGAATATTATTTTTTATTTACCTATTCCTAAATTATTTATTTTTATTAGTATAATAAAAATATTTTTCTAATATTTTTCTATTTTTATTTTTTCTATTAGCATTTTTACAACATTGTTGCATTTAACAGTCCTCTAAAGTTAAGAAAGATTAACCATTGATTATGACTATTATCAAAGCCTAAATATTTTACATATACTTTATAGCCTTTTCGTTTTAAAATTTTTTCAATTAAATAAGCATTGGGGTCTTTGACACTAGTTAGTTCCTGTTCATAGAAGCCACCATGAACTAATTTATTTTTATAATCTTTTAAACTATATATAATCGAATCTGTCGTGTTTTTGAAAGCTATTTTAAAAACTTCAGTTGAATAGTTAGGTTCATAAACTTTTTGAAAAGTGCCTTTAGACCTAGCAATTCTAACAAAATCACCAACATTGAATTTTCGCTTATTAAATATTTTAAGGTAATTGTAAATTGAACGAAGAATTTGTTTTTCATTTTGTGATGTAACTTGGTTTGGTTTTAACTTAATTGTACTGTGTTTCGTGTTATTATATTTTTCAATTAGTTTTGGTAAAAGTTCTATCCATTTAAAATTTCCTTGTAAACTAAACTGTTTTCACATAATTGATTTTAATGTTCTGTTAAACCTTTCACAAACACTAGCCTTCATTTCTGAATAAGTATGATAGTGATTTATTTTATAGCTTTTCATCAAATTTTGGAATTTTTTGTTAAAAAATTCTTTTCCCTGGTGAGAATGAATATTTTTTGGAGACTTCCCCTCCCTTTTAAAAATCTTTTCTATACTTTTAACTACGTCATCTGCTGCCTTTGATTTAACTTTTTCGGCACATGCATATTTCGAAAATATATCGATAACAGTTAAGAGGAACTTGTATCCATTTTTCACTTTTTGATAAGCCGACATGTCTACAGGATCAATTTCTCATGTATCATTTAACCCTCTCTGAGATATTTTTCGTCTCCGAAATCTACGTCTAACTGGACGATGAATTTCAGATACTATTTGTGCTTTTGACATTATTATTGAAAAGTTAAACTGCAACTGTGAATTTGAATAAGATATATACATATATATTATGTAAATAAATTTTCGACTATATTCTGAAAATTAAAAGATTTTTTTTCAATACTGTATTTAATAGTTTAAAGTACAAAATTTTTACAATATATTAACAATAATTTTTAAATTTTTTTCTTTTTGAAGCCATAAGAAACTGGAGTATAATCATTTGCAAAAACTCGTTTTCTAGAATTTATTCGATATGTCTTTCTTTCAGGAACAGTGATGACTCTGTGATCGTATGTTCGACGACTACTAGGAAATGTTATATTTATTTATTGAAAATTGTTTAATTTTATAACTAATTGTTTCATATAGCCAAAATTTATTTCTTGTGAAGCGTTATAATTTAAACGAATACCTTTGACTTTGCAAACAGTTTTTTCACATTTGGAGTTGGTACTATATATTTTGTATGCATAATTCCTTGCACCCCCACTGACAAATTGTGTAATGTAACTTCCTATTCCATATTCTTCAAGCTCATCTGTCATATCTCTTATGAAAAGTCCTGTTGGAGGATTATATTCTCCTTCGCGTGCTACTTATATTATTGAATCAGTATCGTAATACAAAACTCGTTCTTTTAAATTGTTTAAATAAGAAAACAATTTTAAACGAGCTTGTGTGGTAGTGTAAGCAGCTATACAAACGTTAACTGTTAATAATGTTTCAGCTGTTTCTTCTTTATATTCCCAATTTACCAAAATTGTTTTTTCGTTTATTAGAGTTATTTGATTTACACTCTTGGAAGGATCAGTAAGAAGAGTAAATAATTCATAAGGCTCATTTATGATTTCTGTTTTTGATTGATTTTGTCTCTGCCCAAATTTACCCCAGAAAGAGTTTAACATTAATTTAGCTAATGTTCTAAGTTCAGGATTTTTTTCTATTTCATTAAACTGTAAATTTATGCCTTCTACTTTGGAAAATTTTTCTAAATATTTGCACTTTTCCTTTGGTGTTCTACAAAAGCTAGGCCAGCCAGAAGCTTCTTGTTTAATTTTAAGGAACTTGTTCATCATTTCAGTGAAAATTCCTTGTTGTGATGTAAGGAGATTAAGTTGTTTAACAGTATACTCCCATACCTCGTATATTTGCACAATTTTGTATCCCTGTTTAACTGCTTCTCTTACTTCATCTATAACCCATGTTCCTAAAATTGACCTACTACGATTGTCATGAGAGCAGTCATCATTATTCATTTCTTAGCTACATATTTGACAGCAGTAAAACATTGGCTTATTATTTTGATTTATAGACAAAACCGGGTGATAGAGTTTCTCTGGAGGAAGTATCAATTCCTTTATTAATCCTTCAGTATCATTTAAATTTAATTTATTGTACTCAATTTGTCCAACACGAACTTTTGGATGACCCACTGGAAATTTTCCGTATTTACACATCCAAGGATATAGTGAGCATATATCTATATACATTATTTTCTCACCAGGTTCACATTTATAATATGTTCTTGTGTTTTCAAGCGTCACGTGGTTTCAGTGGTATCAAACTTTTGTTCTCCAATTTTGAGAAAAATGCTTCGTATTCTTTTAATCTCATTTCGTTTCAAAATTCACACTCCCACTTTTCAATTACTTGATAACCTAAAGATCGTAATTTATTGACTTTGGATAATTTAGCCTCATAACTTGTTTCATATTTTTTATCTTATTATTTTTGAAACATTTTGGATGGCCATGGTAATAACAGCCATAAAATTCAAATATTTGTTTTGTGTCTGTACAATATCCGTCAACACGAAGACCAAAAATAACTTTTTCTTTTCCATTACCACTATGGTGAATTTTTATTTTTCTTTGTTTTTCTTCCCACATTAACCATTTGATGGCAATGATTGACTGGTTTTTTGATAGGCGTTATCCTTGTTGAGGTATAAGTCCAATTGTATATGGTTTTAAAAAATTCCTTCTAAAAACAAAATTACACGCTGAAGTAATTGTAGTGGCCTCTAAAAATGGCTTAACCTTACATTCTTCCAAAAATAGTTGTCTGAATTTAATACCGGCTGCTGTCAAAATTTTTACGTCATTCATACAATATTCTACAAGTTAATTTTGGAGGTTAAAAGACTTGTTTTTATTTTCTTCATACCATACAAGAAATTGTTTTCTTTCCGATGCACTCATTGAATTATAACAGTAAAATTTACGATCGGGTAACTTTCCATTATATTTTATATTGGTTTTACGATTAAACATATGAGGAAAATATCCTTTTTTCAAATTTATGTCTAAATCAAACGCTTTCGGTAAACTAGATAACGGCATTGGAAAACAGTTTATTGAATCAATAAATTTCACGTTATCTACAGCATTAAAATTATCTTTGTTTCCCTCAGTATTAGTTTTGGTTTGATGATGGTTTTCTCTAAGATATAGTTTAATAAAAACTGATTATACAACTTTATCAAATATTTTTCTTTGGTTGAGTATATATTCTAAAAACATTTGTATTGGATTTTGTTTCAACACATGTTGTCGAAGTCCACAAAAATTGCATCTTTCAACATTAGATAATATACAATGCGTGCAACGTTGTTCAAAAATACATAAATCAGGCTGATGTTCAGTTATATCCCCTTATGCGACACCTTCATGAAGTTTTTCCCCGATGATGAGTTGTTTCGAGATCGTAGAAAATATATAATGTATTCTTAAGTTCAGCTAATTCTTTACATGGTGTAATAAAGCATTGGTGATGTGAAGCAACATTTGTATTACACTTTTTACACAAATGTCCCTAACATATATGATTTACATCAGCTCTATATACTTTAAAGCATTTTGTACAGGAATTTATGAGAGTGCAAATAGAATTTTTATTTGTAGATGATGTTGCTTTATGATTATCAAACCAAGTTTGACCTTTAAAACTTCGATTGCATACATTACATTTAATATTTGGAAAATTTGCGTCACATGCTGGAGATGATTTGCAAAAGAAACACGACTGTTTACATCTGTGAGACAATCTATAGCTATACGGCACATTACATGTTTAGCAAAAGTAATCACAACTAAATGCTGCTGTTAATGATGTAATTACATTGAAGTGACCTTCATCGTATATCAAATTCAATCTTTTTTCCTTATCGTCTTCACCTTGAAAAATAATCGATTTTCCTTTTGCTCTGAAATCAAAAACTACAATTTGATATTTAGAGAGGTACAGTTGAAATTTTTTCAGCTCACTGATACTAGCACCTTTTGCTGGGATGCTTACATTTGAATTTCTAATTAGTTGTAACGCTGCTTTCAATTGAAGTTGACCTACATCTTTTCGCATTTTACAGTAGTCAACCGATTTTTGTATGACTGAGATAGCAACAACTAACGCACGTGGTAAGCATAGATTATCTTTGTTTTTAATTGAAATTATGCCTTATTTTTTATTACATTCTTCTTCAAAATTGTTGTATCTTTTTGCTCTACTTCTTCCCGCTGGAAGTCGTACATATGTAACATTTATACAGAACGTATCTGTAGATAATCCTTCGGAGTTGCTTTGGAAAATTTTTGAAATAACTTCCCAAATTTCCGAAATGTCAAGGTCTTTTGCTTCTTTAAAATTGATCCAGGCTGGACCACGTTCATGAAAACTTTGGCATATGTTTGGAAATTATTTCAAACATACAAACAAATCTGTTTTATTTTCTTTTATGTTTACACAACTATGTACCACTATAAGTATCAAAAGCAATTAAGTTAGTTTGAATCGCTTTTTATTCTTTTTCTTGTTTTTCAACATTCATAATAATAACATCTTATACGGTGATACTAACAATGTTTTCTTTCCTCTTCTTTAAATACTTCATACAAAAAAAAAAGAAAACAACAAGAAATAAATTCTTCTCAAAATTGCATCAATTTTGTCAAGGTTGAATCTTTATATAAGATTTAAATAACCAGTTTTCACTTTTTCTTTTAATTTTTAAAAATAGTTGCAAAATTTTAAAGAAATGTGGTTACACTTATTTTGTTCTGTTTTCATTTTTCTCTTTAAATTTTATAAATCATTTTTTCTTTCTACTTTCATATGCGCCTATTTCTTAAGCCAAGTATATATCAATAAGTAAACATGTACCACGTTAGATATTTTTTTCAACATTCTTACATAACAATTAATTAATGGTTTTTCCTTCCTCTTCTTTAAATACTTGTAATAAAAAAAAGGAAAGAAAAAGAAAACAAGAAATAAATGCAAACATATCAAAAATGCAAGCAAAAACATCTCAAAATTGCAAGCAAAAATAAAAAGCAATTTTTTCTTACTATTTCCATGTTTACCTGTTACTTAAAACAAGTATACAATCTTTATAAACAACTAGACTTGTCTGGCGGCCGCCGCCGCCGCCTGTCTTACCTATTTTTATGACATCAAACTACGTCCTGTCTGACCTAATTACGGTTTGATCTACTTCCGGGTGACCATGACCTACTTCCGGGCGACTTTGCCCTACTTCCGGGTGACCTTGACCGACTGCCCTGTTTGGCCCAAGTGCCTACCTATCTACTTACATACATATGTATTACTGTATTTACTGAATAATAGATAAATTTTTGCTATGTATCAGTATATGGGGTGCACATTTGAAAGTTTTAGAATTGAAACATTTTTAAAATAATAGGTCTTACCTATATTAAATCTAAACTTTATGAGTTTCAGTTAAGAACTAATATGTAAATGCCCATATACATAGGTATTATAATAATAAATTTTTGAGTTTATTTTATAATAAATTTATTTATAAGAATTAATAATACATACGTATATAAATCTGAATTTATGAATTCAAAAAATTTTAATACGTTTTTTTTAATGCAATAAAAAATATTTATGTTGTCCGTACTGGAACTCTCTAGTTTTTTACTGCACCATCTTACTGTGCATATAAAAACGTCGGGCGTAAGTTGTCTACATGAAAATTTTAAACTAATATGTAATTAAAAGAAGTAATTGAAATTATAAAATGTTATATATGTGATTGAAAGGTTGGCGACTTAACCACTACGCTATGAGCCATATAAGTTTAGAGTAGATCTGCAGCATTACTACAACTTTAAGTGCAAAATTTTCCAGATATCTTATCAATTTGGGTATTAATATCGTCTTCAGCAACTACTTCAATGACTTTGTGTTATTCTTCCACTTCTTCAATAAAAGAATTACTTTAAATTTTTTCTGTTTTTTTTTATTGTTTTGCTTTGAAATTTTTTTGTTTATTTTATGTTTTTGTGTTATCATTTCAATAGAAAATAATTACTTTAATTTTAGTATTGAGTGACTTTTTTGTTTTGTTTATATATATTTTTTTCATCAGTAGGTAATCCTGCACTTGGGGATGGGAAAAAATCATGCCATATCGCACCGAAGACCACGCCCACTGACCTATATTTTGATTGATGGGTTTAATGTAGGTTATTCTTGGTTAGTAGGTCAAAAACTTCTTTTGTTTGTTTTGGTTTAGGTTATAAGCATGGGTTGTTAACTTATAAGTTGCAAGTGGTTGTATAGTAGGAAATGAAGGTTGTTGGTACTGTAGAAGTTGTTAGGCAAGGTTAATGAACTGAACAAGTTTAGGTTATAAGCATGGGTTGTTAACTTATAAGTTGCAAGTGGCTGTATAGTAGGAAATGAAGGTTGTTGGTACTGTAGAAGTTGTTAGGCAAGGTTAATGAACTGGACAAGTTTAGGATATTTAGGTTTTTCAATAAATTCATTGATACTTTGTAATAGGATATCGTACACATAGAAAGATGATTTTTTTCAGGTCAAATCAAGTTTATTTTTTTAAATTTGCGCAAATCGTATGCTTAATAAAATATACCTACATACGTAAAAGGAGATATAAAAGAAACGAAAAAAACTTCTTTTTATTATTTAATAAGAAAAATATTCATAGGTACTTTTGAATGCCAAGATGTAAGTAATAAAAATAGAAACAAAACGTAAACAAGAAGTACAAAGTGTAGTTTGGCTTATAAAGAAGAAGAAGATTAATAATTGTTAAAAGTTGTTATTGTAGCTTTAAGGTGTAAAATAAAAATAAGAAAAATATGTTACCTATTTTAGGGTATGAGTTGTTTCTCTATATTCTATATTTTGTTCTAAGTACATATGAACTTAAAAAATATTTTGTATTCTTCTAATATCTGTTAACTGGTGTAAAATAAATTGTTAAAACTAGTTTGACTCTTTTAAACAATGTTAAAATCTATGAATGCAGTAAAAAAGTAAAAATAAAAACAAAAGAAAGAAAAAAATTACATAATTATAGGTTCATCTGTTATGTAGGATTTCTTTTTTCTGTCCTATAAGAAGATTGAGAAAATAACCTGAAATCTTCGATTTTACTTTGTTTTGTTATTATTACGTTCCATTCTATGCTGTAAGAAATGCAAAAATAAAAAATAATAAAAATCAAAAAGAAGTTAACTGCTTTTGGTACCTATTTTATAAACATAAGATAAAAATAAAAGACATTTTTATTTTTATGTTAAAAATCTTTTATTAAATTTTTTATTATTATATTTTTATTTAAATCTAAGTTGAAAATTTTTTTACAATAACCAGATGTTAAGATTTTAAAAATTTTAAATTAATATGTAAACTAATTTCAATGATTTACTTATCAACACGTGATTTTTTCCTATTATATCCATACGGTAAAGAACTACTATCTTCATTAAATTTTCGTTTTTCCGATTTTCGTTGATATTTTTTTATTTCAGGAATCGTAAGTACATCGTGATTTTATTTCGATGAATATTTTCTGAAATGACGTATGTGTCTGTGCTATTCAATGAATTTAAAACTGCTTCCTTTATGCTATTAAGATTAATTTTTAGTGAAGCTTCATAACTAAGAGAGAATCCTTTAACTTTACAAACAATTTTTTCGGTATTATCTTTTGTACAGTAAATTTTGTAGGCGTAGTTTTTGGGACCACCACTTACAAATTCTGTAATATAACTCCCTATTCCATAACACTCTAACTCATCTGTCATGTCTCCTATAAATTCTCCTGTTTGTGGTTCATATTCTCCTTCTCGACTAATATACAACACCGAATCGGTGTCATAATATAATACTCTACTATCTAGCTTCTCTAGATAACTGTAAAGTTGAAGACGAGCATGTGCTGTTGTATAAGCAGCGATACTTACGTTGACAGTAGATAAAGAAGTTGCTGCTTCTTCTTTATATTTCCAGCTAGCCACTATGTTTTCTTCTTTTACTGCAAATATGTGACAAACTTCTACAGAGGTTATTAACTCGTAAAGTTTAAAAGGTTGATTTATAATGGTGGTTTGTTGTTGATTTCTTCCTTTTCAAAAAAACTATCAATATATTCTTCCTTTTATTTTTGAATTTGACATTTTATTGGCCACCCAGAAGCTTCTTGTTTAATCTTTATAAATTTCTTCATCATTTTAGTGAAAAAACCATCAATACCATTGCAATTGTCATATTTTACTGTTTCGTATTCCCAAACTTCATAAAGATTTAAAAGTTTATACCCTTTTTTAATTGCTTTTTTTAATTTCATCAATTACCCAAGTTCCTACTAATGCTCTTTCATCGTCTGTATGTTCACAGTATTTTCCTTGTATTTTTGTTCACTACAAGTGTTACACAGTGAGAACATCAATTTATTATTTTGTTTGACAGGTAACACGGGGTGTAATAGATTTGTTGGTGGTAAGATTTTATATTTAATAATACCGTGAATAGTCATTCTGTTTAACTTAGAGCAAGTATCTTCTCTAACATAAATCTTAGGATGGTTTATGGGAAATTTTCCTCGTTTGCAAACATATGGGTATAAGGAACATACATCTATGTATTTAATTTTTTCTCCTTGTTTACATTTATAATATGTGTAAGTATTTCCCGTTATTCCGCCATAAAATGCATCACGAGGATTTAAAGGAACTAAATTAATTAATGAATGATTTTCTAAATATCTCATATTTTCATTGCATCTCATTAGCTCCCGGAATTCACATTCCCACATCTCAATAACTTTATATCCACATAATTTTATAAACTCTAATCTCATTAATGTTTTTTCAAATCGTAGATTCGAAGTATCGCCAGAGTTATCATGTAATGGTATATCTCTCTGGTTTGTTAAACATTTTGGATGTCCATGATAATAGCAACCGTAAAATTCAAATATTTCTTTAGTCTCTTCGCAAAATACATCGACTTTAACATTTCCGATTTATTTTTCTTTTCCATTAAATGCACATTTCAAATCAATTTTTCTCAAATCTTTTTCCCAAATAAGCCATTGCATGGCAATTTTTGACTGATTGTCTTCCATCCTATATCCATTTCTTGGTATAACTCCTATAGTATTCGATTTGAGAAAGTTTCTTCTATATACAAGATTACAGGCTGAAGCTATTGTTGTTGCTTCTACAAATGGTTCCACATTATATTCTTCTATAAAAAATTTTCTAAAAACCAGACATGCTCTAGTTAGAATTTCAACATCATTTATACAGTATTCTAAAATATCTTTCTCCATATTAAATTCTGAGTTTCTATTTTGTTCATACCACATTAAAAATTCATTACGCTCATCTGCTTTCATTGTATTAGAGTTATAGTATTTAATTGCTGGAAGTGTGCCAATGTAATTTTCATTTTCCAATTTATTAAATAGATGTGGAAAATAACCCTTTTTCAAATTGATTGATAAATTAAAAGCTTTTGGTAATTTTGCCAAGGCCATAGGAAAGTAATTCATAGAATCTATAAATTTAATATTATCAATTATCATAACAATAATTTTTGTACCTCGCATAATTAACTTTGGTTGAAATTGATGGTCAAACGCCTAACCATTATGAACAATTATGACAATCTTTTTGAATTCCTTTCTTAATTTTAAAATAAATTCCATGAAATCCTCTATCACATTTTTCGTTTTAAAAATTCTCTCTCTTAATTAACATTTTCAATGTTAATGTTAATGTGTTCAATGAGAATCAATGTTAATACATTTAAAGCATCTTAGCTGAGCCACAAATAAACTTGGAACATGTTCTTTTATTTTTGTAGAGCTAATTTCTTCTTGCCTTGTTTCTAAATCATAAAATGCGTAAATGCAATTTTCAAAATTTACTTTTGTTTTGTCTTGCTGAATGAAGCATTTATGGTTTTCAGGAACATGATTATCGCAAATCTTACAAAAATATTCTCAACAAATATGAGTCCTACTGCTTTTATGAACTTTAAAACAAGATTTGCATTTTCTAATTTCTTCACAGATGCTTCTATTTTTTGAACTGGAAGCCTTATGGCTTTCAAAACATGTTTGACCACGAAATGTTTGATTACACTGCATACATAAAATATTTTTAACATTAAGTGAACAAGCTAGTGAGTTTTGACAGCAAGGGCAACTTTTCGAACATCTATGTTCATTTTTCTTAGAATACGGAATATGAAATTCTTCACAATAAAATGCTGTGCAAAAAGCAGCTGTTAGTGAGGTTATTACATTGTAATGATTATTACGATATAACAAGTTAATTTTTTTCCCATTATTCAATCCTTCAAATATTATTTCTGCTCCCCTTGTTCCATATTTATATACAACAATCTTGTGTTTGTGTAAAAATTTTTGAAATTGATTCAATTCACGAATTCCGCAACCTTCAGATGGAATTGTTATTTTTTATTTTTCAAATAATTTTAAAGCTGTTAAAGTTTGACGTTTTCCTATATTTTTTCGAATTTTTTCATAATCATTAAATTTTTCAATTTTAGCTATTGAAACAACAAGTACACGCTGTAAACATAAATTATCGCTATTTTTATTGCTATTATTCCTCTCCTTTTTAAGCATTCCTCATCAAAATTTGAATATTTATTACTTCTACCTCTACCAACGGGTAATTTAACATAGGCAACTGTTAAACAAAAAGTTGTACTTAAACATGTAGACGTAAAATAAAAATAGTTTATAATAAATGAAGCCAAAAATGTATTATAAATAACTACCTTTAGAATTACTTTGGAAAATATTAGAAATTACATCCCAAACGTCGCTAAATTTTAGTTCATGAGCGGATCTAAAACTGAGATTCGCAGGATCTTGATGTTCAAAGCTCTCTCCACAAAATGTTAACCCAATCTTATCCCTGGAATTCACATCTTTCACAGCAATGTTGATTATTTGATGTATAGCATCCTTAATCCAGCTAATTGGTTCTATATTGTCAGGTACGGATTTAATTACAAATTTTATTTTGTGCCCGTTCGTATTAAACCGTTTAACAAATGTCGAATTTCAATTGTTAAATGCTTGAATAACAGAATAATATTAAATTTTTAATACAGATTCACTCTGTTAAATGAACAATTACATTGCAATCAGAGGTCGCTTTAATAAATTATAGTTGTTTAACTAGAATCCCATCTTAATACTATCTTAAAATAGAAAGAATTGAACAACGAAAAGCAATCCAAATTTATCTTCAATACATTTTAATTAGTATATATACATCGGGATTTTATACAAAAAATATCAGTTTAATTTCAAACAAGCATGATATGGCACAGGAATATTTGAACTTCTTCATGACTGCAGAAGAGGCTGCAACTGCTACAACTGCTACTACTAGTACAGCAGTGCGTCTTCCTGTGAAAAGGAGAAAGGCGAAAAATGAAGATGACGCTTCTACTCATCTTCATCAACAACAACAACAACTACATCAACAGCATCATCATCAACAACAACAGCAACAACCACAATAACAGCAACAACCGCAACAACAGCAACATCAACAACAGCAACTACAGCAACAACAAGATTATCAGAGTAAGGCAACATCAAATCCCATCAGAAAAAGGAAACTGGTGGAATTATTTAATTAAAAAAAAAAAAATTTTTTAAATTTTTAAAAGTTAAAGATATGGAGCCAAGGCTCTATAAAATAAATAAAATTGAAAAGTTAAACACCGTTTACAGTAAAAAATGGGTCTTCGAGACCCTAAATAATATTATATTTATACCGCATCAAAAAGTTGGGGTATTTGAAGATAATGATTTCCGTGAGAAAACCGAAAAAAATGAATATTTCCTCATAAATGAGGAAAGCCAATTAAATTTAAAAGAAGAACGTGGTGATTTTGAATTCGCCACAAATCAGTAATAGTTTTAGACTAATTTTATATAGAATAAAAAAAATTTTTTTAAAAGAAATTTTCTACTGTTTTAATTTTATTTTCATTTTTCAGATGTTAAGATTTTATTTTATTTTTCAGATGTTTTCAAGTTTTATTTTCAGGTGTTTATTAGAGTTTTATTTTACAGATATTAAACAATATTTGTTGAATTTATCCAAGTATTATGTGTGTCATCAAAACCTAGCCATTTAACAAAAACTCTATTTACTTGCTTTTTCAGAATTTTTTCTACAAGATAAGTATCTGGGTATTTTACAGGTGTAAGCTCAGCTTGATAAAAACCCCCAGAAATTGGCGTATTAGTATAATCCGATAATTGATATGTAACAGGATAAGTATTATTGATTTTATCAATCTTAAATACTTCAGTTGACCAATTCGGTTGATAACCTTTTTCGAAATGACCTTCATATTTACTTATTCTTGCAAAATTTCCAGTTTTATATTTACTTTTTTTAAAAATGTTAGGCTCAGCATATACATTCCGCAGTATATTTTTTTCGTTTTTCTTTGTAATTTTTTCGGAAGGAAGTTTTGTTGTGCTATGTTTTGTTGAATTATATTCTTTTATTAATGATTGTATAATAGGTAACCATTTATAATTCCCGTTTAAACTAAATTTTTTCCACATAGAATTTTTCAATGTACGGTTAATTCGTTCAACAATTGATGCTTTTAATTCGCTAAATGTGTGATAATGATTGATTGATTTTTCTTTCATATAATTTTGAAATTGTAAATTAAAAAATTCCTTGCCTTGATCAGAGTGAATATTTTTTGGTATAACTTTAGCTCTAATAATAATTGTTTTTAAGGCATTTAAAACATTTTCAGCATTTTTTGTTTTCACAGGTTCAGCATAGGCATATTTGGAAAAAGTATCAATGATCGTCAGCATATATTTATAACCATTATTAAATTTTCCATAAGGTATCATTTCGACTAAATCGATTTGCCACGTGTCATTTAGACCTTTCTGTTTGAATTTTCTTCTAAGAAATTTACGTCTTGCCTGTCTATGAATTTCAGTCACTGTTTGAGCTCTTGACATTTTGTATTAAAAATGTTAAAGGTAATGTTATAATAATTATTATACATAAAATGATAGACCAAAGCATGGTTTAAACTAATTATCTAATTGAGTTTAATTTGCTTTTATACTTTTCTACATGAGTATATAACTCAACTTTTATTTTCAAATTTAATTAATTTCCATTCTGATTTGCAAGTGGTTGATTTCCATTGCAAGTGGTTGTATAGTAGGAAATGAAGGTTGTTGGTACTGTAGAAGTTGTTAGGCAAGGTTAATGAACTGAACAAGTTTAGGTTATAAGCATGGGTTGTTAACTTATAAGTTGCAAGTGGTTGTATAGTAGGAAATGAAGGTTGTTGGTACTGTAGAAGTTGTTAGGCAAGGTTAATGAACTGAACAAGTTTAAGATATTTAGGTTTTTCAATAAATTCAATTTTACTTTGCAATAGGATAGCATACAAATAGAAAGATGATTTTTTCAGGTCAAATCAAGTTTAATTTTTAAAATTGTGCAAAATCGCATGCTTAATAAAATATACCTACATACGTAAAAGGAGATAAAAGAAACGAAAAGAAACTTGTTTTTATTATTTAATAAGAAAAATATTCATAGCTACTTTTGAATACCCAGATGTAAATAATAAAAATAAAAACAAAACGTAAACAAGAAGTAGGTACAAAGTGTATTTTTGTTTATTAAAGAAGATCAATAATTGTTGTAAGTTGTTATTATAGTTTTAAAGCTGCAAAATAACAAAATAATTTTGTATTTGAAAATATTTTACAATTTTACAGAAATCTGTGTTGGAAAATTTTTTTACGATGATCAGATGTTAAGATTTTAGAAACAGCAAGACCAACTTTTCTATACGTCTTTGAAATCTACTTCTATCACGTGCGTATTCTTCCCAATGACCTTTCCTTGCTGATCTGTAAGCATAGACCCATACACATACCCATACAAGCATAACGTGAATTTCTTGTTTTATGTTGAAGTAAACTTTTTTTTTGTTATTTAAATTCATATTGCGCAACTACGCAAATTGAAGGTCTTAATCTAACATTTTTTCTTTTAAAAGATGCATATATACATTAAAACAATTTCTTACAGCACATCTGAAACTCTTGTTTGATAAGTGTATAGGACAATTTGAATTAAAGTTTTTTTTAGAATGATGGCAAGTCTCTGCTTAGATCTTCTATTTTAACACTGTTAATGTACTTTTGAAGGAAAAGTTTTTTTTGTTCTCCTTTAACATAAATTTTTTCCGCTGACTCTAAATAGTGTTTTAATATACATTTTACATCTAAATATTCAACTAAACCGTTATTCCATTTAAGTCAATTTATTTTATTTTCGCAATACTGGTTATTATATTTCACATCTTGAATAAGCTCTTCTGCGGGGTACGGTGCTTTGAAATGATACACAGTTGGAATTAAACTTTCTTTTTCAAGTATGGCTAACTCTTTTAGGAAATATTGTTTTTCATTTCCTTGCAAAAATTGTAGGTCAACTATAAAAACTTGTTTAACCATGTCGAAGGTTTGTAAAAGAATGTTCAATGAAATAACTAAATTTACATTTATATTCATTTCGAAAAAGAGCTATTCATATAAATATAGGTTAGCAATGATTGTTTTAACTAATACAACTATGTTGTTTCACCCATTTACAATGATGGTGGCGGGGCCATCCTGCTGTGGTAAAACCACATTTATTCATAATTTAATAAAATATAAAAAAGAAAATATACTACAACATATTAATAGAATTATTTGGTGTAATCCAGACAAAAATGCTGTTCCACTATATATGAAAGATGTTGAATATAGTAACACTATTCCAGATTTTATTGACAATCAAGAACCTTTGTTAGTTATTATCGATGATATGATGTTAAGTTCTCATGATAAGTTTGTATGTGATTTATTTACTAGAGGATCACATCATAGAAATTTATCTGTAACATTTGTAACACAAAATGTTTTTCACCAGGGTAAATTTTCAAAACATATTTCACTCAACTGTAAATATTTAGTACTTTTCAAAAACCCAAGATATAAATCGCAGATATTACCTCTAGCTCACCAAATATATCCCAATCAAATTAAAGCATTTGAAAAAGTATATAATGATGTGACGTCAGTCCCATATGGCTATATATTAATAGATCTTACTCAAGACGTTAATGATATATTTCGATTAAGAAGTGATAAATTTGGGAAAGGTTTGTGTTATTGTACGAGAGATCAATTAGAACAATTTGGGGAGGAATATGAAACGTTTGAAGACCAATCGACATATATTGCACCTATTAAAAACCTCTAAACCAAAATTCCAGAAAGTAAATAATTATAAAACACTGTGACCCTGAAGTAATAAAAACATTTTGCGAAATCTCTTTAAATATTTTAAAAGGTAATTGTAACCTGAGTAAAAAAGCAACAACCCAATTACGAAAGTATAAAAAAAAATTAAGATCACTTATTTGCCGGAAAAAATCTATAAATAGCAAAAGAAAAATTATTATTCAATGTGGTGGATTTTTTGGAAATTTTATAAAATGAATAATACAACATTTAATAACATGATAATTTCAAAACCTGAGATTTATGAAAGAATGAAGCAAAAGGCAGACATTGAACTCAATGAATTGGATAAAAATATGAAAAAAATATGCTTAAATAAACATCTTACGGACAGTCAAAAATGGTATTTATACAGACAAAATTTATTTCAAATAAGAAGCAAAAAACGACAAAATCCTAGAAATAAAGAGGAGAAAATAAAAATTACGGAAACAAAAGGTACTCAAACTCGTGCGAAACCAATGTATATAGATGCGGAAACTCAATCGCATTTTCCTGAATATAAGAATGTTGGAGTACAAGTTGTTCCTGAAGAAGAAGAAGTATATGAAAAAGAAGCTGATGACGAAGTATTTGATGATGAAATTCAGGAAAATGTTTTAACAAAAGCATTGTCAGCTACTTCAGTTGGAGAACGTCTTGGAAAAAGAAAATCAATTAGAAATCAAAATGTACAAATTTTTGAAACTGATACAGGAGACATTATAACTGTTCCTTTAGATAGCAAAACCCCACCAACGAAAAAAGAAAAAACTATAAATAGCAAAGAGTAGAATAATTCATCAAGACGTGTTTTAAGGTCAGCAGTAGGTAATACTCAAACAGAACTTAATTTTCCAATTCGTAAGAATAAATCCGCAAGCTCATGAGCAACATACAAGTAAATGATGAATTTTATGTCACTTTACTCAGTGATTTATCTATGAACTATTATCCAGAAAATTCATTATCATCTTTTACAAATAAAATTAATTAATACATGTGTGATTCAAGGTGGAAAGTCGGTATTTCAGAAATGTATGTTAATGATTTCGTTCCAAATGTGTATGGTGAAGAATGGGAAAAAAGTACTTAAATATTTATTAAAGGTATGCAGAAAGATATGATAGGAGTTGGAACATCATATATTCCATACATAGAAAAACAAATGATATGTGACTGGAAAGTTTTTCTACTATCAACACTAATTCAAAATATACGCCCACTTAATAGGTTTACAAGAGAAGAAGTTGAACGACAGTTTATTTGGGAATTTTTAATTTTATAAACGATGAAGTTCATTACACACAACTGACAAAAGCTCAGGAGATGCCTAAAAATTTAAGTTGCACCACAATATGTCACTAAGCCTAAAATAGATATAAAAATAAGAGCAAATTACGCTTATATCCTCGAAGGACTTTTGACAACATGTTTCAATCAAGTATCTTTTAAAGTTACAGATTTTAAGAAATATAAATCACGTGTAGAAGAAGCTTTCAAAACTTTTATAGATAGTGTACAATTGATTCCCATTAGTAAACCAGATATGTTTTTTATATACACAGATATAATTGAACCGCCAAAAATAGGTGATAAAGATATAAGGTGTTTAAGATCTGTTAACATACAAAATTCTTTCACTGATACTGTAAAAGAATTCAGTAATATTCAATATTGCAATGTGGAGAAATCATTTAATAACATTTCATTACTTTTATGTGATAAATATGGATACAAAATAAACTTTTCAAATAGTTCAATTCCAACAAAAATTGTATTACATTTTAAAAAAGTATAAATAAAAACGATTTTACAAAACTATATATTATTTTATTTTATTCATTATGGAGAGAGCGTACTACAAATATTATTTAGTTCAATCAGGAAAAGGTCTTGAGGATATTGGTCCTTTGTTACACTCAATTGTACCTTACCAAAGGGGACGAGGGTTAGGGAGCTTTTTCGGTGGTCTTTTTAGATATTTAAAACCACTATTTACGTCTGGAGCTAAAATATTAAAAAAAGAGGTTATTAACTCTGGTATTAATGCATTATCTGATATTGCCACAGATGCAAATGTAAAAGAAGTGTTTCAAGATCGAAGTAAAGAGATAATGAAAATTTTAAGACGAGGTGCAGTTCGGAAACTCAATCAAATTTATGGACAAGGCAAAAGAAAACGAAGAAAACCTATAAAAAGACCTCTCATTAATAATTTAAATTATTTTACGTCGAAGAGACGCAAAGTTAATAACAAAAACAAACAAAAAGATATTTTTGAATAATTATGATTGAATGTATGAAATCAGAGCTTGATATTTTTAAAATACAGCCTATTCAGTCAAGTATTTTACGATCTGAAGAAGTTTCCTATAACCCTATTGCTTCTTTAGATAATCCATCTGTCATAGAATTCGTTTCACTAGGGCACGGTGATACATATAGAGACTTGTCTTTGACATATCTAAAATTAAAAGTACAAATTTTAAAAAAAGATGGAACTCAATGGAATAAAGATAAAAAAACTGATGGAACACCTATACAACAACCAAGTGTGGTTAATAATATGTTACATTCATTAATAAAACAATGCAATGTTCAACTAAATGGAAGGAATATATCTCCATCAGATGGCGATAATTGCCAATAATTATAGAGCTTATATTGAATCATTGTTAAATTATGGTACGGATGCCGCTACAACGCATTTGGAGTGTGGTGGATGGATGTTAGATAAGCCAAATATAGCAAAAACAGATAATAGTGGTTCAAAAGAACGTCAAAAGTTATACCAAAATAGCAATGTAGTGGAACTTACGGGGAAACTAGATTTAGATATGTTTAACCAACCTACACTTCTCATAAACAATGTCGATGTTCGAGTTATCCTAACATTAGAAAAACCAGATTTTTACCTTCTTGCAGATGATACTGATGAATCTCAACTGAAAATTTTAGAAGCCACTTTATTTATTAGACATGTAACAATTAATCCTAGTGCACTATTAGCACATAATGCTGTATTGGAAAAAACTAATGCCAAATACAATTACAAATGGGTAGAGGTAAAAACTTTTACCATTCCACAGAATAGTTCATCAATATCACTTGATAATGTTTTTATTGTACAGTTGCCAAACACAATCATTTTTTACATGATAGAAAATACAGGTTACTCTGGAAAAAGGTCAAAGAACCCATACAAGTTTAAACATTTTGATAATTTACAATTTGTGTTAAACGTAAATGGTGTTCAAATACCTAATTCAGCAATTGAAACCAGTTTTTCAGATGAAAATAATTGCTGTACAAGAGCATACAGTACACTTTTTTCAGGAACTGGAATTTACCATAATGATAAAGGTCATCAGATAACAAAAACCATGTTTAGTAATGGGTTTTTCATTCTAGCTTTTGATTTATCTCCAGATGCATCAGGAAATGAAGTGTGTCAAGGTCTACTAAATCAAGGTACAGTTAGAATTGAGGCAAGGCTATCAAAACCACTTACATCGACACTGACTGCTATTGTTTATGGAGAATTTGATGCAAGTTTACAAATTGATGAAAACCGAAATATATTCTCAAACCTATAAATAGCATACATAAAAGTAAATTTTAATATTTGACAGTGTTTTTAATAAATGTCACTGTCTTGTGCACTTCTGGATGTAACATTTTGTAGTGATGTTAATAATACCTTGTTTGCGAAAGATATTTGTATAGTTGGTTTTGAAGAACCTTGTAAAAAGTTTGTAAAAGAGCTCAAGTATAAATTTCCAACTAGGGATTTTATAAATGATAATTTTGATAATTACTCTTTTGGAACTGTGTACAACGATAAAATAAATAAAGAGCTCTGTCAAATACTAGAAAAATTTGATGTTATTATAACAAATAAAAAAATCAAAAAAGAGTTTTTATCAAATTATATTAAAGAAACAACTAAAGTACACGACTTGAGTCATTGATTGATGAATACGTAAATTTTTTAAATGAGTTTTTGCTCTGGATCAACTCCCCAGAATAATTGAAAAACAAACTTTTTTAATTGTAAACACTGATAAATCAAAAGATCCGGGAACACATTGGTTAGCTATTTTTTAAGCCAAAGAATGGCTGTGTTGAATATTTTGATTCGTTTGGTAGGAAACCAGATAAATTAGAAATTTTAAGTTACTTAAAAAATCAATGTATAATTTTTAATAAAAAACAGTTACAAAGTAACTATTCAGATGCCTGTGGGCAATATTGTTGTGTTTATACGTGGTATAGATGTTGCGGTTATAGTATGAACGCTTTTTTAAAAAAACTTAATAAAGGAAATCAACGATAAGTATATTTTAAGTACCTTTCAAAATGTATTTGGAAAATATAAGTCATTACAAATTTGTGTTCCTAAAACGTATAAATGATAAAAACAATATAAACAGGTTTTAGTAAAATTAAAGGAATGGAAGCACCAGGTCAGAACACAAATTTATTGATAAGTTACACATATTTTCTCAATAAGAGTCATACATTAAAAATTGCTAACTGTGAGTCATTAGAAGCCTCAAGTATAATTCACCGTATTGGTAAAAAGTCAATTGTCTTAAAATATCATGAATGGAATAAATTTTATTGCGAATTTAACAAAAAAACTCGATAAGCTGATAATAAAAGATATAAAACAGTACTTTCATCATGGGCTAAAATCAGCGAACAGGCAAAGTGTAAGTATTAACAAAGGAGAAGCAGAGCAGTTTTACAATTTAAGTGATCTTCACGCAGTGATGACCTATTATAAATCTGCTGAGTTAAATGTAAAAGACTATGTTCGGGAATATCTAAATTTATGTGTCGAACAACAAGTATTTAGGTTAGAAAGAGAAATTTATGTACCAATACAACGTTTTAATGTACAATGTAATTATTCAAGGTTATTTTTTGAAATTCCTGTAATTGTAAAGGAACAAATCTGTAATATACTACATAAAACAAACAAACTAAATCACAACAAATAATACAAAAATTTTTATTTTTTATTTATATGTTTTTGATAGACAAATATTTTTCTGTACACCTTTCATTAGATTATTTAATTAAAATTATTTAGGATTATTAAATCATTGAAATAATCAAGATCTCCCTGCTGATTATTTATGTCCCAAATTTCAATAAATGGAACTGCTTCCTCATTTTCCTCAATTACTCCTTCCACTTCTTCTTCTTCGTCTTCTAATTCAACTATCTGGAACGGTGGTATAAATTCCTCAGTTTCTGCTAAATCTTCGTCGTCCATGGTGGACGTAATTTCATTTTCTTGTATCTAACCTTGTGTATTTACATCATCTACAGTTTCTTTAAATGGAAATGATGTGGAATCAGGCAGCATTTCAGTGAGTTGTTAAGCAGTCAGAATGGAAATTAATTAAATTTGAAAATAAAAGTTGAGTTATATACTCATGTAGAAAAGTATAAAAGCAAATTAAACTCAATTAGATAATTAGTTTAAACCATGCTTTGGTCTATCATTTTATGTATAATAATTATTATAACATTACCTTTAACATTTTTAATACAAAATGTCAAGAGCTCAAACAGTGACTGAAATTCATAGACAGGCAAGACGTAAATTTCTTAGAAGAAAATTCAAACAGAAAGGTCTAAATGACACGTGGCAAATCGATTTAGTCGAAATGATACCTTATGGAAAATTTAATAATGGTTATAAATATATGCTGACGATCATTGATACTTTTTCCAAATATGCCTATGCTGAACCTGTGAAAACAAAAAATGCTGAAAATGTTTTAAATGCCTTAAAAACAATTATTATTAGAGCTAAAGTTATACCAAAAAATATTCACTCTGATCAAGGCAAGGAATTTTTTAATTTACAATTTCAAAATTATATGAAAGAAAAATCAATCAATCATTATCACACATTTAGCGAATTAAAAGCATCAATTGTTGAACGAATTAACCGTACATTGAAAAATTCTATGTGGAAAAAATTTAGTTTAAACGGGAATTATAAATGGTTACCTATTATACAATCATTAATAAAAGAATATAATTCAACAAAACATAGCACAACAAAACTTCCTTCCGAAAAAATTACAAAGAAAAACGAAAAAAATATACTGCGGAATGTATATGCTGAGCCTAACATTTTTAAAAAAAGTAAATATAAAACTGGAAATTTTGCAAGAATAAGTAAATATGAAGGTCATTTCGAAAAAGGTTATCAACCGAATTGGTCAACTGAAGTATTTAAGATTGATAAAATCAATAATACTTATCCTGTTACATATCAATTATCGGATTATACTAATACGCCAATTTCTGGGGGTTTTTATCAAGCTGAGCTTACACCTGTAAAATACCCAGATACTTATCTTGTAGAAAAAATTCTGAAAAAGCAAGTAAATAGAGTTTTTGTTAAATGGCTAGGTTTTGATGACACACATAATACTTGGATAAATTCAACAAATATTGTTTAATATCTGTAAAATAAAACTCTAATAAACACCTGAAAATAAAACTTGAAAACATCTGAAAAATAAAATAAAATCTTAACATCTGAAAAATGAAAATAAAATTAAAACAGTAGAAAATTTCTTTGAAATAAAATTTTTTTTATTCTATATAAAATTAGTCTAAAACTATTACTGATTTGTGGCGAATTCAAAATCACCACGTTCTTCTTTTAAATTTAATTGGCTTTCCTCATTTATGAGGAAATATTCATTTTTTTCGGTTTTCTCACGGAAATCATTATCTTCAAATACCCCAACTTTTTGATGCGGTATAAATATAATATTATTTAGGGTCTCGAAGACCCATTTTTTACTGTAAACGGTGTTTAACTTTTCAATTTTATTTATTTTATAGAGCCTTGGCTCCATATCTTTAACTTTTAAAAATTTAAAAAAATTTTTTTTTTTTTAATTAAATAATTCCACCAGTTTCCTTTTTCTGATGGGATTTGATGTTGCCTTACTCTGATAATCTTGTTGTTGCTGTAGTTGCTGTTGTTGTAGTTGCTGTTGTTGATGTTGCTGTTGTTGCGGTTGTTGCTGTTATTGTGGTTGTTGCTGTTGTTGTTGATGATGATGCTGTTGATGTAGTTGTTGTTGTTGTTGATGAAGATGAGTAGAAGCGTCATCTTCATTTTTCGCCTTTCTCCTTTTCACAGGAAGACGCACTGCTGTACTAGTAGTAGCAGTTGTAGCAGTTGCAGCCTCTTCTGCAGTCATGAAGAAGTTCAAATATTCCTGTGCCATATCATGCTTGTTTGAAATTAAACTGATATTTTTTGTATAAAATCCCGATGTAAATATACTAATTAAAATGTATTGAAGATAAATTTGGATTGCTTTTCGTTGTTCAATTCTTTCTATTTTAAGATAGTATTAAGATGGGATTCTAGTTAAACAACTATAATTTATTAAAGCGACCTCTGATTGCAATGTAATTGTTCATTTAACAGAGTGAATCTGTATTAAAAATTTAATATTATTCTGTTATTCAAGCATTTAACAATTGAAAACAAAATAATTGGGCACAAAATAAAATTTGTAATTAAATCCGTACCTGACAATATAGAACCAATTAGCTGGATTAAGGATGCTATACATCAAATAATCAACATTGCTGTGAAAGATGTGAATTCCAGGGATAAGATTGGGTTAACATTTTGTGGAGAGAGCTTTGAACATCAAGATCCTGCGAATCTCAGTTTTAGATCCGCTCATGAACTAAAATTTAGCGACGTTTGGGATGTAATTTCTAATATTTTCCAAAGTAATTCTAAAGGTAGTTATTTATAATACATTTTTGGCTTCATTTATTATAAACTATTTTTATTTTACGTCTACATGTTTAAGTACAACTTTTTGTTTAACAGTTGCCTATGTTAAATTACCCGTTGGTAGAGGTAGAAGTAATAAATATTCAAATTTTGATGAGGAATGCTTAAAAAGGAGAGGAATAATAGCAATAAAAATAGCGATAATTTATGTTTACAGCGTGTACTTGTTGTTTCAATAGCTAAAATTGAAAAATTTAATGATTATGAAAAAATTCGAAAAAATATAGGAAAACGTCAAACTTTAACAGCTTTAAAATTATTTGAAAAATAAAAAATAACAATTCCATCTGAAGGTTGCGGAATTCGTGAATTGAATCAATTTCAAAAATTTTTACACAAACACAAGATTGTTGTATATAAATATGGAACAAGGGGAGCAGAAATAATATTTGAAGGATTGAATAATGGGAAAAAAATTAACTTGTTATATCGTAATAATCATTACAATGTAATAATCTCACTAACAGCTGCTTTTTGCACAGCATTTTATTGTGAAGAATTTCATATTCCGTATTCTAAGAAAAATGAACATAGATGTTCGAAAAGTTGCCCTTGCTGTCAAAACTCACTAGCTTGTTCACTTAATGTTAAAAATATTTTATGTATGCAGTGTAATCAAACATTTCGTGGTCAAACATGTTTTGAAAGCCATAAGGCTTCCAGTTCAAAAAATAGAAGCATCTGTGAAGAAATTAGAAAATGCAAATCTTGTTTTAAAGTTCATAAAAGCAGTAGGACTCATATTTGTTGAGAATATTTTTGTAAGATTTGCGATAATCATGTTCCTGAAAACCATAAATGCTTCATTCAGCAAGACAAAACAAAAGTAAATTTTGAAAATTGCATTTACGCATTTTATGATTTAGAAACAAGGCAAGAAGAAATTAGCTCTACAAAAATAAAAGAACATGTTCCAAGTTTATTTGTGGCTCAGCTAAGATGCTTTAAATGTATTAACATTGATTCTCATTGAACACATTAACATTAACATTGAAAATGTTAATTAAGAGAGAGAATTTTTAAAACGAAAAATGTGATAGAGGATTTCATGGAATTTATTTTAAAATTAAGAAAGGAATTCAAAAAGATTGTCATAATTGTTCATAATGGTTAGGCGTTTGACCATCAATTTCAACCAAAGTTAATTATGCGAGGTACAAAAATTATTGTTATGATAATTGATAATATTAAATTTATAGATTCTATGAATTACTTTCCTATGGCCTTGGCAAAATTACCAAAAGCTTTTAATTTATCAATCAATTTGAAAAAGGGTTATTTTCCACATCTATTTAATAAATTGGAAAATGAAAATTACATTGGCACACTTCCAGCAATTAAATACTATAACTCTAATACAATGAAAGCAGATGAGCGTAATGAATTTTTAATGTGGTATGAACAAAATAGAAACTCAGAATTTAATATGGAGAAAGATATTTTAGAATACTGTATAAATGATGTTGAAATTCTAACTAGAGCATGTCTGGTTTTTAGAAATTTTTTTATAGAAGAATATAATGTGGAACCATTTGTAGAAGCAACAACAATAGCTTCAGCCTGTAATCTTGTATATAGAAGAAACTTTCTCAAATCGAATACTATAGGAGTTATACCAAGAAATGGATATAGGATGGAAGACAATCAGTCAAAAATTGCCATGCAATGGCTTATTTGGGAAAAAGATTTGAGAAAAATTGATTTGAAATGTGCATTTAATGGAAAAGAAAAATAAATCGGAAATGTTAAAGTCGATGTATTTTGCGAAGAGACTAAAGAAATATTTGAATTTTACGGTTGCTATTATCATGGACATCCAAAATGTTTAACAAACCAGAGAGATATACCATTACATGATAACTCTGGCGATACTTCGAATCTACGATTTGAAAAAACATTAATGAGATTAGAGTTTATAAAATTATGTGGATATAAAGTTATTGAGATGTGGGAATGTGAATTCCGGGAGCTAATGAGATGCAATGAAAATATGAGATATTTAGAAAATCATTCATTAATTAATTTAGTTCCTTTAAATCCTCGTGATGCATTTTATGGCGGAATAACGGGAAATACTTACACATATTATAAATGTAAACAAGGAGAAAAAATTAAATACATAGATGTATGTTCCTTATACCCATATGTTTGCAAACGAGGAAAATTTCCCATAAACCATCCTAAGATTTATGTTAGAGAAGATACTTGCTCTAAGTTAAACAGAATGACTATTCACGGTATTATTAAATATAAAATCTTACCACCAACAAATCTATTACACCCCGTGTTACCTGTCAAACAAAATAATAAATTGATGTTCTCACTGTGTAACACTTGTAGTGAACAAAAATACAAGGAAAATACTGTGAACATACAGACGATGAAAGAGCATTAGTAGGAACTTGGGTAATTGATGAAATTAAAAAAAGCAATTAAAAAAGGGTATAAACTTTTAAATCTTTATGAAGTTTGGGAATACGAAACAGTAAAATATGACAATTGCAATGGTATTGATGGTTTTTTCACTAAAATGATGAAGAAATTTATAAAGATTAAACAAGAAGCTTCTGGGTGGCCAATAAAATGTCAAATTCAAAAATAAAAGGAAGAATATATTGATAGTTTTTTTGAAAAGGAAGAAATCAACAACAAACCACCATTATAAATCAACCTTTTAAACTTTACGAGTTAATAACCTCTGTAGAAGTTTGTCACATATTTGCAGTAAAAGAAGAAAACATAGTGGCTAGCTGGAAATATAAAGAAGAAGCAGCAACTTCTTTATCTACTGTCAACGTAAGTATCGCTGCTTATACAACAGCACATGCTCGTCTTCAACTTTACAGTTATCTAGAGAAGCTAGATAGTAGAGTATTATATTATGACACCGATTCGGTGTTGTATATTAGTCGAGAAGGAGAATATGAACCACAAACAGGAGAATTTATAGGAGACATGACAGATGAGTTAGAGTGTTATGGAATAGGGAGTTATATTACAGAATTTGTAAGTGGTGGTCCCAAAAACTACGCCTACAAAATTTACTGTACAAAAGATAATACCGAAAAAATTGTTTGTAAAGTTAAAGGATTCTCTCTTAGTTATGAAGCTTCACTAAAAATTAATCTTAATAGCATAAAGGAAGCAGTTTTAAATTCATTGAATAGCACAGACACATACGTCATTTCAGAAAATATTCATCGAAATAAAATCACGATGTACTTACGATTCCTGAAATAAAAAAATATCAACGAAAATCGGAAAAACGAAAATTTAATGAAGATAGTAGTTCTTTACCGTATGGATATAATAGGAAAAAATCACGTGTTGATAAGTAAATCATTGAAATTAGTTTACATATTAATTTAAAATTTTTAAAATCTTAACATCTGGTTATTGTAAAAAATTTTTCAACTTAGATTTAAATAAAAATATAATAATAAAAAATTTAATAAAAGATTTTTAACATAAAAATAAAAATGTCTTTTATTTTTATCTTATGTTTATAAAATAGGTACCAAAAGCAGTTAACTTCTTTTTGATTTTTATTATTTTTTATTTTTGCATTTCTTACAGCATAGAATGGAACGTAATAATAACAAAACAAAGTAAAATCGAAGATTTCAGGTTATTTTCTCAATCTTCTTATAGGACAGAAAAAAGAAATCCTACATAACAGATGAACCTATAATTATGTAATTTTTTTCTTTCTTTTGTTTTTATTTTTACTTTTTTACTGCATTCATAGATTTTAACATTGTTTAAAAGAGTCAAACTAGTTTTAACAATTTATTTTACACCAGTTAACAGATATTAGAAGAATACAAAATATTTTTTAAGTTCATATGTACTTAGAACAAAATATAGAATATAGAGAAACAACTCATACCCTAAAATAGGTAACATATTTTTCTTATTTTTATTTTACACCTTAAAGCTACAATAACAACTTTTAACAATTATTAATCTTCTTCTTCTTTATAAGCCAAACTACACTTTGTACTTCTTGTTTACGTTTTGTTTCTATTTTTATTACTTACATCTTGGCATTCAAAAGTACCTATGAATATTTTTCTTATTAAATAATAAAAAGAAGTTTTTTTCGTTTCTTTTATATCTCCTTTTACGTATGTAGGTATATTTTATTAAGCATACGATTTGCGCAAATTTAAAAAAATAAACTTGATTTGACCTGAAAAAAATCATCTTTCTATGTGTACGATATCCTATTACAAAGTATCAATGAATTTATTGAAAAACCTAAATATCCTAAACTTGTTCAGTTCATTAACCTTGCCTAACAACTTCTACAGTACCAACAACCTTCATTTCCTACTATACAGCCACTTGCAACTTATAAGTTAACAACCCATGCTTATAACCTAAACTTGTTCAGTTCATTAACCTTGCCTAACAACTTCTACAGTACCAACAACCTTCATTTCCTACTATACAACCACTTGCAACTTATAAGTTAACAACCCATGCTTATAACCTAAACCAAAACAAACAAAAGAAGTTTTTGACCTACTAACCAAGAATAACCTACATTAAACCCATCAATCAAAATATAGGTCAGTGGGTGTGGTCTTCGGTGCGATATGGCATGATTTTTTCCCATCCCCAAGTGCAGGATTACCTACTATCATCAATTTTATTAAAATTTTTTTTTCCGGTGTTTTAAAACGCGTCTGGTCATTTTGAAGTTTTTGACACGTTTTGGTTTTCATTTTTAATGGGTTCTTTTTAATTTCGATATATGGGCGTTAATTAATCATATTTATAACCCAATCCTTATAATTCTGTTGATCAACTACTACTACTTTATTTCCTTTATCAGATTTAATAAAACAACATTCTCTTTTATTTAAGCTTTTTGGAATTTCAAAATAACTTTTATCTGAATTACAATATTTTAATTCTTTATTGTTAGTTAGCATGTCTTTCACATTATTTTTAATTTTTTGTTGAACATATTTTGTTTTGTTTTTAATGGATGTTTCAATATCTACAATTGAATCAACAAGTGGAATAACTGAAGGCTTAATTGAAAATTTTAAACCGATTTTATTATTTTAAAAATTTAATTAATTTTCACCAAAATTTTGGCTTGATTTTGAGTTGATTGATTAAAAACAAAATTATCTATAAATTTAGGTGCAAGTTTTTTAGTTTTTGCTGGATTTTCTAAAATTAATTTTTCTAACTTTTTATACTCAAAATCTTTATGTATTAAGTTATTTGTAGGTGAAGTGAAAATGTTTCTAATTCTATTGTATTAATATTGAATATTGATGTTTAATTTCTATTTTAAGCCATAGTTTTTGTGATTTTTTTATTACATATTCTGTTCTTGAATTGTTGACTGCACATCTAATTTTAATAAATTTAGAAAAAACTTTTTTAATCTTACACTCTTTTAAAAAAGCTATATCTTCTTTAATTAGCCTTATTTTGATTTGCAATCCCGCGAAAGGAATTAAACTTGGATTGGTTCCCATTTTTAATTAAAAAAATTATTTTTTTAATCTTCGTAGAATCGATTCTAATTATTAGTTGTTATAAAATTTTCCTTATTGATTCTACCTTTAAACAAATTTTTTAAAGATGACAAGACAAACAATAAAAAAACTCAAAATTTGTTTTCTTTTTATATTTTCTTTTTAATTCAATTAAAAAACTTTAATTACAATGGATGCATTTCGAGCTTAGCCTATCTTCAGCACGATCGCACGATTATACAATGATTTAAAAAAAAATATATTAAATCATAAAAAATAGTCAAAAAATAAATTAAAAAATACAAACATAAAATTAAATAAAAACTTTTTTAACAGCTTTTTATTAACTTGGTTGGGTAAAGGATGGAATCTTAGAAGCCATTTTAAACACACTTCCCGTTGAGCTAGAGACTTGAAATTTTCTTCATTAGATCAGATCCCGATCACAATACATGATTTTAAAATAATAATATCGAAAAACATTAGAGAAATTAGCTTAATTTCAAAATTAAATTTTCATACAAAGATATAACAGAATTTTTAACAGAATTATTACAGAACCAAAATAAAACATTTTATCTAAATTTACTAAACTCACCAATATCAATACCAATACGTATACGTAATACATAAATGTTTTTTCAATACATAAATGTTTTTTTTTTTTTTCTTAAAGACTATTGTTTTTTATGTAGACCCTTGCATTGTATGCGTACTTATATATAGGTACATACTTCAAAATATGTAATAATATGTGCTTCGAAAATATTTTTGGTTTGAAAGCGATGAATTTGAAAGATATGAATGTGTAAACAAATGAATGTGCCGCACTTGAAAACACAGTGTAAAATTTAATATGCATTTACTTAAAATTTAGTAAGCAAGTATTAAATTTAAGTTTTTTTTCATCAAATCAATTGATTTTTAGTATACATTTTTATTTATAAAAGCAATGTGTTTATTTACAATATTTATATAGATATGTGTTTTTCCTTTCTTAATTATAATTAAAATAGGGCTTTTCTTTCGAAAATCTTAACATGTTAAAATCGCATATTATGGCCCTAATATTGATATCTAAATTGGGAGCTACCTTTACATTAAGATCTATTAGGGAATGATGATTTAGAAGTAAGCAATTTAATATATTCTCAATTACATACTTTTAAAACCAAATTTTTTTACTACATATGTATGTAGGTACAAACATGTACAAAAATGGTATGCATATTTTTATGTGTGCTGTACTATTAAAAATCTGCTAACACAGTCACACCAAATTCCCAAATTCCCAACTATTATTATTTAGTTGGTTTATCGATTTATTATTTTTTAATATGTAGGCAACACTTATATTTATATGAATCGACGGTAAATATAAACGAACAAAAAAAAATTTAGAATGTTCTATAGGTTATAATTTGTACTTTTTAAATAGAATGCATGTATAAATTAAACATTTAAAAAAAAAAAAGAAATACTTAGCGTTCCTAAATAACAGAAAACACAAAAAAGGAAAATTAAATACTGAAAAAAAATAAAAACGAATAGAAAAAAAAAAGAGAACAAAAAATGTTACCTTCATTGTTTTTAAATATTTTTAAAGTCTATTTCTTATGTATATATTGTGCACATCTGATATTTACCCACATAACAGATAGAAAAAAAGAACTATTAAAATATTATGATTTTAAAACAAAGAAACATACGTTTGATATTTCCGTACATAACAGATAAAAAAACGAGGAAGAATACAGTTGCCTTTGTCAACTATTAGATACCCGTACGAACCGTTAGTATGTTCACAGCCTGTCACTCTGCTTACAATATTATTTTTTTAATATTTTAGTATTTTAAAATAATTTGGGTGAATTTTATAATTTCTAGAACTATCTGTTGTACATATATTCAAACTATATGTTTATACATTCTTCAAAAGCAAATTCTAACCTTCCACATAACGATTATCAATCCAAAACTTTTTCAATTATTCTATAGTACCATTTCATACTAAGCGGTAAATGTATATTAAATTTACTTAGTACAAAATAACAAATATAATTTTAAATATTATATTATATTATATTTAAATATTCCATTGACAGAATAATTTCTTATAAGTACAATAAAATACATATATGTATGTAAATACGGCGCTATATAATATACATCTATACTCTTATCATTCATTCACTAGTGACATATACGATATGTAAATAAACATGATATTATATAAGTATGTATATATATCAATATCATATAAATAAAAATTCTTCAAGCAACCGTTATGTTGTTTATTTATTTACAGTTTTTTGTACTACGCATTATATCCTCAACAATTTCAAATTATCGAGTAAAACAAAATGCAAAAAATTTGTTGAAGAAATTTGTTAGAAAATTTGAAAAAATCAAGTAACACTTTCGTCAATTATAAAGTAACCCAATATTATTAAAAAAAGTTGTTAACAGAAATAAGAGTATAATGTTAAAGCTTTAATTTTTGTGTATTACTTCAAAAAAATTTTAACAGGTGTTCAAGTTACAGGTGTTTAAATATAGGAAATTTTCAGTTTTTGACCCCTTACAGCTCCTAAACGGGGGATGATACAAAAAAAATTTCTGAAATGACTCATACTTATTTTCAAAGATCTAACTTCTGTAAAAATTTCAAGTTCCCAACTTAAACCGTTTAGAAGATAGAAGGGTTAAAGGATTTTGCAAAATTTGAGTTTCGCATAATGGTAAATTAAGACACCGTATGCCAACTCTATATATTAATTGTATACAAATTTTTAAAGCTAATAAAAGTAGTAATCGTTTGGCGTTTTCAAAATGAAGATATACCTTATACAACTTGTGCTATAACAATTTAAATATAGAGCTTTTTTGAACCTTTGAGGAGCTGTAGCTTCATAACGAGTGGGGCTACAAAAAAAAGTTATAAAAAATAAAATTAATATTTTTGTGAGATCTATCAGCTGTTAAAATTTCATAGCTCTATTTCAAAAAAAATGTGGGGATCTAAAAGTTAGGTGTTCGAGAGCTACCCTAAGTTTTGGTCCAAACTCAACCAAAAAAAATAATGAACCCACAAATTCCTCCCAGAATATTTTGTGTAAATTTCAAGATTCTAGCTTTCTTAGTTTTTGAGTTAGCGTGCTGACGGACGGACGGACGGACGGACGAACGGACATGATTCAAAAGTCTTAGAATTTTTTTCTGATCCGATCCATACCTTTGAAGGTATATCTAGCTCACTTATTTCGAGGTGTTACAAACGGAGGAGTAATTTTATTATACCCGATCCTATCGTACGGGTATAAAAAATATTAAAATGTTATGTTATGAAAAAAAAAAAAATTTCTGAAATGACTCATACTTATTTTCAAAGATTTAACTTCTGTAAAAATTTCAAGTTCCCAACTTAAACCGTTTAGAAGATAGAAGGGTTAAAGGATTTTGCAAAATTTGAGTTTCGCATAACGGTAAATTAAGACACCGTATGCCACCTCTATATATTAATTGTATACAAACTTTTAAAGCTAATAAAAGTAGTAATCGTTTGGCGTTTTCAAAATGAAGATATACCTTATACAACTTGTGCTATAACAATTTAAATATAGAGCTTTTTTGAACCTTTGAGGAGCTGTAGCTTCATAACGGGTGGGGCTACAAAAAAAAGTTATAAAAAATAAAATTAATATTTTTGTGGGATCTATCAGCTGTTAAAATTTCATAGCTCTATTTCAAAAAAAAAGTGGGGATCTAAAAGTTAGGTGTTCGAGAGCTACCCTAAGTTTTGGTCCAAACTCAACCAAAAAAAATAATGAACCCACAAATTACTCCCAAAATATTTTGTGTAAATTTCAAGATTCTAGCTTTCTTAGTTTTCGGGTTAGCGTGCTGACGGACGGACGGACGGACGGACGGACATGGCTCAAAAGTCTTAGAATTTTTTTCTGATCCGATCGATACCTTTGAAGGTATATCTAGCTCACTTATTTCGAGGTGTTACAAACGGAGGAGTAATTTTATTATACCCGATCCTATCGTACGGGTATAAAAAATATTAAAATGTTATGTTATGAAAAGAAAGAAAAAACAAGGCAGTGTATGAATCAAAGTTTTTAAAGGGTCGCATTTTAAGTGAAAATAAAGAACATTATAAAAATGAAATATTTTTATTTAAATTTTGAATTTTACTATGCAATGTTTCCTTAATTTTTTAAAAATCTTGCCACAGTATATAATACAATATAACATTCAGAAGTTCAGATCATTATATAGTACCCATACTATTTTAATATGTATATGAATGAAAATATCAGTATATATGTGTGTAGTTATAGATTCATTATTTTTTAATACCAACAATTATATTTATATGAATGGACGGTAAACATAAACGAAAAAAAAAATTCAGAATATTCTATAGCTAATAATTTCTATTTATACCCGTACGATAGGATCGGGTATAATAAAATTACTCCTCCGTTTGTAACACCTCGAAATAAGCGAGCTAGATATACCTTCAAAGGTATGGATCTGATCAGAAAAAAATTCTAAGACTTTTGAACCATGACCGTCCGTCCATCCGTCCGTCCGTTCGTCAGCACGCTAACTCAAAAACTAAGAAAGCTAGAATCTTGAAATTTACACAAAATATTCTGGGAGTAATTTGTAGGTTCCTTATTTTTTTTGGTTGAGTTTGGACCAAGCCTTAGGGTAGCTCTCAAACATCTAACTTTTAGATCCCCACACTTTTTTTGAAATAGAGCTATGAAATTTTAACAGCTGACAGATCTTACAAAAATATTAATTTTATTTTTTATAACTTTTTTTTGTAGCTCCACCCGTTACGGAGCTACAGCTCCCCAAAGGTTCAAAAAAGCTCTATATTTAAATTGTTATAGCACAAGTTGTATATGGTATATCTTCATTTTGAAAACGCCACACGATTACTACTTTTATTAGCTTTAAAAGTTTGTATACAATTAATATATAGAGGTGGCATACGGTGTCTTAATTTACCGTTATGCGAAACTCAAATTTTGCAAAATCCTTTAACCCTTCTATCTTCTAAACGGTTTAAGTTGGGAACTTGAAATTTTTACAGAAGTTAGATCTTTGAAAATAAGTATGAGTCATTTCAGAAATTTTTTTTGTATCACCCCTCCTTTTAGGAGCTGCAAGGGGTCAACAATTGAAAATTACCTATTTTTAAACACCTGTAACTTGAACACCTGTTAAAAGTTTTTTGAAGTAATACACAAAACTTAAAGCTTCAACATTATACTCTTATTTCTGTTAACAACTTTTTTTAATAATATAAGGTTACTTTATAATTGACGAAAGTGTTACTTGATTTTTTCAAATTTTCTAACAAATTTCTTCAACAAATTTTTTGCATTTTGTTTTACTCGATAATTTGAAATTGTTGAGGATATAATGCGTAGTACAAAAAACTGTAAATAAATAAACAACATAACGGTTGCTTGAAGAATTTTTATTTATATGATATTGATATATATACATACTTATATAATATTATGTTTATTTACATATCGTATATGTCACTAGTGAATGAATGATAAGAGTATAGATGTATATTATATAGCGCCGTATTTACATACATATATGTATTTTATTGTACTTATAAGAAATTATTCTGTCAATGGAATATTTAAATATAATATAATATAATATTTAAAATTATATTTACTATTTTGTACTAAGTAAATTTAATATACATTAACCGCTTAGTATTAAGTGGTACCATAGAATATTTGGAAAAGTTTTGGATTGATAATCGTTATGTTGAAGGTTAAAATCTGTTTTTGAAGAATGTATAAACATATAGTTTGAATATATGTACAAAAGATAGTTCTAGAAATTATAAAATTCACCCAAATTATTTTAAAATACTAATATATTAAACAATATTATTGTAAGCAGAGTTACAGGCTATGACAGGCTAACGGTTCGTACGGGTATCTAATAGTTGACAAAGGCAATTGTAATCTTCCTCGTTTTTAAATAGACTGTATGCATAAATTTAATATTAAAAAAAAAAAATAAGTTCTTAGCGTACCTAAATAACAGAAAACAAAAAAAAAGGAAAATGTAATACTGGAAGAAAAATAAAAACGAATAGAAAACAAGTAAAAGTAACAGTAAGTCGATGTAACCGACTTATTTATACCCTACACCTAAAAAATTCAAATTAAATTAAAAATCCATAAGTTATTTTAGTTAGGTATTTAATATAACTAAGCTAAAAAAATAAATGCTTTTACAACCTTTGTACAAAATTTCAGATTTCTATCTTTATTAAATTCGAAAATATGCTTGTTAGGTCTTGGGAAGTGTGTGAAGAGCACGCGGACCACAACCCCAATTCATCTCAAATTTTAGAGACATCAACATAGTAGAACATTCTTATATCAAATTTCAAGTTTATATATTTATTAATTTCGAAGATATGCTTGTTTGGTCTTGGGAGTTGTGTGGCATATAGCCGAACAACAACTCTAATTCATCTTAAATTTTGGACAAATCAGGAATTCAGGAAACAACACCCTTGTACCAAGTTTGAAGTTTCTATCTTTATTAATTTCGAAGATATGCTTGTCCGGTTTTGGGAGTTGTATGGGAGGTACCCGAAGGACCACCCCAATTCATCTCAAATTTTAGCCAAATCAGGGATTTAGGAAACAGCACCCTCGTATCAAATTTGTAGTTCCTTTCTTTATTAATTTCGAAGATATGCTTGTTTGGTCTTGGGAGTTGTGTGGCAGATACTTGAACAACTATTCTAATTCATCTTAAATTTTGGACAAATCAGGGATTCAGGAAACAATACCCTAGTACCAAATTTGAAGTTCCTATCTTTATTAATTTCGAAGATATGCTTGTTCGGTTTTGGGAGTTGTATGGGAGATACCCGAACAACTATTCTAATTCATCTTAAATTTCGGACAAATCAGGGATTCAGGAAACAACACCCTAGTACCAAATTTGAAGTTCCTATCTTTATTAATTTCGAAGATATGCTTGTTCGGTTTTGGGAGTTGCATGGGAGGTAGTCGAACAGCTCCTCCAATTCATCTTAAATTTTGGACAAATCAGGGATTCAAGAAACAACACCCTAGTACCAATATTGAAGTTTCTATCTTTATTAATTTCGAAGATATGCTTGTTTGGTTTTGGGAGTTGTATGGGAGGTACCCGAACAACTATTCTAATTCATATTAAATTTTGGACAAATCAGGGATTCAGGAAACAACACCCTTGTACCAAGTTTGCAGTTTCTATCTTTATTAATTTCGAAGATATGCCTGTCCGGTTTTGGGAGTTGTATGGGAGGTACCCGAAGGACCACCCCAATTCATCTCAAATTTTAGCCAAATCAGGGATTTAGGAAACAGCACCCTCGTATCAAATTTGTAGTTCCTATCTTTATTAATTTCGAAGATATGCTTGTTTGGCCTTGGGAGTTGTGTGGCAGATACTTGAACAACTATTCTAATTAATCTTAAATTTTGGACAAATCAGGGATTCAGGAAACAATACCCTAATACCAAATTTGAAGTTCCTATCTTTATTAATTTCGAAGATATGCTTGTTCGGTTTTGGGAGTTGTATGGGAGGTAGTCGAACAGCTCCTCCAATTCATCTTAAATTTTAGCCAAATCAGGGATTTAGGAAACAGCACCCTAGTACCAAATTTGAAGTTTCTATCTTTATTAATTTCGAAGATATGCTTGTTTGGTCTAGGGAGTTGTGTGGCAGATACCCGAACAACTATTGTAATTCATCTTAAATTTCGGACAAATCAGGGATTCAGGAAACAACACCCTAGTACCAAATTTGAAGTTCCTATCTTTATTAATTTCGAAGATATGCTTGTTCGGTTTTGGGAGTTGTGTGGGAGGTAGTCGAACAGCTCCTCCAATTCATCTTAAATTTTGGACAAATCAGGGATTCAAGAAACAACACCCTAGTACCAAATTTGAAGTTCCTATCTTTATTAATTTCGAAGATATGCTTGTTCGGTTTTGGAAGTTGTATGGGAGGTAGTCGAACAGCTGCTCCAATTTATCTTAAATTTTGGACAAATCAGGGATTCAAGAAACAACACCCTAGTACCAAATTTGAAGTTTCTATCTTTATTAATTTCGAAGATATGCTTGTTTGGTTTTGGGAGTTGTATGGGAGATACCCGAAGGACTACTCCAATTCATTTCATATTTTAGCCAAATCAGGGATTTAGGAAACAGCACCTTAGTACCAAATTTGAAGTTTCTATCTTTATTAATTTCGAAGATATGCTTGTTTGGTCTAGGGAGTTGTGTGGCAGATACCCGAACAACTATTCTAATTCATCTTAAATTTCGGACAAATCAGGGATTCAGGAAACAACACCCTAGTACCAAATTTGAAGTTCCTATCTTTATTAATTTCGAAGATATGCTTGTTCGGTTTTGGGAGTTGTATGGGAGGTAGTCGAACAGCTCCTCCAATTCATCTTACATTTTGGACAAATCAGGGATTCAAGAAACAACACCCTAGTACCAAATTTGAAGTTCCTATCTTTATTAATTTCGAAGATATGCTTGTTCGGTTTTGGAAGTTGTATGGGAGGTAGTCGAACAGCTGCTCCAATTTATCTTAAATTTTGGACAAATCAGGGATTCAAGAAACAACACCCTCGTATCAAATTTGAAGTTCCTATCTTTATTAATTTCGAAGATATGCTTGTTCGGTTTTGGGAGTTGTATGGGAGGTACTCGAACGCATGGTCCGATTTCGCCCATTTACAATCCCCGCCTTACCTTAGTCATTGTTACCTACAGTATAAATTTCATCAAGATAGCATCATTATTTTTTGAGTTATCGTGCGTACGGACGGACGGACGGACATCGCTAAATCGACTCAGGCGGTCATCCTGATTCAAAATATATATACATGTCTATACCTAACTCGCTTCCTTTTGGTGGTTACAAGCACCATACGAAAAATGTTACTTTGATTGTTTTTAAATATTTTTAAAGGCTATTTCTTATGTATATGTGCACATCTGATATTTACACACATAACAAATAGAAAAAAAGAAATATTAAAATGTCATACTATAAAAGAAAGAAAAAACAAGGCAGTATATAAATCAAAGTTTTCAAAGGGTCGCATTTTTAAGTGGAAATAAAGAGCGTTATAAAATTGCAATATTTTTATTTAAATTTTGAATTTTATAGCTATGCAACGTTTTCTTAATTTTTTAAAAATTTTGCCACAATAAATTAATAATAAAAAAATTCAATATATTCTATAATCTATATTATAACAGGTAATAATATAATTATAGACTGTAAGGGCAACTGTAAAAATTCAAAATTAATACTTATATTTGTCGTTACTAAAAAGAATAAAATAAAATAAATAAAAAAATTTTTTAAAAAAACAGCTTTTTTGAACTAAAAAGTAGAAAATAAATTTTTAATAGCATAATAAATAATAAAATAAATAATAAAGTATTAAATAAATAATACTTTTTCTGTAATTTTCTAAACTATATTGTTACAATCGAGATTTCTTTGAAAAAGTTTATTTCAATATGTCAAATATATATATAACTTATAATAACTTTCGCATATCAAAAAAGTGCACTTTTGTATATTTTATGTTACTAGAGATTTTTTTTATATAGATAATAGAAATTAAAAAAAAAAATTAAGAATAAAAAAGGATTCATATAAAATAAAGGCTGTCGATTTAAATTTTACTTACTATTCGATATTGTATTTGATTATTTCAATGTGACGCGATTAAACGTCATGTCCCATAAGCTGTAAAATATCTTTATGGGCAACACGTTTTTTCGGCTCGTGTATAGATGTCACTTGTTCGACTTGGAAAATTTAATCCCTTGGGACACGACGTATATAGATGTTCCCACCAACTTTTTGATTAAATAAACTAAATTTATTCTGCAGAACAATAGAAGCCTATTGAGGTTTACACCAATGTTCTACTTAGCATATTATTGAAGATACAGCTATGTGACCCACTAAAAAACTTAAAGAAAATTAACTGTCCGAGAAATGGTTAAATAAAATAAAGTTTCATTTTGGGAAGCATTACAATCAAAGCAATATTTAGCAAAGCAAAGCACCGTAGTTGGCATCGTTTAAGTCCTCCAAATCCTAATTGTCTCCACCAAACTATATATATTTTTAGTATGTCTTTGATTCATAACTCTTTAATTGAAAATGTCACAAAGTTACAGATTTGCACTTCAACAAGTTTGGGAGGAGGGAGCTTTTTAAACTGAAAATTGTTACATTTGTACCAAGGGTTTAACTTAAGGGTTAACTATACTTTGTTTTAAAAAACTTCTGTATCGGTAGCATCCCTATTTCCTATTATAAATATCGAACGAATCCCCACTAAGACGAAAAGTTGTTTAAAGTTAAGATCAATTCGTTTTTTGAATTTTGTAAAGTTAAGATTAATTGAATTTTGTGAATTTAAAAGAAATTACTTATTTTTTTGGAATTTGAAACTTTATTAATCTAACTTAAGTTTGGACTTATTAAATAAACTTTTTTTGTAACAAATTAAGATATGTGTTGAACCAAAAAAAAAACTATTTTTTAAATATTTTATTTGAACATTGTAAATATTAATATTGACTATTTTTATATTAAATATAAATAAAACAAATGTAAAACATTCTAGGTAGAAAATAAATAAAATTATGTTTTATTTTATTTTTAAAAAAAATTTAATTTCAATTGTTTACGATTTTACAAACAAAAACAAATGTTTAAATGTCAATTTTAAAAATTTTAGAAAGAAAAACAAATGTCAAAGTGCCTATTTTAAATATTTTCAATGGAAGCGCAATTTTGCGTTTGCGTTTGCGTTTTTGTTACATAGTAGGGGCCAAGTGTATCTGTAAATAGTATAGATATTATGTATATGAATTAATTTCATAGAAGTATCGGCAATAACTTCCAACTAGATCCCACAAACGACGAAAAAGTAAATGAAGTTTATAAATCTCTCAACTCGGCAGTGACTACGACGATTGATAATATTTCAACAAGATTTTTACAAAAATTCTCCACACAGTTGGTTCCACTTCTTGTGAAATTCGTTAATAAAGTACTTCATTCAGAAATATTTAAAAGGAAACTAAAAACTGCAATTGTAACTTCCATTTTTAAAAATGGAATGGCCACTGATTGCGCAAATTATTGTCCTATATCTAGTCTCTCAGCCTTTTCATAGATTTTAGAAAACATAATTAAAAAAATAGATTTAATATTTTCTTAAATAACAATCAAGTATTAAGTGATAATCAGTATGGTTTTGAAGTTAATTCAAATACTGTAGCGGCGTTTCTATATCTAAATGATTTCATATCCAAAAAAGTAGCTATCGGCAAACAAGTTGGTTGTATGATTCTGAATATTAAAACATGTCATTTTGGTCTTCTCTTCACGTTAAGCTCCTCCACGAACCAATTAAGTTCCATTAAATCATATCTGCAGGATCGCGTACAAATTGTGCGAATAAACAATACGCTAAGCACTGAGAAAAAAATTTTGAAAGGTGGAGCACAAGGGTCAATTCTAAGGCCGCTCCTTTTTAAAATTTACATAGATGATTTAACGCAATTGAAACCCAAAGGCGTAATACTATAAAATTACATGCGGATGATGCGATCTTAAAATATTCTTACAAATTATCAAGATCTCATTAGTAACGCTGTTCGTCATGATCTACATATAATTGAAGAATGGCTGACAAAACATAGCATGGTTCTAAATTTAAAAATAACTAAAGTCATTTTCTTTGAAAACAAATCGTTTAGGTTTGTAAATAAATTCCCTTTTAAAAATGAATCGTTAGAAATTTTTAAAAATTTTAATTATTTACGACAAATGTTAGATAATAAATTCAATTGGAGTTCTCATATTGACAAAGTAATAAAAAATATCACTCTATATATTTATACATATTAAGTAAATTACGCTACTTTTTGTCTAGCAATACTCTAAATACTATTTATTCGTCCTTCATCAAATCTCACTTATGTTACTTAAATCTCATTTGAATCAGAGCTTTCCAAATTTAGTTTAGTAAACTAGAAATTACCTATAAAAATGTCTAAAAATTATTAAATTAAATTAAAAGTATACAATCATTACACAAGAAATAAGTCAAATTACTATTTTCTCACTTTAGAACTGGGAATCAGAGAAACATTTGTTTGTATAATTGCCTAACAGCTTTTAACGACTTACCCGAAAATGCTAAAACTATTACTAACTTTATTATATTCAAAAATAGAATCAGGGCCCAGAGAATCAGATTTTAACATTTCTAACACTTTTCTAAATAAACTTATCAAAAATGTTGTAGATCAAAAAATGTTATAGATCAAATCTAAATTATGAAAATTGTATAGAAACTTTTGTGTTTTATTTTTCTTTTTCATTTAAATTTCAAAATATTTTTTTTTTTATATTAATTGTACAAAGTGTTAATAAAATATATTAAATAAAAAAAAAATTATAAGACCACACAGCACTCTAGGCCCTCTAGGCCCTCTAGAAAGATCTTATATACGTTATTTTGTCAACTTTATATTATTTTTAATTTATAAATAAAATTAAGAACAGAAAAAAAAGAATAAAATAATAATTAATAAAATAAATTTTATTAGGAAAAGAGAGATATTATATAGTTGATATAGTAAAATAATATATTTCATAAAATGGCAAGTGCGCTGTAAGCACTCACATGTACGTAATGAATAACATGTACTCATATAAATTGATTAAAAACATAACATGTAAGTGAAGAGATTATATAAAAATTATATGTAATGACCCGTCGTTATTACAGGTTTATGGAATAAAGAAGGTAAAAACTAAAATCTAAAATACAAAAATTATGATAGCAATTATTCAAGAGATAAAAACAATAAAATAAAACAGAAGTTTTCATCAATCCATATAATTTACAATAAAATATAATATAGTACCTGCTATAAAAATACAATTAAAAAAGTCTAAAAGTATAAAATAAGTTCTTTCTATTCAGATGTAAATATATTATATTAATTTGTGTGCAAAAGATAATTTTAAATTATTATTATAAGAACTTTCCAATTACCCTTTTCACAAAAATATAAAAAAAAGCGAAACAGAATTTTTTTTTTCTTTAAAACCACGAAGTGGTGAAATTGAAAATTTACATAACGTAGTTTTATATATCATTTAGAAGTATCTTTAAAACCTTTTTTTAAAATATCAGGCAATATTATATTCTCAGCGGTTTAACGGATATTAGTACCTAATATGAGTTTTGTATCAATATCTTCAAAGTAGCTTTGCGACCGCAAATGGCGTTTCCGATAATCACGATTTCAACAGAAATTAATTTTTCATTTTAAACTACTGTTATACAAATTTCATGGAAATAAGACACGGGCCCTTCTTGGAAGTACAACCAAAAATATTTATTTGTATGTATGTATATTATGTATCACATAATTCTACACTACCAGTAACAAAGCAAAATTGACCTTTCATTAAATTCTAAACTATTTTTCTTTTTAAATTCAAATTAGCTTATCTTACAATTTTCATTATGGCACAATCAAGAGATAATTTTTAATTTATTACTTAACTTTTCAAAAATTCCCCGTAACCAAATATTAAAAAACAAATTAGTTAATTCACTTATGCATTAAACAATTTTATAAATAACAACAAATACTTACATTCAATAAACTGAAACATGAAATATTTTTGTTTACGTTGTAGGTACATTATATTGAATGAACTTCTTATTTTAACATTTTAATTAAAACAAAAGAAAACACAAATGAAAACACGTATTATGTTGCAATGATTTCATAAAGTATTAATCATAGTAAATAAAGTAATTTCGATAAAGTAATTTCGATACCTTTACTAATTGCAATTTATCGATTTGCTGATAAGAAATTTTAGAAATAAGTTTTTAGAATAATTTTTAGTTTGAATATCATTAAAATATAAAAATATATGTTATTTATTATTGATTTTAGCAATAATAAAGGAAGAACTTTAAATTTTGAGTTTTATTTGCTTCAAAAATTAATTTATGAAATTAAATTGAGTAACTCGGATTGTTGAAAAGATAAAAAATGTATAAAAAATAAATAAGAAAAAAATATATCTATATAATATTATTATAAAAAAAATTTTTTGTAGAAATTGGATTAAAAAAATAGAAGTTTTACAAAAAAGAAAATTTCTGTTTATTTAGGACTCAGTGTTATATACTTTATATTAATGTCATAATATTGCCTACTTAGCTATTTTTAATAAAATCAATTTAAGGCAGTAACTGTATTGATTCTTGTGCACGTGTATCTCGTTTGGAAATCTTTTTCAATTCAATTTATATTAAATTTTGATTTGCTTTCGCTTTCATTTATTTAAAACAATCGTATTTAAACTATATGCTTACATTCATACATTTCTATGTATTATGTTATATATACGGTAGTATTTATTCTGTATAAATATTGAACTATATAACAATATTTGCAGTAAGTATTATTTTAAATGGTTCACATATGTATATAATTAATGAAACAAAATTTTATTAACAATTTCTTATAATTAATATATATTATGTTCACTATTGTTTGTAAATTACACACTCTTAGACATTATTAAAGATTAGAATAAAACGAGGAAGAGTGCAGTAGAGTAGACTGTGTCAACTCTGGGATACCCGTATGAACGTAATATATCCTGTTTCTATAAAACTTGATCATCTTTTAAAAACATTCAGATGTTGTAGTACCGAACTACAGAGATATATTTATGTAAATTGTGGAGTTGTATGACAGCTACCCGAATCTATTGCGCGTAGCTTCATTAAGTTCCAAGAGGTGCAAGAAGCCTGAACCGGCTGCTCTGGGCCAACCAAATTTTACAAAAGTTGTTGGCCTGTAACTCGACACCTCTTTACTAAATTTCAGGTTCCTAGCTTCAATAGACACTGAGTTATTCTCATTTAAACAGATAAGTTGTATGGCAGCTACCCGAACCTGTCGCACCACCACAACCAAATTTTGCAAAAGTTGTTGCCATAAAACTTGATCATCATTTGCAAGATTTCAGACGCCTAGCTTCATTAAGTTGCAAGAGGTGCAAGAAGCCTGAACCGGTTGCTCTAGACCAACCAAATTTTACAAAAATTGTTGGCATGTAACTCGATACCTCTTTACTAAATTTCAGGTTCCTAGCTTCAATAGACACTGAGTTATTCTCATTTAAACGGATAAGTTGTATGGCAGCTACCCGAACACGTCGCACCACCACAACCAAATTTTACGGAAGTTGTTGCCATAAAACTTGATCATCATTTGCAAAATTTCAGAAACCTAGCTTGAATAGATACTGAGTTATTTCTATATAAAGATAGAAGTTGTATGGCAGCTACTCGAACCCGCCGACCGAAAATGTTGGATTTAAATAGCAAAACAACAATTTTGCAAATAACAATTTTGTAAAAGTGACGTAAAAAAAATTTTAGCCTCCTAGCTCCTTTATTTTTTGAGTTATCGTGCGGACTGACGGACGGACGTACATGGCTTAATCGACTCAGAATTCAATTCTGAGACGATCCATACCTTTGACACTATATCTAGCTCGACTTCTTTAAGGTGTCACAAACGTAATGGCAAATTTATTATACCCTTGAACATAGTTCATACGGGTATAAATATTCGGAAATAAATAAATAAGTTTGAAATTTTATTAAAAATAAAATTTAAGGATTGGCGAAATATTTTCTAGTATGGTTTGAACTTTGTCACATATTTTAATGAATACATAAATGGACCTCTTATTGAACGGTTATTTTCAAATACTTTTATTTTCCGCAATCAGATTTCTTATTCTTAACAAATTTTTAAGAAAAAAAAAATATTTGATTTGAATGAAAAAAGTGCAATATTATTGAATTTGTAATGCATAAATAATATACATACATAATATGTATCATAATATTAATTTTGATGCAAACTTCAAGAAATAATTTTGTGAATTGCATGAAAATTACTTTGAACATTTATTATAAATTTTAAAAATCTATGCTTAACTTTTATTAAACAAATTTCAAAAATACTTACATACATACATATTTACTTGTTTTTTACTGGTTTACAATTAAATTCAATTTTTAAAATAAAAAAATACAAATCATTTTTCATATTGTATTACATACCTCAATGGAAGCGACGATTTTTATAAGAATAATTACGAATACTCATTCCAATAATAGCAAATTTTTATATTATACAATGCACACATTTTTTAGCTTTTATTTTTACAAAATGTACTTTCATACACAATTTGTCTGTAACTCAAAAAACCTCATACAATTTTCAATGTACATCATATAACTAATACCAGCTAATACTTAAATATCATATCCACATTCATTCTTTACACAAAACAGAAAAAAAAATAAAATAATTAAAAAAATTTTTTAAAAAAACAGCTTTTTTGAACTAAAAAGTAGAAAATAAATTTTTTATAGCAAATTTTTCTGTAATTTTTTTTCTAAACTATATTGTTACAATAGAGATTTCTTTGAAAAAGTTTATTTCAATATGTCAAATATATATATAAATATAAGTATACATAAGTTTTAAAGTTTGTGAAATTAATATAAAAGCTGGAGGCAAAATTTAAAAATATAAGTTTATAGTTATGCGTTTGTTGCCTCCAGCTTTTATTTTAATTTCACAGACTTTAAAACTTTTTTTTTTCCTTGTTTAATTTTGAATTTTTACAGTTGCCCTTACAGTCTATAATTATATTATTACCTGTTATAATATAGATTATAGAATAAATTGAATTTTTTTATTATTAATTTATTGTGGCAAAAGTTTTAAAAAATTAAGAAAACATTGCATAGCTATAAAATTCAAAATTTAAATAAAAATATTGCAATTTTATAACGTTCTTTATTTCCACTTAAAAATGCGACCCTTTGAAAACTTTGATTTATATACTGCCTTGTTTTTTCTTTCTGTTATAGCCTTAATATTTCTTTTTTATACCCTACACCTAAAGTATAGGGTATATTAACTTTGGTATGGTGTTTGTAACCACCAAAAGGAAGCGAGTTAGATATGGACATGTATATATATTCTGAATCAGGACCACCTCCTGAGTCGATTTAACGATGTCCGTCCGTCCGTCCGTTCGCACGATAACTCAAATACTAATAAATGTATCTTGATGAAATTTATATAGTAGGTTACTAATTACGAAAGGAAGGCTAAGTTCCAATCTGGACAAAATCGGTCCATGGGTTCGGATTCTGGAAGCTTCCGAATGATTCCGAAGCAAACGACATTATCTCCAAAACCAACAAAGATAGAACCTTTAAATTTCGTACAATGATGTTCCTTCCCGTTCGATTTGTGTCTCTGAAATTTAAGAGAATTTGGTCCATGGGTTCGGATTTTGGATGCTTCCGAACGAGCCGCAGAGCAAACGAGATTATCTCCAAAATCAACAAAGGTAGAATTTTTTAATTTTGTACAATGATGTTCTTTCCCGTTCCATTTATGTCTCTGAAATTTAAGAGGATTTGGTCCATGGGTTTGGATTTTGGAAGCTTCCAACGAGCACCAGAGCAAATGAGATTATCTCCAAAAGCAACTAAGATATAACCTTTAAATTTGGCAGAGCGGTGTTCTTTCATGTTTTATTTAAGTCTCTGAAATTTGAGAGGATTTGGTTCATGAGTTCGGATCTTGGAAGCTTCCGAACGAGCCCCAGAGCAATCGAGTATATCTCCACAACCAACAAAGATAGAACCTTTATGTTTAGTACAAGAGTGTGCTGTTATGTTTCCTTTTCTATAAAATTGGAAACTGACATTTGAAAGAATTTGAACCAGAGCAAACGAGATTATCTCCAAAACCAACAAAGATAGAACCCTTAACTTTTTTACAATGATTCTGCTTCCCGTTTGATTTATGTTTCTGAAATTTAAGAGGATATGGTCCATGAGTTTGGATTTTGGAAGCTTCCTAACGAGCCTCAAAGCAAATGAGATTATCTCCAAAAACAACAAAAATATAACCTTTAAATTTGGCAGAATGGTGTTCTCTCATGTTTGACTTAGGTCTCTAAAATTCGAGAGGATTTGGTCCGTGGGTTCGGATTTTGGAAGCTTCCGAACGAGCCTCAGAGCAAATGATATTATCTCCAAAAGCAACATCCTTTCATAATTAGTAACCTACTATATAAATTTCATCAAGATAGCTTTATTAGTTTTTGAGTTATCGTGCGAACGGACGGACGGACATCATTAAATCGACTCAGGAGGTGATCCTGATTCAGAATATATGTACATGTCCATATCTAATTCGCTTAGTTTTGGTGGTTACAAACACCATACCAAAGTTCATGTACCCTATACTTTAGGTGTAGGGTATAATTAAGGAAACATTGGATAGCTAAATTAAAAATTTAAATAAAATTGTTATTGCAATTTTATAATATTCTTTATTTCCATTTTAAAATGCGACCCTTTAAAAACTTTGATTCATACGCTGCCTTGTTTTTTCTTTCTTTTCATAGCATAACATTTTGATATTTCTTTTTTTCTATCTGTTATGTACCTCTCTATCAGATGTACTTTTCGTTCTTTTCATAGCATAACATTTTAATATTTCTTTTTTCTATCTGTTATTTAGGTACGTAAATATCAGATGTATGTTTTTTTTTTTTAAAATCATAACATTTTAATAGTTCTTTTTTTCTATATGTTATGTGGGTAAATATGAGATGTGCACAATATATTCATAAGAAATAGACTTTAAAAATATTTAAAAACAATCAAAGTAACATTTTTTGTTCTCTTTTTTTTCTATTCGTTTTTATTTTTCTTCCAGTTTACATTTTACTTTTTTATTCTGTTATTTAGGTACGCTAAGAACTTATTCTTTTTTTAATATTAAATTTATGCATACAGTCTATTTAAAAAATAGAAATTATTAGCTATAGAACATTCTGAATTTATTTTTGTTCGTTTATATTTATCGTCCATTCATATGCATACATAAAATATTTATTTTTTTGTTCGTTTATGTTTTCCGTCCATTCATATAAATATAACTGTTGCCTACATATTAAAAAATAATAAATCTATAACTACATACATAAATAGCCATATATTCATTCATATACATATGTATCTATATTATGAGCTGAACTTCTCAGTGTTGCATTATATCATAATGCCGCAAAATTTTTAAAAAATTAAGAAAACGTTGCATAGCTAAATTCAAAATTTAAATAAAAATATTGCAATTTTATAATGTTCTTTATTTCCACTTAAAATGCGACCCTTTAAAAACTTTCATTCATACACTGCCTTGTTTTTTTCTTTCTTTTCATAACATAACATTTTAATATTTTTTTTTTATCTGTTATGTACGGAAATATCAAACGTATGTTTCTTTCTTTTAAAATCATAACATTTTAATAGTTCTTTTTTTCTATATGTTATGTGGGTAAATATCAGATGTGCACAATATATACATAAGAAATAGACTTTCAAAATATTTAAAAACAATCAAAGTAACATTTTTTGTTCTCTTTTTTTTCTATTCGTTTTTATTTTTCTTCCAGTATTACATTTTCCTTTTTTTTGTTTTATGTTATTTAGGTACGCTAAGAACTTATTTTTTTTTTTAATATTAAATTTATGCATACAGTCTATTTCAAAAATAGAAATTATTAGCTATAGAATATTCTGAATTTTTACCGACCGCATACATTAATGTATAAGGTAGGTATTGTTTTCATACTAAAAATTTGTACCCGAGATTTTCGCAAAAATGCACTACTCCGGTGTGGAGAAGGCTGTAAAAAAATTTTCAGCATGATGTCCGTCTGTGTGTGTGTGTGTGTGTGTGTGTGGGTGCGTGTGTAGGTATGTCTGTGGGCACGAGTACAGCTTAAACGACTGAGTGGAATTTTTTGAAATTTCATATTTAAGGTTTTGATGTAAATATCTCGGATTGATAAGCTTTTGGGGCAAATCGAACTACCGCAAGTGGTAGTTTACTAGTGTACTTTTCAAGTTTTTTACGAATATTTCGTAACAGAAAAATTTTGTGAGAAAAATTATTAAGAAAAAGTTGTTACACAAGTAAAGAGGAACAACTTTGCCATAGAACATTTTTTTATCCGACTAACTTTAACTTTTATTTAATTTTTTTTCTAAGTCCAAATTTCATACGTAACACTCCATATGAATTTATATGAACAATTTTTTTCTGTTTTTTTTTATATCTCTAAAAATTTTTATACATACATTACATATGTATGTACTTATATCTATGCCAATGCATATTATTCATTTGTTGATGACATAAAATTAAAACGGTAAAATTTTTGTTAGCAGATTTAATATTAATCTTATATTTGTTTTGTATTTGTTTACAGTTTTTATTATTTTTTACTTTTAATATTATTTTTTGAATGAAAAAAAAATCATGTATCTACATTACATTAATAATATAAATAAATGGATGTATGAATGAATGTACATATATTTTTACGATTTCATTGCATATAATTATTTTTATTGGATAAAACAAAATGTTATTAAATTATTAGAAGTTATTTTGCTTTGATATAAATTATTATGTAAAAAATCTATAAATTTTGGCATTGTACTTTTTGTGTAGTGGCGGTCGGTCCTGTGGTGGAGACAGCTGATTTTTTTTTGTTCGTTAATGTTACCCGTCCATTCATATTCATACATACATTTTTTTTTTGTTCGTTTATGTTTACCGTCCATTCATATAAATATAACTGTTGCTTACATATTAAAAAATAATAAATCGATAAATCAACTAAATAATAATAGTTGGGAATTTGGGAATTTGGTGTGACTGTGTTAGCAGATTTTTAATAGTACCGCACACATAAAAATATGCATACCATTTTTGTACATGTTTGTACCTAAATACATATGTAGTAAAAAAATTTGGTTTTAAAAGTATATAATTGAGAATATATTAAATTGCTTACTTCTAAATGCTAATGTTTTTGAATTAAAAAAAAATTATTTTGCTTTTTCCAGACGATGTAGATGTATGTATGTACATAACATATATTTTATGATTAATTCATAATTATTGTTATTGAAAAGAAAAATATTGTTGTTATTTACTATTTTTAAAAAAGACTGGATTTCTTATTTTTAATATATTCTTTTTGTTGTTTAATGTTTTTACATAATTGGAAATCTATTCTTAGTTTTTATACTTCAGAAAAAGGCATTAGTGATGCAGATCATCATTCCCCAATAGATCTTAATTTAAAGGCAGCTCCCAATTTAGATATCAATGTTAGGGCCATAATATGCGATTTTAATATGTTAAGAGTTTCGAAAGAAAAGCCCTATTTTAATTATAATTAAGAAAGGAAAAACGCATATCTATATAAATATTATAAATAAACACATTGCTTTTATAAATAAAAATGTATTCTAAAAATCAATTGATTTGATGAAAAAAAACTTAAATTTAATACTTGCTTACTAAATTTTAAGTAAATGCATATTAAATTTTACACTGTGTTCTCAAGTGCGGCACATTAATTTGTTTACACATTTATATCTTTCAAATTCATCGCTTTCAAACCAAAAATATTTTCGAAGCACATATTATTACATATTTTGAAATATGTACTTATGTATATGTACTCATACAATGCAATGGTCTACATAAAAAACAATAGTCTTTTATAGAAAAAAAAAACATTTATGTATTACGTATACGTATTGGTATTGGTATTGGTGAGTTTAGTAAATTTAGATAAAATGTTTTATTTTGGTTCTGTAATAATTCTGTTAAAAATTCTGTTATATCTTTGTATGAAAATTTAATTTTGAAATTAAGCTAATTTCTCTAATGTTTTTCGATATTATTATTTTAAAATCATGTATTGTGATCGGGATCTGATCTAATGAAGAAAATTTCAAGTCTCTAGCTCAACGGGAAGTGTGTTTAAAATGGCTTCTAAGATTCCATCCTTTACCCAACCAAATTAATAAAAAGCTGTTAAAAAAGAAACATAACAAAACAAAAAATATATGTAGATAAATACTTAATATTACATAGCTACATATAAATACATATCTATACTATTCATATCAACCACCTGTATAGTAATAGCGTATATTGTGTAGAAACATAAAAAACAAAATAAAATAAAAAATACGTATAGTCATAGACTATAGATACCTAACACTACGTAGTTCTATAAATATATTTGTATTTGTATAATATATATCATTCATATTCAAATTTCAAACTATATGTATAGCAATAGCATATATTCTATAGAAACATAAAATTTGGAAAAAAAAAGAAAAAAGGAGGAAAACAAAGGCTCATATATTTCGCCAAAAAAATTGATGGTAGTCAAATATGATGTGTGTATAAAAATGTATAATATTTATTTTAAAATCATTTCCAAAGAAGAAATTTTACAAATTTCTGTAAAAACACTATCTACCGCCTTTCATCTGAGTAGAACCTTTACAAATACCTATTGAGTGTAGCAAAAATGAAGTAGTAATCAGAAAACGTGAACTTTAAATTTTATTGCAAAATTTCAACTTTGGTAATTTTAGTGAGCTGAACATATTAGGTCTGATATTTTTATATTTCCTTAAGCACAACCTTAGGTACAAAAACAATTGTATGAAGTATTAAACAAATTAACTGACACTTAACGTGGGACAAATGAAAAAAGAAGTGTGCAAGTAAAAGTGTAAGAAACTTTTTGAATCGTGCGTTTTAAATAATTCCGCTAAAAGAAAAGTAGTAAATTTCAAGATCCAGGATTTTAGCATCAGAAAGTTAACTTAATCAAAATTAGTAAGCCAGATCCTTATGTTAGAATATAAAATTTATGAAGTTCAAGCAAGTCTATTTCGTCACTGTGGTACCTATCAAATGCATGCAAAAGAATATTGAGTTTTATACCCATACGAACGAAAGAAGACGGGATGGATATGGGAAAATACATAAATATTCTTGTTCAGAATTTAATTTTGATAACTTTGTTGAATGCGTCCGTCCTTCCGCACGATAACTAAAAAACTGAAAATCCTATTGAAATCAGACAAATTCGATGAATGATTCTTTAAATTGTTAGAGTATTTGCTATAAAACTTCTTTTTTACATTAGTATAATTCAGTTTCTAACGCAACAGGTCCAAAATTTACAGGGATAGCTCCAAAATTTATTTGCTCATGCCTTGGGTAACAAGGTTACCCTGTCTGGGGTAACAAACGAAGTTGAGTGGAAAAAAGTTTTTAATTTTATTTTTTAATATAACTTTTTTTAATTTTATATTATATCGTACAGGTATAAATATCTGCCGATATTTTTAGGACCCATTTGCCTCTAGCATGTGGGTCATCGGTAGAAGTATTCAATTATAATTGTATGTAATATTTTGTTTACATTATTTTATTATATTTTATATATTATTTTTGACCTGATTGGGGTAAATATAATTTGTTTTTAATTTTTGTATGTTTCAAGTATTATGTTTTCTCCATTTTTTTTTTTTTTGTATATTGTATAATTTTAGATATGGTCTGATCAAAAATATTGGGTCAAGGGCAAACTGAATTTCAACAGGGAATGGAAAAAAAGACTGGTGAAGGGCCCTACCAAGAAAAAAAGTAGATGAAGAGGGCGAACCAATTGTTCAGTGTGCTGTATTGGAATTAGTAGTCAATAGCATGGCAATGGCAAAGTTTAGTTTCAAGCTAAACTACAAAGAAACACAGCTATCACCAGTCACAACATTAGTGACAACATCTGCCTCAACATTTGCCACAACTTTCACAACATCACCGAAATGTTTATTCAGTTTGGGAGAGGTATTAGAAGAATTAGATGTGACTCCCTTTTACAGAAGAATAGGATGTGACAGATAGTATTAGTGAAGAAAATAATTTCGCTGCTACAAAGAAAACTGACAAAAAAATGTCGGACAAGAAGCAAAAATTGGAGTTAATGTAAAATTATAGCTTCCTCTACGCAGTCGGCAGGCAAAATAAATTTAAATCTCCAAAAACAATGCGAAGAAATAAAAGAGCTTCGGCGTTACAGTAGGTAAAACTATGAGCTGAAAGAAAAAAGTTTGATTAGAAAATTAAAACAGGTCTAGAAAAAGAAAAATATCAGGCAGAAAAGCTGAAGCAATTAAAATGGAAATTGGAGCTTCAACAGAAAAAAAAAATGATTTGAAGAGAATGGCACTGGAAACAAACTCAACTTTTAATATATATTTTATTTTTATTACTATATTTACTAAATTTTTTTATGTTTTACTAATATTTTGTTTTATATATTTTTAGGTAAACATGATGGAAGAAATATTGCTGTGGTAACAAAGTCTTTATATGTAAACTAATTTGTATTTATTATGAATAATTTGTATTTTGTATATATAATGACATACTTTTAGTTTCTTGTAAATAATTTTTTTTTATTTCTATGATAATGAAGTATTTCCTTTAATAACAATTTCAATTGCCTTTAATAACAATTAGATAGGGATCCGTTCTTCGTAGTGTCTTTCAAAATTTTTACCTACACACTTATTAAAAAAATTAAAAAAAAGCAATTTATTTTATTGAAAATATTTTAATGCATTGAATAAAAAAAGAAAATAAATATAAATATAAATATATACATTTGCAAATAAAAATGAAATCATATTATATAAATTGAAGGAAAAAAATTAATTTAATAAAAATAAAAATATATACATTGGCAAATAAAAATTAAATCATATTATATAAATTAAAGCAAACAAAAATTTTCTTGTGTCAATTCAGACATTTTACTGATATCTCATGGAACATCTATAATTCACTTCAAGCAATAAAAACCTAAAAAAAAAAAAATAAAAATCATCGGTTTGGATGAATCATGAGCAGCTCCATCACTAGATGAATCTACCTTCAATATTGCATATTTATGATTGCAAACCTAAAATGTTTAAAAAATTTTATTTGGAAAATAAAGTCTTATATTTAAGCTTGCTATCATGAAATATAAGCCTTGAAATCCCTTCTTGTTAAAAAATACATGCTCATCCATATGCGGTCTTAAAATTAATACATGTGTACCATTAACTACACCGATAACTCCAGGAATTTCAGTCCTAAAAAACTGTTCCCGCGTTAAATCAAATTGATCTTCATTCTAATAAATTTTTGACACTGTTGTTTGTGCCACAGCTAAAACTTTATTGGCGCCACAACTAAGATGTTAACTTGGTAATCAAAAGGAACAGTTTCCAAAATCATTTGAAACTGCTCCTTGTTTAAGCGGAAATTTTGTAAAAACATAAAATAAATTTGATTATTATTATAATTATATTATATTTGTCCAGAAAAATTATGTGTAACAAACGCATTCATTTTATAGTGTTGTGTTGGATGTGTTCTATTATAAAAAAATAAATAAATATACATAGCTACAATGTATACGGTAAATTGATTTTATTTTGTATTGACGTACATACATACCCATATATGCATATACAAAGAAAATGTTCTTAAATAATTTTACAATGCCATTTTTAAGATTTAAGATTTTAAAATAAAGAAACAGGGCCAAACAAATATTTTATTATAGGAAGCAGCAATATTTTATTATAATTGTTTATGAATATTGTAAATTGTCCTTTTGCCTTTAGAATTGGGGCGATCTCGGTACAAGTATTCAATTATAATAATTATATTTAATATTTTGTTTACATTATTTTATTATATTTTATACATTTTTTTTTTTTTTTTTACCTGACCGGGGTTTGAACCCGAGACCTTTAGTCTGAAAGACCGGTGACTTACGCACTGCACCATTGGTCAGATCTTTTTCTTTAATTTATTTTTTTGTCAAAAAGAATTTTTTTTCCAAATTTTATTGTAATCAAATTATAGTCATATGAAGTAGTTTCACTCTTCTTTACAAATCTAATGCATTTTTCATACAACGAAAAAGTTTATTTTCAAGAGTAGGTGCAATATATTTTTCATATCCACTGTGCATAGTGCAAACATATAAAAAGAAGAACAACACTACATATTTTTATAATGTAATTTTATTACGGGAACCCAAATGAATTTATTGGGGCCCGAGTATAATGTATTAGGTATAGGGATAACAGAAATTGGAATTGTGTGTATACATTCGGGTAGTAGATTGGGTACCCAAATGAATATTTTATTCTTTTTGGTTTGAATTTCAAATCGTTTTTATTTATTCCGTCTTTTTCGTAAATTCTTATCCACTATCCACTTTTTACATTAAGTTAGCTTAATTTAGATACAAAATATTTTATAGTTTTTCCATTTTTTCTTATTAGTACACATTTAGTGTGTCTGACTCTGACACGGTAGTGTGCAGGTACGATTCCGGATGGAAACATAATATTTTTTTTGAATATAAATTACATATAATAACTTTTTTTTTATTTACTCCATTATTTGACTAATTACAAATTATACATTATTCCGAAATTGCAAAAACAAATATGTAGGTATATAAAAATAAAATTTACCATAATTAACTCCGTCATTCTACATTCATTCAACTCCGTCGGGCCAACAGCTAGTTATATAGATAATTATATATATCCAAAATATACAATAACATTCTTACTCTTTTTTCACCGGTTTAAATGTATTATTTGAATCCCTTAATTGTTTTCTCTTTTTACTAGTTTGATTCATGATTTCGTCCTCGGAATAATTTTCATCAGTTGACTCGAAAAAAAAACTATAAATTTATTTCTTCAATATTCACTAAAACAAAACTTATTTTTGGTTTTTTTAACTTCGGTTGTCAAAATAATTTTCGAATTTCTGAAATAAATGTTTAACGTGACGTTTTCCATGCTACCAAAAAATTTATGTTTTGCATAAATTTTGTTTCGTTTATTTTTTAACGTCACGTTTTACATGCTGCCACTCCTCAGTATATTAATATTTTGCGTAAAAAGATTTACAAATGAAGTTTACTATAGTGAACAAATATCCTACGTATGAATAAAATTGTTATGAATAAAGTTACTGATAATTTTGAAATAATTGGTTCCAAATTCGCGACGTGCACATGACAAACTAATTTCCATGTGCTATGTTACGCCATCTTGAAAGCTCTACAGTGCAGGGATGAGCATCTGTTACACTCCATGTTTTGCGCTGGAAAACTTTGTGGAGGCATTTATTGTTTAATTTCTTTAGAAGAGGTGCCTCCTTCTACGAGGTATTTATAAAATAAGGTCAATGACCAAACTGTACGACGCTGGTTCAGTGGAGTGAGCGATGAGCTAATACTGGGATCATTAATGAGACGTATAGACCTATTTTTCACTTTATCGAGATATCCCAGCGCTGATTGTTTCCGCCCCTTGAAATACCAGATTCGGTATCGTGGTTGCAATTTTTCGTGAAATCAAACAGCATTGAGGTTTTTTGCTGTTAAAATCAACTCTGTTGATTTCGCCCCAGTTTTGGATTATTTAGCTCACTGATAGTGAAATTGACTCTGACACGGTAATGTTAACTTTGTGTTAATATTATGATTAACGTTAGTTAGTTTAGTTAGTTTTGTAGTTATAAAGTTTTATAAAGTTTTATTGTAGTTATTGTAGTTTTATAGTTAGTTTTGTTGTAGTTGAGCTTTGTGTTAATCTGATGATTAACGTTACAGCGGCTATGAAATTCATAGCAATCTACAAGGGTAATGTCGTCTACGAAACAGTGAATTGGATTAGAAGTTATTGAAAGAAGGTCATTAATAAATATTAAGAAGACCCCGGCATTTATTTTATATATGTCAGATGAATATCCATCGACTAGAACATGAATCGTACGATTCGAAAGGAAATCTCCAATTCAATTTAGAAAAATCCTACATAGACCTAATGCTTTGCATTTTGCCATTAAGGCATCATGCCAAACTTTTTCGAAAGTTTTAGAAATATTCAGAACTACAAAATCCGACTCACCAGAGTGGTAAAAACTGATGTTTAGCTTCTCGCAAAGATATGTCATGAGATCGCTGGTTGAGCGAAGGGCTCTGAACCCGTATTGTCGATCATGAAGCAAATCTTTGCTATTCAGGTATTTCAGAAGTTTCTGGTGGATAATTTTTTCCGTTATTTTGGAAAGGACCGAAGTAATAGCAATAGGCCGGTAGTTTGAGGGATCACTTTTGTCACCTTTTTTGGGGATAGGAAAAACATGCGCAACCTTCCATTGGATGGGATTCATACCAGAAGTTAAGAAAAGGTGGAAAAGGTTACGTAGATGTTTTCAAATAGTGGCGGAGGTGTTTTTAAGGACCAATGAAGTAATACCATCTGGACCGGCTGATTTATTTTATCAAGATTTTCATTACAGCTCTCGTCCTAAAGTAAATTCTACCAAAGAAACAGCCAACTTCCGGAAGGAATGGTTGCTTTTAAGTGGACTGAGGCAGTGGTGAGTTGAGGGAGAACTGTTTGCCAAACAAGTTCGCCTTCTCTTTAGAATCTGATACGATTTTGTTGTTTATATCAACAAGTGGTGGGAAAGAAGACCCTTTGGTATTTCCTTTCAAACTATTGGCAAACGTCCAAAAGGATTTACAATTCTTTGGCATGTGGAGGATTTTGCGTTTCACCTTTTGGTTGAGTAAGAATTTGTACTTGTTGATAAGTTTTTTGCTTCTGTTTCGAGCCACTATGTACTTGGGCCTGAGAGCCTCCAGCCTGTGCTTTGGTACTGTTTGAAAGCCGCCTCTTTTCTGGGAATGGCTTCATTGCAAATGCGATTAAACCAAGATTTGGACTTTCGTTTGATCTTTACTCTGTATTGTTTATTTATTTATTTTTAATATTATACTATATTATATTAAAATGTAAGTATATAAGATTAAAAAGTATAACACTAGTTTTTTATTTTAGCTATTTATTTGTTACAAACTGCTTTTTTTACAATAATTAAATTATTATAACGCTTCTTAGGTAAAAATAATTTGTATAAAATTGCCATTTCTATGACATATCTTACCGACAAAGAAAAGGAAGAAATGTTGCTTTTTTCTGTATTGAAGAAGAAAATGAGAATGAAGTAATCGAAATTGTTGAAAGAAAATAGCGAATTAAGAAAAAAAAAACACACTTTATTTTCCAAATTAAATTTTTTAAACATTTTAGGTTTGCAATTATAAATTTGCAATATGGGATTCATCTAATGACGGAGCTGCTCATGATTCATCCAAACCAATGATTTTTAAATTGATAATAATTTATGATTTTTGTTTTATTTTAGGATTTTATTGCTTCAAATGAATTATAGATGTTCCATGAGCTATCACTAAAATGTCTGAATTGACATAAGAAATTTTTTTTTGCTTTAATTTGTATAATGTGGTTTAATTTTTATTTGCCAATGTATATATTTTTATTTACCTTTTTATTGAATCATTTTTTTTGCTTTAATTTATGTAATATGATTTCATTTTTATTTGCCAATGCGTATATTTATATTTATTTATTTTTTTTATTCAATGAATTAAAATATTTTCAATCAAATAAATTGTTTTATTTCTAATTTTTCTAATATGTGTGTAGGTAAAAATCTTGAAAGACACTACGAAGAACGGATCCATGTCAAATTGTTAATCAAGGAAATTGAAACAAATTATATAAATAAAATTTTTATTAAAAATACTTCATCTTCATCATAACGCCGATTTTTTCACTTATGGCTTTATGTCTCATTTGAATGAGACATTGAATGTTTATAAAAATGTTGAATGTTTTATAAAAATTTGAGACATAAAACCATACAAATTTCTTTTATTTTAATTTTGTTTTCTTCATTAATTTTAATAATCAAATAGCAATTCAATAATTAATAATAGCAAATCAATAATATTGTCTCCAACATTTTACAATTTAATAAATGAAATCAACCAAGAAAATATGTAATTGACGGTAAGTAGGTAACCCTACACTTTGGGATTGGAAAAAAATTTGACCCATATTGCACGACATGTTGACCTACATTTTGATTTATGGGTTTAATGTAGGTCATGCTTGGTTAGTAGGTCAAGAACTTGTTTTGATCGTTTTGGTTTAGGTTTTAAGTTAAGTTGTATGTGTGGGTTGTTAACTTATAAGTTCCAAATAGTTTTATAATAGGAAGTGAAGGTTGTTGATATTGTGTAAGTTGTCAAACAGGGTTAATGAACTGAACAATTGATTTTATGTATCTTGGTTACTATAAGCCAAAAATTTGTTTTGGTTTAGGTTTTAAGTTAGGTTGTATGTGTGGGTTGTTAAGTTATAAGTTCCAAATGGTTTTATAGTAGAAAGTCAAGTGTTAAACAATTTAAAGTACGGTCGGCTCTTAATAAGCAAAATTGTATAACTGAAGTTTAAATACTAGGCGCACATATAAAAGTAGTAATCAAATTTCTTATATGAAAATAAAAAACAGAAAAAATTTTTTATTTTTAAATCTACAGCGCATCTTTAAAATTGAAAAGAAAAAGTGTAATCCTGTTTATGTTTTTGTTTTTTTTTTTTTTTTGTTAGAATAAAGAAAAAAATTAAAGTACGATATAGATTTTTTTTTGCTTACATAAAAATGTGATCTCTTCTGGATAGAAAAATTTATAGAAGAAAAGAGAAAACGAAAGTCATTAATTAGCTGACTGCATGTCGTGTAAGATATTTTTTTTATTTTTCAATTAAGAATGTTCAGAAAATATGAATAAAAAGAAAACAAACAGCAAATCAAAAATATGAAACTGATTAAACTAAAGATATACTCTTTACTCTTGATATGCATTTATGTTTTTTGTTTTTTGTTTTTGTTTTTGTATAGAATAAAAAATAATTCAAAGATAGGTTAAATGATAGGTTAAATGGTATCTATTTTAAAAACATAAGATAAAAATAAAAGACATTAATTTTTTTATGTTCAAATTCTTTTATTATTATATTTTTATTTAAATCTAAGTTTTAACATTTTTTTACGATGATCAGATGTTGAAATTGCAGAAATAGTGAGACCAACTTTTTCTATACGTCTTTGAAATCTACTTCTATCACGTGCGTATTCTTCCCAATGACTTTTCCTTGCTGATCTGTAAGCATACTCCCATACATGCATAAGGTGCATTTCTTGTTTAATATTGAAGTGAACTTTTTTAGTTTTGTTATTTAAATTCATATCGTGCAAGTATGAAAATTGAAAGTCTTAATCTAACATTTTTTCCTTTAAAAGATACATATATACATTATAACAATTTTTAACAGCACATCTGAAATTGTTGTTTGATAAGTTTGATAAGTGTATAGGACAATTTGATTTAAAGTTATCAATCTTTTGCAATGACGGCAAGTTTCTGCTTAGATCTTCTATTTTAACACTGTCAATATACTTTTGAAGAAAAAGTTTTTTTGTTCTCCTTCAACATAAATTTTTTCAGCTGACTCTAAATAGTGTTTTAATATACATTTTACATCTAAATATTCAACTAAACCGTTATTCCATTTAAGTCCATTTATTTTATTTCGCAATACTGGTTATTATATTTCATATCCTGACTAAGTTCTTCTGCGGGGTACGGTGCTTTGAAGTGATACACAGTTGGAATTAAACTTCCTTTTTCAAGTATTATTTGTCAGTTATTATCGATGATATCGATGATGTTAAATTCTCATGATAAGTATGTATGTGATTTATTTACTAGAGGATCACATCATAGAAATTTATCTGTAATATTTGTAACCCAAAATGCTTTTCACCAGGGTAAATTTTCAAGAGATATTTCACTCAACTGTAAATATTTAGTAATTTTCAAAAATGCAAGAGATAAGTCGCAGATATTACCTCTAGCTCGCCAAATATATCCCAATCAAATTAAAGCATTTAAAAAAGTATATAATGATGTGACGTCAGTCCCATATGGTTATATATTAATAGATCTTACTCAAGACGTTAATGATATATTTCGATTAAGAAGTGATATATTTGGGTATGGTTTGTGTTATTGTACCAGAGATCAATTAGAACAATTTGGGGAGGAATATGAAACGTTTGAAGACCAATCGACATATATTGCACTTATTAAAAACCTCAAAACCAAAATTCCAGAAAGTAATTATAAAACACTGTGATCCTGAAGTAATAAAAACATTTTGCGAAATTTCTTTAAATATTTCAAAAGGTAATTGTAATCTGAGTAAAAAAGCAACAACCCAATTACGAAAGTATAAAAAAGAATTAAGATCACTTATTTGCCGGAAAAAATCTATAAATAGCAAAAGAAAAATTATTATTCAACGTGGTGGTTTAACCTACACTTCTTGGTGATATACTATCAGGGATAATCGGAAATTTTATAAAATGAATAATATTTAATAAAATGATAATTTTAAAACCTGAAATTTATGAGAAAATGAAGCAAAATGCGGACGTTGAACTTAATGAGTTTGAAATATGAAAAAAATATTGTTAAATAAACATCTCACGTACACTCAAAAATGGTATTTATACAGACAAAATCTATTTAAAATAAGAAACCAAAAACGACAACTTCCTAGAAATAAAGAGGACAAAATAAAAATTACGGAAACAAAAGGTACTCAAACTCATGCAAAACCAATGTATATAGATGTGGAAACTCAATCGCATTTTCCTGAATATAAGAATGTTGGAATACAAGTTGTTCCTGAAGAAGAAGAAGTATATGAAAAAGAAGCTGATGACGAAGTATTTGATGATGAAATTCAGGAAAATGTTTTAACAAAAGCATTGTCAGCTACTTCAGTTGGAGAACGTCTTAGAAAAAGAAAATCAATAGAAATCAAAATGTACAAATTTTTGAAACTGATACAGGAGATATTATAACTGTTCCTTTAGATAGCCCAAGCCCACCAACGAAAAAAGAAAAAATTATAAATAGCAAAGAGTTGAATAATTCGTCAAGACGTGTTTTAAGGTCAGCAGCAGGTAATACTCAAACATAACTTAATTTTCCAATTCGTAAGAATAAATCCGCAAGCTCATGGACAAAATACAAATAAATAATGAATTTTATGTCTCTTTACTCAGTGATTCATCTATGAACTAATATCCAGAAAATTCATTATCATCTTTTACAAATAAAATGAATAAATACATGTGTGATTCAAGGTGGAAAGTCGGTATTTCAGAAATGTATGTTAATGATTTCGTTCCAAATATCTATGGTGAAGATTGGGAAAAAAGTACGCAAATATTTATTAAAGGTATGAAGAAAGATATGATCATATATGATATGATCATCATATATTCAGTACATAGAAAAACAAATGATATGTTTTTAATATACGTCCACTTAATAGGTTTATTAGAAAAGAAGTTAAAAAACAGTTGATTTGGGCAATTTTTAATTTTATAAATGATGAAGTTTATTATACACAATCAGCAAAAGCTGAGGAGATGGCCAAAAATATAAGTTACACTACAATATGTGTTACTAGGCCTAAAATAGATACAAAAATAAGAGCAAATTATGCTTATACCCTCGAAGGACTTTTGAAAACATGTTTCAATCAAGTATCTTCGAAAGTAACAGATTTTAAAAAATATAAATCACGTGTAATAGAAGCTTTCAAAATTTTTATAGAGAATGTACAACTGATTCCAATTATTAAACCAGATATGTTTTTTATATGCACAGATATAATTGAACCCCAAAAAATAGGTGATAAAGATGTAAGGTTTTTAAGATCTGTTAACATACAAAATGCTTTCACTGACACTGTAAAATAATTAAGTAATATTCAATATTGCAATGTGGAGAAATCATTTAATAACATTTCATTACTTTTAAGTGATAAATATGGATACAAAATAAACTTTTCCAATAGTTCAATTCAATTCAATTATAAATAAACAAAAACTTTTCAAGAGCTGACGCTTTAATAGCTCATAAAAGTATACATTTAAAAAAACGAAAAGAGAATAGTTCTAAGAATAGTTTAATAAAAAAACGAAAAATGTTTTGTGAAACATGTGAACTAGAAATTGAAAATTCGAAATGGTATTACCATCTGCGAACTAATTCACATAAAGAAAAATGTGCTGTGAGTATAGATGATGAAAATATAAAATGTGTTAAATCAGGTTTCCGTAATAGAACGAAAATTTACATAATAGAAAATATTGATAACTCATCACTTAATATAGACGATTTTTTAAAATATTGTATTGATAAAGTTATTAATTTAATAAAAAATATGTTAAAAGTTATGGGTAATCTTAAATACAATTTGGAATTATTTTGTAAATATGTGAAACCACAGACTTTAGCTGATAATACTAATGTTTCTTCTGATATAATAACAGATATAAAGTCATTCATGACTAAAATGAAATTAGTTAATATGGAACGTGATATAGAAAATTATTTGAATGAAGACAATGAAAGAATTAAAAAATTGATGGATGAATTCCAAGAAAGAGACAGTGGTTGGAGTTTAGCTCATATTTTACATTTAGAAATTAATATTAATAAATATGATCCGATTCAAGGTTCAAGTTATATCGATCTACCAAAGAAAATAAAAGCTAAAAAAGCTTGTATTAATATAAAAAATAATGATTTTTTTTGTTTTAAATGGGCATTAATATCTGCATTTTCAAAAGTTTCAACAAATTCTGATAAAACTGCTTCTTATAACATAGCTGATATCACCAGCGAGATTATCAATTAAATGATATAATAAGTTTAAATTTTACTAGATTAGAATTTCCTATGGGAATTGATGAAATTTATAAGTTTGAAAATTTAAATACTAATATCAGTATAAACGTTTTTGGGTTGAATGAAAATTTTAATGTTATCGGACCATATTATCGTACAAAATCAATAAAAAACAATCATGTTAATTTATTATTAATTGAAGAAGAGGAGCGCTGTCATTATGTATGGATTAAAAATATCTCAAAGTTATTAGGTTCACAAATTAACAGACATAAAGGAAGAATATTTTTATGTTCCGGCTGTTTATTACATTTTAAATCGCAAACCATTTTGGAAAACATAAACCTGAATGTAATAATATAGTAACAAGACTTCCTTCAAAAGAAAAAAAAATTTTGAAATTTGGAAACTATTACCAACAACTTGATGTTCCTTTTGTTATATATGCAGACTCAGAATGTGTCTTACAAAAAGTTCTAAGCTGTCAACAAAATCCTGAAATTTCATCATCGACAGATATTGAATTACATATACCAGCAGTTTTTTCATATTTTATCAAATGCTCTTTTGATTCAACGTTGGATAAATATGTGTTTTTTAAAGGTATTTTATATCCTATGTTATAATAATAAATGCTTACTTATATTTTTTAATTTTAATGTGTTTTAGGTGAAAACTGTGTAAATTATTTCTTAAAAGCTTTAATAGAAGATTGTACATATTTATTTGAGAACTATATTTTAAAAAAGAAACCTATGATAGCGCTTACAAAGGAAGAAAAACACCAATATTTCAAAACTATGTCATATATGTGAGAAGTCGATTGAATGCGAAGAAGATGAAGTATATGATCATTGTCATTTAACGGGAGAGTATAGAGGAATTGCTCATAATTCATGTAACATTAATTATAAGTTAAAAAAGTTTTTCCCTGTATTCTTTCATAATTTTTCCAATTACGATTGTCACAATTTATTTAAAAATTTAAATAATGTAGATGAATCTATTAACGTTATTCCTTTAAATAAGGAAAAATATATTTCACTAAGTAAAACCATTAAAGTGGAAAACGAGAACAAATCCTTCACATTACGATTTTTAGATTCTTTTAGATTTCTCCCTTCAAGTCTTGATAATTTAGGTAGGGTTTTAGAAGATAACCAATTGGATAATGTTAAAAATTATTATTCTGATAATACTAAATTTAATTTAATGAACAATAAAGGTATTTTTCCATATAATTACATAGATGCATTTAGTAAAGTCAAGGAACGAGTTTTACCTCCTCGAGAAGCTTTCAAAAATCAAATTTTAGATTTAGAGTGTTCAAATGATGAATATGATCATATGAAAAAAGTATGGGAAACTTTTGATTGTTAAACATTATGGGATTATTTAGAACTTTACCTCAAAGCAGATGTTCTGTTATTGGCAGATGTTTTTGAAAATTTCAGAAATAATTGTAAAAAAATTTATAATTTGGACCCCGCTCATTTTTATACAACGCCTGGTTTGGCATGGCAAGCGATATTAAAATATACAAAAGTTGAAATAGAGTGGCTAACAGATATTTAAATGTTAAAATTTTTTCAAAAAGGAATTCGAGGAGGTATTTGTCCTAATAATAAATACATGGATGACTTTAATACTGAAATTGATAATCAATATTTATTTTATTGCGATGCAAATAACTTATATGGGTGGGCTATGTCACATAATTTACCCTTAGGATCATTTAAATGGGTTGCAGATTTATCTAATATTAATGTTCTTGCTATATCAGACACTTCAGAGATTGGATATGTTAGAAGTTGATTTGGAGTATCCATCTGAATTACATGACAAACATAATGATTTTCCATTTTGTGCAGAAAATAAAGTTCCTCCTATAGGAAAATTAAAAAAGTTAATAACAGATTTGACTGATAAAGAGAAATATGTAATACATTATCGAAATTTAAAACAATGTTTAAGAAATGGGCTTATTCTAAAACATATTCATAGAGCAATTGAATTCAAACAATCAGATTGGTTGAAAAAATATACTGATCTTAATACAATGCATAGAGCTAATGCTAAAAGTCTTGCAGATAAGAATTTTTTTAAATTAATGAATAACGCCGGTTTTGGTAAAACTATGGAGAACGTAGAAAAGAGAAAACTTATCAAAATTGCTACTTCATGGGAAAGTGAAGGGAAGCGTTTAGGCGCTAGAGCTTTAATCGCAAGACAAAATTTTCATAGTATTTCACAATTTAAGGAAGACTTAGCTGCTATACAGTTAGATCCAATGGAAGTTTTATATGATAAACCAAATTATTTATTTAGGATTTACTATACTCGAACAATCAAAAATATTAATGTATGATTTTCACTATGATTATATGATACCAAAATTCGGTGAAAATGTAAAAATTAATTATATGGATACTGATAGTTTTGTTTATACTATTAAAACTGATGATTTTTATCGTGATATTTATTCTGATGTATTGGAAACTTCATCAAATAAATTAAAATTTGATACATCTGAGTATCCAGTTGATAATCCTTACAATTTCCCTCTCGTCAACAAAAAAATTACAGGTCTATTTAAAGATGAAAATAATGAAAAAATTATGAGAGAATTTATAGGGTTAAAAGCCAAAATGTATATGATTGATGTACTTAATACAGAATCTATCAAAAAAATAAAAGGAGTTAAGAAAAATGTTGTAAACGAATTAAATAATGAAGATTTTAGAAATTGTTTGCTTAATCATAATATAGTTAATAAGAAAATGTATATATTCAAATCTAAACTTCATTCTATTTATACACAAATGATAAATAAAGTAGCATTATGTTCCTTTGATGATAAAAGATTTGTATTAGAAGATAAAATTAATACCTTAGCATGGGGTCATTATAAAATGAAATAATTAAAAAAATAATTTTTGTATAAAGATCATCGGGAGTTATAACTCAAAATTTAATTAAACTTATATACAAACATATGATTTATAAAAATAAAAAAGATAAAATTAAAATTTGACAATATATTTTTATTTATTTTTGTTTAAAGACAATTTATTTTTCTTTCCTCAAGTGGTGAGGATATATATGATAAAAATTGTTATATGAACGTTTTTATTAAGTATACATTTTCTAAGGCACAAACACCAACATGATTAAATGAACATCTTTTTAAGCAGCGAATTTGCTGATTTCTCAATATTTTTAAACTTGTAGAATCACAATCATTCAAATCAAAAACATTTGAATTTTTTAATATATTACTAATCCAGGTTTTTTTCTCGTTTCCCTTAACATAAATTTTGGTTTGATTCGGTATAACAATTTTTAAGAAGTTTATGATATCACAATAATGAGTTTTACCATCAAACCATTGAAAACCTTGATGATTTTTAGCGAGCCATTAATTTATGTATTTTGTTTTAGTATCTAAGTAATGTTACCCATAACGAGGTTTTATTATAAAATGCTGAAGTTTTTTATTTGAACTTAGAATAGCAATTTCCTTTAATATAAAATTATTTTTATTATCTCGGAAACCTTGTATATCTATAATTACGTAATCCATTTTTTATGTTTTCGAAGAATTAAATTGATTAAATTTAATATATTTGTAGAGTTTATATATTAAAAAACTTATACAATGTAGTGCAATCATAAAAAATATTCCTCCAATAATTTCAAAAACACAGCAAGATTCCAGGTTTTCTTTTTGCTGACTTCATTTATTTTTAGTTTTAATTAAATAATTTTATTAACTTCACCTGTTAACGGTTTAAATTGTACTAAGCGGTCATGCAAAATAAGACAATAAGCTGTAGTATTGTCTGGAATTTTTTTTAAAGTCTTTAATTCAATTTTGACATCAACTGGCCCCATTTTTAGATTTTCATTTTGAAAACGAGTATCAATTATGAAGATAGGAGAATTGGTTTTAAAATTTTCCCATGAAATTAAAGATTCTGATATTGAGTTATTATAGTAAAAGCTTCTAAAATTCGAATATGCTTCATATGCTAAAGCATAACGATTTTTTACGATTTTTTAATTCATATCTTCATATGGATATGATTCTGAATTTAAATATACTTTTATATTTTCAATGTCACAATAATCAAAAGTTGAAGGATCTTTATCCAGTTTATTTTGTTTACCAGTTTGTAAAGCAAAAATAATAAAACGAGGTTTTTCAAGTTGTGAAGCTGTTTTAACCTTCCAAATATGATGTGTAGTTCCTGTTGGTAATGTAGGATACTCGTGCAATTCCCAATTTCTAAAAGGAATTTTTAAAACCGAACCATTTTCAATGCTTTTGTATAAATTTAATTTAAGCCTATCGTTTAAGTTAATATGTTGAACCTTCCAATGTATTTTTGTGATAGTAATTTTCAGTTTTTCGCTAGCATTAACAACACTACATAATAATGCATTATCATTTGTTCGAGAGCGAGTTAATATCAATTCATGTTTTACATTTGGAATAATATTTTTATAATCGTCCGCAAATCCTAATAATCTCTTTAAGGGTACACAAAAATTGAAATGAAGTCCATTCATTTTAATTGAATTTTCAGGAGACCAACTTTCATTATATAAAACGGTACTTTCATTTTGATTGAGTGAAATATAGTTTTTTAATGTTGAAGTTATTCCAACATTACGATTATGATCAATTTCTTTCCCATTAAGTTCATAGCGAATTTCATCAAATAGAAATGGTATAGCATTATTAACTAGTTTAGTATGTGTAACAGCTGATCCATCATGTTTTGTTACATATCCTTCTATATAAATTTGACTAGTAGATGGTAATATATTTAAATTCTGATTTTGTATTTGTATTCGAATAATATCACTTAATCTAAACGAATTTTGAAATGGTGAATATGAATACCATTGAGCGCTAACTATACTTTCATCAAAAATGGGGTCATTAAAAAGTTCCATTTTAATTTGTGTTTAGTAAATAGCCAAGTGATTTTAGATATTCCTTATTTTTAAATGATAAACGTTTTTTATATTTTAAATGCTGAGATCTTCCTCCTTTGACTAGCTTCGATGAATTAAGCCGGTGTATATCATTCTGCAAATTTATATTAGATTGATGATTTTGATTAAATATGTACTATCATTTTGAGGCTTTAAATTCAATCTAATTGTTATTGTTTGTCCACGAAAATTAATTAAATTACCATTCTGATCAAGCAGTTTTATAGTAATAGGACTTATCTGATTAATAGTTATAGGTAAATAAATTACATTCGTAGGAACTTCAACTACTTTATATCCTGGACTGACGTTTATAGAGAATTCGTGTAAAATGTGAGCTTCTTTTCCATTAATATAAGTTCCAGAAATAATATTACATTCTACTCTTACTATGTTTATTTTATTAATGTCAATAAAAAGTTCTGAAGTATGCCATTTGTTTGGTAATAACCTTTTTCTACTAAAATTTAATAATTCACCGATAGTATCCTCTCTTTCAAAATCAATTTCTTTATCGGCAAAAATTTCGCACTTTAATGTGTTATTATTTGCTCTTATAATCAAATTTTCCTTATCTGTTTTAGCTAAATTCAATGTTTTTCTAAGAAATTTTTCAATATCATCAATTTTGTATGAACCTGTTTGAATTTTGTAGGTTTTATCATCAATAATAAATTTATTATTTTCCTCATCTATATTTGGTATTGAATTATATATTTGGAAATCTGCTAAACCACACGTATATTCTCTTCCCTTTAGATCTGTAGGAGGAAAATAATTATTTGTTAATATGGAAGAGTTTCCGTTTAAAGTTAATGTTATTGACATATCTTTTACTCAAAGAAAAATGAGATATTTCAGAAGAGTATTCTGCTTTTATAGATTTTCAAGGTTAATCCATCTTAATCATTAACATAATGAAAAACAATGCATACATCATAATATATTCTAATTCTATTTTTTCGTTCTTTTAATTTCTTTACAACTAAATTCAAATTATTCTTTATCAGTTAATTTTTTCGGTTCTTTTAATAGAGAAAATAACCTTGAACTTGAACAAAATTATTAACCTAGGTTATGTTTATTTAAAACTAGACTAATAATAAAAAAAGCAATATTTTTGTTTTTTGTTATTATGTTATGTTTTTATTTACTGATCATTTTTTTTTTTAATATGAAATAAAAATTCTAAACATAAATGACCACAATTATATGAATTAAAGTTTTGATATTTATTGTAGTTATATACCAGCTTATTTCCTAAATATTTAATTACTTCTAATGGAGGTTGCAAATTTCCAAAGCTGTCAAAATATTGTATGATTTGAGGATTTTTCTAATAAGCTACCCAATGCGTTCCATTTCCAATAGAATTATCTAAATTTATTATACCACATTCGTATTTCAAAGGTTTGCGTGTTGGTAAATTATCTCGCATAAAAACTCTACGGAAATGTTTTAAGTATTTTTTTCCAAATTCTTCTAAATCATAATTAGTAAGTGCTCTTTTGGGTAGCTCATTTAATGGTTTTTTGGATTTAAATAAAGACCTAATCCTTTCTTATACGGTTTTAAGTGTAATCCCTTTCCTCCTTTTAATGCAATAGCTTCCATGAATTTATTGTGACGCTCACTTTCATGTAACTGTTTGTGTGCATTTTTAGCATCGCTTACAGCCTTAGCTATCCCAGAAGCACCACCTGATAATGCTCCAATAGCTGAAAGACCCGCAAAAATTGGAATTAAAGGTAGAACTCCACCAATTTTTGGTACTGGAATTATTCTAGGAATATCGATTATTTTTTTCTGTCCCCTAGAAAATTTTCGAGCTGCTTGCAAAGCTATTCTTATAGTATTTTTTTCATTCATAGGTTTTTTTATAGTTTTAACTGCTGCTCTAGCTTCTTTTATGACATTTTTCAAAGGTTTTTGTTTTTTCTTTTAGTTTTCTTTGTTTTCTTTTTTAAACCCATACCTAGTTTAACTTTCGCTTTCATTGTGTTTGTAACTAGATATGAATTTAACCGTTCACCAAAACTTGGGTCTTTAGTTTTTGTCCTTTGCCAAGCTTTCTCTGCTAGTATTTTATCAGCTATATGACGTTGACTTTGATCAGTATTTTGAGAATATGCTATATCATGCTCTCGACAAGCCTCATCTAAACCATTAATTCCTTTATCACCTCGTGCTAATCGTTTTGCTAGTTTTGTCCCAGGACCACAATAATTATAACCAGGTAAATCTGCTTCAAATGGCAGTTTATTAATTAGAGAATTAACTACACCTTTTCCATTAACGGTTTTTTGGTTACTGATGGAATATTTATTATAAAGTGGCATAATATTAAGTTGTTTAGTTTAAGAAAGTCACTCAAATACTAATCACCTTTATAAAATGAAATTTATAAAACTAGATAATGCAGTTAAAGTTAAAAATTTTGATCAAAATCCAAAAAAGAGAATAAAAAGACATGGTGAATGTTTTCCAGATAGTATAAGAGGATTAAGAGTCGGACCTTCAAATTGCGGTAAAACTAATGCTATGATAAGTATGCTTTTAGATCCTAAAGGGCTCAAATTTCAAAACATATATATCTACTCGAAATCTTTGCATCAACCTAAATATGATATATTTAAAAAAATCAACCTAATAACTATATTTAAAAAAATTAATAAAACCAATCAAAGGAATGGGATATAACGGATTTTCAAATAATGCTGATGTAATTGAACCATGGGCATCACAACCAATCTCAATATTTATTTTTGATGATGTAGCTTGTGATAAACAAGATAATATAAGAGCCTATTTTTGTATGGGACGTCATCAAGAAGTAGATAGCTTTTATTTATGTCAGTCATATACAAGAATTCCAAAGCATTTAGTTAGAGATAATGCTAATTTTTTAATTATATTTAAGCAAGATGATTTGAATTTAAAACATATATATTATAATGATCATGTCAATTCTGATATGTCATACATTGATTTTAAAAAATTGAGTGCATGTTGCTGGAATGATAATTATGGTTTTCTATTAATCAATAAAGATGACAGTTTAAATAATGGACGTTATAGAAAAAATTTTGATGCATTTGCTAAATTTTAATTGACAAGAGATCTGCCATAGTAGGCAGTTATTAGCTGAACGAATTCTTCAACATTTACTAACTTAATGGTGTTATTTAGCAGTTAGCAATTTGCAGTTAGCTGTTGGCTATTAGCAGATGGCAGTTACCAATTTGCATTTTGCGATTATCAGTTAGCAGGAGTTCAGGACAGTTCAGTCGACAATTTACAGTTATAACTTGAACTAATCCTCATTTAAAAAATGGATGAACAACTCATGAAAGATTTAATTAAAACTCGCAAAAATTTAAAAAGCAAATTTCAATCTTTAAAAGTTCAAAAGTTATCGGAAGACCGTAATCGAGAAGAAGCTTTTACTCCAATTATAAAACCATTGAAAGAATTAACAAATGTTGTCAAACAACAACAACAACAATTTTCAGATAATGTTATCAAACCCGAAATTAAATGGGCTGCGGATGATGATAACAGGTTTAAATTAATGCCGTCATTTACATCGGAAGTTAAAACACCTAGCAACAAGGCTAGTACATACAATGAATTTAAAAATTCAACTCCAAATACTTTAAAATTCTATAATGATGAATCATCAATTTCAAAACCTTCAACGCCAAATACTTTAAAATTCTGCAATAATTTTGATAAATTGAAAACGTTGATAATTGAAACGTTTTGATAAATCATTAAATATTCGAAAACTTGGTAATGCTAATTTTGAAATAGATGAAAATTTAAGGGAACTGATGGCCTATATGAATTAATATTTAAAAAAAAACTTTTAAACTATACTGAAAGTGATTTAAGTATATATTATCAAATACTTAACAAAACGAATGCACATAGAAGAAATTATGATAGTTTAGGACAAATAAAAGGAAACAAAGGTTATAAATACAAGAACATATTAAGAAAATATTATGATCATGATTACAATACTAGGTATAAAAAATCTGGTTCAGGTTATTCAAAAAAAATTTTTTTTAGAATGTTTTTACATAAATCTCCTATGCCAGAAATATATTTAAATTATACAAATCAATCAAATCAGTTTGTTTATTGGGATGATCCTAATGAGTTAGTTGACAGATTAAGACTTTTAATTAGTTCACAATCAGCTGGTAACAATAATCATCACAATGAAATTGTATCTATAATTGAAGAATTGAGAGAAGCAAATATAATTCAATAATATTTTAAATTATCAATCAGTAAAAATCATAATGCCACTTGATAAGTTTGGACGTAGTACAGCTTCTTCTTCTTCTAGAAAACTACATACTCAAGGTCCTCCAGGTATAGGTTTCAAATTAACTTCTGAAGGAAATTATGATTTAGATAACAAAATTTTATCAAATGTTCAAGATCCAGTTAACGGAAATGATGCAACAACACAAACATTTGTGAATAACCAAATTTTCTTTCATAAAGAACTAATAAAAAACTACATAGGAGAAATGTTTATCAATTTAACTAGTGAACGTAAATTAACAGAAGAAAATTTAAAAATATTAGAAGAACAAGTACAAGATAGTTTAGACATAGTACATCATCAATTTTCTACAATGTTAAATGAAAAATTTTCAAAAATGAATGATTTTATTGAATTTCAAGTTAAAAAACCAATTGGATTTATTAATGAGAGCGAAAGCTCAGTCGGCATTAGATATAATTAATAATTTAATACTTAAAAAGTAATTGGGATTAGTTCTCATTGAGTTTTCAAAATGGATATACATCAAATAGGATATTCTTTAAATATTTTTTTAAATAAATATGAAGATATTTTATTGGAGGAACATTATGAACAGTTAAAAGATCATTTCAAATTTTTAAAATTATTTAAAAATTCTATACAAATTGAAACGAAAGAGTATGGATATCATTGGGATATATGTCCCTATACATCAGATAATATTACAAGTCTTCCAGATACTTGCCTATGTTATTCAGCAGAACAATGTATGTCAAACTGTTCCAAACTAATGGAATTATATAAAAGAATAGAAAATAAGTTATAATAAAGTTATAATTTGTATATACTTTTAAACTAATATACAAATAAAGAATATAAAATACATTGAACATTTATTGTTTGCTTTTTATTTTATTTTATTTAATTTTATTTATGTGCTTTAATTAGTTATTTAGAAGATGAGTAAGGATGATGTTGTAGACTTATTCACATGGCTTGATGTTTCAGATTCTTCTGAAAATAGTGATGAAAAGGAAGATAATATATCAGATTCTTCTGAAGAGAACGAGAGGGGAGATGATTATGATGGTGATGAAAAGAAAGTAAAAAAGAAAGTTAGATTTATGTTAAAGCCCAAAATACATATATTATACAAGTGGAATACTGCATATAAGTTAGCTCGATGCAAATATTGGGAAATTATAGCACTGGATCGCAACAGATTTAATCGAAGAATTCAAAATACTGACGAAATTATTTCCAAGATTCTTGATAGTAATAATCGGAAAAACATTTTCAGTGAAAGATTTTCTAATTAGTTATATAATAATTACATACATTTTATTTGAAAATGAATAAAAGAGAGGTTGTTGAAGAGTTGCATAAGCCTGCACGGAGAAATTTTAAACGTCGTAGAGTTATAATTAAAGGATTTGACGATCTATGGCAAGCTGATTTAGTAGAAATGGGTTCATATGCTAAAGAAAACAAAGGTTTTAAATTTTTATTAACTGTAATTGACACCTTTTCTAAGTATGCATGGGCAATCCCTATAAAAACAAAAACTTCAGAGAACGTCACACAAGCAATGCAAAATATTTTTGCAAATTCTAAAAGATATCCGCAAAACTTGCAAACCGATGATGGGAAAGAATTTATTAATAAAATATTCAAAAATTTAATGGATAAATATCATATAAACCATTATTCAACATTTAGCATATTAAAAGCCTCTATTGTAGAACGTTTTAATAGAACTTTAAAAGAAAAGATGTGGAAAGAATTTAGTTTTAATGGAAATTATAAATGGATTAATCTAATTGCAGAACAAGTTAAACAATATAACAACACTAAACATCGAACAATTCATAAACGACCATAAGATGTCAATAAAGATAATGCTGAAAATTTACTTAAAACTGTATATAATCATATAAAAATAGCTTTACACGCAAAATATAAAATTAATGATTCAGTTCGAATAAGCAAGTATAAACATGTTTTTGAAAAAGGCTCCACCCCAAATTGGACAACTGAATTATTTAAGATAAGAAAAGTTCAAATCACTAACCCTGTCACATATTTACTGGAAGATTATCAAGGTCAACACATACAAGGAAGCTTTTATGAGCATGAGTTGCTTAAATCTAAACATAATAATATTTATTTAGTTGAAAAAGTTATTGAAAGTAAAGATAATAAGGTTTTTGTAAAATGGCTTGGATTCTCATCCGCTCACAATTCATGGATTAATAAAACTGATTTAATATAGAGAAATAAATTTGTTTATTTCATATTATTTTAATTACATTTTTGTTTTTGTTTTTAATGAATTTCCATTTGATATGACGGATCCTGTTTGATTGTTCGTAAATCAATTACAATGAAATCAGATTTATATTCTGTATCTACCATTATAATTTTAAAAAATCTTCTCTGGGATCGAACCTTAACATAATATATTCATAAACTTACCAAGTGTAGTATATATACCTTACTTAATAGATTTTTATCTACACCTTAACACTCCTACCCACAGAAGATTTAGTCAATTCTCAGCATTTTCATATTTTATTTCTAAATTAACGGCTTAATTAGTTTTCTTTAGTTTTAAACATACAATGGAGTTTGCGAGAACACTTATCGTATTTAATAAATTATTTCTTAAAAATAAAAAAAATTTTAGAAGAAAATATAGACGTGAAATTCAATATCATACAAATTTTTTGAGAAATTATGCTGAGTCAACATTGATCCAATTCAATACATTGAGAGAAGATAAAGATGACAAATGGACGGATTTACTTACTCAGAGTTCAATCAAATTTCCTAAGATATGCCTATTACGATTAGGTAAAATTGTAAAGAAATTTCAAGAAAAAAAATGTAAATATCGAAAAACACTAAAAATAAATGAATAAACTTTGTAGTATCATCTATACACATATTTGACTTTTTTTTCTTTTTATTTTATTTTAACAATAGTAGTCCCCTGACGTCATTTCAGATTTTTATTTTACAACTTTAAAAATGTGTTGCGCATTTTTAAATATTATATATTATTAATACAGATAAGAAATTCTTTTTCTAAATTTCAAACAAAAAACCGCAAACATTATTTCTTATCACTAAAAATTTTTTCATTCACATTTTAATAAAATTATTACCATATTTTTTATTTTTCTTGTCACATAATTACTTTCAAATTCAACAAACCATATTTTTTTTTTTTAATCTCTCACAACTATAGGTCTATCAAACAAAAAAAATTTTCGGTCTCCTACAACTTTGTACTTGTTTTCAGTAACTTAGTACGGAGGTGCCTTTTTAAGAGATAACCTTCAATCAAAAATTATTGAGTATCACAATGATAAATAAGAAGGAGCTGGTTTGAATCCTTACTGTATGATTCTATTTTATTTTGTTTTATTTTTTTTTTTTTGGAGCTTTATAGTTTTTCAAAGTTGGCTCGAAACCTCATAGCTATTAACTTCAATTCATATACTTTTTTGTTATGCAGCTATTCTGTTATCAGTAAAACCTCAATTCATATACTTTTATGTTTTCCTTTTTGTTTTTTATACATAAAAATATTATTTTAAAATATTATACCCATCAAATTATATAAAAAAATGTATGAATCCATGAATCCACGACCCGCTTATTCTACTACTAATTAATATTAAAAAGTTTTAGTTAAAACGTAGTAATGGAAGATCAAGGTTCGAACACAAATTTGTTGCTGAGCTATACATATTTTCTCAACAGAAAAACGTTCTTGTTGGTTTTGATACAGAATCTCTTGTAGCAACTTGCATTTTTCCCCGTATTGGAAAAAAGCCAGCTATTTTAAAATATCATGATTGGTGTAAGTTCCATCAGCAATTTTGTGAAAGGTACTCGAAACAATCAATAAAGAATACAAAATTATGTTTACAATATGGGTTAAGAATTGTTATTGGTCGATGTCTTAGTATTAACAAGGAGGAAGCTGACACATTTTACAACTTAATTGATTTTCTTCAAGCTGTAATGATACAGAATAAAAATGCTGAATCAAATGTACTTAAATGGGAATATGTTATTAAATATATAAAAACGTGTCAAGAAAAACATGTTATGAAATTGCATGAAGAAATATATATTCCAATACAACGTTATAGCGTTCAATGTAATTATTCTAGATTGTTTTATGAAATACCTGTACTACTAGAAAATTAAATTTGTAATATTTTAATCGAGAACAACAATAAATGAAAAATTTGTAAAATTTATTTAATTTGTTTTTATTATGAAATACTTATATTTAGATACATATACATTTATACAAATATTCTTATATATTATTTTAGGCTATAAATTATTTCTAAAAAATTCTGCAAAATAGTCAGGATCTCCTTCTTGGTTATTTATTTCCCAAATTTGTTGCTCATCTGTTTCTTCATCTAAAACTTGAAACGGTGGTATGAATTCTTCAGTTTCCATTAATTCCTCGTCATCTACAGTAGATGTAATTTCATCAACTTGAACCTCATTTTGTGTATTGACTATTGCAGTTTCCTCAGTAAATGGAAATGTTGTTGAATCAGCTGCCATTTTTGTAAAATATCTTACAAAAATTGAGTTAAAAATGATTTGCCAGTAAAATTGAACCGCATTATATACTGTAGAACACAGTCAAAATTTAAAGTTTTCAGAGTATATAAGTAAAGAAATGTAAAATTGGATTTTTAAAACTAGTTAAATGGTGTAAAAATCATGTCAAGATCTCAAATAGTAAAAGAAATACATATACCAGCTAGAAAAAGGTATCTTAGAAGGAAAGTCAAGCAGAAAGGAGTAAATGATACCTGGCAAATTGATCTAGTGGAAATGATTCCTTATGGAAAATTCAACAAAGGTTTTAAATATATGTTAACCATTATAGATATATTTTCTAAATATGCTTATGCAGAACCAATTAAAACTAAAACCGGTAGTAATGTTTTAAATGCGTTAAAGAAAATTATAAAACGAGCTAAAAACCTGCCTAAAAACATTCATTCAGATCAAGGTAAAGAATTTTTCAATTCGATATTTCAAAATTTTGTTGTAAAGAAGGGTATTAATCACTATCATACTTACTCTGAAATGAAACCATCTATTGTAGAACGCTTTAATCGAACTTTAAAAAATTTAATGCGGAAAGTATTTAGTTTACAAGGAAACTACAAATGGATTAATATATTGCAATCTTTATTAAACACCTATAATTCCACTAAACATAGAACAACTAAATTACCTTCTGAAAAAATTTCTAAGAAAAACGAAAAATTTATTTTAAAAAATGTTTACATGAAACCTAAAATTTTTCTAAAAGCTAAATATAAAGTTGGAGACTATGTTAGAATAAGTAAATACAAAAAAACTTTTGAAAAAGGTTATCAACCGAATTGGTCTACTGAAATTTTTAAAATTATCAAAGTAAACAGTACCTCTCCGATCACATATCAGCTGGTTGATTATAAAAATGATTCAATATTTGTTGGATTTTATGAGGAGGAACTCACATCTGTTAAACACCCAAACGTATATCTTGTCGAGAAAATTTTAAAGAAAAAAGGCAATAAAGTTTTTGTTAAATGGCTTGGGTTTGGCGAAAAACATAACACATGAATAAATTCAACAAATATTGTTTAATATCTGTAAAATAAAACTTTAACAAGGATCTGAAAAACTGGCTTACATCTGAAAAATAAAATAAAATTAAGAACAGTACAAAACTTATTTGAAATAAAATTTTTTATTGAACAAATTCTTTATATAAAAATAAAACTTGATAACATCTGAAAAATAAAATAAAATCTTAAAATCTGAAAAATTAAATAAAATCCTAACATCTGAAAAATGAAAATAAATTTAGAACAGTACAAAATTTATTTGAAATAAAATTTTTTATTGAACAAATTCTTTATATAAAATTCTTAATATAAAAACATAATTCTTAATATATAATAATTCTTATTCTATAAATGATATAACATAAAAGGTTAAACTATAATTATTGTTTTGTGGCGAATTGAAAATCACCACGTTCTTCTTTTAAAATTAACTCATTTTCCTCGTTTACGAGGAAATAAATATTTTTTTCGATTTCCTCTCGGAAACCGTTATCTTCAAATACCGCAACTTTTTGTTGCGATATAAATATAATATTATTAAGGGTCTCGAAGACCCATTCTTCACCGTAAATGGTATTAATTTTTTTTATTTTATGTATTTTATAGAGCCTACTTGGCTCCATATCTTTAACCTTTAAACATTTTTTTAAAGGTTTTTTTTTTGTATTAAATAATTCCATCAGTTTTCTTTTTTTGGTTGAATTTGGTGTTATTTCATGATAACAAAAATGATGCGCTAGCAAATGTTCAATTTGCTCTGGTGCCTGATAAAATGAGTGTTGTTGTTGCTCTTGTTGATGATGATGTTGCTGTTGTTGTTGTTGTTGCTCATGATAAAGTGGCATTTTCGCCATCTTTTTCTTTTTTGTAGGAATTTGGGCCTGTATTGTTACATCATCCAGAACGTAAACTTTATCAAATTCCTGTGCCATCCTGCTTGCTTAAAATTAAACAGATATTTTTATAAAATCTCGATGTATTTATATACAAATTTCGAGTAATATTATAACAAAATAAAAACTTTAGAACTATTGAGACTCTTGCAAATATTTTCTAAGTGGAAAGGGTAAAATCTATCAAAAATGTAAATTGATTACAATGTTGCTAATATTTTTTATGTAAAACGAGGAAGAATACAGTTGACTTTGTTAACTCTTAGATACCCGTACGAACCGTTAGTATGTTCACAGCCTGACACTCTGCTTACAATATTATTTTTTTAATATTTTAGTATTTTAAAATAATTTGGGTGAATTTTATAGTTTCTAGTACTATGGGTTGTACATATATTCAAACTATATGTTTATATGTACATTCTTCAAAAACAGATTCTAACCTTCCACATAACGATTATCAATCCAAAACTTTTTCAAATATTCTATAGTACCATTTAATACGAAACGGTAAATGTATATTAAATTTACTAAGTACAAAACAGTAAATATAATTTTAAATATTATATTATATTATCACCCATATTCTTGAAGACTCATCACTTACGCGATGAAAATATGTATCACATCACGTCAATATAAATTTGTAATTCTCGAAGACTCATGATGAAAATTTTTGTTGTGTTGGTAGTAATTTTCTGTCAAATGAAAATTTTGCCATATTTAAATGTTCAGGTAAAATTATTTAAAAAAGAGTTTTGATTTCTAAATAGTAAATGAAAGTACATATAAGTTGCAAGAAGCCGTCATATCTTGCGAATCAGGAGTCGGACCGAAGTGATTAAAAAAAACCTAGTCTCCGATTCTGTAATAGAAATTAAAAATAAAAAAAAAAAAGTTTTTGGGGGCTATTTTTTTGGGTGGGGTTAAAGTCGAACCGTTTTATTTTTTTTTTCTATATTTTAATTCTACAACAAAATCAGGGAGTACCTTATTTAAATCATGTCGGTCCGACTTCTAGCTCGCAAGATACGGGGGCTTCTTGCAACTTATAAGTTATAACTATGTATGTACTTCGATGCTAGTTCAATATATTAAACAGAAAACAATTTTTTAATTTGTAAAATATACTAAACAAAAACAACATTCACTAAAATACTAATTTATTTTTAATTATACATACTTCCTTTCCACTCTATCCATTTTTATATTTTTATTTAAACTTAAACTTAACTAAAAACTAAAAATAAATACTTAATTCCTAAGAATTACTTAAAAGTGATACTTATCGTACAAGAATTTTGCCGTGATAGAAAATGGCTATCGTTTCGTACGAAAAGTCTTCCAAAAACACGACACACGATACTTTTGACATTTAATATCGCGTCAAATTGAAAACATCACTTTAGAGTTTTGCAGAATAACAAATCATCGCGTCAGTGATACATTCGTATGATAAGTCGTCAAGAATATTGGTGTATATTTAAATATTCCATTGACAGAATAATTTCTAATAAGTATAATAAAATACATAATATATGTATGTAAATACGGCGCTATATAATATACATATATTCTCTTATCATTCACTCACTAGTGGCATATACGATATGTAAATAAACATGATATTATATAAGTATGTATATCAATATCATATAAATAAAAATTCTTCAAGCAACCGTTATGTTGTTTATTTATTTACATTTTTTTGTACTACGCATTATATCATCAACAATTTCAAATTATCGAGTAAAACAAATGCTGAAGAAAATTGTTATTGTTATGTTATGTTATTGAAGAATTGTTGTTGAAGAAATTTGTTAGAAAATTTGAAAAAATCAAGTAACACTTTCGTCAATTATAAAGTAACCCTATATTATTAAAAAAAGTTGTTAACAGAAATAAGAGCATAATGTTGAAGCTTTAATTTTTGTGTATTACTTCAAAAAAATTTTAACAGCTGTTCAAGTTACAGGTGTTTAAAAATAGGAAATTTTAAGTTTTTGACCCCTTACAGCTCCTAAACGGAGGGTGATACAAAAAAAATTTCTTATTTTCAAAGATCTAACTTCTGTCAAAATTTCAAGTTTCCATCTTAAACCGTTTAGAAGATAGAAGGGTTAAAGGATTTTGCAAAATTTGAGTTTCATATAACGGTAAATTAAGACACCGTATGCCACAAATATATATTTATTGTATATATACTTTTAAAGCTAATAAAAGTAGTAATCGTGTTTTCAAAATGAAGATATACCTTATACAACTTGTGCTATAACAATTTAAATATAGAGCTTTTTTGAACCTTTGGGGAGCTGTAGCTCTGTAACGGGTGGGGCTAGAAAAAAAAGTTATTAAAAATAAAATTATTATTTTTGTGAGATCTATCATCGGTTAAAATTTCATAGCTCTATTTCAAAAAAAATGTGGGGATCTAAAAGTTAGGTGTTCGAGAGCTACCCTAAGGCTTGGTCCAAACTCAACCAAAAAAAATAAGGAGCCTACAAATTACTCCCAGAATATTTTGTGTAAATTTCAAGATTCTAGCTTTCTTAGTTTTTGAGTTAGCGTGCTGACGGACGGACGGACGGACATGGCTCAAAAGTCTTAGAATTTTTTTCTGATCCGATCCATACCTTTGAAGGTATATCTAGCTCGCTTATTTCGAGGTGTTACAAACGGAGGAGTAATTTCATTATACCCGATCCTATCGTACGGGTATAAAAAGGGTAATTTATTAAATTGCCGTATGATTACAATGTTGTAATACTATTTTCTATTTAAAATACGTATAAGATGAGAATCTAATTAATTAATGAAATATAATTTATTATACTGTCATTTGATTACAATTTATATCTTTAAGATAAATTTTAAATTAAATTGTAGTTTGAAAATTACAATGTTGCATAGAATTTTCTATTTACATATTAAGATAGGATTAAGATGGGATTCTAGTTAAAACAACTAAAATTTGTTAAAGTGTCATTTTAATTTAAGAGAATGAATCTGTATTGAAAATTTAATATTACTCTGTTATTCAAGCATTCAACATCTGAAATTCGTATAAAGAAAATGTCGAAAAAAATTATTTTACAAAGGTTTCTTACCGAAATTATAACGCCATACATAATAGAAAGCGAGAATTCGACATTTGTTAAAAGGTTTAATATGAACGGTCATAAAATAAAATTTGTAATTAAATCCGTACCTGAAAATAGAGAACCAATTAGCTGGATTAAGGATGCTATACATCAAATAATCAGGATTGCTGTAAAAGATGTGAATTCCACTGATAAGATTGGGTTAACATTTTGTGGAGAGAGCTTTGAACATCAAGGTCCTGCGTACCTCAGTTTTAGATCCGCTCATGAACTTAAATTTAGCGACGTTAGGGATGTAATTTCTAATGTTCTTCAAAGTAATTCTGAAGGTAGTTATTTATACTGCATTTTTTGTTTCATTTAATAATAAACTATTTTTATTTTATGTCTATAGGCTTAAGTACAGAGACTTTTTGTTTAACAGTTACCCGTGTTAGATTACCCTCTGGTAGAGGTAGAAATAATAAATATTCAAATTATAAAGAGGAATGATTAAAAAGGAAAGGAATAATAACAATAAAAAAGAGCGATAATTTATGTCTACCACGTGCACTTGTTGTTTCAGTAGCTAAAATTGAAAAATTTATTGAATATGAAAACATTCAAAAAAATATAGGAAAACTTCAAACTTTAATAGCTTTAAAATTATTAAAAACATCAAAAATAACAATTCCATCTGAAGGTTGCGGAATTCGTGAATCAATTTCAAAAATTTTTACATAAACACAAAATTGTTGTATATAAATATGGAACAAGGGGTGCAGAAGTAATATTTGAAGGATTTAATAATGGAAAGAAAATTAACTTGCTATACCATAATAATCATTATAATGTAATAACTTCGCTCACAGCTGCTTTTTGCACAGCATTTTATTGTGAAGAATGTCATATTCCGTATTCTAAAAAAAATGAACATAGGTGTTCGAAAAGTTGCAGTTGCATAGGTGTTCGAAAAGTATGCAGTGCAATCGCGCATTTCGTGGTCAATCATGTTTTGAAAATAATAAGGCTTCCAGTTCAAAAAATAGAAGCACCTGTGAAGAAATTAGGAAATGCAAATCTTGTTTTAAAGTTCATAAAAGTTGTAGGACTCATATATGTGGTGAATAATTTTGTAAAATTTGCGATAATCATGTTCCTGAAAACCATAAATGCTTCATTCAGCAAGACAAAACAAAAGTAAATTTTGAAAACTGCATTTACGTATTTTATGATTTAGAAACAAGACAAAAGGAATTAACTCTACAAAAATAAAAGACCATGTTCCAAGTTTATGTGTGGCTCATCTGAGATGCTTTAAATGTATAAACATCGATTCTCCATACTTCTGTCAAAAATGTAAATTAAGAGAAAGAATTTTTAAAACGAAAAATGTGATAGAGGATTTCATGGAATTTATTTTAAAATTAAGAAAGAAATTCAAAAAGATTGTCATAATTGCTCATAATGGGCAGGCGTTTGACCATCAGTTTATTCTGAATTATATACTCAATAAAACTGTACTTGAACCAAAGTTAATTATGCGAGGTACAAAAAGTATTGTTATGATAATTGATAATATTAAATTTATTGATTCTATGAACTACTTTCCTATGGCCTTGGCAAAATTACCGAAAGCTTTTAATTTATCGATCAATTTGAAAAAGGGTTATTTTCCACATCTATTTAATAAATTGGAAAATGAAAATTACATTGGCACACTTCCAGCAATTAAATACTATAACTCTAATACAATGAAAGCAGATGAGCGTAATGAATTTTTAATGTGGTATGAACAAAATAGAAACTCAGAATTTAATATGGAGAAAGATATTTTAGAATACTGTAAAAATGATGTTGAAATTCTAACTAGAGCATGTCTGGTTTTCAGAAATTTTTTTTTAGAAGAATGTAATGTTGAACCGTTTTTAGAAGCAACAACAATAGCTGCCGATATGAAAAAACATTAATGAGATCAGAGTTTATAAAATTATGTGGATATAAAGTTATTGAGATGTGGGAATGTGAATTCCGGGAGCTAATGAGACACAATGAAAATATGAAATATTTAGAAAATCATTCATTAATTAATTTTGTTCCTTTAAATCCTCGTGATGCATTTTATGGCGGAAGAACGGGAAATACTTACACTTATTATAAATTGAAACAAGAAGAAAAAATTAAATATATAGATGTATGTTCCTTATACCCATATGTTTGCAAACGAGGAAAATTTCCCATAAACCATCATAAGATTTATGTTGGAGAAGATACTTGCTCCAAGTTAAACAGAATGACTATTGACGGTATTATTAAATGTAAAATCTTACCACCAACAAATTTATTACACCCCGTGTTACCTGTCAAACAAAATAATAAATTGATGTTCTCACTATGTAACACTTGTAGTGAACAAAAATATCAAGGAAAATACTGTGAACATACAGACGATGAAAGAGCATTAGTAGGAACTTGGGTAATTGATGAAATTAAAAAAGCAATTGAAAAAGGGTATAAACTTTTAAATATTTATGAAGTTTGGGAATATGAAACAGTAAAATATGACAATTGCAATGGTATTGATAGTTTATTCACTAAAATGATGAATAAATTTATAAAGATTAAATAAGAAGCTTCTGGGTGGCCAATAAAATGTCAAACTCAAAAATAAAAGGAAGAATATATTGATAGTTTTTTTGAAAAGGGAGAAATTAAATTAGAATACGATAAAGTAGTTAATAACCCTGGTTTAAGATTTTTTGCTAAGATTATTTTAAACTCATTCTGGGGAAAATTTGGGCAAAGTGAAAATTAACAACAAACCACCATTATAAATCAACCTTTTAAACTTTATGAGTTAATAACAAACCCTTCTGTAGAAGTATGTCACATATTTCCAGTAAATGAAGAAAACATAGTGATTAGCTGGAAATATAAAGAAGAAGCAGTAACTTCTTTATCTACTGTCAACGTAAGTATCGCTGCTTATACAACAACACATGCTCGTTTTCAACTTTACAGTTATCTAGAGAAGTTGGATAGTGGAGTATTATATTATGACACCGATTCAGTGTTGTATATTAGCCGAGAAGGAGAATATGAACCAGAAATGGGTGAATTTATAGGCGACATGACTGATGAATTAGAATGTTATGGTATAGGAAGTTATATTCCCGAATTTGCAAGTGGTGGTCCCAAGAACTACGCTTACAAAATTTACTGTACAAAAGATAATACAGAAAAAATTGTTTGTAAAGTTAAAGGATTCTCTCTTAGTTATGAAGCTTCTCTAAAAATCAATTTTAATAGCATAAAGGCAGCAGTTTTAAATTCATTGAATAGTGCAGACACATACGTCATTTCAGAAAATATTCGTCGAAATAAAAATCATGATGTACTTACGATTCCCGAAATAAAAAAATATCAACCAAAATCGGAAAAACGAAAATTTAATGAAGGTGGTAGTTCTTTACCGTATGGATATAACAGAAAAAAGCAAATGTTGATAAATAAATCAAAATAGTATGCATTCAAATTTGAACATTTTTATTTGTATTGTAAAAATATTTGTTTTGTATATTAATTTAAAATTTTTAAGAATGTAATAAAGATTGAAACAAAAAATTCTACATGTAAAAGTAGACATTATTTACATACATATTATACAGTTCTATACTTTCGATTTCTTTTATGATCATTACATTTTTCAGAATCTTAATAAATTATTAATTATTATCTTGTTATTACTAGAATATTGTAATTTTTTAAACCCAGGAACTATACTATCATAGAATCATACAACTTTTACATTATATTCTTTTTATATCAATTCCTTGCTTTGACTAGATAATTAGTGATTTGTATACTCGTATATTAATTTAACAATAACAAAAACAAGTCTTAAATTTTTTTTTTAGTTTAAAACTAGAAATTCTTGAATTATTTTTTATTCCATACAAAAACAAAAAACATAAATGCATATCAAGAGTAAAGAGTATATCTTTAGTTTAATCAGTTCCATATTTTTGATTTGCTGTTTGTTTTCTTTTTATTCATATTTTCTGAACATTCTTAATTGAAAAATATCTTACACGACATGCAGTCAGCGAATTAATGACTTTCGTTTTCTCTTTTCTTCTATAAATTCTTCTATCCAGAAGAGATCACATTTTTATGTAAGCAAAAAAAAATCTATATCTTACTTTAATTTTTTTTCTTTATGCTAACAAAAAAAAAAAAAAACAAAAACATAAACAGGATTACACTTTTTCTTTTCAATTTTCAAGATGTGCTGCAGATTTAAAAATAAAAAAAAATTTTCTATTTTTTATTTTCATATAAGAAATTTTCTTACTACCTTTATATGTGCGCCTAGTATTTAAACTTCAGTTATACAATTTTGTTTATTAAGGGCCGACACTACTTTAAATTGTTTAACACTTGACTTCCTACTATAAAACCATTTGGAACTTATAAGTTAACAACCCACACATACAACCTAACTTAAAACCTAAACCAAAACAAATTTTTGGCTTATAGTAACCAAGATACATTAAATCAATTGTTCAGTTCATTAACCCTGTCTGACAACTTACACAATATCAACAACCTTCACTTCCTATTATAAAACTATTTGGAACTTATAAGTTAACAACCCACACATACAACTTAACTTAAAACCTAAACCAAAACGATCAAAACAAGTTCTTGACCTACTAACCAAGCATGACCTACATTAAACCCATAAATCAAAATGTAGGTCAACATGTCATACGATATGGGTCAAATTTTTTTCCAATCCCAAAGTGTAGGGTTACCTATTACGGTACGTTTTAAATTGCTCCTTCTGGTGATATATTTAAGCAAATTGTTATAGTACACATTTATCATGCAGAATATGTAGCTATATAAATTTTTAAAAACTTAATAATATTTATATAGATACAAAGAATCCAGACAATACTATATATAATATTTATGTATATGCGTATGTTCCCACCCGAATTGTACATACGACCACATACGCTCACATCTACACTTCCTCCTCCGCCCCCGTTTAATTCCTCCTAATACGCATAAAAATATTGCAAACTATATTTAAAATATTTAAATTTTATAATTTAAAATTTTGTTTAAAAAATATATTTTATATATGACAATGGAAATGATAATTTGTGACAATGATAACTTTGAACTTGAACCTAAAGATATTAGTGAAAATAATTCTGAAAATTGTGCACCAATTAGAAATACAAATAATATTTTGTTGTGTGAAATATCTTGTTAGCATGAGTGAACAGTCTTATTAATACCATGTAAGCATTACAAATTGTGCACTGAATATTTCACTAAAATAAAAGAAAATTATGAAAAACAAAAAGTGTCGGTTCTGTGCCCAATTTGTTAACAAATTGTAGAGAATTCTACAACAATATATATGTCAAAAACTAATATATATCTTTAAAAAAATGTATGTGTATATATTTATATTTATATGTGTACATACATGTATAAATTCTTTTATTGTTGCAAATTTATTAATTTTGCAAATTGCTTTTTTTTTAAGTTTTTGAATAAATTTTGTGTTGTTTTTCAAATAAATTTTTTATTTTAATAAATGAAACATAAGACTATATGGTTTTATATCTAATTTAGGTGAGACATAAAGCCATACGGGAAAAAATCGGCGTTATTTCATTAGAGTGAGAATTAAAGCCATAATGGTCTTAAGTTGAATGGCCTTAAGTCACGTCATCAGCTTATATTGCTCAGTTTTTATTTGTTACAAAGTGCCAGTAGTAATAAAAAAGTAATACAATATGTATTAATATTTTGCAGAAGTAATTTTTTTCCTATAAAATTTAAATTTAAATTCTAATTTAAATTATATTGTCAATAGTATTGTATTATTTTATTGTGGCTTGTTGTATTTTACATAAACCCGTATAAGTATATATTATGTTCAATTCCGTGACGTACCACGAAGAACCTGAAAAATAAAATAAATAATTCACAAAGAATCATTTGAATATGCATTTGAATAACGCACCGTTTTATATTAATTATAAATTAGAATTTACATCTTTTGAAGTCATAATAAAATCGTTCGTTTCATTGAAAGGACAACATTTTTTAATCGTTTAAAAGTAGTCTCGAAATCTTTTTGAAATCAAATTTGTAGAAATATTAAAATTTAAAGCATAGGTTTGTGTTATTTTTGTAGTATCATATAAAATTAATTATGCAGCCGATGATGCAGTGTTTAAGTTTCATTCGAAGGGTCTCGGATTCAAACCCTAGTTGGGTCAAAATAAGAAATATATAAATACCTCAATATAGCACTTCAATAATTTTCATATCTAAATATTGTATACCTAAAATGAAATAATAATTATTAATAATAAATATCGTAAATAAATTACCAATAAATAGCGTATAATAGCACCTTCACCGAAATACGTCTATTAACCTGTCTTCGGTTAACAAATTCCTGTCATCACAGTATGACTCTTTTTTAGAGAAGGTGGAGTTTTTATATAACTCCTCAAATATGTTTTTGTTAGATATACTTGGCGAATACAAAAACTTGAAGACACAAGGGGTTCCAAGGAGAAATACAAAATATTCCGAAAACACGTGAAATTGGAACTCATTGCATACCGGATACACGTGAAATAGGTAACAAACAGACCCTATTATTTTGCATAAATTTGGTACCAAATGGACTGAAGATGAATAAAATTGCAAACTTTCTAAATTATACAATTTTTAATATTTCCTCAATTAATAAGAAGAAGTTATTAAAGACAATGATCAATTCTTATCAAAAGTGCTCCATCTTCCTTTGATGTTGCTCAAATGCTTTAATTTATTAAAAAAGAGTTCCGGGTGATCACTATTTCAAGCCTTAATGCTAATCCCAATCGGATAAAAAAAGAATTATAAAATATCCATAAAGTTTAATAGATGCAAATTCTGATTTTTCTGAAATTCTTACCGATCTATCTAACCAATCCGCTATTGATACTAACAAAACAAATCTTACCTCTAATAAAATTACTAATAACATTTAATTATTATACTGGACTTACCAATAATTACAACCCCGAGTAACTGTTATATTCTGCCCGCTTCTAGTTTTGAACTTTATTCTCAATACTTATTAGTAATTGAATCGTTCATTAGTAATATTAACGCAGATGATATTTTATTATGTGGTGATTTTAATTTAGCTAATATTAGTTGGGTTGGCCATGATGAAGAACCTTACTTTGTGCCCAAAGAACTGATTAGCAGTATTGAATGCTCAGTTATCGATTCCTTAAACTCCTTTAAGCTTCAACAAGTATCTTCAATTTATAAAGATAATCAATTGGATCTTATTTTCACCACAAATTGGATTATCTAGTTATTCTTGGTTGTACTATACAATTAGTAAAAATAGATCCTTATCACCTATTGATTTTCTTTTTGTTCTTTCTCCTCGGTATATGTCGATTCTGCTCTTTCATATCATATTCATATTTTTTTAAAAGCTAATTTTTCATTCATTAGTTCTTCTGATCTAAATGCCTCAGTTAATATCTTCTATGAAGTTATCTTGGTTGATTCTAAGTTATCGATTTGTTTCTCTAGTAGTTGATACTAGTAATGTATCTAATCCACCTTGGTTTACTAGAAATCTGAAAACTTTAAAAAATAAAAAAAAATATAGCTTGGCGCAAATTTGTCAAAAGTAATTTGAACCATGATTATAATAATTTTTTGATCTTGTTTAATGAATTTAAATTAATTCCAATTTGATTTGCAATTATTTAAATAAAATTGACGATAATCCTAGTCATGGGAGTGATGGTATTTCTAATTTATTTTTAAAAAAATATTCTGCATCTTTAGCAAGTTCGCTTTCGATTATAATTAATATTTCATTAGCTTGTGGAGTTTTCCCTTCAATTTGGAAGACTGCTCTTATTAGACCTATTTATAAAAAAGATCAAAAACTTAACGTAACTAATTATAGCTAATAACTAAACTATCAACAATTCCAAAACTCTTTGAACTAATTATTTTAGATTCTATTTATGATCATTTAAAGTAATAAATCGACCTAAAGAGAAGAACAAATTTTTTAATAATATCCTATAAAGTTTTCTAAGTATTTTTGCTATTTTTTTTTATTTATAAAACTATTCTCTTTAAAAGTTTTAAAGAGATTTTCTTTTTTTCAAAATTAATATTTTTCTTTTTTTTGAACACAAAAATTTTTAAATTACCTACATGTTTTTTTTTAAATTCATAATAATTAATAAAACTTTATAATTAATTTGGAATTAATTTTGGATCTAAGTAAGAATACAGTGAATGTGTGTTTGGAAAAGACTCTGATTAAAAAATTAATAATATAAAATTCAATTAACAGCTGCATATCGTTTGATTTATCATAAAATTTGTATTTTGTAATTTATTTTCGAATAGAGACAAAATTGAGACTGGAAAGTTTACACGAAACTTAAAATAATTATAAAATATTTTTGAATTTTGCAAACATCGTGTTTTTGTTTTCTCATTATTTAATTCTATTTGGCAAATCATCTTGTAAGTAATTATGGTAAATAATGCTCGAATATTAAATGTAATGAGAGTTTCTCTCGAGTTGCAAAGAATCATGGATGTTGAATGCTGGATGTATCAACTTAGCGAATTACGATAATATCGACTTGATAAATGCAAATGAATTTGTTTCTATTATATGTGAACAATGTAGAAATAAAATAAATACATTGGAATCAATAGAACGGCACGTAGAGACGATAGAAGAAACTGTAGATGAATTAAAAATGTATTTAAATGAAAATATAAAGGCATTTAACACATTAGCTAATGATATGGAAATAATGAAAACCAGTGTTGCTCAACAATCTTTTGCGAATGTAGTTAAGGAAAATATAATTATTAAGGAAAATAAAATTGTGATGGTAAAACCAAAAAAAACCCAAGATAATAATAAAAGAAGAAAAGACATAAAAAATAACGTAGATAATATAAAAGAAATTATAACTATTTCAGCTATGAGAAATGTTAGAAATGGATCAGTTGTTATTACTTGTGATAATAATGAATCTTTTGGCAAACTGAAAAATATTATAAAAGCTAGAATTAGTGTATTAGGCATTTCTGAAGAAATCAATGAAAAGCACTTAAATGAGAAAATGGAAAAATGTTTGGAGAATAATGTTGGGAGAATGGTGATCTAAATGTCAAAATAATATTTAAAAAAAAACTTAAATACAATCCTTACGTAGCTGTCATTGAACTCGATGTAAGTCTTCGTAATATGATAATGAAAATTGGAAAAGTCAAGATTGGATTTGATATATGTAAGGTTGTTGATGGAACATATGTCAGAAGATGTACTAAGTGTCTCGGCTTTGGTCATAGTAATCACAAATGTGTTAAAGAAAACAGCACCTGTGCTAACTGTGCAGAAGATTTTGATTATAATGAGAAACATAAATGTGTAGATAATCCAAAAAAATGTAGTAATTGTATAAGGATGAATGTAGAGCAGAAACTGAATTTGGATGTAAGGCATAATGCATTTGATAACCATTGTAGTGTTTTTATGAAGAAACTTCAAGCGGAGAAAAAGAAATTATAATAGCAACCAATTTTCGCTAATAGTTAAGAGAAGCAATGTTTGGATTGCTTATATTTAAATATTCAAGGTGCAACTAATAATTATGATGAGCTTGAACAACTATTAACACCTAAAAAGTTTGATTTTGTTTGTCTGTTAGAAACACATCTTACTAACGATGATGACGGTAGTTTGGTACATATTGATGGTTATAATATCTTCAGAGTTAACACAATCTCACGATATACTAGAGCTGTGTTAATATATGCTAAAAGCAGATGGGTGTGTACGATTATTAAAAGTATAGAAATTAGTTTGAATCTGTGGTGCATAAGTATAAGTGTGTATCTTACAATCATCCCTTATACTTGCAGTGCTCTATAAATTTCCAAATCAATCATATACATTTAATGAGTTCCCTCAAACCTTTGAAAGAATAGTGGAAGATCTCACCGAAGTTAATGATGATGTTATTATTATAGGAGACTTTAATATAGATTGGTTGAGAGGTGGTACAAACAGAACAGAAATGGCACAAATAATCAAAGAGGCTGGTTATAAACAAATAGCATCAGAGCCAAATCGAATAACAGTTAATAGTAAAACATTGATAGACTATATAATTATTAAAAAAATGACGAATAAAATTTCAGCAAAAATGGACCATAACCTAAAAATTAGTCACCATGAAACAATCCACATTCGAATAAATGATATACCAAATAAAAAAAAGGATTGCAGAAAAACAAAAATTCTTAAATATAACATACACAGTTTTTGAAATACTTTTATTGTACATTATTTTTTTATACAAGGTCCACAGTTTCCTACCATCACTAGGATCCTTGGAAATAGTTAGGCTATAATAATTTGTTTTAGCCTGCATAACTATTTCATTTACTTTTTTATAAAAAGCATATAGATCATTAGTTTTTGCATCATTAGGGTACTTCTTCTTGTAATTAAAAAAGGAATCGCGAATTTTTATAATATCAGGAGTCATCCATTCATGTTTTTTTTTAGTATGGGTCACCGAAATTACTCTCGTATGCTCTTTTATAAGCAACGATAAGGCATGCACGAATTCGTGAAAACTGTAGTTGTTTTGGTATATGTTTGACCAAACGATAAGTTATTGTAAGATAATACAGTTTTGTAAGTAGTGACATTCTGTTCAGTGCATGGATTTAGGTTTATACTAATAAAAAACATTTGATGATCCGATAGCGGAGTGTCTATAATATGTAAATTATATTCATATTCGATTACATCAGAAATAAAGTGGTCAATTAGGGATTTATAATTTTTGTCAATTCTTGTTGCAAACTGTTCATTAATTTTGTTGTAGACTAAATATCCGCTAGAGAGTAAAACCTGAGAGTAGTTTATAACCTCCTTATTGTAATTAAATTAAGTTTATTTATAAAGTCTACAATATTAGTTTGTTGAGATCTATAAAAGGACATGAGGTTTAAATTTTGTTTTAGTAATCTAACTATCAAAAAGTTGGAATTATTGTATTCTTCCTCAAGGATGGGACCGTTACTAATATTTTCATCCACATATATAGCGACACCTCCGTACGTAATGTTCCGAATTGATTCAGTACGATTAGAAAAATATCCAGTGTACCCGGGCAGATTGAAAAATTGGTTTTCAGTTTTATGTAACCAAATTTCCGCTAAAGCTATTACATGTATTACACATCCATATGAATTAATTAGTATTTGAAGATCATTTAACTTATTTCTTAGACTTCTAATGTTTAAATACAAAATGTTTAAATTATGTTTGTATTTCATGATCACACTTTTGGATAACTTTGTATAATAATTTACTTTCATATCATTCTCAATATTATGTCATGATATTTAAGATAACAATAAAGCCCGTTAAGTACATGAAATTTAGCAAGCATAGATAGAAAAATTGAAAGGTTGAAATCAGTATTAATCCGACATCAAATAAAAACGCATCGATGTAAAGTGAGGTAGAGATTAAGTAAATTAATAATTTATTTTTAATTTTAATGTTAAGAAATTTCCTAATTATATTTATTATTATAGTTTTTGTAAATGTTTTAAAATATAAGTTGGAATTTCTAAATAAATTTTGTATGTTTTCAAAAAATAAAATTAAGTTATGTATTAAAATAAAATTGTAATATGGTTTAATATGTATGGATCGCGGCGGGTTATTATTAAGAAAAATAAATTGTAATTTGTACAAATTAAAGTGTTGATGTAGCAAAAATATTGTTGATGGAATGTTAAAAAAAATGAATAAAAATTAGCAAATATAAAATTTAAGAGAAAAATAATTATTTTTAAGTTAAATGAAAAATTGTAAATAAAGAATCTAATTGATACATTTTTAAAAAAATTAAGGTGTTTTTTTTGTATTTTAAATAACATGTGCAGAAAGAAAATACTTAAAGCTTTAAGAAAAAAATCATGCAGTATAATTAAATAATAAATTCTAATAAAAATATAGAAAATAAAAAAAAATAATAAGTTACGGGCATTAGTGAAAGAGGAAAAGAGATGAAACATTACTTCATAAATTTGCAAAATTGTGTTATTTCTATTAATATCAATATTATAATTAATTATCCAAATTGTTATTTTTAATTTTCTCGATGTCTTTAAAATTATTAATATTTTAATAATATTGTTTTTAATCAATAAATATTGAAAATAACAATTAATTTTAAGTTTTTTTAGCTTTATAGTATAATTTTTTTTGAAAATGAGATAGATGATTTCTGAAATATATTTTTCTGTTTCCCTCTTCACTTGCAAGAAATTCTGTCGTGTATATATGCTGCTTCTTTTTTTTTAACATAAGCTCTTCTTTAATTGCATAAGATCGAAGACGCATTACATGTTGTTTAATATTATTTTCGCCGCCAATTTTTGAGTTTAATGATTCAATTCGCTCGATATCATCCATGTTAATATCAGCCTTTATTTTTTTTGGAATTTCAAAAAAAATGTTTGTTAAATTACCTGGATAGGGTCGTAAACCCGCGACCACAATGTTGTTTCTGTTTTTATTTGCTGATCTTTATCAATTAGTGATTCCAAAAAGCAGACGTTATCTTCCAGCAGTTTTTGTCTTTTGCTGTTTTCCAAAATATCTTTTTTTAATTTGCTGTTCTCACTAATAATTGTTTTTTGAGTTTGCATCACTACATCAAATTGTTGGCAAATGAATTTTTGCGATAACTGAATATCCATAATTACGGAACCCAAATTTTTTAGATACTGTGCTACGTTATCCAGGGTACAGTCGACCGGGTTGAATTACTCAAGATCCATTGCTTCCTCAGAAATATTTAAAACTGTTGAACAGCCATTGTACAAGCTATTCGTTGCATCATTAGCTACCTTTGGTTGTAACTCGATTAAACCAGAATCAGGGCTATTATCATTGCGATTATCTTCCGACCCATTTGCAACACTCGTCTCCAATACTTCATCTTCCTGGGAACTTTGATCACCATCGACTACCAAAAATGATTCATTTGCTGAGGGGCAGTTTTCGCAGCGCCATAACAATTTGGCACTACTGATATTTTCGAAAAGAACCTCACGAATGTTAATACATCTGATGTGAAAAACTCCTACACAAGATCAACTATAACGCACTGCTCTACTATTCACATAAATAGTTTTTGGCATATAACACATTTAACTATTTTATTAGGTTGTATGGTAGATAATTGCGCGCAAAATTCCAGAACGTTTAAAAAATTGTGTTCTAAATAACGAAGCAGCCTTTTTTTTTTTTTGTAGTTTTTTCTTCTATGTATAGGTTATTAAATAAATTGTGATTTTTTTATTTATTTATGTTACATCTTTAGCATCTTTAGCTTTTTTAATACAAATACTTGAATTGATATGATATTTAATTTTTAATTTTTATTATTTATTTTGAAAAATCATTGCTCTTTTTTAAATTTTTTTAATTTAAAAAAACTCGTGAAATTTTTTTGTAAAGTAGTATTTAATACTAAATAAATAAATGTAAAAAAAAAAAACTTCACGAATTTCTTGTCGCCATTTCAACATGGCTTTATGAAAAATAGATCCACTGTCACTAATCTAGTTGAGCAAACATCAACTTTTCTCAAAAATATGGAGAAATGGTTTTGAAATGGTGAATGAATGGTTTTAAACAGATGTAATTTACACTGACTTTAGCAAAGCTTTCGATCTCCTTTCTCTTTACGAACTTTAAGAACTAAAAACTTAAAGCTATAGCAAAAAAACATAATATAGAAAAAGGAAGAAACAATTATTGAAAATATTTTAAATAAAAAAGAATTTAAAACAAATAAAATAAAAACTAAAAATCAAATAAACGCCAAACTAGGTCCAATAATAACCAAAAAAAAAAGATCAAAAGCTAATAATAAAAACTAACCAGATTAATAAACTAACTAATGTCGTTTTCTTTTCTGAAAGAAGTTTTGACCTGGGGTTGCACGTTTTTTTCAGGTCACATTTTTTCCGTTCTTTTCTGAAAAAAATGCAAAACTGAAAAAAATGTTCGTGTTCTTTTCTAAAAAAAATTTAGGGCAAAACTCGCACAGGGCTACATTTTTTTTTAAAAACTTGACTTGAAAATATTGACAGGACAATAAAATGAGTTTTGCACTCTCCAGAATGACAACATTAAAAAATATATGTATATAATTGTCACTGTCAGTTAAATAGTAAATAGTAATTAATGACAATATAAAAATACATTATTTTCATTTATTTGGTTGAGTTTTGAAAAATATCTAGTTTAAAAAAAAAAAGAAAAAATTTATATTTGATTAGAAACAAGTTTAAAAATTTTTAAATAAGTAAAATATAATTTGTAGATAGAAAATGTCTAAAAGGCTATAATTTTGCATGCTATCTATTTGACGTTTGTTTGAATTATAAAATAGAAATCAGTGCAGCAAACTGAAAAAAAAAAGTAAATGTAACAGTAAGTCGATATAACCGACTTATTTATACCCTACACCTAAAAAATTCAAATTAAATTAAAAATTCGTAAGTTATTTTAGTTAGGTTTTTAATATAAGCTAAAAAAATAAATGCTTTTACAACCTTTGTACAAAATTTCAGGTTTCTATCTTTATTAAATTCGAAGATATGCTTGTTGGGTCTTGGATCTCATATCTAACTCGCTTTTTTTTGGTGCTTACAAACACTAGAAAAAACAAGTAAATGTAACAATAAATCGATGCAACCGACTTATTAATACGCTACACCTGAATAATTCGAATTAAATTAAAAATCCATAAGTTTTTTGGGCAGCTGCTTGAACTTCTTCCCTTTTCCGTCTTATTCAACTCAAATTTCAGGAACGTAAAAGAGGCATCCTCTTGGGATATGCTTGACACCTTTGTAAAAAATTTTAAGTTTCTATCTTTATTAATTTCGAAGATTGTTAGTCCTTGGGAGGTGTGTGTCAGGTACCCGAATTGCTACTCCAATTCATCGAATCCATCTCAGGAACATAAAGAAAACATACCAGAACACCATTGTACTAAATTTAAAGGTTCTACTTTTGTTGGTTTTGGAGATATGCTCGTTGCTCTTGTGCTCGTCCGGAAGTTTCCAAAATACGAACCCATGGTTCAATTTCTTTTAAATGTCAGTTTCCAATTTTACAGAAAAGGAAACATAACAGAACACCTTTATACTAAAATTAAAAGTTCTATCTTTGTTGGTTGTGGAGATATACCCGTTTGCTCTGGGGCTCGTCCGGAAGCTTCCAAGATTTGAGCCCATGGACCAAATCCTCACAAATTTCAGAAACATGAATCAAACATGAGGCAACACCATTCTGCCTAATTTAAAGGTTTTATCTTTGTTGCTTTTGGAGATAATATCATTTGCTCTGAAGTTCATTCGGAAGCTTCGCAAATCCGAACCCAAGGACCAAATCCTCTCAAATTTCAGAGACCTAAATCAAACATGAAAGAACTCAATTTTGCCGAATTTAAAGGTTATATCTTTGTTGTTTTTGGAAATAATCTCATTTGCTCTGAGGCTCGTTCGGAAGTTTCCAAAATCCAAACCCATGGACCATATCCTCTTAAATTTCAGAGACATAAATCGAACGGGAAGGAACATCATTGTACAAAATTTAAAGGTATAATAATTTTTTGATCTTGTTTAATGAATTTAAATTAATTCCAATTTGATTTGCAATTATTTAAATAAAATTGACGATAATCCTAGTCATGGGAGTGATGGTATTCCTAATTTATTTTTAAAAAAATATTCTGCATCTTTAGCAAGTTCGCTTTCGATTATAATTAATATTTCATTAGCTTGTGAAGTTTTCCCTTCAATTTGGAAGACTGCTCTTATTAGACCTATTTATAAAAAAGATCAAAAACTTAACGTAACTAATTATAGCTAATAGCTAAACTATCAACAATTCCAAAACTCTTTGAACTAATTATTTTAGATTCTACTTATGATCATTTAAAGTAATAAATCGACCTAAAAAGAAGAACAAATTTTTTAATAATATCCTATAAAGTTTTCTAAGTATTTTTGCTATTTTTTTATTTATAAAACTATTCTCTTTAAAAGTTTTAAAGAGATTTTCTTTTTTTCAAAATTAATATTTTTCTTTTTTCTTTTTTTTGAACACAAAAATTTTTAAATTACCTACATGTTTTTTTTTTAAATTCATAATAATTAATAAAACTTTATAATTAATTTGGAATTAATTTTGGATCTAAGTAAGAATACAGTGAATGTGTGTTTAGAAAAGACTCTGATTAAAAAATTAATAATATAAAATTCAATTAACAGCTGCATATAGTTTGATTTATCATAAAATTTGTATTTTTTAATTTATTTTCGAATAGAGACAAAATTGAGACTGGAAAGTTTACACGAAACTTAAAATAATTATAAAATATTTTTGAATTTTGCAAACATCGTGTTTTTGTTTTCTCATTATTTAATTCTATTTGGCAAATCATCTTGTAAGTAATTATGGTAAATAATGCTCGAATATTAAATGTAATGAGAGTTTCTCTCGAGCTGCAAAGAAAAAAAAATATTATGTGCAATGGCGGTTGTGGTCGTTTTTTTCATGCTGGATGTATCAACTTAGCGAATTACGATAATATAGACTTGATAAATGCAAATAAATTTGTTTCTATTATATGTGAACAATGTAGAAATAAAGTAAATACATTGAAATCAATAGAAGGGCACGTAGAGACGATAGAAGAAACTGTAGATGAATTAAAAATGTATTTAAATGAAAATATAAAGGCATTTAACACATTAGCTAATGATATGGAAATAATGAAAACCAGTGTTGCTCAACAATCTTTTGCGAATGTAGTTAAGGAAGATAAAATTTTGATGGTAAAACCAAAAAAAATCCAAGATAATAATAAAAGAAGAAAAGACATAAAAAATAACGTAGATAATATAAAAGAAATTATAACCATTTCAGGTATGAGAAATGTTAGAAATGGATCAGTTGTTATTACTTGTGATAATAATGAATCTTTTGGCAAACTGAAAAATATTATAAAAGCTAGAATTAGTGTATTAGGCATTTCTGAAGAAATCAATGAAAAGCACTTAAATGAGAAAATGGAAAAATGTTTGGAGAATAATTAGAATTAAGAATGTTTGGAGAATGGTGATCTAAATGTCAAAATAATATTTAAAAAAAAAACTTAAATACAATCCTTACGTAGCTGTCATTGAACTCGATGTAAGTCTTCGTAATATGATAATGAAAATTGGAAAAGTCAAGATTGGATTTGATATATGTAAGGTTGTTGATGGAACATATGTCAGAAGATGTACTAAGTGTCTCGGCTTTGGTCATAGTAATCACAAATGTGTTAAAGAAAACAGCACCTGTGCTAACTGTGCAGAAGATTTTGATTATAATGAGAAACATAAATGTGCAGATAATCCAAAAAAATGTAGTAATTGTATAAGGATGAATGTAGAGCAGAAACTGAATTTGGATGTAAGGCATAATGAATTTGATAACCATTGTAGTGTTTTTATGAAGAAACTTGAAGCGGAGAAAAAGAAATTATAAAAGCAACCAATTTTCGCTAATAGTTAAGAGAAGCAATGTTTGGATTGCTTATATTTAAATATTCAAGGTGCAACTAATAATTATGATGAGCTTGAACAACTATTAACACCTAAAAAGTTTGATTTTGTTTGTCTGTCAGAAACACATCTTACTAACGATGATGACGGTAGTTTGGTACATATTGATGGTTATAATATCTTCAGAGTTAACACAATCTCACGATATACTAGAGCTGTGTTAATATATGCTAAAAGCAGATGGGTGTGTACGATTATTAAAAGTATAGAAATTAGTTTGAATCTGTGGTACATAAGTATAAGTGTGTATCTTACAATCATCCCTTATACTTGCAGTGCTCTATAAATTTCCAAATCAATCATATACATTTAATGAGTTCCCTCAAACCTTTGAAAGAATAGTGGAAGATCTCACCGAAGTTAATGATGATGTTATTATTATAGGAGACTTTAATATAGATTGGTTGAGAGGTGGTACAAACAGAACAGAAATGGCACAAATAATCAAAGAGGCTGGTTATAAACAAATAGCATTAGAGCCAACTCGAATAACAGTTAATAGTAAAACATTGATAGACTATATAATTATTAAAAAAACGACAAATAAAATTTCATCAAAAATGGACCATAACCTAAAAATTAGTCACCATGAAACAATCCACATTCGAATAAATGATATACCAAATAAAAAAAAGGATTGCAGAAAAACAAAAATTCTTAAATATAACATACACAGTTTTTGAAATACTTTTATTGTACTTTATTTTTTTATACAAGGTCCACAGTTTCCTACCATCACTAGGATCCTTGGAAATAGTTAGGCTATAATAATTTGTTTTAGCCTGCATAACTATTTCATTTACTTTTTTATAAAAAGCATATAGATCATTAGTTTTTGCATCATTAGGGTACTTCTTCTTGTAATTAAAAAAGGAATCGCGAATTTTTATAATATCAGGAGTCATCCATTCATGTTTTTTTTTAGTATGGGTCACCGAAATTACTCTCGTATACTCTTTTATAAGCAACGATAAGGCATGCACGAATTCGTGAAAACTGTAGTTGTTTTGGTATATGTTTGACCAAAAGCTATTGGACGATAAGTTATTGTAATATAATACAGTTTTGTAAGTAGTGACATTCTGTTCAGTGCATGGATTTAGGTTTATACTAATAAAAAACATTTGATGATCCGATAGCGGAGTGTCTATAATATGTAAATTATATTCATATTCGATTACATCAGAAATAAAGTGGTCAATTAGGGATTTATAATTTTTGTCAATTTTTGTTGCAAACTGTTCATTAATTTTGTTGTAGATTAAATATCCGCTAGAGAGTAAAACCTGAGAGTAGTTTATAACCTCCTTATTGTAATTAAATTAAGTTTATTTATAAAGTCTACAATATTAGTTTGTTGAAATCTATAAAAGGACATGAGGTTTAAATTTTGTTTTAGTAATCTAACTATCAAAAAGTTGGAATTATTGTATTCTTCCTCAAGGATGGGACCGTAACTAATATTTTCATCCACATATATAGCGACACCTCCGTACGTAATGTTCCGAATTGATTCAGTACGATTAGAAAAATATCCAGTGTACCCGGGCAGATTAAAAAATTGGTTTTCAGTTTTATGTAACCAAATTTCCGCTAAAGCTATTACATGTATTACACATCCATATGAATTAATTAGTATTTGAAGATCATTTAACTTATTTCTTAGACTTCTAATGTTTAAATACAAAATGTTTAAATTATGTTTGTATTTCATGATCACACTTTTGGATAACTTTGTATAATAATTTACTTTCATATCATTCTCAATATTATCTCATGATATTTAAGATAACAATAAAGCCCGTTAAGTACATGAAATTTAGCAAGCATAGATAGAAAAATTGAAAGGTTGAAATCAGTATTAATCCGACATCAAATAAAAACGCATCGATGTAAAGTGAGGTAGAGATTAAGTAAATTAATAATTTATTTTTAATTTTAATGTTAAGAAATTTCCTAATTATATTTATTATTATAGTTTTTGTAAATGTTTTAAAATATAAGTTGGAATTTCTAAATAAATTTTGTATGTTTTCAAAAAATAAAATTAAGTTATGTATTAAAATAAAATTGTAATATGGTTTAATATGTATGGATCGCGGCGGGTTATTATTAAGAAAAATAAATTGTAATTTGTAAAAATTAAAGTGATGATGTAGCAAAAATAGTGTTGATGTGAATGTTAAAAAAATTGAATAAAAATAAGCAAATATAAAATTTAAGAGAAAAATAATTATTTTTAAGTTAAATGAAAAATTGTAAATAAAGAATCTAATCATTTTTAAAAAAATTAAGGTGTTTTTTTTGTATTTTAAATAACATGTGCAGAAAGAAAATACTTAAAGCTTTAAGAAAAAAATCATGCAGTATAATTAAATAATAAATTCTAATAAAAATATAGAAAATAAAAAAAAATAATAAGTTACGGGCATTAGTGAAAGAGGAAAAGAGATGAAACATTACTTCATAAATTTGCAAAATTGTGTTATTTCTATTAATATCAATATTATAATTAATTATCCAAATTGTTATTTTTAATTTTCTCGATGTCTATAAAATTATTAATATTTTAATAATATTGTTTTTAATCAATAAATATTGAAAATAACAATTAATTTTAAGTTTTTTTAGCTTTATAGTATAATTTTTTTTGAAAATGAGATAGATGATTTCTGAAATATATTTTTCTGTTTCCCTCTTCACTTGCAAGAAATTCTGACGTGTATATATGCTGCTTCTTTTTTTTTTAACATAAGCTCTTCTTTAATTGCATAAGATCGAAGACGCATTACATGTTGTTTAATATTATTTTCGCCGCCAATTTTTGAGTTTAATGATTCAATTCGCTCGATATCATCCACGTTAATATCAGCCTTTATTTTTTTTGGAATTTCAAAAAAAATGTTTTTTAAATTACCTGGATAGGGTCGTAAACCCGCGACCACAATGTTGTTTCTGTTTTTTATTTGCTGATCTTTATCAATTAGTGATTCCAAAAAGCAGACGTTATCTTCCAGCAGTTTTTGTCTTTTGCTGTTTTCCAAAATATCTTTTTTTAATTTGCTGTTCTCACTAATAATTGTTTTTTGAGTTTGCATCACTACGTCAAATTGTTGGCAAATAAATTTTTGCGATAACTGAATATCCATAACTACGAAACGCAAATTTTCTAGATGCTATGTTATCCGGAGTACATTCGACCGCGTTGAATGACTCAAGATACATTGCTTTCTCAGAAATATTTAAAACTGTTGAACAGCCATTGTACAAACTATTCGTTGTATCATTAGCTACCTTTGGTTGTAACTCGATTAAACCAGAATCAGGGCTATTATCATTGCGATTATCTTCCGACCCATTTGCAACACTCGTCTTCAATACTTCATCTTCCTGGGAACTTTGATCACCATCGACTACCAAAAATGATTCATTTGCTGAGGGGCAGTTTTCGCAGCGCCATAATAATTTGGCACTACTGATATTTTCGAAAAGAACATCAGGAATGTTAATACATCTGATGTGAAAAACTCCTCCACAAGATCAACTATAACGCACTGCTCTACTATTCACATAAATAGTTTTTGGCATATAACACATTTAACTATTTTATTAGGTTGTATGGTAGATAATTGCGCGCAAAATTCCAGAACGTTTAAAAAATTGTGTTCTAAATAACGAAGCAGCCTTTTTTTTTTTTGTAGTTTTTTTTTCTATGTTTAGGTTATTAAATAAATTGTGATTTTTTTATTTATTTATGTTACATCTTTAGCATCTTTAGCTTTTTTAATACAAATACTTGAATTGATATGATATTTAATTTTTAATATTTATTATTTATTTTGGAGAATCATTGCTCTTTTTTAAATTTTTTTAATTTAAAAAAACTCGTGAAATTTTTTTGTAAAGTAGTATTTAATACTAAATAAATAAATGTAAAAAAAAAAAAAATTTCACGAATTTCTTGTCGCTATTTCAACATGGCTTTATGAAAAATAGATCCACTGTCACTAATCTAGTTGAGCAAACATCAATTTTTCTCAAAAATATGGAGAACGGTTTTAAACAGATGTAATTTACACTGACTTTAGCAAAGCTTTCGATCTCCTTTCTCTTTATGAACTTTAAGAACTAAAAATTTAAAGCTATAGCAAAAAAATATAATATAGAAAAAGGGGGAACAATTATTGAAAATATTTTAAATAAAAAAGAATAAAAATTAAAAATCAAATAAACGCCAAACTAGGCCCAATAATAACAAAAAAAAGATCAAAAACTAATAATAACAAGTAAAAATAACAGTAAGTCGATGCAACTGACTTATTTATACCCTACACCTAAAAAATTCAAATTAAATTAAAAATTCATAAGTTACTTTAGTTAGGTATTTAATACAAGCTAAAAAAAATAAATGCTGTTACAACCTTTGTACAAAATTTCAGGTTTCTATCTTTATTAAATTCGAAAATATGATTGTTAGGTCTTGGGAAGTGTGTGAAGGCACGCGGACCACCACCCCAATTCATCTCAAATTTTAGAGATATCAACAGGGTAGAACATTCTTATATCAAATTTCAAGTTTATATATTTATTAATTTCGAAGATATGCTTGTTTGGTCTTAGGAGTTGTGTGGAAGATACCCCAACAACCTTATAATTCATCTTAAATTTTGGACAAATCAGGGATTCGGGAAACAACACCCGTGTACAAAATTTTAAGTTTCTGTCTTTATTAATTTCGAAGATATGCTTGTTCGGTCTTGGGAGTTGTATGGGAGGTACCCGAACGACCACTCCAATTCATCTCAAATTTAAGGCAAATCAGGGATTTAGGAAACAGCACCCTCGTATCAAATTTGAAGTTCCTATCTTTATTAATTTCGAAGATATGCATGTTCGTTTTTGGGAATTGTATGGGAGGTACCCGAACAACCATTCAAATTCATCTCAAATTTTGGGGATATCAGGGATTCAGAAAAACACACCCTCGCACAAAATTTCAAGTTTCTATCTTTATTAATTTCGAAAATATGCGTATTAGGTTTTCGGAGTTGTATGGGAGGTACTCGAACGCATGGTTCGATTTCGCCCATTTACAATCCCCGCCTTACTTTAGTCATTGTTAACCTACAATAAAAATTTCATCAAGATATCATCATTATTTTTTGAGTTATCGTGCGTACGGACGGACGGACGGACATCGCTAAATCGACTCATGCGGTGATCCTGATTCAGAATATATATACATGTCTATACCTAACTCGCTTCCTTTTGGTAGTTAGAAACACCATATCAAAGTTAATATACCCTATACTTAATGTGTAGGGTATAAAAATTAACCAAATTAATAAACTAACTAATGTCGTAAAGAAGTTTTGACCTGGGGTTCCACGTTTTTTCAGGTCACATTTTTTCCGTTCTTTTCTGAAAAAAAATGCAAAACTGAAAAAAATGTTCGTGTTCTTTTCTAAAAAATATTTAGGGCAAAACTCGCACAGGGCTACATTTTTTTTTAAAAACTTGACCTGAAAATATTGACGGGACAATAAAATGAGTTTTGCACTCTCCAGAATGACAACATTAAAAAATATATGTATATAATTGTCACTGTCAGTTAAATAATAAATAGTAATTAATGACAATATAAAAATACATTATTTTCATTTATTTGGTTGAGTTTTGAAAAATATCTAGTTTAAAAAAAAAAAAAAAAAATTTATATTTGATTATAAACAAGTTTAAAAATTTTTAAATAAGTAAAATATAATTTGTAGATAGAAAATGTCTAAAAAGGCTATAATTGTGCATGCTATCAATTTGACGTTTGTTTGAATTATAAAATAGAAATCAGTGCAGCAAACTGAAAAAAAAAAGTAAATGTAACAGTAAGTCGATATAAGCGACTTATTTATACCCTACACCTAAAAAATTCAAATTAAATTAAAAATTCGTAAGTTATTTTAGTTAGGTTTTTAATACAAGCAAGGTCCACAGTTTCCTACCATCACTAGGTTCCTTGGAAATAGTTAGGTTATAATAATTTGTTTTAGCCTGCATAACTATTTCATTTACTTTTTTTATAAAAAGCATATAGATCATTAGTTTTTGCATCATTAGGGTACTTCTTCTTGTAATTAAAAAAGGAGTCGCGAATTTTTGTAATATCAGGAGTCATCCATTCATGTTTTTTTTTAGTATGGGTCACCGAAATTACTCTCGTATGCTCTTTTATAAGCAGCGATAAGGCATGCACGAATTCGTGAAAACTGTAGTTGTTTTGGTATATGTTTGACCAAAAGCTATTGGACGATAAGTTATTGTAATATAATACAGTTTTGTAAGTAGTGGCATTCTGTACAGTGCATGGATTTAGGTTTATACTAATAAAAAACATTTGATGATCCGATAGCGGAGTGTCTATAATATGTAAATTATATTCATATTCGATTACATCAGAAATAAAGTGGTCAATTAGGGATTTATAATTTTTGTCAATTCTTGTTGCAAGCTGTTCAATAATTTTGTTGTAGATTAAATATCCGCTAGAGAGTAAAACCTGAGAGTAGTTTATAACCTCCTTATTGTAATTAAATTAAGTTTATTTATAAAGTCTACAATATTAGTTTGTTGAAATCTATAAAAGGACATGAGGTTTAAATTTTGTTTTAGTAATCTAACTATCAAAAAGTTGGAATTATTGTATTCTTCCTCAAGGATGGGACCGTTACTAATATTTTCATCCACATATATAGCGGCACCTCCGTACGTAATGTTCCGAATTGATTCAGTACGATTAGAAAAATATCCAGTGTACCCGGGCAGATTAAAAAATTGGTTTTCAGTTTTATGTAACCAAATTTCCGCTAAAGCTATTACATGTATTACACATTCATATGAATTAATTAGTATTTGAAGATCATTTAACTTATTTCTTAGACTTCTAATGTTTAAATACAAAATGTTTAAATTATGTTTGTATTTCATGATCACACTTTTGGATAACTTTGTATAATAATTTACTTTCATATCATTCTCAATATTATAAAATGTCATTAATATTTAAGATAACAATAAAGCCCGTTAAGTACATGAAATTTAGCAAGCATAGATAGAAAAATTGAAAAGTTGAAATCAGTATTAATCCGACATCAAAAATAAATTGTAATTTGTATAAATTCAAGTGTTGATGTAGCAAAAATATTGTTGAATGTTAAAAAAATTGAATAAAAATTAGCAAATATAAAATTTAAGAGAAAAATAATTATTTTTAAGTTAAATGAAAAATTGTAAATAAAGAATCTAATTGATACATTGTTAAATAAATTAAGGTGTTTTTTTTTGTATTTTAAATAACATGTGCAGAAAGAAAATACTTAAAGCTTTAAGAAAAAAATCATGCAGTATAATTAAATAATAAATTCTAATAAAAATATAGAAAATAAAATAAAAATAATAAGTTACGGGCATTAGTGAAAGAGGAAAAGAGATGAAACATTGCTTCATAAATTTGCAAAATTGTGTTATTTCTATTAATATCAATATTATAAATAATTATCCAAATTGTTATTTTTAATTTTCTCGATGTCTTTAAAATTATTAATATTTTAATAATATTGTTTTTAATCCATAAATATTGAAAATAACAATTAATTTTAAGTAGTTTAGCTTTATAGTATAATTTTTTTTGAAAATGAGATAGATGATTTCTGAAATATATTTTTCTGTTTCCCTCTTCACTTGCAAGAAATTCTGACGTGTATATATGCTGCTTCTTTTTTTTTTAACATAAGCTCTTCTTTAATTGCATAAGATCGAAGACGCATTACATGTTGTTTAATATTATTTTCGCCGCCAATTTTTGAGTTTAATGATTCAATTCGCTCGATATCATCCAAATAATATCAGGCTTTATTTTTTTTGGAATTTCAAAAAAAATGTTTTTTAAATTACCTGGATAGGGTCGTAAACTCGCGACCACAATGTTGTTCCTGTTTTTTATTTGCTGATCTTTATCAATTAGTTATTCCAAAAAGCAGACCTTATCTTCCAGCAGTTTTTGTCTTTCGCTGTTTTCCAAAATATTTTTTTTTAATTTGCTGTTCTCACTTATAATTGTTTTTTGAGTTTGCATCACTACGTCAAATTGTTGGCAAATAAATTTTTGCGATAACTGAATATCCATAACTACGAAACCCAAATTTTTTAGATACTGTGCTACGTTATCCAGGGTACAGTCGACCGGGTTGAATTACTCAAGATCCATTGCTTTCTCAGAAATATTTAAAACTGTTGAACAGCCATTGTACAAGCTATTCGTTGCATCATTAGCTACCTTTGGTTGTAACTCGATTAAACCAGCATCAGGGCTATTATCATTGTGATTATCTTCCGACCCATTTGCAACACTCGTCTCCAATACTTCATCTTCCTGGGAACTTTGATCACCATCGACTACCAAAAATGATTCATTTGCTGAGGGGCAGTTTTCGCAGCGCCATAACAATTTGGCACTACTGATATTTTTGAAAAGAACATCAGGAATGTTAATACATCTGATGTGAAAAACTCCTCCACAAGATCAACTATAACGCACTGCTCTACTATTCACATAAATAGTTTTTGGCATATAACACATTTAACTATTTTATTAGGTTGTATGGTAGATAATTACGCGCAAAATTCCAGAACGTTTAAAAAATTGTGTTGTAAATAACGAAGCAGCCTTTTTTTTTGTAGTTTTTTTTTCTATGTTTAGGTTATTAAATAAATTGTGATTGTTTTATTTATTTATGTTACATCTTTAGCATCTTTAGCTTTTTTAATACAAATACTTGAATTGATATGATATTTAATTTTTAATTTTTATTATTTATTTTGAAGAATCATTGCTCTTTTTTAAATTTTTTTAATTTAAAAAAACTCGTGAAATTTTTTTGTAAAGTAGTATTTAATACTAAATAAATAAATGTAAAAAAAAAAAAAATTTCACGAATTTCTTGCCGCCATTTCAACATGGCTTTATGAAAAATAGATCCACTGTCACTAATCTAGTTGAGCAAACATCAACTTTTCTCAAAAATATGGAGAATGGTTTTAAACAGATGTAATTTACACTGACTTTAGCAAAGCTTTCGATCTCCTTTCTCTTTATGAACTTTAAGAACTAAAAATTTAAAGCTATAGCAAAAAAATATAATATAGAAAAAGGGGGAACAATTATTGAAAATATTTTAAATAAAAAAGAATAAAAATTAAAAATCAAATAAACGCCAAACTAGGCCCAATAATAACAAAAAAAAGATCAAAAACTAATAATAACAAGTAAAAATAACAGTAAGTCGATGCAACCGACTTATTTATACCCTACACCTAAAAAATTCAAATTAAATTAAAAATCCATAAGTTATTTTAGTTAGGTATTTAATACAAGCTAAAAAAAATAAATGCTGTTATAACCTTTGTACAAAATTTCAGGTTTCTATCTTTATTAAATTCGAAAATATGATTGTTAGGTCTTGGGAAGTGTGTGAAGGCACGCGGACCACCACCCCAATTCATCTCAAATTTTAGAGATATCAACAGGGTAGAACATTCTTATATCAAATTTCAAGTTTATATATTTATTAATTTCGAAGATATGCTTGTTTGGTCTTAGGAGTTGTGTGGAAGATACCCGAACAACCATTATAATTCATCTTAAATTTTGGACAAATCAGGGATTCAGGAAACAACACCCGTGTACCACATTTTAAGTTTCTGTCTTTATTAATTTCGGTTTTGGGAGTTGTATGTGAGGTACCCGAACGACCACTCCAATTCATCTCAAATTTTAGAAAAATCAGGGATTTAGGAAACAGCATCCTCGTAAGAAATTTGAAGTTCCTATCTTTATTAATTTCGAAGATATGCATGTTCGTTTTTGGGAATTGTATGGGAGGTACCCGAACAACCATTCCAATTCATCTCAAATTCAGAAAAACACACCCTCGTACAAAATTTTAAGTTTCTATCTTTATTAATTTCGAAAATATGCGTATTAGGTTTTCGGAGTTGTATGGCAGGTACTCGAACGCATGGTTCGATTTCGCCCATTTATAATCCCCGCCTTACCTTAGTCATTGTTAACCTACAGCAAAAATTTCATCAAGATAGCATCATTATTTTTTGAGTTATCGTGCGTACGGACGGACGGACGGACATCGCTAAATCGACTCAGGCGGTGATCCTGATTCATAATATATACCAATACCTAACATATATACAAGTCTATAGAAAACTCGCTTCCTTTTGGTGGTTACAAACACCATACCAAAATTAATATACCCTATACTTAATGTGTAGGGTATAAAACTAACCAAATTAATAAACTATCTAATGTCGTTTTCTTTTCTGAAAGAAGTTTTGACCTGGGGTTGCACGTTTTTTTCAGGTCACATTTTTTCCGTTCTTTTCTGAAAAAAATGCAAAACTGAAAAAAATGTTCGTGTTCTTTTCTAAAAAAAATTTAGGGCAAAACTCGCACAGGGCTACATTTTTTTTTAAAAACTTGACCTGAAAATATTGACGGGACAATAAAATGAGTTTTGCACTCTCCAGAATGACAACATTAAAAAATATATGTATATAATGTATGTATATAATTGTCACTGTCAGTTAAATAGTAAATAGTAATTAATGACAATATAAAAATACATTATTTTCATTTATTTGGTTGAGTTTTGAAAAATTTCTAGTTTAAAAAAAAAAAATAAAAATTTATATTTGATTATAAACAAGTTTAAAAATTTTTAAATAAGTAAAATATAATTTGTAGATAGAAAATGTCTAAAAGGCTATAATTTTGCATGCTATCAATTTGACGTTTGTTTGAATTATAAAATAGAAATCAGTGCAGCAAACTGAAAAAAAAAAGTAAATGTAACAGTAAGTCGATATAACCGACTTATTTATACCCTACACCTAAAAAATTCAAATTAAATTAAAAATTCGTAAGTTATTTTAGTTAGGTTTTTAATATAAGCTAAAAAAATAAATGCTTTTACAACCTTTGTACAAAATTTCAGGTTTCTATCTTTATTAAATTCGAAGATATGCTTGTTAGGTCTTGGATCTCATATCTAATTTGCTTCCTTTTGGTGGTTACAAACACTATACCAAAGTTAATATTCCCTATACTTAATGTCCAGGGTATAAAAAATGTTGCCCTTTTTCTGTTCTATTCTAACAAATTTTCAGGTCAAAACTGAAAAAATAAGTTAAAAACTAGAAAAAACAAATAAATGTAACAATAAATCGATGCAACCGATTTATTAATACGATACACCTGAATAATTCGAATTAAATTAAAAATCCATAAGTTTTTTGGGCAGCTGCTTGAACTTCTTCCCTTTTCCGTCTTATTCAACTCAAATTTCAGGAACGTAAAAGAGGCATCCTCTTGGGATATGCTTGACACCTTCGTAAAAAATTTTAAATTTCTATCTTTATTAATTTCGAAGATTGTTAGTCCTTGGGAGGTGTGTGTCAGGTACCCGAATTACTACTCCAATTCATCGAATCCATCTCAGGAACATAAAGAAAACATACCAGAACACCATTGTACTAAATTTAAAGGTTCTACTTTTGTTGGTTTTGGAGATATGCTCGTTGCTCTTGTGCTCGTCCGGAAGTTTCCAAAATACGAACCCATGGTTAAAATTCTTTCAGATATGAGTTTCCAATTTTACAGAAAAGGAAACATAATACAACACCTTTGTATTAAAATTAAAAATTCTATCTTTGTTGGTTGTGGAGATATACCCGTTTGCTCTGGAGCTTGTCCGGAAGCTTCCTAGATTTGAACCTATGGACCAAATCCTCACAAATTTCAGAAACATAAATCAAACATGAAGCAACACCATTCTACCTAATTTAAAAGTTATATCTTTGTTGCTTTTGGAGATAATATCATTTGCTCTGAGGCTCATTCGGAAGCTTCGCAAATCCGAACCCAAGGACCAAATCCTCTCAACTTTTAGAGACTTATATAGAACATGAAAGAACACCACTCTGTCAAATTTGAAGGTTATATCTGTGTTGGTTTTGGAGATAATCTCGTTTGCTTCGGAATCATTCGGAAGCTTCCAGAATTCGAACCCATGGACCGATTTGGTCCAGATTCGAACTTAGCCTTCCTTTCGTAATTAGTAACCTACTATACAAATTTCATCAAGATAGGTAACTCAATATTTTTGAGTTATCGTGCGAACGGACGGACGGACGGACATCTCAGGAGGTGATCCTCATTCAGAATATATATACATTTCCTTATGTAACTCGCTTACTTTGGTGGTTACAAACATCATACCAAAGTTAATATACCCTATACTTTAGGTGTAGGATATAATAAGTTTGACTTTTTTCAGTTTTGCACTTGTCAGGTCAAACTTTTTTTTTGAGAAAAAAAAACGACATAACTAAAATACTAACCATACCAAATTTACTTTATAATTTGTAATAATATTTTATTAAATTAAATTTTTTATTTTTTCTAAATCTAGAAATGAAATAAAAAAAGAAAAATATTAAAATATTAAAAATAAAGTTTAGTTTAAATTTTATTAGTTTTATTATCTAACTATCTTAAATTTCAAATTAAAAAATGTTCTTTTTAAATTGTGTAAATATAGAAAAAAGGTTTACATTTAAATAAATAAATCAAAATCTGTAATAATAAAAAAAAAAATTTATATTAAGAAAAAAGTAAAAACTAAATATTGCCGTGATTTAAGCCTACTTGACGATTGCTCAAGGTGAGGCTGCCTTGAGCACGGTAATACAAAAAAAAAATCATAGTATTAACTAACAATATTAATTTAAATAAGTACGTAAGAAATAAATAAATTTTTTTTTTGTATAAATATTAATTTAGGAATATTAGCGTAGAATTTTTATCTAAAAAACATTAATAAAGTAATAAATAATAATAGTAATAAATTAATAATAATCTTAATAAATAAAACCTTTTTACTTTTTGAATATCGTAAAATATAATACTTTTTTTCATCTGAAATGTTATTTAAATTATTTTAAAATATCAGATCGTTTAATAAACATAAAAAAAAATAAGAAATTTGTGAATATATATTAAACAAAAGTTATTGAAAACCTATTAAATTTTTATAAATTGAATTTTTTCATAAAATTAATAAATGCAATTTGTTTAATAAATATAAAGGAAAAAATTAAAATATTACTAATAAATAAAATTAATTCAATAAATATAAAATACAAAATTAAGATTTTGTTTTAAATAGAACTTTTAAGTAAATTATTTTTAAAAATATTGGTTCAAATAAATATCGGTATAAAACTTTTAAGTAAATTATTTTAAATAAAATTGGTTCAAATAAATATCGATTTAAACAAATTAATTAAATAAATAAATTAAATATCATAATTATTTTAGAATAAGGTTTATTCTTAAGAATTTTATTAAAATAATTTTAATTAAATAAAAAAGAAAGATCAGAAGATTTTTTTAATGTTAAATTATAATATACCTTTATAATTTTAAAATTTATATTTTAATTTTTTAGTAGCATTTTTATCTCCTTCTTGTTTTGAATATTTTTTCTGTATTCTTTATTTTCAGCACTATCGAAGGACAAAACAATCAAATGACATAAAAAAAAAAAAATATTCTAATTTTTATATCGTTTTTCATTTCGAAAAGTTGTTACTTTAATTCGAAGCATAAAATTGAATAAATTTAGATAAAAATTTTTTTTTTTTACTTTTAATCAATAAAATTCTTGATTATTTTTATAAAAAAAAATTATTAAAATTCAATATTTAATAAATTCTTGACACGGCGCTGGAGTCCTACAATACACCTGTAAAGTGGCTAAAAATTCTAAGATGTCTTGATAGATAAAAGGAACAGATGGTGGAAGATGGTGAAAGGAACAGAACAGTGAACTGGTGCATCAAATGTCAAAAAAGACGCAAGGAAACTCCTCGGTGGAAAACTTCTACAAAGAAATATTCCTTTATCTCACATTAATATTAGAAAGAATTTCATACATAGATCTGGCCCCGGAAGTCCATCATGCTATCTGGATCATTATTTAATGAACATAGTGGGTAATAATTCAAACATGCCTCAATTTTTACAATCAAAGTTGTAAGTTCTTCGAAAGATAAAATAGTGTCCTTTATTATTCTCTTCATATGGTATTTGGTTGATTTTATACCAGCTTCCCACAGGCCGCCAAAGTGGGGTGATGCTGGTGGTATGAAGTACTACTGAATTCCTTCTTTGCATAACGAATTTTTAATTTCGTTTTGATAGTTTGGTTGGTTGAATAAATCACCTAAAATTTTTCTTGCTCCACAGAAATTCGTAGTGTTATTACTATAAACATTTGCAACTGGTCCCCTTCTGCTAATAAATCTTTTAAATGCTGCAAGAAATGCAGTTGATGTTAAATTGCTAACCACTTCCAAATGTATTGCCTTGGTAGTCAAACAAATAAAGAGAGTTATATAACCCTTAAATATCTTAGTTCTCCGACCAACAGATGTTTTTAAGGTAAAAAGTCCAGCGGTTTGGAGTAGATTGCAACCATGATAATACAATAGTTGAGTCTGTCCAAGCAAAGTTTTCAATATCCTTCATGTCCAAAGCCCTTTGAACTTCCTTTAGTAATCTCGCTAATAATAACGCTCCGTTTAATTCTAATCGTGGTAAAGAAAGTTGAGATCTTAAAGGCGCCACCTTTGTTTTTGCAGCTATGAGTTTTACACTAATATTTCCTTCGTTTGTTATTGTTCTAAGGTATACAACAGCGCCGTAAGCTTTTTCAGAGGCATCAAAACATCCGTGGAATTGGCATTTTCAGATACCATCTCCATAACCAATCCATCTACAAATTTCTATTTTTCTTAACGATGGTAGCTCATCTCTAATTTTTTGCCATTCTTTGAGAATGTGATTTGATACTGGCTGATCCCAATCAATCTCTTCCAACCATATCTGTTGAAATAATAATTTGATTTTTATGGTAACTGGTGATAGCAATCCAATTGGATCAAAAATTGGAGTAGCCTCTGATAAGATAGATCTTTTCGTAAATACTTCCTAAATTGGTTGAATATTTATATTGAACTTTAGTTTGTCGCTTTTTGGAACCTAATAGATTCCTAAAGTCTAATCAAATTCCTAAATTCATCAAATGTTTTATTATTTGCACCGTCTCTTAACTCTTTGGAATTTGTTTTAATAAACGAGAATCATTGGAATTCCATTTGCGTAAATTGAAACCTCCCGCCCTTAACAAGTTAATTAATTGAATGCTTGCTGAAGCTGTTTCTTCGTAACTATGTGCTCTGAAACGACGTCATCCATATAGGTGTCCTTACAAATAGCCCTTGCCGCCAATGGATATAATTTCGGCTATATTCTGCTGTAAGTTTTCTCCAATCATCATTATATCGGTAAAACTTTTGGATGAACTTCTTTTGGCCGAAGCATCAAAAACTACCCTCAATTTAGTTGTTGAGCTGTCGTGTATAAATACTGCATGATGGGTAGATAGTATTTGTTTTCGGTATTTTCAGAAGCTAGAACCATATGACCTAACTGAATATATTCCGCCATTAATTCCTTGTACATAATTTCCAGCAAGTTGTTAGATTTAAATTTTCTCTCCAGTTGAAATAGCCTTGCAAGTGCTAATTCTCTAGTACCTGTAATTCGTTAAAATTGGAATGTTGGCGAAACGGTAATCGTACAGTGTATGTTCCATTCTTTTGATTCAGAAGCGTGGATTTTAAATGAACCTCGCACTATATTTCTTCAGCTGTCGCAGTCCTCTCTGGTGAAAGCTCTTCACTCTCCCAAAAGTTATTTAGTTCTTTGCTAATGTCAGTTTCAACAGTAAAGCAGTTAATTGTATTCTCTGGAGCCTCCCCTTTTACTTCACCTAATAAGATATAACCAAACTTGGTTTTCTGTGTTATGGGAGTTCCTGGCCTTCCCGTTATAACCTTATTTTGAATTATTTGACAGAAGACATCAGCTCCTAAAATTATATCAATTTTATTTGGTGTATTTATTTATTTAAAACAAAATCGCAAAAGAGCCTGAGGGCTCGTATAGGGTGTATAAAATTACAGTAGTTTACAATCATAAAGATATCATGAATATTATGTTAAAATTATGTACATATATAATAATTAAATTATACAAACTAATGACAAATTAGGTGTAAATAATGTGCAACAAAATAATAGAAAAGAGAACAAAACAAAGAAAAAATAAAAAATATACAAAAGCAAGAGAAAAAAAAATAAAAATAAAAGAGAGCATAATTATAAACTAGAAATTAAATTTACGATTGGATTTGATTGCTATTGTTATTGGTTATTCTACTTGAGCATTAATACAGAAATGCTCAAGTATAATAAATACATTAGTATAGAAATTTGGATCTTCTAGTTCTAAACTTCGGACATGTTTCCAATTGTAATAGGAAGTTACATTTTCTGAAGGCAAATAGCCGGTCAACTTTGGTAAGACTAATGCTTTGGTCACGCATAAAAATGACGTAGTCAATCTCCATTTTAATGTAATTTCTACCAAATTTTCAACTATACCGGATTTTGTATTGTATTGCTATACCTTGTGTTTGGGCAGTTACAAATGTTGTACTGTATTTTCTGAAATCAAAGTGGCTTGAGAACCTTGATCAACAAGCCCTCGGAGTTCCGTATAGGATCCATCTAATCTTTCTATTTTTATCACCGCTGTGGGTAAAATGACCTTTCGTTTTGCTAAGTTTGTTGCACAGTGAGTGTTTATATCAATTCTCTTTGTATTGTCAGTTGATAATTTCTTTTCAGGTCCATTATTGTTGTTTTGATGCGTTAAATGCAACAAGGTGTGATGGTTTTTGTTACAAACCCTGCATTTTGACCAACTTGACCACGTAGCTGTAAAATGACCAAGCTGTAAACAGTTTCCACATAAATTATTCATTTTTGTTATTGCAATTCTTTGTTGTATATTCAGAAGCTTACATTTTTCACATGCATACATTTTATGTGTTCCTTGGCATATTACGCATAAGTTATTTATTGACCCATAGAATGTTTTAACCTTTGTTTCAGTAGTTTTTGTATTGTTTACCAAGGCTTCTAGAGTTTGAAAACGAGATTCTAAAAACTGAAAGAAATGCTCCATGTTTTGCACTTCTCTTGGATTGATTAATGATTGTTCGTATAACCGGTGAGTTTCTTTGTCCAATCTCTGTGTCAGCAGATGTATCAAGATTGGATCCCAATTTGACGTATCAACATTCAAACTTTGAATAGCTAATAAGCATTCCTTTGATGTATCATGAAGCTTGTTTATGGCCATTTCAGATTCTTTGTGTATTTTCCCTTGATTTAAAAATGATTTTAGTTGAGCAGATAAAAGAGTTCTTGTGTTATTGAATCTTTTATCTAAAATATTCCAAGCAGAATCATAATTTTCAGCTGTTACTGGTAAATGTTTAATTAATTATGCGGATTCTCCAGTGATGTTAGCTTTTAAGTAATAGACTTTTTGAGCTTTTCCTATGCTTGAGTTGTTGTTGATAACTTCCATAAACAAGTTTCTGAAAGATTTCCAGTTAGAAAAACTCCCTGAAAATTTTGGAATGTCAATTTTTGGCAAGCTCACACTCATATCTTGATTTGATTGTCTTTGGGCTCGAACTGCTGCAGCTGGAGATAAGCTAGTTAATTTATTGTTGAGTTCAATAATTGGCTCCGTATACAATGTTTCAGCTTCTTCAAACATGTTATTTTCAAAATACTCATGTTGAATAGACTTATCTCCAATTATGTCCATGTGGTTTTTCATCACTAATTGCCAATACTCTTCTAATGTTTTCAAATTTAACAGTAATAATTTGATTCGGTCAAATTCGGTTCTTTATCTTCCTGTTCCTTAACCTTCAGATATATTCGCTCTACCGCCTTTATAAGTTCCGACTGCTTCTTTAATTCTTTTAATAGTTTTGATGGTATATTAACTGCAGGGGCGTTTGTTTCAGCAGCTTCTTAAGTTCATCTACCAAATTTATTAAGCTTTCAAAATCCTTGTTTTTAAAATAAAGATTTTCTGGAGCACTCTCTTGCAATTGATTGATTTCTGCATTATTTTCAACAGCCTTTTTCCAATAGTCATTTAAAGTTTTCATGCGGGCTTGCACATACTCTTTAGTTTTTCTATCTAAAGAGTCCTTTTTAACATTTACCTTTATCTTTTCAATCTTTAAATATAATTCTTTCTGATGTTTAATTAAGCCTTCCATGATGTTTAATTCTTCCTTGTTATAAAAGAGTTTTGTAATGGTTTTAAGTAATGTTTCTAACCTTAAGATGTGGTTAAAATAAAATATTAAGGTACTGGATCCTGGAAAATTAGCTTGATTGAAGATCGCCTTAATAGCCTGTAAAAGATTTTTTTTTTTTGTTGGCTGTAGACACTAGTTCTGCAGTATTACTTTAAATTGTTTTTTGTTTCTCTAAAGAACCTAGTTCTATAGACATAATTATAAACGCTAGTTTTATAATTAAAATTATATAAACTTAAGACACTAGTTCTTAAGTTTTTTTTTTTAATGAATTCTAAAGACACTTGTTCTACAGAATTATCCGGCTCGAAGGACCAATGTTTGATTCACAATAAAAACAATGTTTTTCTTGTAATTTAGCTTTTATTAATGATAAAATTTATTATGATACAATCCGTTAAAAATACAAATTTTAACTTTCAATTACATTATGCAACTAAATTAGCTGACACAACATTTAAATATTTTCAATTGAAATAATTAATGTAGGTTAGTATGAATTTATACAAAAAATGTTTTAAAATGTTCTACATTAAGTTCGAATCATATTACAACAAATGCATACATACATTTCAATATTAAAATGAATGTATTAAAGTTATTAAAGGTAAATTGTAATTTTAATCAACCCTAATGTTGTTACATAGATAAAAATTTAAATTTTAAGTTAATGTTAAATATTATATTTTATTATTATAAGTTTAAATTTTATTTTTACTTTTATGTTCTGCGAACAGTACCTTTCTTTATTAAGATAATATGTTTTATTTCTAAATAATATAATATCAGTATTTTCTACTTTAATCTCTTCCAAATTATGTTCTGCGAACAGTACCTTTTTTTATTAATATATTATGTTTTATTTCTAAATAATATAATATCAGTATTTTCTACATCAATCTCTTCCAAATTAGAATTTGGTACGGCGAATATTTTATATTTAATTGCGTTTTCTTCGCTTATTACTGGAATCTCTTGAATAAACACTAATTTACTACTCATTACTACTAAAGAACTTTTAATTTCTTGTATTTGAAGAATAGCTATATCATTAAAATCTATTTCTTCAGGTGTTAATGATAGATCTACTCATGATACCATGTTTGCAAACACTACGTTTTCTTGAATTTCAATTTCATCAAAATCAATTTCTTTATTTAAAAAGTTAATATTTGTTAGTATTTGTAAGTATTGTAGTTGTTTAGTAATGTTTTTGTTATTTTGTGAAATAATATTTAAAAGTTTATCAATTGTTAATTTTTTTTTTTTTTTTTTTAGTGCATTTCTCTGCCACATAAATGTGAACAGGAAATTACACAGCCTTTCCTTTTCAGGTGTGGCTGTAAATGGCGTAAACGGGAATAACTCTTATGACGTGTGTGGGATTCGAACCTGGGTGTTTACAGTGTATTTTATACGCTCTTACCCACGAGGCCACCGAGGCCCCAATTGTTAATTGATTTTTATTTATAGTTTATTGTAAGGTTTTAATGTTATTTTGAATGTTATTATTAATTTTTATCTGGTTATTACTACTTAATATTAGATTGTGATTATTTTGATTAATATTTTTGAAATGTTCTTCTAAATCGGCCTTGTCTTCCTCATCCATTGTACCAAGTATCCATTTAAGAAATGACCCTCCAACACTGACTAATGCTCTTTTATATCTAAAACATCTATCAATGTTTTAAAATTATGTTTAGTTTTTGACATTTGGGCTTTCAAGGACTTTAAAATAATTTCATCTTTCGTCAATTTATATGAGGTGTTTATATAATTATCAATCATGTTGATTGTATATTCAATTTCTAAATCGACTATATGGAGGAGTTTGGCATAGCTTTCAACCAGATTCCGTCTCCAACTTTTCTAAAATAAAAGTTCCCTCAATTTTGATCAAGATAGTGATCAATAGTAGAAGTTGTAGAATTGTTTTGGTAACCATGGTGACCATTGATTGTTGGATTATCTGTAATAAATTTAAAATTTCTTTTAATTCTAGTCGGATGTATATTTCGATTATTAATATCTAACATTTTATTTCCTTCCAATTTGCTTTTAATTTTAGTATATTTGAGTTGTGTTTTATATCGTGGTGAGTTGGAGTTATTTACAACAATTTCATCTTTATCTTGTGCTTTAAATTCTTTTCTTGTACTATTAAGTTTATGTATTTTTATAATCTTTTTCTTATGAATTAAATTTTTAATTTCTTCTATATAATTTCTTCTAAATAATTAATTTCTTCTAATAATTAAATTTTTAATTTCTTCTATAATTTTGCCATTAAGTATATCTATTGGCTTAGTCATAATGGTAGAGTGAATTGTACAATTATATTTTTCGACCGCTAGGAATATTTTATGTACAAGATTTAATTTGAGTTTTTGAGCTTCGAAAATTCGGAGATGTTCGTTTAAAGTACCGTGAGCTCTTTCAATGTCAGAATTTCCTATATGAGATTTTGGTGAAGTGATATGTACTTCTATAACTTCTTCTCTACAGAAATCTTTATTGAGGTTATTGAATTCATTATCAAACACGAGTTTATTTGGTCTTCCTAGTATTGCGAAGCGAGTTCTTAAAAGATCTATAATTCAACCATAAGATGTTTTAAAAATTTATCAAAAGCGGTTAGGAATGTTAGCTTATAACAATAAAAAACGTCGCCACATAATATCATTTGGATAATTCGGGGTTTCACTTATCTCGAATTTATACTTTACCGGTTTGCGATCATCTTTGGCGAGATTGCATGTGTCGCAATTATTTATATACTTATGTATTATTTGATTAATTTTTGGATAAAAGTATAATTTTCTAATTTCGTTAAAGTTTTCAATAATTCTTCTGTGATTATACTGAGAATGGGTTTTTTCTATTATTTCTAATGGTTTACTTTCGTTTAATAAATCTATAGTTTTTATTGTCCATTTAAAAAATTTTATTTTGTTGTTATTGCTAAATAATTCAATTAGTTTTTGCTGTAGTATATTGTATTTACATTCTTCTAATTCTGAAGATTCCAATAGATCCTCTTTTGATTTTGCTACGCAACAAGTCGTTAAGATAGTTATTGTTATTTAAGTCATTTTCTTCAATAAAAATTTGAGAATATTTATTATATAGACGTTTTATTTCATTATTTTTATTTTTGACAAGATGAATTTGCGTGTAATATTTATTAACGATATGCTCTATAATAGGGATATGGTCGTCCAAATTTTCGATACCACTATGTATTGTAGCCATATCAGTATCATTTTCATTAACGGAATTTTCTTCAATTTCATTTTCGTTTATTTCTTGTTTGCCAGTATTTATCCTACTAACAAAGGTTGCAGGTGCATTTTTCAATCCAAATGGCATTCGTAGGAATTTTTAATGTCGTTAAGGGGTTGAGAATGCAGTTTTACACCTGCCTTTTTGTCAAACAAAATTTGATGGAATCCTTTTGCCAAATCTAAAGTGATATCTACCCTATTTGTCAAAAAGTGAATCCATATTTGGTATAGGAAATTTATCAATAATTTTGATCTCGTTTAATTTCCTATAATCTACCACGAGGTATTTTATATATTTATTATATTTTATTGTATATTAGGTATCCCAGAATTATCAGTTTTTTTTGGAAGCACCAAAATTTGGGAGTTGTATGGCGAATTACTTGGCTGAATTATCTCTTGTTCTAGCATGTCGTTAACTTGCTTTTACACTTCAACCTCATGAACTTTGGTAAAACGATAAATTTTTGAATAAATTGGAAGTGTTATAATCTGATGTTTCACATCCGTGATAGGTGTAAGGTTATCACCTTCTTTATAGAAAAGATCGCTATTTTTATATACTATCATTTTTAAATATTTTAATTCCTCTGAATTCATATATTCTGTTTTTAAACTATTAATTATATCTGAATTTTCATTTGAACGGTTTCCAATTGAAAAATCTCTTTATGAGGATAATCGTCATTAAATTTAACTTTTATTCTTTTAATTTGGAGTGTTTTTTTCTATAAGATCGATTTTGACACCCATTGCGATGAGGACATTTTGCCCAAGAATAGCATCGAAAGTTTTATGTTTTAAGTCAAACATTTTCCAAGACATGGTGGAATTTTCATTAAATTCTAATGGTTATTTTTTCGTATTTTATTTCCCTATTCCCTGATAACGTAATTAAATTCAGAGATATTTTTAATTTAGAAAATCTACTTTCTTGAAAAATGCTATCATCTATAATTGATGTAGCAGCCCAAGTAAAATTAAACAATCGATTTTTTATTTTCAACTCCCAGTTAGACTATGGGTAGTGAAATGTTTGAGGCATTATTTGAAAATTTTTCACCTCTGTATTTTCACTTTCACTCTCATTTTGTCTATTACTATTTTGCATTCTATTTTTATTTCTATTAGTTCTACTTCGGTTAGAATAGTTTTCAATATTATTGTGATCAATATCCATGGGTTCTTAATCATTATTACGGTGCAATCTATTGGTATTTTTAGTCTGTTGACTAGGATTAAATTAATTTCTAGTTTATTGACTAGGATTAAAATAATTTCTAGGATTAGTATTATTATTGTTATTACTATTATTATTATACCAACGATTTTGTATTAGGTTAGATCTGTATTAATTATTTTCATTTCTATTAAAAAAATTACGACTGTTTGAGCTATTGTTATTATTAAAATTATTATTAATTCTATTATGAAAGCCACGATTATTTACGTTATTATTCCTAACATTATTACTATTATTATTAATATTTGTATTGTTAGTATTTCTATTATGTATGGCCCTAATGTTATTTGAATTATTATTATTGAAATTCCAGTTTGCACGAGTTCATAATATGCTTCTTCTAAAGTAGCAACATTTTTAATTCTTAAATAACACTATTATAACGGTAAATTAAGACACCGTATGCCACAAATATATATTTATTGTATAAATACTTTTAAAGCTAATGAAAGTAGTAATCGTTTGACGTTTTCAAAATGAAGATATACCTTATACAACTTGTGCTATAACAATTTAAATATAGAGCTCTTTTGAACTTTTGGAGAGCTGTAGCTCCGTAACGGGTGGGGCTACAATAAAAAGTTATTAAAAATAAAATTAATATGTTTGTGAGATCTATCAGCAGTTAAAATTTCATAGCTCTATTTCAAACAAAATGTGGGTATCTAAAAGTTAGTTGTTCGAGAGCTACCCTAAGTGTTGGTCCAAACTCAACCAAAAAAAATAGGGAACCTACAAATTACTCCCAGAATATTTTGTGTAAATTTCAAGATTTTAGCTTTCTTAGTTTTTGAGTTAGCGTGCTGACGGACGGACGGAAGGACGGACGGACATGGCTCAAACGTCTTAGATTTTTTTTCTGATCCGATCCATACCTTTGAAGGTATATCTAGCTCGCTTATTTCGAGGTGTTACAAACGGAGAAGTAATTTTATTATACCCGATTCTATCGTACGGGTATAATGAAATATGATCTAGCAAAAAAGAAAAAAAATCGTTCAATTTCGTTTAATGTTTGAGTACTTGAATGAATAATTATTAACACAAAAAAAATTATATTTGTTGCGTGAGGTCAAGAGACCTATAATTGTTATTTATTTCATAATGAAGATAATTATAATATATTTCTTTGGTTTGTTAAGCGGAATAAGAAATAAATTGTGTACTATTAGCACTATACGGGTCTACAACACTATGATCAAACCACATTTTGAATATTATGCTACAGTTACAGCATTTGTAAATGATGAAATTATAAATAGAGTACAAAAGCTACAAAATCGTGGAATGAGGATCATACTTAAATGTAGCAGATATACTTCAATAAATCTTATGCTTAGAACTTTAAATGGCTTAACTTAAGGCAAAAATTTCGAATAGAAGTACTGCTTTTTGTATATGAAATGAAGAATGGGCTACTTCCAATGGCTTAATTAATTATTTAAGTTCCAGACTTTTTTTTTTTTTTTCTTTATTTGCAATTGATTCAAATTAATTTTTTACATAAATAACCCTTACTGTTACAATTATAATTTAATTTTGACCTTAGCCAACGCTGTCTGATTGTATAGAATTTTTCAACATGAAAATTTTATTTATTATTAGAAAATAAATTATATTTTTTATTTTTTTTTGTATTTTTTTATTTTATTTTTTTTTATTTTTTTTTTTGTTTGAATTATTACAATAATTAAAATTAAAATTAGGTATGCAGATCTAGTTAATGTTTTTTTTCATTTTTTTTTGTCTTTTTTGAAACATAAACATCAACCAATGTATTTTTTTTTATTATAATTTTATTATGTATACATTTCGATAGTTTTTTAAAAATTTTTTTTATTTTTTATTTTTGTTTTAATTTAGGAAACCTGTTATTTGGTGTTCGATACTTTGCTAATATGTAGTTTATGAAAATACTTAAACCATTGAAATTCCTTTTGTAATACTTAATCTAACCCATCAGGAATACTATAATTATTTTTTTGAAAACACTTATACTCTGGATTTCCTTCAATTCTCTTGGTAAATTATTAAAAGCCTGGAGGCAATTATAAAGACAATTATTCTTCTGCTTGTCTGTTTTAAATAGTGAAAGATAGAAATTGGATTTGTTTCTGGTATTGTAAGTGTGAAAGTCTACATTCCGATTAAGAATAAAATTATGTTTAATTTGTTGTTAACTATTTTATATGCTAAAAGGTACGGTTCACGCTTGCATAGGTTATCAAAAGTGTTTTGTTTAGTGATAAACTGTTTATTTTGTTCTGTCTAATTATTATAAATTTACATCTTTTTATATATATCGTTACAAATTTAGTACAATTATTTTCCGTATTATAAACTTGAAATATTTTTATACTGACCTACATTCATTAAATCTACATTAAAATTTTACAACAACAGTTTACCTTACATACATTTGATTTAACATAAGTTAATTTACTTAATACATTATTGTATTTCATTCAAACATTTAATTTTTATGCATAACGAGGAAGAATACAGTTGCCTTTGTCAACTCTTAGATACCCGTACGAACCGTTAGTATGTTCACAGCCACTCTGCCTACAATATTATTTTTTTAATATTTTAGTATTTTAAAATAATTTGGGTGAATTTTATAATTTCTAGAACTATGGGTTGTACATATATTCAAACTATATGTTTATATGTACATTCTTCTAAAGCAGACTCTAACCTTCCACATAACGATTATCAATCCAAAACTTTTTCAAATATTCTATAGTACCATTTAATACTAAGCGGTAAATGTATATTAAATTTACTTAGTACAAAATGGTAAATATAATTTTAAATATTATATTATATTATATTTAAATATTCCATTGACAGAATAATTTCCTATAAGTACAATAAAATACATATATGTATGTAAATACGGCGCTATATAATATACATATATACTCTTATCATTCATTCACTAGTGACATATACGATATGTAAATAAACATGATATTATATAAGTATGTATATATATCAATATCATATAAATAAAAATTCTTCAAGCAACCGTTATGTTGTTTATTTATTTACATTTTTTTATACTACGCATATCCTCAACAATTTCAAATTATCGAGTAAAACAAAATGGCAAAAATTCGTTTTAAAGAAATTTGTTAGAAAATTTGAAAAAATCAAGTAACACTTTCGTCAATTACAAAATAACCTTATATTATTAAAAAAAGTTGTTAACAGAAATAAGAGTATAATGTTGAAGCTTTAATTTTTGTGTATTACTTCAAAAAAATTTTAACAGGTGTTCAAGTTACAGGTGTTTAAAAATAGGAAATTTTCAGTTTTTGACCCCTTGCAGCTCCTAAACGGGGGGTGATACAAAAAAAATTTCTGAAATGACTCATACTTAAAGATCTAACTTCTGTAAAAATTTCAAGTTTCCAACTTAAACCGTTTAGAAGATAGAAGGGTTAAAGGATTTTGCAAAATTTGAGTTAATAACGGTAAATTAAGACACCGTATGTCACAAATATATATTTATTGTATATATACTTTTAAAGCTAATAAAAGTAGTAATCGTTTGGCGTTTTCAAAATGAAGATATACCTTACACAACTTGTGCTATAACAATTTAAATATAGAGCTTTTTTGAACTTTTGGGGAGCTGTAGCTCCGTAACGGGTGGGGCTACAAAAAAAAGTTATTAAAAATAAAATTAATATTTTTGTGATCTAATAGATCTATCAGTAGTTAAAATTTCATAGCTCTATTTCACAAAAAATGTAGGGATCTAAAAGTTAGGTGTTCGAAAGCTACCCCAAGGCTTGGTCCAAACTCAACCAAAAAAATAGGGAACCTACAAATTACTCCCAGAATATTTTGTGTAAGTTTCAAGATTCTAGCTTTCTTAGTTTTTGAGTTAGCGTGCTGACGGACGGACGGACGGACGGACATGGCTCAAAAGTCTTACAATTTTTTACTGATCCGATCCATACCTTTGAAGGTATATCTAGCTCGCTTATTTCGGGGTGTTACAAACGGAGGAGTAATTTTATTATACCCGATCCTATCATACGGTTATAAAAATGCAGCATCAGCGAAAACCATTGCATAACGTTTAATTGTTAAAGAAATTTTTATTTATTACTAAAAATGGTAAATTTTATGCAATTGGTTCAGTTGTTTCTCTAATGTTTTAAATTAATTTTGAATCAGAGAATCCTTTAATTTCATCAATTTAAGAGTTGAATTGATTGTTGATGTTTGATCTTTCAATAATGAATATATTTGTTGATCATTTTCCCTTAATGCTGATATTTGCAGATCATATTTCTGAGCGTCTTCTTGAGCGAGTATACCAAATAAACCATTTGCAATGTTTCCCACAATGTTTAAAGCTCCTCTTGCTTTTCTTTGGTGATATGCATGATTTGTAAACAGAATTTCATTATTTTGTTGAAGACGATGAAATTGACTAGAAAGATGTTTTACATGAGCCAGACAAAATGTTAAATTTTTTATTGAATGGTCTGCACACATTGTTTCTAAATTTTTAATGCCTTTATCAATTTCGTTCAGTTCCCACCAGTATGTTTCAAAAAGAATTTTCCACTTTGAGCTAACCAATTTAATTTTGCCATTGTTTTCAAAATACATGCCGGGTTTGCCGCTAAATTGTGTGATGTTTACATCTTGTCCGAAAATTAAGCTGAATAATGATAACAAGAAACAAGTTGTTGTCCATAAATTTACATTGACCTTAGAAGATGTTTGATATTTATTGATAACAATCTTGCTTGTATCATCATGTGGTTCATCATGTGGTGGTGGGCATATTTTAGTTATATTTCTCTGTGTAGTTCCTTTGTTCGTTTTTATTGAAACTACTCTTACAATACCGTCTTCTCCTGGATGTATTTCCACGATTCTTCCTAATGGCCATTTGTTTGATGAAAATCTTTCGTCCTTTATAAGAACTAATTGATCTAGTTTTATGTTTTCCTTTGATTGTTTCCATTTATTTCGTTCCTGTAATGAACTTATGTACTCCTTAGTCCAACGCTCCCAAGAGGAGTTTTTTAGTTGTTGTAATAATTTCCCTCCTTGTAACCCAAGTGTTTCAGGAGCAGCATGCAAATGCTGGCCTATAAGAAAATGCCCTTGTGTAAATGCTTCTAAATCGTTGCAATCATTACTCAAAGAGCAAAGTGGTCTAGAGTTCAAACAGGATTCTATTTGCGTTAAAAGAGTAACCATCTCTTCATATGTCAGGAGTTGTTCACCTAAAACTTTTTTGAGAAGCCGTTTTGTTGATTTAATGCCAGCCTCCCATAGCCCACCAAAATGGGGACTTCCAGGTGGAATAAAATGCCAATTAATTTTTTCATTTGCAAGGACATCTCTTGAATTAAGATATGTTTTCTTTAGAATATTATTAGCACCAATGAAGTTTGTTCCTTGATCTGAGTAAATGTCTGTACATAATTCTCGCCTGGCAATGAGACGGCGTATTGCTGCTAAGGATGCATCACTTGTGAGATCTGTTGCTAACTCCAAATGTATCGCCTTTGTAGAAAGACAAACAAAAAGTGCAATATACGCCTTGCACGATTTCGCTCCTCGTCCACGACTAAATTTAATAAATATTGGACCACCAAAATCAAGTCCTACAGATGAAAAAGGTGTGCCAGGTGATACTCCGGTCTCCGGTAGCGATCCCATGATTTGATTTTTAATTGTAGGATTAGACCGGAAACATACCAAACACTTTCGAAGTATGCGTTTGATTACTGTAATTCCACCAATAATCCAATATTTTAAACGGATAGCAGTTTGTGTAGCTTGTGTGCCTGAATGTAACAATTTTTCGTGATAGTATTTGATGATCGAAATTGTTAAATATGAGCGTCCATCAATTATTATTGGATGTTTTTGTTCATGGCGCGAGGGTTAATCTACCGCCCACCCTGAGGATTCCGTTTGAATCTAAGAAAGGATTAAGAGCTTTGATTCGACTTGATAGTTTTATCCCTTTATTACCTTTTAATTGCTCAATTTCATCTTTGAAAAACTGGTTTTGCATTAGTTGTACGCAAGTTCTTTCAGCTGTACTTAATTCTTCCGTTGATAAGTAATTCGTTCGTTTTTCTCTTGGACTAAGTGAATTGTTCTTGAATCGCAAACACAAATCCGTTATTCTAATCATTCTAGTAAACGATGAATATCGGATGATCCATTCAGGTTCTGGAAGATTGACAACAGTGATTAAAGTTACAGTTCTTGCTTCAAAATTAGTATGAGGCGTCATGTCTTTTATATGTGGCCAAAAGCATTTAGTGTTACTTAGCCACTCCGGTCCTTTCCACCACAGTTGCTGTTGTCCTAATTGACTCGCACTCGAGATGCTATATCAGCTGGAGTATTCTTACTTTGAACGTGGCGCCATTGTGAACGTGTTGAGTTAGATAAAATATAACTAACTCTATTTGCTACATAAGTTTTCCATTTATTTGGATGTTGGCTAAGCCATGATAAGACAATTGCTGAGTTAGTCCAAAAATTTTTTTTTTATATCTGTCCATTTGAATACCTTAGATACCTGCTCCATAAGTTGTAGTACAAGTTGAGCTCCACATAATTCCAAGCGTGGAATTGACACTGTTTTTATCGGAGCTACCTTCGACTTTGAAGATAACAAATTGGTTATGATTTTACCATCTGGCTTTTCAATTCTAATGTTGATAACTGCAGAATAAGCTATCATAGAAGCGCCTGCAAATTCATGTAATTGTATTAGATCTCCGAGTTCGTAGTTTATCTAGTGGGGTATATTAATTCCTTGAATATTTTAAAGATCATTTCGTAAGTTGTTCCATTGATCTTGTAAATAATCTGGCAAAGGGCAATCCCAATCAATTTGAGTTAGCCATAATTGTTGCAATAATGATTTACCCTGTATAAGTATTGGTTGCAACCAACCAAGAGGATCAAAGAGTTTAGATATTTCTGATAATATTGTATAATTCTTTTCGTATGAAGATTCTTTTCCTGCTTTTATTGGCTCACCTTATACAAAAAGGCATCAGTTGCTGGCAGCCAATACAATCCTAATGTTTTCACTTGCACTCCCTTTTTCGAATCTAGTGGTAATTCCCGATCTGTTTCTAATATTTTTGATAATAAATTATTATCATTTGCTGCCCATTTCCGTATCGGAAATCCTGCCCATTTCCGTAACGGAAATTTGCTAAGATCTTCTTCCAGAGTATGAGCACCTGTCATTAAATCATCTACATAAAAATCTTTAAGAATGATGTCTGCAATTTTTGGGTTTTCTAGTTTTACCGACTGTGCTACTTCATGTAAAGTTCTTATTGCTAGGAATGGAGCTGACGTGACTCCAAAGGTTATAGTCTTCAGTCTGTAATCTTTAACTTCATCAGTTGGATGTTTTCTCCACACTATTCTGTGAAAATGGCGATGTTCTGGCTTCTGTCGGTACATTTTTTCAATATCGCCAGTAATTGCAAATTTATATTTTCTCCACCGCATTCAGATATCGTAAATAGATTCTTGTATGGTTAGGCCAGTTAATAAAAAATCGTTCAGCGATTTTCCAGATGGTTATGTAGCAGATGCATCAAAAACTACTCTAGTTTTGGTTGTTGTACTGCTAGCTTTCAATACAGCATCATGTGGAAGATAGGTAATTGACCTTGTTGATTTGATTTAGTGGTACTTTCTCAATATGCTCTAACTGAATATATTCATCTATAACCTTGTTATACTCATCCTTTAACTCAGAATTTAATTTAAACCTGCGCTCTAATTGATATAGTCTCTGCAATGCTCTTGAACGAGTACCTTCTAACTCTGCATCTGGCATCAATTTAAACGGTAAACTTACTTGATATCTGCCTGATGGTAAACGTTGGACTTCTTGTTTATAAATCTCTTCTGCTAGTAAATGCTGAACTGGGGGGTCAATACGGTATTCCATTTCTTCTTGTTCCCAGAATTTTCTCAGAGATTGATCCACATCTTCAGTTGAAATTAAACTAAAAATCTTATAATTTGATTCGATTGGTACCGGCCCTGACAATATCCAACCCAATGCTGTTTTTTGCGCAGTTAGATATCTTGATTGTGTGTCTTTTACTCCATTTCTTATAATATTGCCGAATATATCAGCGCCTAACAAAAAGTCAATTCTCCCCTTTATGTTAAAAGTTGGATCTGCTAAATCATCCATATTGATTCTTGTTGAATTTGGTTATAGATTTTTATGTGGTAAATCCCATGTAATTTATGGTATTATTAATGCTTGAATGAGGTGATGATTACGAGTCCATTTTTCCTTTATTTTTAGGTTAGCCACACCCCTTGACACAGCCCTTTCAGTTGACCCAATTCCACTAATGATGGTTCTGTCATAACTACGAGGATGTTTCAAACATTGCACAGCAGCTTCAGTTATAAATGATATTTGAGAACCTTGGTCAATTAGAGCTCTAAACGAAACATAATCTCCATACTTATTTTCTACTTGAATTAATGCTGTTGCTAACAAGATGCCGTTTCCCCTTTCTGCATTAGTGGCTGTTAAAATTTCCTTCTGTTTTGTATTTTCAATGTGCAAAGATGCATGATGTGCAGATTTACATTTTAAACAGCGATATTTTGAAAAACAGCCCTTTGAGACATGACCATATTGTAAGCAATTAAAACATAGTTTATGATTTTCCACTAAAGATCGTTTTTGTTGAACGTTTAGATACTGAAATTTCTTACATTTAAAAAGTCGATGCGTATCGTTGCACATAATACAATGTGATCTCCTTCAATGTTGACAGCATGTACATGAGTTTTATTTAATGTCTTCATACTGCTCATAGCTTCTATAGATCTAAATCGTTGTTCTAAAAATATTGTTAATTGAGCTAACGTTGAAAACTCTCTACTAGAACCTAGGCCCTCTTCCCATTTTTTCCTGGCTTCTATATCTAATTTTTGGGATAGAATGTAGACCACTATAGGTCCACACAATTTCGTAGATTGCCCTAATCCTTTAATTCCTGCTAATGATTCGGTTGTAACGTCAAGTAGCCCCTTATAGCTGTTAGTATTTTCCGCTTTAGTAAGTGGAGCAGATGTAATTGCATGCAAATGTGATGATAGAATAACTCGGTTATTTGCAAATCGGTTTATTAACAACTCCCAAGCTGTTTTATAATTTTCTTCATTTACTGACAAATGTTTTATTAGATTGCTTGCTTCGTCAGTCAGTACTGATTTGAAATATTGCATTTTTTGGACATTGCAAATCTCGTTATTTTCATGAACCTTTGCCTTAAATAATTCATAGAATGTAGTCCATTTCAAGTTGCAATCAAATCTAGGAATCTTTATTCTTTCTAATTGAAAGTTATCCTTGATAACAATTCTTGTGGATTGAGACTCTTCTCCAGCTGGCGTGGATGGTCTTGCTGTCGGTTTTACTTTCTGTTCCTTATATCAATTAATGAACCCCTTAAATTTGGTTATTAAATCTAAGAAAAGTTCTTCTGCTTCTTCATAGCTTTCTTGATATTCCTTGAGTAAGGTACTATTGTGGGCTTTTCCCCCCAGTACTTCTGGATGCTTCTCAACACAGCGTCACCATATGCTGTGATCGCGTTCCAGACGACTTTCGAAGTATTCCAATGAATGCCTGTCCTTGCTATCTTTCTTGTAATTTCTGTCGATTCTAAAAAGCTTTTCCAAATTAGCCCTTTGAATTTCTTCACAAGAAGGAGTAGTCATTGTTTTTTTTTTTGTTGATATAATCGGCTTGTCCAATTATCTTTTGATCATTTATGGTTAAATGATCCGGCTCGAAGGACCAATGTTTTGTTTAATGATAAACTGTTTATTTTGTTCTGTCTAATTATTATAAATTTACATCTTTTTATATATAAATTAAATACTAAAATCAGCATTAATTACACCTTGAATATCGTTACAAATTTAGTACAATTATTTTCCGTATTATAAACTTGAAATATTTTTTTGCTGACCTACATTACTTTAAATCTACATTAAAATTTTACAACAACAGTTTACATTACATACATTTGATTTAACATAAGTTAATTTACTTAATACAATATTGTAATTCATTCAAACATTTAATTTTTATGCATTCAAAATGCAGCGCCAGCGAAAACCATTGCATAACGTTTAATTGTTAAAGAAATTTTTATTTATTAATAAAAATCGTAAATTTTAAATCGTAACTTAAATTGACTAAAGTAATTTGAACAAAAGGAAATGTACTGATAAGTGAATAGATGATGTGTAGGATATCTTAACGGATAACCATCAATTCATGGGTTTATTGATTTTTTGTGTAAAATATCTAATTTGTTGATGTACGATTGCGCCTTTTCTTAAGCCATTCCTCCACAATAACTAAATCAGATAAAATGGCGCTTTTTATCTCAGATTCACTGTCCATAGCATATTTGATAACTGCATCGTCTGCGTATAGTTGGATGTTTCCTTTGAGTGCTAGGTGGGTAATATCAACGATATAGATTTTGAATAGGTCAGGCCACAGAATTGAGCCTTGGGGAACGCCCTTTTTAACATGGATAAAATTACTACAGCTATACTCTTTGTTTTCTTTGCAATAGGTATGTTTCGAAGAAATGTATGTCATTATTGTTCAAGTTTAGTTTAAGTAATTTATAGAGTAATATTTCGTGATCTACACAGTCAAAGGCTTTTTGAAGATCGATAAAAATACACCCCGTGTATTTACCTTTATCCATACTTCGAGTAACAAAATCCGTTAAAGGCGAGGCATGCGGCGGTAGTATTGGAATTATCTTCGAAGCCGTACTGATCTTGGTGAAGGATAGCATTATTTCTCAAGAAGAAGGTTAGTCGATTTTTGATTTTTTCAAAAATTTTTGAAAAAGTTCTTAAGACCGATATAGGTCGATATTTTGTTGCACTGATTACGCTTCTACCTTTATAGATAGGAGTTACAACCGCATATTTGAGCGAACCTGGAAATGTTGAGGTGACAAACGAATCGTTAATATAGTCCGCTAAAATTGGACACAGTTCAGTGGAGAATTTTTGTACAAATTTTGCAGAGATATAGTCATATGCTGTCGCTGATGAAGATTTAAGAGAATCAATTGCGTCTTTGAGTTCTGTTAAATTTGTTCGGATTAGTTGAAACGGAGAAAATATTTTCCTACTAACTTTCCCCAAAAATTCCATATCAATCGGAAATAAATAATTATCAAGGGTATCAGTGACATTAACGAAAAATGTATTTATAACAATAAAGCCCGTTAAGTACATGAAATTTACAAAGTATAGACAGAAAAATTGAAAGGTTGAAATCAGTATTAATCCGGCATCAAATAAAAACGCATCGATGTAAAGTGAGGTAGAGATTAAGTAAATTAATAATTTATTTTTAATTTTAGAAAATTTCCTAATTATATTTATTATAGCTTTAATTATAGTTTGAATTATAGTTTTTGTAAATGTTTTAAAATATAAGTTGGAATTTCTAAATAAATTTTGTATGTTTTCAAAAAATAAAATTAAGTTATGTATTAAAATAAAATTGTAATATGGTTTAATAAATACGGATTGCGGCGGGTTATTATTAAGAAAAATAAATTGTAATTTGTAAAAATTAAAGTGTTGATGTAGCAAAAATATTGTTGATGTGAATGTTAAAAAAATTGAATAAAAATAAGCAAATATAAAATTTAAGAGAAAAATAATTATTTTTAAGAATCTAATCATTTTTAAAAAAATTAAGGTGTTTTTTTGTATTTTAAATAACATGTGCAGAAAGAAAATATTTAAAGCTTTAAGAAAAAAATCATGCAGTATAATTAAATAATAAATTCTAATAAAAATATAGAAAATAAAAAAAAATAATAAGTTACGGGCATTAGTGAAAGAGGAAAAGAGATGAAACAATGCTTCATAAATTTGCAAAATTGTGTTATTTCTATTAATATCAAAATTATAATTAATTATCCAAATTGTTATTTTTAATTTTCTCGATGTCATTAAAATTATTAATATTATGAATTTTACTAGAAGCAGATTTACGAATTTTAATAATATTGTCTTTAATCCATAAATATTGAAAATTACAATTAATTTTAAGTTGTTTAGCTTTATAGTATAATTTTTTTTGAAAATGAGATAGATGATTTCTGAAATATATTTCTCTGTTTCCCTCTTCACTTGCAAAAAATTCTGACGTGTATATATGCGGATTCTTTTTTTATAACATAAGCTCTTCTTTAATTGCATAAGATCGAAGACGCACTACACGTTGTTTAATATTATTTTCGCCGCTAATTTTTGAGTTTAATTGTTCAATTCGCTCGATATAATCCATGTTAATATCAGGCTTTATTTTTTCGTTGTATCATTAGCTACCTTTGGTTGTAACTCGATTAAACCAGAATCAGGGCTATTATCATTTCGATTATCTTCCGACTCATTTGCAACACTCGTCTCCAATACTTCATCTTCCTGGGAACTCTGATCACCATCGACTACCACAAATGATTCATTTGCTGAGGAGCAGTTTTTGCAACGCCATAACAATTTGGCACTACTGATATTTTCGAAAAGAACCTCAGAAATGTTAACACATCTGATGTGAAAAACTCCTCCACATGATTTTTTTTTTTTGCAGTTTGTTTTTCTATGTTTAGGTAATTAAATAAATTGTGATAAATTTTTTTTTGATTTTCATATATATATCTTTAATCCATAAATATTGGAAATTACAATTAATTTTAAGTTGCTTAGCATTATAGTATAATTTTTTTTGAAAATGAGATAGATGATTTGAAATATATTTCTCTATTTCCCTCTTCACTTGCAAAAAATTTTATTTCTAGTATTTTTAGGCCGAATACTTGTTTTATTTATTTATGTTACATCTTTAGCATCAAATAAAATATTTTCACTTTTTATAAAAACTCTTTTTTTAACAATTCTAATAATTATATTATCTATATAATTAATAATTATTGTAGATATAAATATTTTAACTCCCATTATAGAAAATATTGAACTAATAGAATTATCTAATACAACTTCATTAATTAAAGAAAATTCTATTTTGTTAAATAAAATTTATAATTATCCAACAAATTTAATAACATTAGTATTAATTAATTATTTATTAATTTCATTAATTGCTATTGTAAAAATTAAAAATGTATTTTATGGACCTTTACGACAAATAAACTAATGAATAAACCTTTACGATTAGAATACCGCCTACTAAAAATTGCTAATAATGCATTAGTTGACTTACCTGCCCCTGCTAATATTACAGCATGATGAAATTTTGGATCGTTACTAGTATTATGTCTAGTAATTCAAATTTGAACATGCTTATTTTACTTATACACAAGCAATACACTATACAGCTGATATTAGAATAGCATTTAATAGTGTAATACACATATTTCTCGAAATGTAAATTTTTTGGATGATTATTATGTACATTATGGTGCACCATTTTTGGTGCAAATGGTGCATAATTTTTTATATTTGTATTTATCTTCATGTTGGTCGTGGAATTTATTATGGATCTTATTTATTTATCCCCACATGATTTGCAGGAGTAATTTTATTATTTTTAGGTATAGGAACAGCATTTATAGGAGGTCAAATATCTTTTTGAGGAGCTACCATAATTATAAATTTATTATCTGCCATTCTTTATCTAGGTACAATACTAGTTCAATGAGTATGAGGAGGATTTGCTGTAGATAATGCAACTCTTACTCGATTTTTTACATTTCATTTTATTTTACCCTTTATTGTAGCAGCTATAACAATATTTCATTTATATATGTGCGCGATGTTCAAACTTCAACATTATCATCTAAGAAATATATTCAACTTTGGACTTGATTTTTTTAGAAATGAAGATTCAAAAAAACCATTAATGTATGGTGGTCTTAAGATGTTTAACGAATTACCAAGGAAACTCCAAAGGGAAAACAATTTTAATAAATTCAAATATGATATTACTCAATATATTTTATCAACTTAATTAACTAATCTATGCAATTTTAAATTATTATAAAATACACTTCTTTTGAATTCCAATTAATTAAAATATTTAATTTCTATAATTTGAATTTCAAAAAATTAAATTTTTTAATACAATTACTTGAATTGATATGATATTTAATTTTTATTTTTTATTATTTATTTTGTAGAATCATATGCTCTTTTTTAAATTTTTTTAATTTATAAAAACTCTTGAAATTTTTTTGTAAAGTAGTATTTAATACTAAATAAATAAATGTAAAAAAAAAAAATTTCACGAATTTCTTGCCGCCATTTCAACATGGCTTTATGAAAAATAGATCCACTGTCACTAATCTGGTTGAGTCAACATCAACTTTTCTCAAAAATATGGAGAATGGTTTCAAGCAGATGTAATTTACACTGACTATAGCAAAGCTTTCGATATCATTATTTTTAAGTTAAAAAATTAGGTTTTCCCTCTTATTTTATAAATTGGATATGTTTCCATCTTTCTAATCGTAGCTACTCTGTTTTATTTTGTTCTAGAGCTTCTGCTCCATTTCTAGCGCTTACTGGTATTTCTCAAGGTAGCTATCTTGGTCTTTTATTGTTAATTATTTCGATAAATGACATCACGTCTTTAATTTTAAATAGTTAGATTAAAATGACATCTAAAAATCAAAACTAATAAATATCATTCAAATATTTAACAAACAAATTAACAAAATTTAAAATTTAAAATAAAATTAAAATAATTAAATTTATAAGTAAAACAAAAAATAGTACTAAACTATAAATATAATATGAATTGATTAATGAATGGTTAAAAATTTTTTAATTAAGTTGCTGCTTTTAAAGTTCAATACATGTTCTTCTAAAACTACTATAATTTTTTTCTGCTTTCAATTCTCTCGGTACATTATTAAATTGTTGAAACGCCTTAGATATTAATGAATTATTCGTACTAGTTCTTCTAAAATTCCCAATTCTAATATTGAGATTTGAATTTCTCAACGAATACGGTTTGCGCATCATCAACTGTAACAAGTCTACCCCTAAATAGCCTGGTAAAATACCATTTTTTAATTTAACAAGGTAGAGTGTAAATCAACGCTTTTTAAAAGCGCACATTTCCAAAACACAATACAAGCTGTTTAGAATATTGTGACTTGCACAAAAATTTTAAAATTTAAGAAATTTTTTGTAATAAGAAAAAACGTGAAAAACGTGGACTTTTTTAAAATTTAAGGGGCTGTAGCTCCGTAATGGATAAGGCTACAGAAAAAAGTTGTTCCACAAAATTAGTTTTTTATGAGACCTACCCATGGTTAAAATGTTTTTTCTCTATCTTTAACGGTGCAGAAGTTTTGTAAATAAACGGACGGACGGACGGACAGAGTGAAACTAATAAGAACATTTTTTCAAATTTTTTTTGGAAATGTGCTAAAAATGAACAACAGATTTACTTTTTGATTTACACTCAGATTTACTTTTTCTTCAATACTGAGCCATTTAAAGTTTTCAACATCCAGTTAACCGAAGTGTATCTACTTATTTTGAGAATAATCCTCATCGCCTCGTGGCTTAATAATAGCATTGAAAATATTTATTGAATTCAATAATGTTAATTTTTTTCTAATTATCCTAAAATAGCTTAATTTTTTAATAATTTTTCGGCAAATGAAATCGATGTGACTTTTAAAATTATTTTTTTCATCAATAATGACGCCTAAATATTTAATTTCATCGACTCTTTCTATGAAATCATCTCCAATTTTTAAAGTTGAAATTGACTCTTTGCTGTTAATAACCATAAATTTAGCTTTATTGACATTCAATTTTAATTTCAGGAGACTCGGTGGCCTAGTGGGTAGGAGCGTATAAAATACGCTGTAAACACCGAGAAAGTGTGGGTTCGAATCCTCCACATATCGTAAGAGTTATTCCCCCTTACGATATTTACAGCCACGCCTGAACAGGAAAGGCTGTGTAATTTCCTGTCCACACTTATGTGGCAGAGAAATGCATTAAAAAAAAAATATTTTAATTTGTTTGCATTAATCAATTTATTTAATGTTAATTAATCATATTCCACTTTCATTCTGCATTCGTTAATATCACTATCCTCAAGATAAATCAAAGCATCATCAGCAAATATTCTAATTTTGCAAAAATTCATCATCTTTCTATTAAGGTCACATAACATATTTTATGTTCAATTTCATAGAACTAACCGTGGAAAACACGAACCTCTAAATAGAATGATGTCCTTATGTAATAAATATAAACAAACTGTTAATTTTGAACTTTCTAAACTTACTTTAAGGAGGAATCTTTATTTGCATCATTGAAATTAAAGGAGTAACTTTAGCTTTTTACTCATTTTAATTAATTTTTATTGTTTCTTTTTTCTTTTTTTATTATTAAACTTTGTGTTATATTTTGTTAAAGATTGTTAATTATTTAAAATTTAATTAATATCAATATAAATTTGTATTTTTTGATTAATTTTCAATAGTTTTGTAATTAATTCTTGTTACTTATTACACGTGTATTTTGTAACGTGTTCAAGTTAAATAAATTGTGAAGAAAACAATGAAATTCTTTTTACAAAATACACATAGTAAATACAAAATACACAAAATAAAATAGTATAAGGGTAAAATTTATAGAATATTTTCTAAGTGTCTGATTAGGTAAAATATAGGAAAATCCGTTAAAATATATATTATAGTAATGAACTTGTAATTCTATATTATTGTTTATTGTTGTGATTCTCGTTAAAAATATAACAGTAACTTTTTAATTAATCCTATACTTTGTTTATGAACAGATGAGTTCTAAGTATTGAAACTAGTAAGTACTCAGTTAGTAATTAATAACGAACGGTTTGTGGTTGTGAATTGTTTTAAATCGAGGGTGTTTTACCGACCTCTTTTAATTAAAATACAATAATTGAAAGCTAGAAAGTTCCGTTTGAAATGATTTGCAAAGATAACTACATAATTTAGTAGATGATTATTTATTACATTATTATTTTAAATTAAACAAAAAGCAACAGCGTGCGAGTGTTGTATATTTTTTTTTTTACTCCGAATAAAATTTAAATAAAAAAAAAATAGAAGCAGTGCATATTAAAAATTAAGTTATAAAATGTTAGATGGCGAAAGCGTCATTTATATGATTAGAAAATTGAATAAGAAGTTATATAATTAATATATTAAATATAATCTTAAATTAAAATCATAAAATTGATTATTTATAAAAAAAATAAAATAGCGCAAAATTTATCATTTATACTTATGTATATGTATATTGTATATACAAAAAAATTATTGAACTATTGACTCTTTATTTTTTTTCATTTTAATCTCTCATTAATCTTATAATAATTAATTAATCATAAATTATTTATGGGAGACAATTGTAAATTGTGTAATGATGCGTTCTCTCGCAAAAAAAAAGATGAGAGTATTATATGTTCATCTGGCTGTTTAGCTATATTTCACATTAAATGTGTTGGCTTAGCAGTATGTGATTTAAATTTGATAAAATCAAATAATTATATAATATTTATGTGTATGGAATGCAGAGAAAAAAATACATTATTAAAAACAATTGAGGAGCATGTAGAATCAATGGATGAGAGTGTTGAAGATATAAAAAATGCAATTGAAGAGCAAAAGGAAAAAATTGAGTTAATTTGTGGTATGCATAATATGAGAATGAATGATAATAACATTAAGGAAAAATTAGATAAGGTATGTAATTTAAATAAATCATATGCTGAAGTAGCAGGAGCATGTTCAAAAGTAATTATAAAACCAAAAGACAAAAGTCAGAGTTCTTTAATTACAAAAAATGAAATAAAATCAAAAATAAATTTAATTGAAAATAATCTCTCAATTAGTGGTGTTTCAAATGCAAAGAATGGTGCGATAGTAGTTGCTTGTGAGAACGAAGTAACAGTGAATAAAATTAAAAATATTGCTAATGAGAAATTGAATGGGTATGATGTAAAGGTAGCCAGTGGTAGAAAACCTAGATTGCGGGTGATAGGAATTTCTGAGGAATTGAATGAAACCGATTTATTTGATAAAATTAAAGCTCAAAATAGAGTTTTTAAAAATAGTGGATTAGTATTAAAAACATTTTACAAAAATAATAAATTGAAATTCAATTCATATGTTGCTGTAATTGAGACAGATCTTGAATCATATGATAATATAATGAAAGTAGGAAAAATTAAAATTGGATGGGATGTATGTAAAGTGTTTGATGGTACGCATGTTGTGAGATGTTTTAATTGTCTGGGATATGGTCATGTTAGTAGTAAATGTACAAATAAAAAAATATGTGCTACATGTGCAGTAACATATACTGGTGAGCTTAATGAGCATAAGTGTGAATCTAAAGAGAATAAATGTTGTAATTGTATCCGTGTAAATAAAGAGTTGAATCTCAAGCTTGATGTTAATCATAATGCGTTTGATATTAGTTGTAGTGTATATCAGAAAAAGATACAAAATGAAAAAAAGAAAATATATTAGCAATCAATTAAAGATGATGATAATATAATATCTAAATGTAGTGGTTTATATTTGAATATACAAGGGGCGGTCAATAATTTTAATGAATTAGAAAATATTGTAAACACAAACAATTTTGAATTTATATGTCTATCTGAAACGCACTTAAATGAAAATGATGATGATAATTTAATAAATATTGAAAATTATAACATAATTAGAAACAACACGGAATCACGACATACTGGGGGAGTTTTATTTTATATCAAAGAAACGTGGAATTTTGATATTGTTAAAAAAATTTCAATTAATTTAAACTTATGGTGGCTAGTTGTTAGAGTTTACAAAAATAATGTTAAAATTTATTTAGCAGCGTTGTATAAATCACCGAATAGTGCCTATATTATTAATGATTTTTTGGAAACTATTGAAAAACAAATGGAGGAGCTATATGAATTAAATAATCAAAGTATAATAATGGGTGACTTTAATATTAATTGGTTAGAAAAATCAATAAAGTCGACAAAAATAGCTCAAATAATTAATAATATGGGTTTTAAGCAAATTGTTAATCAACCTACGAGAATTTACAAAAATAGCAAATTGTTAATAGACTATGTGATCACCAATCGTTTGTCAGAAATTTCGGTGAAGATTAATAATAATTTCAAAATCAGTGATCATGAAAGCTTAGTAATTGATATAATTAATACTGAACCAACCACTATAAATTCCAGAAGTTTAAAAACACTAAAATATGATATTGCCAGCATGCGGAATTTAATATCAAGGAGCAATTTAACTACAAAATTCTTTCTTCCTTGTAATGAAAAAGCTTGTATCTTTAGTAATTCTCTTAAAAAAGTAGTAAGTAAATTTGTTGTAACAAAAAAAATTTCTAATATCAAGAGTAATGCATGGTTTTGTAACGAATTAACCTTGTTGAAAAATAGCAAAGTCAATCAGTATAAAATTGCTGTTTGGATAAATAATGAAACAGAGTGGGAAAATTACAGAAAAATTAGGAATTTCTACAAAAATAAATTAGATCAGGCGAAAAATAATTATGTTAATAATAAAATTTAAACGTCGAAAAACCAGAAAAGTATGTGGCGAACGATTAAGGAAATGGTTTTAAACAACAATAAAACAGGTAACATTAAAGAAATTATGTTTGCAGACGGGGTAGTAAATGATGCTGGTGAAATTGCTGAAAAATTCAATCAATATTTTGTTAATAGTATTGTCGATAGTAATAGTGGAATTTCGCATATGGATTACAATGATATGATTGAATACAGGCAAAGTGTATTTAAATTTGAAAGGGTCTCCTCTGAATCGCTTAAATTATGTATTAAAAACATGAATAAAAAAAAAGATATTAACTTTGTAAACACAAAACTAATTTTGGAGAACTACGATCTATTAGGCGAAAATCTACTGGAAATAATAAATGAATCTCTAGAGACAGGTATTTATCCGGATAAATGGAAAGAAACATTGGTTATCCCTATTGAAAAGATTAAAAACTCAAAAAAATATAACGAATTTCGTCCAATTAATATGATAACATGGGAGGCAAAAATCATTGAAAAAATAGTTAATATGCAACTTAATAAATATCTTGAAGAGAATAATATAATAACTGAAAATCAATCTGGTTTTCGTAATAACCATAGTTGTGAAACTTTACTGAACTTAATCATTGCCAATTGGAAAGTTGAGATATATAACAAAAAAGTAATAATTGCTGTCTTCATTGATTTAAAAAGAGCATTTGAAACTGTTGATCGGAAATTGCTACTGAAAAAAATGGAGAAATATGGTGTACGTAACAGTGAATATGAATGGTTTAAATCATACCTGCATAATAGAAAGCAGAAAACTAGGGTGAATGGGCACGTTTCATCCTCCATAATAGTACCGTTGGGGGTACCGCAAGGTACAATATTAGGAGTACTTCTATTCTTAATTTTTATCAATGATATTGAAAAGGCTGTGAAATATTCAAAAATACTCTTGTTTGCTGATGATGCGTTAATGTACTTTGTAAGTGATTCTATTGATGATTGTGTTTGTAAAATTAATGAAGATTTGAATTTACTTAACGGATGGATGAAAATGAATAAACTTAGTTTGAATGTAGCTAAAACTAAAGCCATGTGTTTGAATGGAATTTTGAATGCTGATATTTTGATAGAAAATGTACAAATTGATATAGTCAATGAGATCAAATATTTGGGAATAATAATTGATGATAAACTCAATTTCAAAAGCAATATCGATTATATCTGTAAAAAGGTAGCAAAAAAGTTAAGCTTTTTCAAAAATATTAGAAATAAGGTTTCAACTAAATGTGCAATAAATATATATAACACCATCATTAAACAAAATTTTGAATACTGTTCAACTATTACTGCCTTTACAACTAATGAGTGTTTGGTCAGATTGCAAATACTACAAAATTGGGGCATGAGGATAATTCTGAAATTAAATAGATTTAGCTCAGTAAATGTAATGCTAAGAACTCTAAAATGGCTCAATATACATCAAATTATGAAACTAAATGTATTGGTTTTTGTCTTCAAAATGAAGAATGGTCTTCTACCGCACTACTTAACTAGAAATTTAACTCTCGTCCAGGATGTACACCATTATCATCTTAGAAATATTTTCAACTTCAGACTTAATTTCTTTCGAAATGAAAATGTAAAAAAAAATGTCATGTATAACGGTTTGAAATGGTTTAATGACCTACCTAACAACATTAAAAATGAAAAAAATTTAAGAGAATTTAAAAAACTTTTAATAAATCATATTTAAATAAATAATGTATATCTTATATTTTAATAATATTCTTTTTTTTTTAATTTCTCTTAGAGAAATATTTCGCTTAATTTTATATTATATTTTTTGTATATACCTATTAATGTTGTATGTATTGTTGAATTTGAAATTTATAAAAAAATTTTGTAACTGAGTTTGAATTTGAAACTAAATAATATTGAATTGTAACTGAATAATTTATAATATGGAGTAATTTAAAAATGAATTTAAAAATGAATTTAAATTTGTAATAAATTTTATTAATAGTATATAATACTAAATAAATAAATAAATAAAATAAAAAAAATAAAATAATTTTTAAGCATAAGAAAAAAATTAACATGATAAAGCCTGTTTTAAAGAGTTAATATGAAATGTATTTATTGTTTGTATTATGTTATATAATGTATTACATTCGTGCGTACAATGTATGTAATATATAGAAAAAACTTACATAAAATAAAATTATAATAATTATAAATACTAAAAATTAAACGCCTGATAGAGTTATCTTGATTACCCCACTGCTTAAGTTTAGTTATTGTATAATTTTCAACTTAAATGTAAATTTCCAAAACTAAAGTTAAGAAATGTTAATTAAGAACAAGTAAATGTAACAATAAGTCGATACAACCGACTTATTTATACTCTACACCTAAAAAATTCAAATTAAATTAAAAATCCATAAGCTATTTTAGTTAGGTATTCAATATAAGCTGAAAAAATAAATGGTTTTACAACTTTTGTACAAATTTCAGGTTTCTATCTTTATTAAATTCGAAGATATGCTTGTTAGGTCTTTGGAAGTGTGTGAAGGCACCCGAACCACCATCCCAATTCATCTCAAATATTAGAGACATCATCAGAACAGGGTAGAACACTCTTATATCAAATTTTAGTTTTTATATTTATTAATTTCGAAAATATACTTGTTCTGTCTTGGGAGTTGTGTTGAGAGATACACGAACAACAATACAATACACGAACATTTCGAGTATATGCTTGTTCGGTTTTGGGAGTTGTATGGGAGGTACCCAAAAAACCACTCCAATTCATCTCAAATTTTAAGCAAATCTGGGATTCAGGAAACAGCACCCTCGTATCAAATTTGCAGTTTCTATCTTTATTAATTTCGAAAATGTGCTTGTTCGGTTTTGGGAGTTTTATGGGAGGTACCCGGACAACCACTCCAATTCATCTCAAATTTCAGGCAAATCAGGTATTCAGGAAACAGCACCTTCGAATCAAATTTGAAGTTTCTTTCAATTCCGATTTCGGCCATTTGCAATCCCCGCTTTACTTTAGTCATTGCTACAGTATAAATTTCATCACGAAAGCATCATTATATTTTGAGTTATCGTGCGTATTGATGGACGGACGGACATCGCTAAATCGATTCAGGAGGTGATCCTGATTCAGAATATATATACATGTCCATATCTAACTCGCTTCCTTTTGGTGGTTACAAACATCATACCAAAGTTAATATACCCTATACTTTAAGTGTAGGGTATAATAAATAAAAACATAAATAAATATTTTGAAACAATTAAAATGGTTCTGAACATTTGAGGTTTTTAACAAAAAACATGTTAGAAATTAAACATAAAAAAATTAAAAAGCGTATTTAAATAACAAAAACAATAGGTAATACAATTGCCCCCAATAAAAACATGTTTAGTACTTGATTTGAATACAGAATCAAGTGCATAAAATAACTTTTTGTGATAAATATATTTTATTAGAATTATATTACGTATGTGCATACAAGTTAACACACGCAATGCAATTTATCAAAAAATAATTATAAGGATCATATTTCATTTCAATATTTCACAATTTTTTTGCCATAAACAATATAATGAGCAATAATCAGCAATTTTATACTGAAAAATAAAGTTTATTTGCCTTCCCACGAAATTAGGTCTCACGTGGTAACAGCAGGTAGAGCTAAATAATAAAAACATTATAATTGTAATTTTTATACTTACTCTAAGTTGATCATTCAATAAATATAGACATAAAAGTATTTAAAGGGACCATAGTGCCAAACGGTGTATGTGTGCTCTTCTAGCTAAATTTTGTTAAAAAAAGAAAAAGTTTTTATTGAAAAAAAAAGGGTGAACTTTAAGAACTAAAAACTTATTTGAAAAAAAAAACTTAACAAAAAAAAAAATTAACTAAACAAAACTAAATTAACAATTCAATATAATAAAAATTTATTTAATTAAAAATATTTAATTTTAAAAATCATTCTAACGAAACTTAACAAAATAGTGTGAAAAGAAAGAAAAAAAAACTTTAAAAGAGAAAAATTGAAAAAATAAATTAACAAAAGAAATATAAAAGTGGAAAATAGTGGCATAAAATTAAGATTAGAGAGCGAAACCTGACAATATCACTTTTGGTGCGCGTAGCAAGTACGAGAAGGGTCAAACCTGTCAGAAGTTCGTTCAGCAATACCAGATAGGAAACGAGTAGCTTTTAAACATATCAAAAAGAAGTTGTCGCACGGTGGAGTAACCAGAACCACTACAAAGTGTAAACAGCAGCCGCCTATTTCGCTGGAACAAAATACTACCTAAACCAACCTAGAATTAGAATACACCTCTCAATAATACTGTAAGTCCTGTTTCTTCGTAACTATGTGCTCCTGAAACGATGTCATCCATATAGGTGTCCTTACAAATAGCCCTTGCCACCAAAGGATATAATTTCGGCTATATTCTGCTGTAAGTTTTCTCCAATCATCATTATATCGTTAAGACTTTTGGATGAATTTCTTTTGGCCGAAGCATCAAAAACTACTCTCAATTTAGTTGTTGAGCTGTCGTGTTTAAATACTGCATGATGGGTAGATAGTATTTGCTTCCGGTATTTTCCGAAGCTTGAACAATATGACCTAACTGAATATATTGCCCCATAAATTCCTTGTACATAATTTCCAGCAAGTTGTAAGATTTAAATTTTCTCTCCAGTTGAGTAATTCGTTAAAATTGAAATGTTGGCGAAACGGTAATCGTACAGTGTATGTTCCATTCTTTTGACGCAGATGCGTGGATTTGAAATGAACCTCGCACTCTATTTCTTCAGCTGTCGCAGTCCTCTCTGGTGAAAGGTCTTCACTCTCCCAAAAGTTATTTAGTTCTTTGCTAATGTCAGTTTCAACAGTAAAGCAGTTAATTGTATTCTCTGGAGCCTCCCCTTTTACTTCACCTAATAAGATATAACCAAACTTGGTTTTCTGTGTTATGGGAGTTCCTGGCCTTCCCCTTATAACCTTATTTTGAATTATTTGACAGAAGACATCAGCTCCTAAAATTATGTCAATTTTATTTGGTGTATAGAAATTTGGATCTTCTAGTTCTAAACTTCGGACATGTTTCCAATTGTAATAGGAAGTTACATTTTCTGAAGGCAAATAGCCGGTCAACTTTGGTAAAACTAATGCTTTGGTCACGCATAAAAATGACGTATTCAATCTCGATTTTAATGTAATTTCTACGAAATTTTCAACTATACCGGATTTTGTATTGTATTGCTATATCTTGTGTTTGGGCAGTTGCAAACGTTGTACTGTATTTTCTGAAATCAAAGTGGCTTGAGAACCTTGATCAACAAGCGCTCGGAGTTCCGTATAGGATCCATCTAATCTTTCTATTTTTATCACCGCTGTAGGTAAAATGACCTTTCGTTTTGCTAAGTTTGTTGCACAGTGAGTGTTTATATCAATTCTCTTTGTATTGTCAGTTGATAATTTCTTTTCAGGTCCATTATTGTTGTTTTGATGCGTTAAATGCAACAAGGTGTGATGGTTTTTGTTACAAACCCTGCATTTTGACCAACTTGACCACGTAGCTGTAAAATGACCAAGCTGTAAACAGTTTCCACATAAATTATTCATTTTTGTTATTGCAATTCTTTGTTGTATATTCAGAAGCTTAAATTTTTCACATGCATACATTTTATGTGTTCCTTGGCATATTACGCATAAGTTATTTATTGACCCATAGAATGTTTTAACCTTTGTTTCAGTAGTTTTTGTATTGTTTACCAAGGCTTCTAGAGTTTGAAAACGAGATTCTAAAAACTGAAAGAAATGCTCCATGTTTTGCACTTCTCTTGGATTGATTAATGATTGTTCGTATAACCGGTGAGTTTCTTTGTCCAATCTCTGTGTCAGCAGATGTATCAAGATTGGATCCCAATTTGACGTATCAACATTCAAACTTTGAATAGCTAATAAGCATTCCTTTGATGTATCATGAAGCTTGTTTATGGCCATTTCAGATTCTTTGTGTATTTTCCCTTGATTTAAAAATGATTTTAGTTGAGCAGATAAAAGAGTTCTTGTGTTATTGAATCTTTTATCTAAAATATTCCAAGCAGAATCATAATTTTCAGCTGTTACTGGTAAATGTTTAATTAATTATGCGGATTCTCCAGTGATGTTAGCTTTTAAGTAATAGACTTTTTGAGCTTTTCCTATGCTTGAGTTGTTGTTGATAACTTCCATAAACAAGTTTCTGAAAGATTTCCAGTTAGAAAAACTCCCTGAAAATTTTGGAATGTCAATTTTTGGCAAGCTCACACTCATATCTTGATTTGATTGTCTTTGGGCTCGAACTGCTGCAGCTGGAGATAAGCTAGTTAATTTATTGTTGAGTTCAATAATTGGCTCCGTATACAATGTTTCAGCTTCTTCAAACATGTTATTTTCAAAATACTCATGTTGAATAGACTTATCTCCAATTATGTCCATGTGGTTTTTCATCACTAATTGCCAATACTCTTCTAATGTTTTCAAATTTAACAGTAATAATTTGATTCGGTCAAATTCGGTTCTTTATCTTCCTGTTCCTTAACCTTCAGATATATTCGCTCTACCGCCTTTATAAGTTCCGACTGCTTCTTTAATTCTTTTAATAGTTTTGATGGTATATTAACTGCAGGGGCGTTTGTTTCAGCAGCTTCTAGAATCCCCTTAAGTTCATCTACCAAATTTATTAAGCTTTCAAAATCCTTGTTTTTAAAATAAAGATTTTCTGGAGCACTCTCTTGCAATTGATTGATTTCTGCATTATTTTCAACAGCCTTTTTCCAATAGTCATTTAAAGTTTTCATGCGGGCTTGCACATACTCTTTAGTTTTTCTATCTAAAGAGTCCTTTTTAACATTTACCTTTATCTTTTCAATCTTTAAATATAATTCTTTCTGATGTTTAATTAAGCCTTCCATGATGTTTAATTCTTCCTTGTTATAAAAGAGTTTTGTAATGGTTTTAAGTAATGTTTCTAACCTTAAGATGTGGTTAAAATAAAATATTAAGGTACTGGATCCTGGAAAATTAGCTTGATTGAAGATCGCCTTAATAGCCTGTAAAAGATTTTTTTTTTTTGTTGGCTGTAGACACTAGTTCTGCAGTATTACTTTAAATTGTTTTTTGTTTCTCTAAAGAACCTAGTTCTATAGACATAATTATAAACGCTAGTTTTATAATTAAAATTATATAAACTTAAGACACTAGTTCTTAAGTTTTTTTTTTTAATGAATTCTAAAGACACTTGTTCTACAGAATTATCCGGCTCGAAGGACCAATGTTTGATTCACAATAAAAACAATGTTTTTCTTGTAATTTAGCTTTTATTAATGATAAAATTTATTATGATACAATCCGTTAAAAATACAAATTTTAACTTTCAATTACATTATGCAACTAAATTAGCTGACACAACATTTAAATATTTTCAATTGAAATAATTAATGTAGGTTAGTATGAATTTATACAAAAAATGTTTTAAAATGTTCTACATTAAGTTCGAATCATATTACAACAAATGCATACATACATTTCAATATTAAAATGAATGTATTAAAGTTATTAAAGGTAAATTGTAATTTTAATCAACCCTAATGTTGTTACATAGATAAAAATTTAAATTTTAAGTTAATGTTAAATATTATATTTTATTATTATAAGTTTAAATTTTATTTTTACTTTTATGTTCTGCGAACAGTACCTTTCTTTATTAAGATAATATGTTTTATTTCTAAATAATATAATATCATTGTTTTCTACTTTAATCTCTTCCAAATTATGTTCTGCGAACAGTACCTTTTTTTATTAATATATTATGTTTTATTTCTAAATAATATAATATCAGTATTTTCTACATCAATCTCTTCCAAATTAGAATTTGGTACGGCGAATATTTTATATTTAATTGCGTTTTCTTCGCTTATTACTGGAATCTCTTGAATAAACACTAATTTACTACTCATTACTACTAAAGAACTTTTAATTTCTTGTATTTGAAGAATAGCTATATCATTAAAATCTATTTCTTCAGGTGTTAATGATAGATCTACTCATGATACCATGTTTGCAAACACTACGTTTTCTTGAATTTCAATTTTATCAAAATCAATTTCTTTATTTAAAAAGTTAATATTTGTTAGTATTTGTAAGTATTGTAGTTGTTTAGTAATGTTTTTGTTATTTTGTGAAATAATATTTAAAAGTTTATCAATTGTTAATTTTTTTTTTTTTTTTTTTAGTGCATTTCTCTGCCACATAAATGTGAACAGGAAATTACACAGCCTTTCCTTTTCAGGTGTGGCTGTAAATGGCGTAAACGGGAATAACTCTTATGACGTGTGTGGGATTCGAACCTGGGTGTTTACAGTGTATTTTATAGGCTCTTACCCACGAGGCCACCGAGGCCCCAATTGTTAATTGATTTTTATTTATAGTTTATTGTAAGGTTTTAATGTTATTTTGAATGTTATTATTAATTTTTATCTGGTTATTACTACTTAATATTAGATTGTGATTATTTTGATTAATATTTTTGAAATGTTCTTCTAAATCGGCCTTGTCTTCCTCATCCATTGTACCAAGTATCCATTTAAGAAATGAGCCTCCAACACTGACTAATGCTCTTTTATATCTAAAACATCTATCAATGTTTTAAAATTATGTTTAGTTTTTGACATTTGGGCTTTCAAGGACTTTAAAATAATTTCATCTTTCGTCAATTTATATGAGGTGTTTATATAATTATCAATCATGTTGATTGTATATTCAATTTCTAAATCGACTATATGGAGGAGTTTGGCATAGCTTTCAACCAGATTCCGTCTCCAACTTTTCTAAAATAAAAGTTCCCTCAATTTTGATCAAGATAGTGATCAATAGTAGAAGTTGTAGAATTGTTTTGGTAACCATGGTGACCATTGATTGTTGGATTATCTGTAATAAATTTAAAATTTCTTTTAATTCTAGTTGGATGTATATTTCGATTATTAATATCTAACATTTTATTTCCTTCCAGTTTGCTTTTAATTTTAGTATATTTGAGTTGTGTTTTATATCGTGGTGAGTTGGAGTTATTTACAACAATTTCATCTTTATCTTGTGCTTTAAATTCTTTTCTTGTACTATTAAGTTTATGTATTTTTATAATCTTTTTCTTATGAATTAAATTTTTAATTTCTTCTATATAATTTCTTCTAAATAATTAATTTCTTCTAATAATTAAATTTTTAATTTCTTCTATAATTTTGCCATTAAGTATATCTATTGGCTTAGTCATAATGGTAGAGTGAATTGTACAATTATATTTTTCGACCGCTAGGAATATTTTATGTACAAGATTTAATTTGAGTTTTTGAGCTTCGAAAATTCGGAGATGTTCGTTTAAAGTACCGTGAGCTCTTTCAATGTCAGAATTTCCTATATGAGATTTTGGTGAAGTGATATGTACTTCTATAACTTCTTCTCTACAGAAATCTTTATTGAGGTTATTGAATTCATTATCAAACACGAGTTTATTTGGTCTTCCTAGTATTGCGAAGCGAGTTCTTAAAAGATCTATAATTCAACCATAAGATGTTTTAAAAATTTATCAAAAGCGGTTAGGAATGTTAGCTTATAACAATAAAAAACGTCGCCACATAATATCATTTGGATAATTCGGGGTTTCACTTATCTCGAATTTATACTTTACCGGTTTGCGATCATCTTTGGCGAGATTGCATGTGTCGCAATTATTTATATACTTATGTATTATTTGATTAATTTTTGGATAAAAGTATAATTTTCTAATTTCGTTAAAGTTTTCAATAATTCTTCTGTGATTATACTGAGAATGGGTTTTTTCTATTATTTCTAATGGTTTACTTTCGTTTAATAAATCTATAGTTTTTATTGTCCATTTAAAAAATTTTATTTTGTTGTTATTGCTAAATAATTCAATTAGTTTTTGCTGTAGTATATTGTATTTACATTCTTCTAATTCTGAAGATTCCAATAGATCCTCTTTTGATTTTGCTACGCAACAAGTCGTTAAGATAGTTATTGTTATTTAAGTCATTTTCTTCAATAAAAATTTGAGAATATTTATTATATAGACGTTTTATTTCATTATTTTTATTTTTGACAAGATGAATTTGCGTGTAATATTTATTAACGATATGCTCTATAATAGGGATATGGTCGTCCAAATTTTCGATACCACTATGTATTGTAGCCATATCAGTATCATTTTCATTAACGGAATTTTCTTCAATTTCATTTTCGTTTATTTCTTGTTTGCCAGTATTTATCCTACTAACAAAAGTTGCAGGTGCATTTTTCAATCCAAATGGCATTCGTAGGAATTTTTAATGTCGTTAAGGGGTTGAGAATGCAGTTTTACACCTGCCTTTTTGTCAAACAAAATTTGATGGAATCCTTTTGCCAAATCTAAAGTGATATCTACCCTATTTGTCAAAAAGTGAATCCATATTTGGTATAGGAAATTTATCAATAATTTTGATCTCGTTTAATTTCCTATAATCTACCACGAGGTATTTTATATATTTATTATATTTTATTGTATATTAGGTATCCCAGAATTATCAGTTTTTTTTGGAAGCACCCAAATTTGGAAGTTGTATGGCGAATTACTTGGCTGAATTATCCCTTGTTCTAGCATGTCGTTAACTTACTTTTCCACTTCAACCTCATGAACTTTGGGAAAACGATAAATTTTTGAATAAATTGGAAGTGAATTTTCTGTTATAATCTGATGTTTCACATCCGTAAGGTTATCACCTTTTTTATAGAAAAGATCGCTATTTTTATATACTATCATTTTTAAATATTTTAATTCCTCCGAATTTATATATTCTGTTTTTAAACTATTAATTATATCTGAATTTTCATTTGAACGGTTTCCAATTGAAAAATCTCTTTATGAGGATAATCGTCATTAAAAATATCTTTTATTCCGTTAATTTGGAGTGTTTTTTCTAAAAGATCGATTTTTACACCCATTGCGATGAGGACATTTTGCCCAAGAATAGCATCGAAAGTTTTATGTTTTAAGTCAAACATTTTCCAAGACATGGTGGAATTTTCATTAAATTCTAATGGTTATTTTTTCGTATTTTATTTCCCTATTCCCTGATAACGTAATTAAATTCAGAGATATTTTTAATTTAGAAAATCTACTTTCTTGAAAAATGCTATCATCTATAATTGATGTAACAGCTCAAGTAAATTTAAACAATCGATTTTTTATTTTCAACTGTCAGTTGGACTATGGGTAGTGAGATGTTTGAGGCATTTTTTGAAAATTTTTCACCTCTGTATTTTCACTTTCACTCTCATTTTGTCTATTACTATTTTGCATTCTATTTTTATTTCTATTAGTTCTACTTCGGTTAGAATAGTTTTCAATATTATTGTGATCAATATCCATGGGTTCTTAATCATTATTACGGTGCAATCTATTGGTATTTTTAGTCTGTTGACTAGGATTAAAATAATTTCTAGTTTATTGACTAGGATTAAAATAATTTCTAGGATTAGTATTATTATTGTTATTACTATTATTATTATACCAACGATTTTGTATTAGGTTAGATCTGTATTAATTATTTTCATTTCTATTAAAAAAATTACGACTGTTTGAGCTATTGTTATTATTAAAATTATTACTAATTCTATTATGAAAGCCACGATTATTTACGTTATTATTCCTAACATTATTACTATTATTATTAATATTTGTATTGTTAGTATTTCTATTATGTATGGCCCTAATGTTATTTTAATTATTATTATTGAAATTCCAGTTTGCACGAGTTCATAATATGCTTCTTCTAAAGTAGCAACATTTTTAATTCTTAAATAAACATTAACAAGCCTATTACACATCAGTATTTTCATCATTTTCTCATCAGTTCTTATCATTTACCATCAGTAAAATGATGATAAAATGATGAGAAAAAAATAGAAACCGATCCTATTTTCCTATCATTTTCTCATCATTTCTCATCATTTTAGTGTCAAAGACGATAAAAATGGCTTCTTTTTTTTTGAAATTTTATGGAATCGTTCAGATAAATATATTTGAAGTTTGTTATGTCAAATGCAAAAATTCAAATTTCATTTATTTTAAACTAAAATTCAAATCAATACAGCAAACAAGTAGGTGAGTTATTTATTTTTTAACATTTTGTGGCGCCAATTTTTTTTTTTTAGAAGGTTCCTGAATTTTAAATCGAAGGTTCTACAATTTTAAATCGGAAGATTCCAAGATAAATCGGTTAAATATGGATTTTAATGGTAATTTAAGACATACTTATTTATTTAGATTTTTGCATTTGTTTCTTTTGTTTAGACTTGTATTTACTTTTTTTTTTACTTTATACTATATTTTTTTATTAGATAAAATATTTGAAACAACAAAATTTATTCAGGAGTATAGAAAAAGAGATTGCCTTTGGAATCTGAAGGCCAAAGACTACAAAAATATTGTGCAGAAAAATAGGGCATATGAAGAATTAGGTGCAATATTCAAAACATCTGTATCTGTAGTAAAAAAAAAATTAATACCTTAAGATCAAATTTTTTAAAAGAAGAAAAACGTGTAAGTTTATTTATTCTATAATTAATTTTAATAATTATAACTCATAATATTAACTTTTTAACATCAATTTAGATCAATGCTTCTAAAGCCAGCGGGGCTGGAGTGGATGAATTGTACGAGTCAAGGCTGTATTGGTTTGAAGATATGAAATTCATCAGGGACCTTGCAGTTCCAAGGACAACAAAATCTAACGTAAGTTTTTTAGAACTGAAAAGCCAAACGGAAATTATTGAACATATTTAAAGTTTAATACATACATATAAAATAAAAATAGTTTATTATATATTTCGTATATTAAAATTTTATTTATAATAATTTTTATTTTAGGATTACACAGATATTTACCTCGACAATTCCACAGATAGTTTAATAGAATATTGTACATCGTCGCCATTTTCCCCATTAGGGAATTCAGAAGAAGATGAGGAAATTTTATAAATTCCATCATCGGAAGCACCTCAAATATTAGAATTACCACAAATAAGAGAAACACCAAAAATAATAGAATCATCCACATCATCAACATCATTCACAAAGCAAACGCAATCAATTTTGAATAGAAAATCTTCATTTAAAAAAATTAAAAAACACTCGTATCGCGCAGAGTCCCCAACTCAATTAAATACCGCGTTAGCTGCAGTAACAAATTTTTATAATAAAGAATCGGATGAAATTCACAATTGGTGCGTACTCTTGGAAAGCCAAGTTCGGTCTTTACCTATATTAGATTCATTCCAAATTATGCAGCAAGTAAACGACATTGTGCTTAAAAAACGAATTGAATGAGAAGAAAATAAACGTGCCAAAATTAATAATTTATTTTAACTAATTCGAAAAAAACATAATTTTAACTGGTCGGAAGAAAACATTTTAATTTTTAATGCTGATGGTGCTGATGTCTATTATTTCTTGTGTTTCTCATATTATAAATTTTTATTACATTTTATTATTTTCAAGTTTTTCATAATAATTTTTTATTTTTAGGTTTACACCGGTCGTGATTTCATTATGCAATTCATTATGCAATATATTTATATGAAGAAGTATTTTTATTTATTACTTTGATTTTTAATTTGTAGAAAAAAGCATATTGGGTAAAAAAATAAAAAGAAGGATTATTATTTTCAAAAGAATATTTTTTGTTTTGAGTTTCCTTTTAATATTTTGTGAATACATATATACTATATACTTTATTCTCCAAAAGAATAATTTAATAATTTCAAATGGTGTTATTAACTTAAAAGGAATAATATTATATTAATATTTATAAAATGAAATAAACTAAAGCCAAGTGGAAAACTAAAACTTATTCTTAAAGCAAAGAATAATTTTAACAAAAGCATTTCCCTCCGTTTCAAGTGTATGTAAAATTTGAAACAAATAAATCATACTTAAAGAAACAAATATAACATTTTTAAATTTTGTTTATAATATATCAAATTCAGTACTTGCCTTTAAATATTCTTCCTTTAGGCTGTCATAAATGGCCAAAATTACCTCTGGGATAAATTTTGAAATGGTGCACTGGGAAATTCTTGTGAGGTACTCCAAACTTTTTTGAGTGCAACCACTTCCTATGAATCGCAGAGTTGTAGCAAGCCTCACTTTACTGGAAATTGTTTCTCTCATGTGGTTCTCTTGCTTTGTAATTTTTTCTTTTACCTATATTAATAGAAAGATATTTATTAAATATTTAAGTTTTTATTTTATTATTAGAAACTTACCATTAAATGTAATTTTTCAAATATATTTAGATTTAGCCTTAAAAAATTTTTAAAATGCCCCTCGCCATCACTTAACAAATGTGCTAGAAGTTTGTTCTCTAAATCAAAATAGGGTCTATGCTGTAATGATGGCTTTACCCAATATTTTCGTGCCCTTATTCGTTTTTCTCTATTATCTCTCTGAATTTGGGCATCTACGCAGCACAAAAGTAAAGCCGTAAGAGCAGCCCTTTCTTTATCCATACTTTATTAAAATTTTAATTTATATAGAATAACTAGAAAATAGAATATTATATTAGAATAATTTTAATTCAAATATATAAATACTTATCTTTTGTATCGCCAATTTATTTATGTTTAAAATTTTTATTCTCTCTTATAAAATTTATTTTCAAATAATTCATATCAACAGATCAACAAAATAAAAATTTGTCCAGAAATTACATTTCAAATTCCATATAATGGTTTGATGATGGTTTGGCAAAATAGCGAATAAAATTTTCAGACACTTCCCAAATCTTAAAATTATTGATACGAAAATGATGGTTCTACTTATTGATGTGTAGTAGCTCATCAGTTTTTACTGTCATTTTTTGTCAGTTACTGACAATAAAAAATGATGAAAATATTGATGTGGAATAGCGGCCTAACAGCTCGTGGTAATTTATTTAGAAATTTTGCTAACAAACTTTTTTCATTGTTTGCCGTACTAAATTCTAATGAAGGATTAGGATCTAACTTATATTTAAGGTTAAGCTTAACTAATATTTTTGATAATTCTTTATAGTATTGACTTACATTGAAATATTTGACTGCATCTGCTTGCTCCTTCAGCTTCAAATAAGATTCCTGTAGTCCAAATAACTTTACTAGTTGATTTTTTATCTGTACCAGATTGCTGTTTCTAACCTCTTAATAGCTATTGCCGCTCTGCTTTGTATTTTTGTTAACAATATATTTAGTAGATATGATTTTGCTGCAGGGTCTGCTGTTAACCCTATTATTGTATCTACTTCATTTATAAAATGTGACATTGTTGTGAAAATTGTTGTCACCTGTAAATACTGGTACAGCTCGAGCTTCTTTTATTAAGTCGTGAGCTGTTAAATTGAAACCACATTGTGCCATATTTTTTATTAAATTTATATTATTATTAGTTACGATTTGTATTCTGGAGCAGTTTTCACTCACTTCACTAATTGTTTTTGATGTTGATGATTAGACTCAAATAAATAGTGAAACCGGAATTCTATACGGTTTCATTCACAATTAATATAATACCAAAAATTCTTTTTTTAATTTTTTATTTAAATAGTTCGCCAATTATTTTCTTAATAGAAAACTAGTATTCACCGTCACTATTTTTTATTATAGTTTTTTTATTTATTTTTATAAAAAGATTTTTATTTTATTAGAACTTAATATTTTATTGAATAGACATAGCACGATTAATAACACTAGCTGGCGATTCTACCGACTGCGCCAGTTTTATATATTTGTTTATTGTATTTCTGATAAATAAAAATTTAAATAAAACGAGGAAGAATACAGTTGCCTTTGTCAACTCTTAGATACCCGTACGAACCGTTAGTATGTTCACAGCCTGTCACTCTGCTCACAATATTATTTTTTTAATATTTTAGTATTTTAAAATAATTTGGGTGAATTTTATAATTTCTAGTACTATGGGTTGTACATATATTCAAACTATATGTTTATATGTACATTCTTCAAAAGCAGATTCTAACCTTTCACATAACGATTATCAATCCAAAACTTTTTCAAGTATTCTATAGTACCATTTAATACTAAGCGGTAAATGTATATCAAATTTACTTAGTACAAAATGGTAAATATAATTTTAAATATTATATTATATTATATTTAAATATTCCATTGACAGAATAATTTCTTATAAGTACAATAAAATACATATATGTATGTAAATACGGCGCTATATAATATACATCTATACTCTTATCATTCATTCACTAGTGACATATACGATATGTAAATAAACATGATATTATATAAGTATGTATATATATTAATATCATATAAATAAAAATTCTTCAAGCAACCGTTATGTTGTTTATTTATTTACATTTTTATGTACTACGCATTATATCCTCAACAATTTCAAATTATCGAGTAAAACAAAATGCAAAAAATTCGTTAAAGAAATTTGTTAGAAAATTTGAAAAAATCAAGTAACACTTTCGTCAATTATAAAGTAACCTTATATTATTAAAAAAAGTTATTAACAGAGATAAGAATATAATGTTGAAGCTTTAATTTTTGTGTATGACTTCAAAAAAATTTTAACAGGTGTTCAAGTTACAGGTGTTTAAAAATAGAAAATTTTCAGTTTTTGACTCCTTACAGCTCCTAAAGGGGGGGTGATACAAAAAAAATTTCTGAAATGACTCATACTTATTTTCAAAGATCTAACTTCTGTCAAAATTTCAAGTTTCCAACTTAAATTATTTAGAAGATAGAAGGGTTGAAGGATTTTGCAAAATTTGAGTTTCACATAATGGTAAATTAAGACACCGTATGCCACAAATATATATTTATTATATATATACTTTCAAAGCTAATAAAAGTAGTAATCATTTGACGTTTTCAAAATGAGGATATACCTTATACAACTTGTGTTATAACAATTTAAATATAGAGCTTTTTTGAACCTTTCGGGAGCTGTAGCTCCGTAACGGGTGGGGCTACAAAAAAAAGTTATTAAAAATAAAATTAATATTTTTGTGAGATCTATCAGCTGTTAAAATTTCATAGCTCTATTTCAAAAAAAATGTAGGGATCTAAAAGTTAGGTGTTCGAGAGCTACCCTAAGGCTTGGTCCAAACTCAATCAAAAAAAATAGGGAATCTACAAATTACTCCCAGAATATTTTGTGTAAATTTCAAGATTCTAGCTTTCTTAGTTTTTGAGTTAGCGTACTGACGGACGGACGGACGGACGGGCGGACATGGCTCAAAAGTCTTAGAATTTTTTTCTGATCCGATCCATACCTTTGAAGGTATATCTAGCTCTCTTATTTCGATGTGTTACAAACGGAGGAGTAATTTTATTATACCCGATCCTATCGTACGGGTATAAAAACACAAATTTTACATTAAACAAAATTTATTTTCCTTATTAAATTTTATTAACCGTTTTTTAGAATGGTTAAACTTAGACTAAATTTATAAAAGAAAGTTTTAAATCTAAATTTCAAATTATTTTCATTTTAATATTACATAAGATAAATTTTTATTGTATTGTATATTTTTTTTTTAATTTACTTTATTTATCCTAAAAAAAATCATAATTTTCTTAATACAAAAAAAAAATATTAATAATCAATAATATACTTAATATCGGTTTTCGATATTGTTACATACAAAAAGACACAGAAATTTATTTTGTTGTAATTTGACACTTAAATTTGTCAACTGTTTGTTTCCAAAACGAAATTACAACATATTTAAAATAAAAGAAAAAAAAATTAAAATTAAGAAATTTAACGTTCAGGATAAAAACAAAAATCAAAACTAAGTCATATAAATTCATTGACTTCAGTTTTTAAATGAAATATGATCTAGCAAAAAAGAAAAAAAATCGTTCAACTTCGTTTAATGTTTGAGTACTTGAATGAATATTTATTAACACAAAAAAAATTATATTTGTTGCGTTAGGTCAAGAGACCTATAATTGTTATTTATTGCATAATGAAGATAATTATAATATATTTCTTTGGTTTGCTAAGCGGAATATGAAATAAATTGTGTACTATTAGCACTATACGGGTCTAGAACACTATGATCAAACCACATTTTGAATATTATGCGACAGTTACAGCATTTGTAAATGATGAAATTATAAATATACTACAAAAGCTACAAAATCGTGGAATGAGGATCATACTTAAATGTAACAGATATACTTCAATAAATCTTATGCTAAGAACTTTAAAATGGCTTAACTTAAGGCAAAAATGTCGTCTACAAGTACTGCTTTTTGTATATAAAATGAAGAATGAGCTACTTCCAAATTATTTATGTTTCAGACGTGTTTTTTTTTTTTCTTTATTTGCAATTGAAACAAATTAATTTGTTACATAAATAACATTTACTGTTACAATTATAATTTAATTTTGACCTTAGCCAAAGCTGTCTGATCGTAAAGAATTTTACAATATGAAAATTTTATTTATTATTAGAAAATAAATTATATTTTTTATTTTTTTTTATATTTTTTCATTTCATTTTTTATTTCTTTTTTTTTGTTTGAATTATTACAATAATTAAAATTAAAATTAGGTATGCAGATCTAGTTAATGTTTTTTTTTATTTTTTTTTTGTCTTTTTTGAAACATAAACATCAACCAATGCATTTTTTTTTTATTATAATTTTATTATGTATACATTTCGATAGTTTTTTAAAAAATCTTTTTATTCTTTTATTTTTGTTTTAATTTAGGAAACCTGTTATTTGGTGTTCAGTACTTTGCTAATATGTAGTTTATGAAAATACTTAAACCATTGAAATTCCTTTTGTAATACATAATCTAACCCATCAGAAATACTATAATTCTTTTTTTGAAAACCCTTATACTCTGGATTTCCTTCAATTCTCTTGGTAAATTATTAAAAGCCTGGAGGCAATTATAAAGACAATTATTCTTCTGCTTGTCTGTTTTAAATAGCGAAAGATAGACATTGGATTTGTTTCTGGTATTGTAAGTGTGAAAGTCTACATTCCGATTAAGAATAAAATTGTGTTTAATTTGTTGTTAACTATTTTATATGCTAAAAGGTACGGTTCACGCTTGCATAGGTTATCAAAAGTGTTTTGTTTAGTGATAAACTGTTCATTTTGTTCTGTCTAATTATTATAAATTTACATCTTTTTATATATATCGTTACAAATTTAGTACAATTATTTTCCGTATTATAAACTTGAAATATTTTTATATTGACCTACATTACTTTAAATCTACATTAAAATTTTACAACAACAGTTTACATTACATACATTTGATTTAACATAAGTTAATTTACTTAATACAATATTGTATTTCATTCAAACATTTAATTTTTATGCATAAAAATGCAGCATCAGTGAAAACCATTGCATAACGTTTAATTGTTAAAGAAATTTTTATTTATTACTAAAAATGGTAAATTTTATGCAATTGGTTCAGTTGTTTCTCTAATGTTTTAAATTGATTTTGAATCAGAGAATCCTTTAATTTCATCAATTTAAGAGTTGAATTGATTGTTGATGTTTGATCTTTCAATAATAAATATATTTGTTGATCATTTTCCCTTAATGCTGATATTTGCAGATCATATTTCTGAGCGTCTTCTTGAGCGAGTATACCGAATAAACCATTTGCAATGTTTCCCACAATGTTTAAAGCTCCTCTTGCTTTTCTTTGGTGATATGCATGATTTGTAAACAGAATTTCATTATTTTGTTGAAGACGATGAAATTGACTAGAAAGATGTTCTACATGAGCTAGACAAAATGTTAAATTTTTTATTAAATGGTCTGCACACATTGTTTCTAAATTTTTAATGCCTTTATCAATTTCGTTCAGTTCCCACCAGTATGTTTCAAAAAGAATTTTCCACTTTGAGCTAACCAATTTAATTTTGCCATTGTTTTCAAAATACATGCCGGGTTTGCCGCTAAATTGTGTGATGTTTACATCTTGTCCGAAAATTAAGCTGAATAATGATAACAAGAAACAAGTTGTTGTCCATAAATTTACATTGACCTTAGAAGATGTTTGATATTTATTGATAACAATCTTGCTTGTATCATCATGTGGTTCATCATGTGGTGGTGGGCATATTTTAGTTATATTTCTCTGTGTAGTTCCTTTGTTCGTTTTTATTGAAACTACTCTTACAATACCGTCTTCTCCTGGATGTATTTCCACGATTCTTCCTAATGGCCATTTGTTTGATGAAAATCTTTCGTCCTTTATAAGAACTAATTGATCTAGTTTTATGTTTTCCTTTGATTGTTTCCATTTATTTCGTTCCTGTAATGAACTTATGTACTCCTTAGTCCAACGCTCCCAAGAGGAGTTTTTTAGTTGTTGTAATAATTTCCCTCCTTGTAACCCAAGTGTTTCAGGAGCAGCATGCAAATGCTGGCCTATAAGAAAATGCCTTGTGTAAATGCTTCTAAATCGTTGCAATCATTACTCAAAGAGCAAAGTGGTCTAGAGTTCAAACAGGATTCTATTTGCGTTAAAAGAGTAACCATCTCTTCATATGTCAGGAGTTGTTCACCTAAAACTTTTTTGAGAAGCCGTTTTGTTGATTTAATGCCAGCCTCCCATAGCCCACCAAAATGGGGACTTCGAGGTGGAATAAAATGCCAATTAATTTTTTCATTTGCAAGGACATCTCTTGAATTAAGATATGTTTTCTTTAGAATATTATTAGCACCAATGAAGTTTGTTCCTTGATCTGAGTAAATGTCTGTACATAATTCTCGCCTGGCAATGAGACGGCGTACTGCTGCTAAGGATGCATCACTTGTGAGATCTGTTACTAACTCCAAATGTATCGCCTTTGTAGAAAGACAAACAAAAAGTGCAATATACGCCTTGCACGATTTCGCTCCTCGTCCACGACTAAATTTAATAAATATTGGACCACCAAAATCAAGTCCTACAGATGAAAAAGGTGTGCCAGGTGATACTCCGGTCTCCGGTAGCGATCCCATGATTTGATTTTTAATTGTAGGATTAGACCGGAAACATACCAAACACTTTCGAAGTATGCGTTTGATTACTGTAATTCCACCAATAATCCAATATTTTAAACGGATAGCAGTTTGTGTAGCTTGTGTGCCTGAATGTAACAATTTTTCGTGATAGTATCTGATGATCGAAATTGTTAAATATGAGCGTCCATCAATTATTATTGGATGTTTTTGTTCATATGATATTGGCGCGAGGGTTAATCTACCGGCCACCCTGAGGAATCCGTTTGAATCTAAGAAAGGATTAAGAGCTTTGATTCGACTTGATAGTTTTATCCTTTTATTAGCTTTTAATTGCTCAATTTCATCTTTGAAAAAGTTGTTTTGCATTAGTTGTACGCAAGTTCTTTCAGCTGTACTTAATTCTTCCGTTGATAAGTAATTCGTTCGTTTTTCTCTTGGACTAAGTGAATTGTTCTTGAATCACAAACACAAATCCGTTATTCTAATCATTCTAGTAAACGATGAATATCGGATGATCCATTCAGGTTCTGGAAGATTGACAACAGTGTCAATTGACATTTCAAGTTTCCAACTTAAATTATTTAGAAGATAGAAGGGTTGAAGGATTTTGCAAAATTTGAGTTTCACATAATGGTAAATTAAGACACCGTATGCCACAAATATATATTTATTATATATATACTTTCAAAGCTAATAAAAGTAGTAATCATTTGACGTTTTCAAAATGAGGATATACCTTATACAACTTGTGTTATAACAATTTAAATATAGAGCTTTTTTGAACCTTTGGGGAGCTGTAGCTCCGTAACGGGTGGGGCTACAAAAAATAGTTATTAAAAATAAAATTAATATTTTTGTAAGATCTATCATCGGTTAAAATTTCATAGCTCTATTGCAAAAATAATGTGGGGATCTAAAAGTTAGGTGTTCGAGAGCTACCCTAAGGCTTGGTCCAAACTCAACCAAAAAAAATAGGGAACCTACAAATTACTTCCAGAATAATTTGTGTAGCTTTCTTAGTTTTTGAGTTAGCGTACTGACGGACGGACGGACGGACGGGCGGACATGGCTCAAAAGTCTTAGAATTTTTTTCTGATCCGATCCATACCTTTGAAGGTATATCTAGCTCTCTTATTTCGATGTGTTACAAACGGAGGAGTAATTTTATTATACCCGATCCTATCGTACGGGTATAAAAACACAAATTTTACATTAAACAAAATTTATTTTCCTTATTAAATTTTATTAACCGTTTTTTAGAATGGTTAAACTTAGACTAAATTTATAAAAGAAAGTTTTAAATCTAAATTTCAAATTATTTTCATTTTAATATTACATAAGATAAATTTTTATTGTATTGTATATTTTTTTTTTAATTTACTTTATTTATCCTAAAAAAAATCATAATTTTCTTAATACAAAAAAAAAATATTAATAATCAATAATATACTTAATATCGGTTTTCGATATTGTTACATACAAAAAGACACAGAAATTTATTTTGTTGTAATTTGACACTTAAATTTGTCAACTGTTTGTTTCCAAAACGAAATTACAACATATTTAAAATAAAAGAAAAAAAAATTAAAATTAAGAAATTTAACGTTCAGGATAAAAACAAAAATCAAAACTAAGTCATATAAATTCATTGACTTCAGTTTTTAAATGAAATATGATCTAGCAAAAAAGAAAAAAAATCGTTCAACTTCGTTTAATGTTTGAGTACTTGAATGAATATTTATTAACACAAAAAAAATTATATTTGTTGCGTTAGGTCAAGAGACCTATAATTGTTATTTATTGCATAATGAAGATAATTATAATATATTTCTTTGGTTTGCTAAGCGGAATATGAAATAAATTGTGTACTATTAGCACTATACGGGTCTAGAACACTATGATCAAACCACATTTTGAATATTATGCGACAGTTACAGCATTTGTAAATGATGAAATTATAAATATACTACAAAAGCTACAAAATCGTGGAATGAGGATCATACTTAAATGTAACAGATATACTTCAATAAATCTTATGCTAAGAACTTTAAAATGGCTTAACTTAAGGCAAAAATGTCGTCTACAAGTACTGCTTTTTGTATATAAAATGAAGAATGAGCTACTTCCAAATTATTTATGTTTCAGACGTGTTTTTTTTTTTCTTTATTTGCAATTGAAACAAATTAATTTGTTACATAAATAACATTTACTGTTACAATTATAATTTAATTTTGACCTTAGCCAAAGCTGTCTGATCGTAAAGAATTTTACAATATGAAAATTTTATTTATTATTAGAAAATAAATTATATTTTTTATTTTTTTTTATATTTTTTCATTTCATTTTTTTTTTCTTTTTTTTTGTTTGAATTATTACAGTAATTAAAATTAAAATTAGGTATGCAGATCTAGTTAATGTTGTTTTTATTTTTTTTTTGTCTTTTTTGAAACATAAACATCAACCAATGCATTTTTTTTTTATTATAATTTTATTATGTATACATTTCGATAGTTTTTTAAAAAATCTTTTTATTCTTTTATTTTTGTTTTAATTTAGGAAACCTGTTATTTGGTGTTCAGTACTTTGCTAATATGTAGTTTATGAAAATACTTAAACCATTGAAATTCCTTTTGTAATACATAATCTAACCCATCAGAAATACTATAATTCTTTTTTTGAAAACCCTTATACTCTGGATTTCCTTCAATTCTCTTGGTAAATTATTAAAAGCCTGGAGGCAATTATAAAGACAATTATTCTTCTGCTTGTCTGTTTTAAATAGCGAAAGATAGACATTGGATTTGTTTCTGGTATTGTAAGTGTGAAAGTCTACATTCCGATTAAGAATAAAATTGTGTTTAATTTGTTGTTAACTATTTTATATGCTAAAAGGTACGGTTCACGCTTGCATAGGTTATCAAAAGTGTTTTGTTTAGTGATAAACTGTTCATTTTGTTCTGTCTAATTATTATAAATTTACATCTTTTTATATATATCGTTACAAATTTAGTACAATTATTTTCCGTATTATAAACTTGAAATATTTTTATATTGACCTACATTACTTTAAATCTACATTAAAATTTTACAACAACAGTTTACATTACATACATTTGATTTAACATAAGTTAATTTACTTAATACAATATTGTATTTCATTCAAACATTTAATTTTTATGCATAAAAATGCAGCATCAGTGAAAACCATTGCATAACGTTTAATTGTTAAAGAAATTTTTATTTATTACTAAAAATGGTAAATTTTATGCAATTGGTTCAGTTGTTTCTCTAATGTTTTAAATTGATTTTGAATCAGAGAATCCTTTAATTTCATCAATTTAAGAGTTGAATTGATTGTTGATGTTTGATCTTTCAATAATAAATATATTTGTTGATCATTTTCCCTTAATGCTGATATTTGCAGATCATATTTCTGAGCGTCTTCTTGAGCGAGTATACCGAATAAACCATTTGCAATGTTTCCCACAATGTTTAAAGCTCCTCTTGCTTTTCTTTGGTGATATGCATGATTTGTAAACAGAATTTCATTATTTTGTTGAAGACGATGAAATTGACTAGAAAGATGTTTTACATGAGCTAGACAAAATGTTAAATTTTTTATTAAATGGTCTGCACACATTGTTTCTAAATTTTTAATGCCTTTATCAAATTCGTTCAATTCCCACCAGTATGTTTCAAAAAGAATTTTCCACTTTGAGCTAACCAATTTAATTTTGCCATTGTTTTCAAAATACATGCCGGGTTTGCCGCTAAATTGTGTGATGTTTACATCTTGTCCGAAAATTAAGCTGAATAATGATAACAAGAAACAAGTTGTTGTCCATAAATTTACATTGACCTTAGAAGATGTTTGATATTTATTGATAACAATCTTGCTTGTATCATCATGTGGTTCATCATGTGGTGGTGGGCATATTTTAGTTATATTTCTCTGTGTAGTTCCTTTGTTCGTTTTTATTGAAACTACTCTTACAATACCGTCTTCTCCTGGATGTATTTCCACGATTCTTCCTAATGGCCATTTGTTTGATGAAAATCTTTCGTCCTTTATAAGAACTAATTGATCTAGTTTTATGTTTTCCTTTGATTGTTTCCATTTATTTCGTTCCTGTAATGAACTTATGTACTCCTTAGTCCAACGCTCCCAAGAGGAGTTTTTTAGTTGTTGTAATAATTTCCCTCCTTGTAACCCAAGTGTTTCAGGAGCAGCATGCAAATGCTGGCCTATAAGAAAATGCCCTTGTGTAAATGCTTCTAAATCGTTGCAATCATTACTCGAAGAGCAAAGTGGTCTAGAGTTCAAACAGGATTCTATTTGCGTTAAAAGAGTAACCATCTCTTCATATGTCAGGAGTTGTTCACCTAAAACTTTTTTGAGAAGCCGTTTTGTTGATTTAATGCCAGCCTCCCATAGCCCACCAAAATGGGGACTTCCAGGTGGAATAAAATGCCAATTAATTTTTTCATTTGCAAGGACATCTCTTGAATTAAGATATGTTTTCTTTAGAATATTATTAGCACCAATGAAGTTTGTTCCTTGATCTGAGTAAATGTCTGTACATAATTCTCGCCTGGCAATGAAACGGCGTACTGCTGCTAAGGATGCATCACTTGTGAGATCTGTTACTAACTCCAAATGTATCGCCTTTGTAGAAAGACAAACAAAAAGTGCAATATACGCCTTGCACGATTTCGCTCCTCGTCCACGACTAAATTTAATAAATATTGGACCACCAAAATCAAGTCCTACAGATGAAAAAGGTGTGCCAGGTGATACTCCGGTCTCCGGTAGCGATCCCATGATTTGATTTTTAATTGTAGGATTAGACCGAAAACATACCAAACACTTTCGAAGTATGCGTTTGATTACTGTAATTCCACCAATAATCCAATATTTTAAACGGATAGCAGTTTGTGTAGCTTGTGTGCCTGAATGTAACAATTTTTCGTGATAGTATCTGATGATCGAAATTGTTAAATATGAGCGTCCATCAATTATTATTGGATGTTTTTGTTCATATGATATTGGCGCGAGGGTTAATCTACCGGCCACCCTGAGGAATCCGTTTGAATCTAAGAAAGGATTAAGAGCTTTGATTCGACTTGATAGTTTTATCCTTTTATTAGCTTTTAATTGCTCAATTTCATCTTTGAAAAAGTTGTTTTGCATTAGTTGTACGCAAGTTCTTTCAGCTGTACTTAATTCTTCCGTTGATAAGTAATTCGTTCGTTTTTCTCTTGGACTAAGTGAATTGTTCTTGAATCACAAACACAAATCCGTTATTCTAATCATTCTAGTAAACGATGAATATCGGATGATCCATTCAGGTTCTGGAAGATTGACAACAGTGATTAAAGTTACAGTTCTTGCTTCAAAATTAGTATGAGGCGTCATGTCTTTTATATGTGGTCAAAAGGATTTAGTGTTACTTAGCCACTCCGGTCCTTTCCATCACAGTTGCTGTTGTCCTAATTGACTCGCACTCATGCCTCGAGATGCTATATCAGCTGGAGTATTCTTACTTTGAACGTGGCGCCATTGTGAACGTGTTGAGTTAAATAAAATATAACTAACTCTATTTGCTACATAAGTTTTCCATTTATTTGGATGTTGGCTAAGCCATGATAAGACAATTGCCGAGTTAGTCCAAACAAATTTATTTATATCTGTCGATTTGAATGCCTTAGATACCTGTTCCATAAGTTGTAGTACAAGTTGAGCTCCACATAATTCCAAGCGTGGAATTGACATTGTTTTTATCGGAGCTACCTTCGACTTTGAAGATAACAAATTGGTTATGATTTTACCATCTGGCTTTTCAATTCTAATGTTGATAACTGCAGCATACGCTATCATAGAAGCGTCTGCAAATCCATATAATTGTATTAGATCTCCGAGTTCGTAGTTTATCCAGTGGGGTATATTAATTCCTTGAATATTTTAAAGATCATTTCGTAAGTTGTTCCATTGATCTTGTAAATAATCTGGCAAAGGGCGATCCCAATCAATTTGAGTTAGCCATAATTGTTGCAATAATGATTTACCCTGTATAAGTATTGGTTGCAACCAACCAAGAGGATCAAAGAGTTTAGTATTTCTGATAATATTGATCTTTTCGTATGAAGATTCTTTTCCTGCTTTTGTTGGCTCACCTTATAAAAAAAGGCATCAGTTGCTGATAGCCAATACAATCCTAATGTTTTCACTTGCACTCCCTTTTTCGAATCTAGTGGTAATTCCCGATCTGTTTCTAATATTTTTGATAATAAATTATTATCATTTGCTGCCCATTTCCGTAACGGCAATCCTGCCTCCTTTAGGATTTTGCTAAGATCTTCTTCCAGAGTATGAGCACCTGTCATTAAATCATCTACATAAAAATCGTTAAGAATGATGTCTGCAATTTTTGGGTTTTCTAGTTTTACCGACTGTGCTACTTCATGTAAAGTTCTTATTGCTAGGAATGGAGCTGACGTGACTCCAAAGGTTATAGTCTTCAGTCTGTAATCTTTAACTTCATCAGTTGGATGTTTTCTCCACACTATTCTGTGAAAATGGCGATGTTCTGGCTTCTGTCGGTACATTTTTTCAATATCGCCAGTAATTGCAAATTTATATTTTCTCCACCGCATTCAGATATCGTAAATAGATTCTTGTATGGTTGGGCCAGTTAATAAAAAATCGTTCAGCGATTTTCCAGATGGCGATGTAGCAGATGCATCAAAAACTACTCTAGTTTTGGTTGTTGTACTGCTAGCCTTCAATACAGCATCATGTGGAAGATAGGTAATTGACCTTGTTGATTTGATTTAGTGGTACTTCCTCAATATGCTCTAACTGAATATATTCATCTATAACCTTGTTATACTCATCCTTTAACTCAGAATTTAATTTAAACCTGCGCTCTAATTGATATAGTCTCTGCAATGCTCTTGAACGAGTACCTTCTAACTCTGCACCTGGCACCAATTTAAACGGTAAACTTACTTGATATCTGCCTGATGGTAAACGTTGGACATCTTGTTTATAAATCTCTTCTGCTAGTAAATGCTGAACTGGGGGTTCAATACGGTATTCCATTTCTTCTTGTTCCCAGAATTTTCTCAGAGATTGATCCACATCTTCAGTTGAAATTAAACTAAAAATCTTATAATTTGATTCGATTGGTACCAGCCCTGACAATATCCAACCCAATGCTGTTTTTTGCGCAGTTAGATATCTTGATTGTGTGTCTTTTACTCCATTTCTTATAATATTGCCGAATATATCAGCGCCTAACAAAATGTCAATTCTCCCCTTTATGTTAAAAGTTGGATCTGCTAAATCATCCAGATTGATTCTTGTTGAATTTGGTTATAGATTTTTATGTGATAAATCCCATGTAATTTATGGTATTATTAATGCTTGAATGAGGTGATGATTACGAGTCCATTTTTCCTTTATTTTTAGGTTAGCCACACCCCTTGACACAGCCCTTTCAGTTGACCCAATTCCACTAATGATGGTTCTGTCATAACTACGAGGATGTTTCAAACATTGCACAGCAGCTTCAGTTATAAATGATATTTGAGAACCTTGGTCAATTAGAGCTCTAAACGAAACATAATCTCCATACTTATTTTCTACTTGAATTAATGCTGTTGCTAACAAGATGCCGTTTCCCCTTTCTGCATTAGTGGCTGTTAAAATTTCCTTCTGTTTTGTATTTTCAATGTGCAAAGATGCATGATGTGCAGATTTACATTTTAAACAGCGAGATTTTGAAAAACAGCCCTTTGAGACATGACCATATTGTAAGCAATTAAAACATAGTTTATGTTTTTCCACTAAAGATCGTTTTTGTTGAACGTTTAGATACTGAAATTTCTTACATTTAAAAAGTCGATGCGTATCGTTGCACATAATACAATGTGATCTCCTTCAATGTTGACAGCATGTACATGAGTTTTATTTAATGTCTTCATACTGCTCATAGCTTCTATAGATCTAAATCGTTGTTCTAAAAATGTTGTTAATTGAGCTAACGTTGAAAACAATCTACTAGAACCTAGGCCCTCTTCCCATTTTTTCCTGGCTTCTATATCTAATTTTTGGGATAGAATGTAGACCACTATAGGTCCACTATAGACCACTAGAGTTGCCATCAAATCTAGGAATCTTTATTCTTTCTAATTGAAAGTTATCCTTGATAACAATTCTTGTGGATTGAGACTCTTCTCCAGCTGGCGTGGATGGTTTTGCTGTCGGTTTTACTTTCTGTTCCTTATATCAATTAATGAACCCCTTAAATTTGGTTATTAAATCTTAGAAAAGTTCTTCTGCTTCTTCATAGCTTTCTTGATATTCCTTGAGTAAGGTACTATTGTGGGCTTTTCCCCCCAGTACTTCTGGATGCTTCTCAACACAGCGTCACCATATTCTGTGAACGCGTTCCAGACGACTTTCGAAGTATTCCAATGAATGCCTGTCCTTGCTATCTGTCTTGTAATTTCTATTGATTCTAAAAAGCTCTTCCAAATTAGCCCTTTGAATTTCTTCACAAGAAGGAGTAGTCATTGTTTTTTTTTTTTGTTGATATAATCGGCTTGTCCAATTATCTTTTGATCATTTATGGTTAAATGATCCGGCTCGAAGGACCAATGTTTTGTTTAATGATAAACTGTTTATTTTGTTCTGTCTAATTATTATAAATTTACATCTTTTTATATATAAATTAAATACTAAAATCAGCATTAATTATACCTTGAATATCGTTACAAATTTAGTACAATTATTTTCCGTATTATAAACTTGAAATATTTTTATGTTGACCTACATTACTTTAAATCTACATTAAAATTTTAAAACAACAGTTTACATTACATACATTTGATTTAACATAAGTTAATTTACTTAATACAATATTGTAATTCATTCAAACATTTAATTTTTATGCATTCAAAATGCAGCGCCAGCGAAAACCATTGCATGACGTTTAATTGTTACAGAAATTTTTATTTATTACTAAAAATCGTAAATTTTAAATCGTAACTTTAATTGACTAAAGTAATTTGTACAAAAGGAAATGTACTGATAAGTGAATAGATGATGTGTAGGATATCTTAGCGGATAACCATCAATTCATGGGTTTATTGATTTTTTATGTAAAATATCTAATTTGTTGATGTACGATTGCGCCTTTTCTTAAGCCATTCCTCCACAATAACTAAATCAGATAAAATGGCGCTTTTTATCTCAGATTCACTGTCCATAGCATATTTGATAACTGCATCGTCTGCGTATAGTTGGATGTTTCCTTTGAGTGCTAGGTGGGTAATATCAACGATATAGATTTTGAATAGGTCAGGCCATAGAATTGAGCCTTGGGGAACGCCCTTTTTAACATGGATAAAATTACTACAGCTATACTCTTTGTTTTCTTTGCAATAGGTATGTTTCGAAGAAATGTATGTCATTATTGTTCAAGTTTAGTTTAAGTAATTTATAGAGTAATATTTCGTGATCTACACAGTCAAAGGCTTTTTGAAGATCGATAAAAATACACCCCGTGTATTTACCTTTATCCATACTTCGAGTAACAAAATCCGTTAAAGGCGAGGCATGCGGCGGTAGTATTGGAATTATCTTCGAAGCCGTACTGATCTTGGTGAAGGATAGCATTATTTCTCAAGAAGAAGGTTAGTCGATTTTTGATTTTTTCAAAAATTTTTGAAAAAGTTCTTAAGACGGATATAGGTCGATATTTTGTTGCACTGATTACGCTTCTACCTTTATAGATAGGAGGTACAACCGCATATTTGAGCGAACCTGGAAATGTTGAGGTGACAAACGAATCGTTAATATAGTCCGCTAAAATTGGACACAGTTCAGTGGAGAATTTTTGTACAAATTTTGCAGAGATATAGTCATAAGCTGTCGCTGATGAAGATTTAAGAGAATCAATTGCGTCTTTGAGTTCTGTTAAATTTGTTCGGGTTAGTTGAAACGGAAAAAATATGTTCCTACTAACTTTCCCCAAAAATTCCATATCAATCGGAAATAAATCATTATCAAGGGTATCAGTGACATTAACGAAAAATGTATTTATAACAATAAAGCCCGTTAAGTACTTGAAATTTACAAAGTATAGACAGAAAAATTGAAAGGTTGAAATCAGTATTAATCCGGCATCAAATAAAAACGCATCGATGTAAAGTGAGGTAGAGATTAAGTAAATTAATAATTTATTTTTAATTTTAATGTTAAGAAATTTCCTAATTATATTTATTATTATAGTTTTTGTAAATGTTTTAAAATATAAGTTGGAATTTCTAAATAAATTTTGTATGTTTTCAGAAAATAAAATTAAGTTATGTATTAAAATAAAATTGTAATATGGTTTAATATATACGAATCGGGGCGGGTTATTATTAAGAAAAATAAATTGTAATTTGTAAAAATTAAAGTGTTGATGTAGCAAAAATATTGTTGATGTGAATGTTAAAAAAATTGAATAAAAATAAGCAAATATAAAATTTAAGAGAAAAATAATTATTTTTAAGTTAAATGAAAAATTGTAAATAAAGAATCTAATCATTTTTAAAAAAATTAAGGTGTTTTTTTTGTATTTTAAATAATATGTGCAGAAAGAAAATATTTAAAGCTTTAAGAAAAAAATCATGCAGTATAATTAAATAATAAATTCTAATAAAAATATAGAAAATAAAAAAAAATAATAAGTTACGGGCATTAGTGAAAGAGGAAAAGAGATGAAACAATGCTTCATAAATTTGCAAAATTGTGTTATTTCTATTAATATCAAAATTATAATTAATTATCCAAATTGTTATTTTTAATTTTCTCGATGTCATTAAAATTATTAATATTATGAATTTTACTAGAAGCAGATTTACGAATTTTAATAATATTGTCTTTAATCCATAAATATTGAAAATTACAATTAATTTTAAGTTGTTTAGCTTTATAGTATAATTTTTTTTGAAAATGAGATAGATGATTTCTGAAATATATTTCTCTGTTTCCCTCTTCACTTGCAAAAAATTCTGACGTGTATATATGCGGATTCTTTTTTTATAACATAAGCTCTTCTTTAATTGCATAAGATCGAAGACGCACTACACGTTGTTTAATATTATTTTCGTCGCCAATTTTTGAGTTTAATTGTTCAATTCGCTCGATATAATCCATGTTAATATCAGGCTTTATTTTTTTTGAAATTTCAAAAAAAATGTTTTTTAATTGGGCCGTAAACCCGCGACCACAATGTTGTTCCTGTTTTTTATTTGCTGATCTTTATCAATTAGTGATTCCAAAAAGCAGACCTTATCTTCCAGCAGTTTTTGCCTTTTGTTGTTTTCCAAAATATCCTTTTTTAATTTGGTGTTCTCACTAATAATTGTTTTTTGAGTTTGCATCACTACATCAAATTGTTGGCAAATGAATTTTTGCCATAACTGAATATCCATAACTACGGAACGCAAATTTTCTAGATGCTATGTTATCCGGAATACAGTCGACCGCGTTGAATGACTCAAGATCCATTGCTTTCTCAGAAATATTTAAAACTGTTGAACAGCCATTGTACAAACTATTCGTTGTATCATTAGCTACCTTTGGTTGTAACTCGATTAAACCAGAATCAGGGCTATTATCATTGCGATTATCTTCCGACTCATTTGCAACACTCGTCTCCAATACTTCATCTTCCTGGGATATTTGATCACCATCGACTACCACAAATGATTCATTTGCTGAGGGGCAGTTTTTGCAACGCCATAACAATTTGGCACTACTGATATTTTCGAAAAGAATTTTTGAATAAAGAATAATTTTGACCTTAGCCAAAGCTGTCTGATCGTAAAGAATTTTACAATATGAAAATTTTATTTATTATTAGAAAATAAATTATATTTTTTATTTTTTTTTATATTTTTTCATTTCATTTTTTTTTTCTTTTTTTTTTGTTTGAATTATTACAATAATTAAAATTAAAATTAGGTATGCAGATCTAGTTAATGTTTTTTTTTATTTTTTTTTTGTCTTTTTTGAAACATAAACATCAACCAATGCATTTTTTTTTTATTATAATTTTATTATGTATACATTTCGATAGTTTTTTAAAAAATCTTTTTATTCTTTTATTTTTGTTTTAATTTAGGAAACCTGTTATTTGGTGTTCAGTACTTTGCTAATATGTAGTTTATGAAAATACTTAAACCATTGAAATTCCTTTTGTAATACATAATCTAACCTATCAGAAATACTATAATTCTTTTTTTGAAAACCCTTATACTCTGGATTTCCTTCAATTCCCTTGGTAAATTATTAAAAACCTGGAGGCAATTATAAAGACAATTATTCTTCTGCTTGTCTGTTTTAAATAGCGAAAGATAGACATTGGATTTGTTTCTGGTATTGTAAGTGTGAAAGTCTACATTCCGATTAAGAATAAAATTGTGTTTAATTTGTTGTTAACTATTTTATATGCTAAAAGGTACGGTTCACGCTTGCATAGGTTATCAAAAGTGTTTTGTTTAGTGATAAACTGTTCATTTTGTTCTGTCTAATTATTATAAATTTACATCTTTTTATATATATCGTTACAAATTTTGTACAATTATTTTCCGTATTATAAACTTGAAATATTTTTATATTGACCTACATTACTTTAAATCTACATTAAAATTTTACAACAACAGTTTACATTACATACATTTGATTTAACATAAGTTAATTTACTTAATACAATATTGTATTTCATTCAAACATTTAATTTTTATGCATAAAAATGCAGCATCAGTGAAAACCATTGCATAACGTTTAATTGTTAAAGAAATTTTTATTTATTACTAAAAATGGTAAATTTTATGCAATTGGTTCAGTTGTTTCTCTAATGTTTTAAATTGATTTTGAATCAGAGAATCCTTTAATTTCATCAATTTAAGAGTTGAATTGATTGTTGATGTTTGATCTTTCAATAATAAATATATTTGTTGATCATTTTCCCTTAATGCTGATATTTGCAGATCATATTTCTGAGCGTCTTGAGCGAGTATACCGGATAAACCATTTGCAATGTTTCCCACAATGTTTAAAGCTTCTCTTGCTTTTCTTTGGTGATATGCATGATTTGTAAACAGAATTTCATTATTTTGTTGAAGACGATGAAATTGACTAGAAAGATGTTTTACATGAGCTAGACAAAATGTTAAATTTTTTATTAAATGGTCTGCACACATTGTTTCTAAATTTTTAATGCCTTTATCAATTTCGTTCAGTTCCCACCAGTATGTTTCAAAAAGAATTTTCCACTTTGAGCTAACCAATTTAATTTTGCCATTGTTTTCAAAATACATGCCGGGTTTGCCGCTAAATTGTGTGATGTTTACATCTTGTCCGAAAATTAAGCTGAATAATGATAACAAGAAACAAGTTGTTGTCCATAAATTTACATTGACCTTAGAAGATGTTTGATATTTATTGATAACAATCTTGCTTGTATCATCATGTGGTTCATCATGTGGTGGTGGGCATATTTTAGTTATATTTCTCTGTGTAGTTCCTTTGTTCGTTTTTATTGAAACTACTCTTACAATACCGTCTTCTCCTGGATGTATTTCCACGATTCTTCCTAATGGCCATTTGTTTGATGAAAATCTTTCGTCCTTTATAAGAACTAATTGATCTAGTTTTATGTTTTCCTTTGATTGTTTCCATTTATTTCGTTCCTGTAATGAACTTATGTACTCCTTAGTCCAACGCTCCCAAGAGGAGTTTTTTAGTTGTTGTAATAATTTCCCTCCTTGTAACCCAAGTGTTTCAGGAGCAGCATGCAAATGTTGGCATATAAGAAAATGCCCTTGTGTAAATGCTTCTAAATCGTTGCAATCATTACTCGAAGAGCAAAGTGGTCTAGAGTTCAAACAGGATTCTATTTGCGTTAAAAGAGTAACCATCTCTTCATATGTCAGGAGTTGTTCACCTAAAACTTTTTTGAGAAGCCGTTTTGTTGATTTAATGCCAGCCTCCCATAGCCCACCAAAATGGGGACTTCCAGGTGGAATAAAATGCCAATTAATTTTTTCATTTGCAAGGACATCTCTTGAATTAAGATATGTTTTCTTTAGAATATTATTAGCACCAATGAAGTTTGTTCCTTGATCTGAGTAAATGTCTGTACATAATTCTCGCCTGGCAATGAAACGGCGTACTGCTGCTAAGGATGCATCACTTGTGAGATCTGTTACTAACTCCAAATGTATCGCCTTTGTAGAAAGACAAACAAAAAGTGCAATATACGCCTTGCACGATTTCGCTCCTCGTCCACGACTAAATTTAATAAATATTGGACCACCAAAATCAAGTCCTACAGATGAAAAAGGTGTGCCAGGTGATACTCCGGTCTCCGGTAGCGATCCCATGATTTGATTTTTAATTGTAGGATTAGACCGAAAACATACCAAACACTTTCGAAGTATGCGTTTGATTACTGTAATTCCACCAATAATCCAATATTTTAAACGGATAGCAGTTTGTGTAGCTTGTGTGCCTGAATGTAACAATTTTTCGTGATAGTATCTGATGATCGAAATTGTTAAATATGAGCGTCCATCAATTATTATTGGATGTTTTTGTTCATATGATATTGGCGCGAGGGTTAATCTACCGCCCACCCTGAGGAATCCGTTTGAATCTAAGAAAGGATTAAGAGCTTTGATTCGACTTGATAGTTTTATCCTTTTATTAGCTTTTAATTGCTCAATTTCATCTTTGAAAAAGTGGTTTTGCATTAGTTGTACGCAAGTTCTTTCAGCTGTACTTAATTCTTCCGTTGATAAGTAATTCGTTCGTTTTTCTCTTGGACTAAGTGAATTGTTCTTGAATCGCAAACACAAATCCGTTATTCTAATCATTCTAGTAAACGATGAATATCGGATGATCCATTCAGGTTCTGGAAGATTGACAACAGTGATTAAAGTTACAGTTCTTGCTTCAAAATTAATATGAGGCGTCATGTCTTTTATATGTGGCCAAAAGGATTTAGTGTTACTTAGCCACTCCGGTCCTTTCCATCACAGTTGCTGTTGTCCTAATTGACTCGCACTCATGCCTCGAGATGCTATATCAGCTGGAGTATTCTTACTTTGAACGTGGCGCCATTGTGAACGTGTTGAGTTAGATAAAATATAACTAACTCTATTTGCTACATAAGTTTTCCATTTATTTGGATGTTGGCTAAGCCATGATAAGACAATTGCCGAGTTAGTCCAAACAAATTTATTTATATCTGTCGATTTGAATGCCTTAGATACCTGTTCCATAAGTTGTAGTACAAGTTGAGCTCCACATAATTCCAAGCGTGGAATTGACATTGTTTTTATCGGAGCTACCTTCGACTTTGAAGATAACAAATTGGTTATGATTTTACCATCTGGCTTTTCAATTCTAATGTTGATAACTGCAGCATACGCTATCATAGAAGCGTCTGCAAATCCATATAATTGTATTAGATCTCCGAGTTCGTAGTTTATCCAGTGGGGTATATTAATTCCTTGAATATTTTAAAGATCATTTCGTAAGTTGTTCCATTGATCTTGTAAATAATCTGGCAAAGGGCGATCCCAATCAATTTGAGTTAGCCATAATTGTTGCAATAATGATTTACCCTGTATAAGTATTGGTTGCAACCAACCAAGAGGATCAAAGAGTTTAGATATTTCTGATAATATTGATCTTTTCGTATGAAGATTCTTTTCCTGCTTTTGTTGGCTCACCTTATAAAAAAAGGCATCAGTTGCTGGTAGCCAATACAATCCTAATGTTTTCACTTGCACTCCCTTTTTCGAATCTAGTGGTAATTCCCGATCTGTTTCTAATATTTTTGATAATAAATTATTATCATTTGCTGCCCATTCGGTAACGGCAATCCTGCCTCCTTCAGGATTTTGCTAAGATCTTCTTCCAGAGTATGAGCACCTGTCATTAAATCATCTACATAAAAATCGTTAAGAATGATGTCTGCAATTTTTGGGTTTTCTAGTTTTACCGACTGTGCTACTTCATGTAAAGTTCTTATTGCTAGGAATGGAGCTGACGTGACTCCAAAGGTTATAGTCTTCAGTCTATAATCTTTAACTTCATCAGTTGGATGTTTTCTCCACACTATTCTGTGAAAATGGCGATGTTCTGGCTTCTGTCGGTACATTTTTTCAATATCGCCAGTAATTGCAAATTTATATTTTCTCCACCGCATTCAGATATCGTAAATAGATTCTTGTATGGTTGGGCCAGTTAATAAAAAATCGTTCAGCGATTTTCCAGATGGCGATGTAGCAGATGCATCAAAAACTACTCTAGTTTTGGTTGTTGTACTGCTAGCCTTCAATACAGCATCACGTGGAAGATAGGTAATTGACCTTGTTGATTTGATTTAGTGGTACTTCCTCAATATGCTCTAACTGAATATATTCATCTATAACCTTGTTATACTCATCCTTTAACTCAGAATTTAATTTAAACCTGCGCTCTAATTGATATAGTCTCTGCAATGCTCTTGAACGAGTACCTTCTAACTCTGCACCTGGCATCAATTTAAACGGTAAACTTACTTGATATCTGCCTGATGGTAAACGTTGGACATCTTGTTTATAAATCTCTTCTGCTAGTAAATGCTGAACTGGGGGTTCAATACGGTATTCCATTTCTTCTTGTTCCCAGAATTTTCTCAGAGATTGATCCACACCTTCAGTTGAAATTAAACTAAAAATCTTATAATTTGATTCGATTGGTACCAGCCCTGACAATATCCAACCCAATGCTGTTTTTTGCGCAGTTAGATATCTTGATTGTGTGTCTTTTACTCCATTTTTTATAATATTGCCGAATATATCAGCGCCTAACAAAATGTCAATTCTCCCCTTTATGTTAAAAGTTGGATCTGCTAAATCATCCAGATTGATTCTTGTTGAATTTGGTTATAGATTTTTATGTGGTAAATCCCATGTAATTTATGGTATTATTAATGCTTGAATGAGGTGATGATTACGAGTCCATTTTTCCTTTATTTTTAGGTTAGCCACACCCCTTGACACAGCCCTTTCAGTTGACCCAATTCCGCTAATGATGGTTCTGTCATAACTACGAGGATGTTTCAAACATTGCACAGCAGCTTCAGTTATAAATGATATTTGAGAACCTTGGCCAATTAGAGCTCTAAACGAAACATAATCTCCATACTTATTTTCTACTTGAATTAATGCTGTTGCTAACAAGATGCCGTTTCCCCTTTCTGCATTAGTGGCTGTTAAAATTTCCTTCTGTTTTGTATTTTCAATGTGCAAAGATGCATGATGTGCAGATTTACATTTTAAACAGCGAGATTTTGAAAAACAGCCCTTTGAGACATGACCATATTGTAAGCAATTAAAACATAGTTTATGTTTTTCCACTAAAGATCGTTTTTGTTGAACGTTTAGATACTGAAATTTCTTACATTTAAAAAGTCGATGCGTATCGTTGCACATAATACAATGTGATCTCCTTCAATGTTGACAGCATGTACATGAGTTTTATTTAATGTCTTCATACTGCTCATAGCTTCTATAGATCTAAATCGTTGTTCTAAAAATGTTGTTAATTGAGCTAACGTTGAAAACAATCTACTAGAACCTAGGCCCTCTTCCCATTTTTTCCTGGCTTCTATATCTAATTTTTGGGATAGAATGTAGACCACTATAGGTCCACTATAGACCACTAGAGTTGCCATCAAATCTAGGAATCTTTATTCTTTCTAATTGAAAGTTATCCTTGATAACAATTCTTGTGGATTGAGACTCTTCTCCAGCTGGCGTGGATGGTTTTGCTGTCGGTTTTACTTTCTGTTCCTTATATCAATTAATGAACCCCTTAACTTCTGGATGCTTCTCAACACAGCGTCACCATATTCTGTGAACGCGTTCCAGACGACTTTCGAAGTATTCCAATGAATGCCTGTCCTTGCTATCTGTCTTGTAATTTCTGTTGATTCTAAAAAGCTCTTCCAAATTAGCCCTTTGAATTTCTTCACAAGAAGGAGTAGTCATTGTTTTTTTTTTTTGTTGATATAATCGGCTTGTCCAATTATCTTTTGATCATTTATGGTTAAATGATCCGGCTCGAAGGACCAATGTTTTGTTTAATGATAAACTGTTTATTTTGTTCTGTCTAATTATTATAAATTTACATCTTTTTATATATAAATTAAATACTAAAATCAGCATTAATTACACCTTGAATATCGTTACAAATTTAGTACAATTATTTTCCGTATTATAAACTTGAAATATTTTTATGTTGACCTACATTACTTTAAATCTACATTAAAATTTTACAACAACAGTTTACATTACATACATTTGATTTAACATAAGTTAATTTACTTAATACAATATTGTAATTCATTCAAACATTTAATTTTTATGCATTCAAAATGCAGCGCCAGCGAAAACCATTGCATAACGTTTAATTGTTAAAGAAATTTTTATTTATTACTAAAAACCGTAAATTTTAAATCGTAACTTTAATTGACTAAAGTAATTTGTACAAAAGGAAATGTACTGATAAGTGAATAGATGATGTGTAGGATATCTTAACGGATAACCATCAATTCATGGGTTTATTGATTTTTTGTGTAAAATATCTAATTTGTTGATGTACGATTGCGCCTTTTCTTAAGCCATTCCTCCACGATAACTAAATCAGATAAAATGGCGCTTTTTATCTCAGATTCACTGTCCATAGCATATTTGATAACTGCATCGTCTGCGTATAGTTGGATGTTTCCTTTGAGTGCTAGGTGGGTAATATCAACGATATAGATTTTGAATAGGTCAGGCCACAGAATTGAGCCTTGGGGAACGCCCTTTTTAACATGGATAAAATTACTACAGCTATACTCTTTGTTTTCTTTGCAATAGGTATGTTTCGAAGAAATGTATGTCATTATTGTTCAAGTTTAGTTTAAGTAATTTATAGAGTAATATTTCGTGATCTACACAGTCAAAGGCTTTTTGAAGATCGATAAAAATACACCCCGTGTATTTACCTTTATCCATACTTCGAGTAACAAAATCTTGGTGAAGGATAGCATTATTTCTCAAGAAGAAGGTTAGTCGATTTTTGATTTTTTCAAAAATTTTTGAAAAAGTTCTTAAGACGGATATAGGTCGATATTTTGTTGCACTGATTACGCTTCTACCTTTATAGATAGGAGTTACAACCGCATATTTGAGCGAACCTGGAAATGTTGAGGGGACAAACGAATCGTTAATATAGTCCGCTAAAATTGGACACAGTTCAGTGGAGAATTTTTGTACAAATTTTGCAGAGATATAGTCATAAGCTGTCGCTGATGAAGATTTAAGAGAATCAATTGCGTCTTTGAGTTCTGTTAAATTTGTTCGGGTTAGTTGAAACGGAGAAAATATGTTCCTACTAACTTTCCCCAAAAATTCCATATCAATCAGAAATAAATCATTATCAAGGGTATCAGTGACATTAACGAAAAATGTATTTATAACAATAAAGCCCGTTAAGTACTTGAAATTTACAAAGTATAGACAGAAAAATTGAAAGGTTGAAATCAGTATTAATCCGGCATCAAATAAAAACGCATCGATGTAAAGTGAGGTAGAGATTAAGTAAATTAATAATTTATTTTTAATTTTAATGTTAAGAAATTTCCTAATTATATTTATTATTATAGTTTTTGTAAATGTTTTAAAATATAAGTTGGAATTTCTAAATAAATTTTGTATGTTTTCAAAAAATAAAATTAAGTTATGTATTAAAATAAAATTGTAATATGGTTTAATATATACGAATCGCGGCGGGTTATTATTAAGAAAAATAAATTGTAATTTGTAAAAATTAAAGTGTTGATGTAGCAAAAATATTGTTGATGTGAATGTTAAAAAAATTGAATAAAAATAAGCAAATATAAAATTTAAGAGAAAAATAATTATTTTTAAGTTAAATGAAAAATTGTAAATAAAGAATCTAATCATTTTAAAAAACATTAAGGTGTTTTTTTTGTATTTTAAATAATATGTGCAGAAAGAAAATATTTAAAGCTTTAAGAAAAAAATCATGCAGTATAATTAAATAATAAATTCTAATAAAAATATAGCAAATAAAAAAAAAATAATAAGTTACGGGCATTAGTGAAAGAGGAAAAGAGATGAAACAATGCTTCATAAATTTGCAAAATTGTGTTATTTCTATTAATATCAAAATTATAATTAATTATCCAAATTGTTATTTTTAATTTTCTCGATGTCATTAAAATTATTAATACTATGAATTTTACTAGAAGCAGATTTACGAATTTTAATAATATTGTCTTTAATCCATAAATATTGAAAATTACAATTAATTTTAAGTTGTTTAGCTTTATAGTATAATTTTTTTTGAAAATGAGATAGATGATTTCTGAAATATATTTCTCTGTTTCCCTCTTCACTTGCAAAAAATTCTGACGTGTATATATGCGGATTCTTTTTTTATAACATAAGCTCTTCTTTAATTGCATAAGATCGAAGACGCACTACACGTTGTTTAATATTATTTTCGCCGCCAATTTTTGAGTTTAATTGTTCAATTCGCTCGATATAATCCATATTAATATCAGGCTTTATTTTTTTTGAAATTTCAAAAAAAATGTTTTTTAATTGGGCCGTAAACCCGCGACCACAATGTTGTTCCTGTTTTTTATTTGCTGATCTTTATCAATTAGTGATTCCAAAAAGCAGACCTTATCTTCCAGCAGTTTTTGCCTTTTGTTGTTTTCCAAAATATCTTTTTTTAATTTGGTGTTCTCACTAATAATTGTTTTTTGAGTTTGCATCACTACATCAAATTGTTGGCAAATGAATTTTTGCCATAACTGAATATCCATAACTACGGAACGCAAATTTTCTAGATGCTATGTTATCCGGAGTACAGTCGACCGCGTTGAATGACTCAAGATCCATTGCTTTCTCAGAAATATTTAAAACTGTTGAACAGCCATTGTACAAACTATTCGTTGTATCATTAGCTACCTTTGGTTGTAACTCGATTAAACCAGAATCAGGGCTATTATCATTGCGATTATCTTCCGACTCATTTGCAATACTCGTCTCCAATACTTCATCTTCCTGGGAAATTTGATCACCATCGACTACCACAAATGATTCATTTGCTGAGCGGCAGTTTTTGCAACGCCATAACAATTTGGCACTACTGATATTTTCGAAAAGAACCTCAGAAATGTTAACACATCTGATGTGAAAAACTCCTCCACAAGATTTTTTTTTTTGTACTTTGTTTTTCTATGTTTAGGTAATTAAATAAATTGTGATAAATTTTTTTTTTGATTTTCATATATATATGTTTAATCCATAAATATTGGAAATTACAATTCATTTTAAGTTGCTTAGCTTTATAGTATAATTTTTTTTAAAAATGGGATAGATGATTTCTGAAATATATTTCTCTGTTTCCCTCTTCACTTGCAAAAAATTTTATTTCTAGTATTTTTAGGCCGAATACTTGTTTTATTTATTTATGTTACATCTTTAGCATCAAATAAAATATTTTCACTTTTTACAAAAACTCTTTTTTTAACAATTCTAATAATTGTATTATCTATATAATTAATAATTATTGTAGATATAAATATTTTAACTCCCATTATAGAAAATATTGAACTAATAGAATTATCTAATACAACTTCATTAATTAAAGAAAATTCTATTATGTTAAACAAAATTTATAATTATCCAACAAATTTAATAACATTAGTATTAATTAATTACTTACTAATTTCATTAATTGCTATTGTAAAAATTACAAATGTATTTTATGGACCTTTACGACAAATAAACTAATGAATAAACCTTTACGATTAGGATACCGCCTACTAAAAATTGCTAATAATGCATTAGTTGACTTACCTGCCCCTGCTAATATTTCAGCATGATGAAATTTTTGATCATTACTAGGATTATGTCTAGTAATTCAAATTTTAACATGCTTATTTTACTTATACACAAGCAATACACTATACAGCTGATATTAGAATAGCATTTAATAGTGTTACACATATTTCTCGAAATGTAAATTTTTTGTATGATTATTATGTACATTATGGTGCATCATTTCTGGTGCAAATGGTGCATAATTTTTTTTATTTGTATTTATTTTCATGTTGGTCGTGAAATTTATTATGGATCTTATTTATTTATCGCCACATGATTTGCAGGAGTAATTTTATTATTTTTAGGTATAGGAACAGCATTTATAGGAGGTCAAATATCTTTTTGAGGAGCTACTATAATTACAAATTTATTATCTGCCACTCTTTATCTAGGTACAATACTAGTTCAATGAGTATGAGAAGGATTTGCTGTAGATAATGCAACTCTTACTCGATTTTTCACATTTCATTTTATTTTACCCTTTATTGTAGCAGCTATAACAATATTTCATTTATATATGTGCGCGATGTTCAAACTTCAACATTATAAACTAAGAAATATATTCAACTTTGGACTTGATTTTTTTAGAAATGAAGATTCAAAAAAACCATTAATGTATGGTGGTCTTAAGATGTTTAACGAATTACCAAGTAAACTCCAAAGGGAAAACAATTTTAATAAATTCAAATATGATATTACTCAATATGTTTTGTCAACTTAATCAACTAATCTATGCAATTTTAAATTATTATAAAATACACTTCTTTTGAATTCCAATTAATTAAAATAATTAATTTCTATAATTTGCATTTCAAAAATTTAAATTTTTTAATACAAATACTTGAATTGATATGATAATTAATTTTTATTTTTTATTATTTATTTTGAAGAATCATTGCTCTTTATACCCGTACGATAGGATCGGGTATAATAAAATTACACCTCCGTTTGTAACACCTCGAAATAAGCGAGCTAGATATACCTTCAAAGGTATGGATCGGATCAGAAAAAAATTCTAAGACTTTTGAGCCATGTCCGTCCGTCCGTCTGTCCGTCCGTCAGCACGCTAACTCAAAAACTAAGAAAGCTAGAATCTTGAAATTTACACAGAATATTCTGGGAGTAATTTGTAGGTTCCCTATTTTTTTTGGTTGAGTTTGGACCAAACCTTAGGGTAGCTCTCGAACACCTAACTTTTAGATCCCCACATTTTTTTTGAAATAGAGCTATGAAATTTTAACTGCTGATAGATCTCACAAAAATATTAATTTTATTTTTAATAACTTTTTTTTGTACCCCCCCCCGTTACGGAGCTACAGCTCCCCAAAGGTTAAAAAAGCTCTGTATTTAAATTGTTATAGCACAAGTTGTATAAGGTATATCTTCATTTTGAAAACGTCAAACGATTACCACTTTTATTGGCTTTAAAAGAATATATACAATAAATGTATTTTTGTGGCATACGGTGTCTTAATTTACCGTTATGCGAAACTAAAATTTTGCAAAATCTTTTAACCCTTCTATCTTCTAAACGGTTTAATTTGGAAACTTGAAATTTTTACAGATGTTAGATCTTTGAAAATAAGTATGAGTCATTTCAGAAATTTTTTTTGTATCACCCCCCGTTTAAGAGCTGTAAGGGGTCAAAAACTGAAAATTTCCAATTTTTAAACACCTGTAACTTGAACACTTGTTAACATTTTTTTGAAGTAATACACAAAAATTAAAGCTTCAGCATTATACTCTTATTTCTGTTAACAACTTTATTTAATAATATATGGTTACTTTATAATTGACGAAAGAGTTACTTGATTTTTTCAAATTTTCTAGCAAATTTCTTTAACTAATTTTTTTTTGCATTTTGTTTTACTCGATAATTTGAAATTGTTGAGGATATAATGCGTAGTACATAAAAATGTAAATAAATAAACAACATAACGGTTGCTTGAAGAATTTTTATTTATATGATATTAATATATATACATACTTATATAATATCATGTTTATTTACAATATATCGTATATATCACTAGTGAGTGAATGATAAGAGTATATATGTATATTATATAGCGCCGTATTTACATACATATATGTATTTTATTGTACTTATAAGAAATTATTCTGTCAATGGAATATTTAAATATAATATAATATAATATTTAAAATTATATTTATTATTTTGTACTAAGTAAATTTAATATACATTTACCGCTTAGTATTAAATGGTACTATAGAATATTTGAAAAAGTTTTCGATTGATAATCGTTATGTGCAAGCTTAGAATTTGCTTTTGAAGAATGTATAAACATATAGTTTGAATATATCTACAACCCATAGTTCTAGAAATAATAAAATTCACCCAAATTATTTTAAAATACTAAAATATTAAAAAAATAATATTGTAAGCAGAGTGACAGGCTGTGAACATGCTAACGGTTCGTACGGGTATCTAAGAGTTGACAAAGGCAACTGTATTCTTCCTCGTTTTTAAATTTTTTTAATTTATAAAAACTCTTGAAATTTTTTTGTAAATTAGTATTTAATACTAAATAAATAAATGTAAAAAAAAAAAAATTTCACGAATTTCTTGTCGCCATTTCAACATGGCTTTATGAAAAATAGATCCACTGTCACTAATCTGGTTGAGTCAACATCAACTTTTCTCAAAAATATGGAGAATGGTTTTAAACAGATGTAATTTACGCTGACTATAGCAAAGCTTTCGATCTCGTTTCTCATAATATCATTATTTTTAAGTTAAAAAATTAGGTTTTCCCTCTTATTTTATAAGTTGGATATGTTCCCATCTTTCTAATCGTAGCTACTCTGTTTTATTTTGTTCCAGAACTTCTGCTCCATTTCTAGCTCCTACTGGTGTTTCTCAAGGTAGCTATCTTGGTCTTTTATTGTTAATTATTTCGATAAATGACATCACGTCTTTAATTTTAAATAGTTAGATTAAAATTTATTCCGATGATATGAAAATTTTCAAAAAAATTAACTCGTTAGATGATTCATTAGCATTGCAAGAAGATTTAAATCGTTTCCATAATTGGTGCATTAACAATAATCTGCTCCTTAATATTAAAAAATGTGATTTTATTACTTTTACTCGCTGTTCAAACCGTTATTCTATATTATACTTTTACTCGCCGTTATGTGATATTTATTCTTTTAATAATCAACCTATTCCATCTTTTTTTTTGTTTTTTTGTTTTTACGAGGGTTGGTGGAAAATTCGAATGTCACCAAGAGGAAATGCACGCGCTTCCTCAAGGAAGTGTTGGGCTTTAACCAACGAAAACCACCCCCCTTTTAAAACCAATCTTTAGGATAGAACCTTTAATACGAATGTACAGTTTGGTTTTGGGGATAGGGATGTGGGAAGGATAATTGGGGATATTGGCATTGGGAAATCTGGATTATGAGGGATAGGTAGCAAAATTTGGAGGGGTATTTTCAAGAAAGATGTTAATATTCTTCTTAAACTTAAGTAAATCGTACACATATGAATTACCAACCTTAGGGAACACATGCGATGGTATATGGTTCCACAAACGGGACGTGCGCATGACAAATGAATTTACATAGGCTGTATTTCGCCATCTTGATAACTCAACATGGTAGGGATGAGCATCTGTTGCCCTCCTTGTTTCTCGTTGGAAAACTTTGAGTGGAGGCATTAATTGTTTAATTTCTTTGGAATAAGTGTTAATCCCTACGAGATACCTATAAAACAAGGTCAGTGACCCAACTGTGCGACGATGGCTGAGTGAAGTGAGCATAGAAGTTACACTGGGGTCGTTACACAGTGCTGTTCGAGGCCGTGCAGCCCAAATGTGTGCATTATACTCCATTTTTGGCCTAATGTACGTTTTATAGATATTGAGAATATCAGATGCGGAAAAGCAAGTTTTGCAGCGATATAAAAAACGCAAACATTTAGCTGCATCCTTAGCTATACCAAAAATATGATTTGACCAAGTCAATTTCTGGTTTAACCCGACGCCCAGCATGTTTAAATCAGTGGAATGCTGCAAGACTTCTCCCTGAAATAGTAGGTTAGGAACGGTAGTGGCTATTTTCCGCAAGATCAGACAGCATTGTGTTGTTTTGGTGTTGAACTCAACTCTATTGACTTCACCCCATTTTTGAATTTTTGCTGAATCGTTATTTAGCTCACTAATAGTGAAATTTTTTGCTGTTGTATTAATCTGGTGATTAATGTTACAGCGGCTATGAAATTCATAGGAAGCTACAAGGGTGCTGTCGTCTGCGAAACTATGGATCGGATTGGAGGTTGATGAGAGTAGGTCATTGATAAATATTAAAAAGAGAGTTGGGGATAAAACTGATCCCTGGGGGACACCAGCATTTATTTTGAATTTGTCAGATGAATATCCATCGACCAGTAAACGAATCGTGCGATTCGAAAGGAAATCTCCAATCCATTTTAGAAAGACCCTACCTAGACCTAATGCTTTGCACTTTGCCAATAGAGCATCGTGCCAAACTAGATCGAAAGCCTTAGAAATATCAAGAGCCACAACATCAGACTCACCAAAATGGTGAAGGTTGATGCTTAGCTTTTCACAAAGGTAAGTCATGAGATCACCGGTTGAACGACGGGATCTGAACCCGTATTGACGATCATGAAGCAAACCTTTGTGATCCAGGTATTTCAGAAGCTTTTGGTTCACTATTTGGTATCTCTATTACCTTGGAGAGGACCGAAGTTATAGCAATAGGGTGGTAGTTGGAGGGATCGCTTTTATTACCTTTTTTGGAAATTGGGAAAACATGTGCAACCTTCCATTGGGGAGGATGAATACCCGAAGGGAAGGAGAGGTAAAAAAGGTTGCGCAGAGGTTTTGAAATAGTGGAGTAGGTATTTTTAAGCACCATGGTGGTTATACCATCTGGACCGGCTGACTTATTTGTATCAAGATTCTTTAAGATTTTCATCACTGCCCGCGTCCTAAAGTAAATCTGTTATTTTTATCAATAAGTGGTGGAAAGGAAGACCCTCTAACGTCTTCCTTTAGACTTTTGGCAAATGACCAAAAAGATTTGCTATTCTTAGGCATGTGGATTATTTTACGTTTCAACTTTTGGTTGAACAAGAATTTTTGCTTATTGATAGCTCTCTTGCATCTATTTCTCACCGCTATGTAGTTGGCCCTGCGAGCCTCCGATCTATTGTTTTGGTACAGTTTAAAAGCCTCCTCTTTTCTAGAAAAGGCTTCTTTGAAAATACGATTAAACCAAGATTTGGGACTCCTCTTAACAGATTTCATGAAATGAGGGATGAATAACCTCATTCCAAGCAAAATAGTTTCACTAATCGCATTTGCAGCAAAGTTAACATTTCTGTTGCGGAAGCAGAATGACCAATCAAAGGCTCTAAAAAAATTGTTAAAACCCTCTCAGTCAGCATGGCTGTAACGCCAAACTAATTTTTTGGGAGGGGACCTTTGGTTGGAGATTGGGCTTACCCGAAAACTAGTGTTAACCAAACAATGGTCGGAATTACCCAGGGGACAACCAACTGAAACGACATATTTTTCAGGGTGTGTGGTGAGAAACAGATCCAAGAGGTCACCTTCATGATCAGCACGGACCGGGGTCCTAGTGGGATTTTGGAGAAGTTGAGAAAGGTGGAACAGTGTGGAGAATAGTTCAATTTGTTTCCCAATTAAGTTTTGACTTGTGGAGATGTTGCTAGAAAAATAAAGCCAGTTATGAATGATATGTTATGTTGAAATCTGTTATGAATGTTGAAATCTCCCGCCAGAACAATTTCAGTTTCTGGAGATGCGTCCAAAATTTCATTGATCTGGTTCGATAGATTTTCAATTTCCATAGCAGTTTCTTGTTCATTTGAGTTGGGTGATCTGTATAGGAAACAGAAATGTATAACATGCTTTTCAACGAGAATTTTGACCCAAATGTAATGAAAGGTTGGGCTAGAACATTTATATTTTGGAAGTGTGTTGAAAGCGATGTCATTTTTTATATAGACAGCGATACCTCTTTTGGGTACGAAGTGTGAAATAAATGAGTAGCCGGTTATAATTGCGGTTACTGACTTGTGTTTCACAAAGGGCTAAGACTGCTGGTTTAATTGAACTAAGATGGCAATCGACGGCATGTAAATTCGTTTGCAACCCGCGTATGATACAGAAATTAACATTAAAAGTGGTAATTTTGATGGAAAAAAATTAATATGAAAGAAAAGTTAAAATAATAAATAATAATATTAAAATTAAAATTGAAATCTAGTTCAAAATTAAAATCAAAAGCAAAATTAAGATGAAATCAGAGTTGAAATTGTAATTAAAATCATAATGAAACTAAAAATCAATTTCGAAATTAACCAAGATCAAAATCTGACTTAAGATAAATTAAAGTATGTAAATTAAGTAATTAAGTATGTATAATAAGATTTAAAGCAAAAATTAAAATTAACAAAAACTAAAATTTATTCAAAATTAAAATCAAAAGTAAAAGTGCACGATTTAAATAACCCGAACTTGACAACACTTTAAAATAAATTACTATCAATGTCAATAACAATACTTTATATCAACATTAATACATTACTTTACAATACTTTTCAATATTTTGCCTTGAGTGAGCAAACGGTTTATAACAACGTTCAACAGTTTTTAAGATACACTTTTAAGTGACCTTATTGAACGCAGGTACAGCCACTGCCTCACCAAAAGCAAAACTTACCACCAGAAATTAATTAATTAAGTTACGGTAATTACTATGGTGATATTTCAAAAAAAAGAACGAATTGAGAGTCAAAGAAGAACGTCAGCATCCATCATATGTGTATGAGGGAGATGGATATATAATTGTTTTGTTTACGACAAATTGATACTAAGATGAAATAAACAAAAAAAGAATCATTTCATCAATAATGACGCCTAAATATTTAATTTCATCGACTCTTTCTATGAAATTATCTCCAATTTTTAAAGTTGAAATTGACTCTTTGCTGTTAATAACCATAAATTTAGTTTTATTGACTTTTACAGCCCTTACGACATTTACAGCCACGCCTGAACAGGAAAGGCTGTGTAATTTCCTGTCCACACTTATGTGGCAGAGAAATGCATTAAAAAAAAAATATTTTAATTTGTTTGCATTAATCAATTTATTTAATGTTAATTAATCATAATCCACTTTCATTCTGCATTCGTTAATATCACTATCCTCAAGATAAATCAAAGCATCATCAGCAAGTATTCTAATTTTGTAAAAATTCATCATCTTTCTATTAAGGTCACATAACATATTTTATGTTCAATTTCATAGAACTAACCATGGAAAACACAAACCTCTAAATAGAATGATGTCCTTATGTAATAAATATAAACAAACTGTTAATTTTGAACTTTCTAAACTTACTTTAAGGAGGAATCTTTATTTGCATCATTGAAATTAAAGGAGTAACTTTAGCTTTTTACTCATTTTAATTAATTTTTATTGTTTCTTTTTTCTTTTTTATTATTAAACTTTGTGTTATATTTTGTTAAAGATTGTTAATTATTTAAAATTTACTTAATATCAATATAAATTTGTATTTTTTGATTAATTTTCAATAGTTTTGTAATTAATTCTTGTTACTTATTACACGTGTATTTTGTAACGTGTTCAAGTTTAATAAATTGTGAAGAAAACAATGAAATTCTTTTTACAAAATACACATAGTAAATACAAAATACACAAGGTAAAATATAGGAAATTCCGTTAAAATATATATTATAGTAATGAGCTTGTAATTCTATATTATTGTTCATTGTTGTGATTCTCGTGAAAAATATAACAGCAACTTTTTAATTAATCCTATACTTTGTTTATGAACAGATGAGTTCTAAGTATTGAAACTAGTAAGTACTCAGTAAGTAATTAATAACGAACGGTTTGTGGTTGTGAATTGTTTTAAATCGAGGGTGTTTTACCGACCTCTTTTAATTAAAATACAATAATTGAAAGCTAGAAAGTTCCGTTTGAAATGATTTGCAAAGATAACTACATAATTTAGTAGATGAATATATTATGCGCAACTACTCACTTAATTGCTGTAAAATAAAAAATATATGTTTGTAAAATAAGTTTTTTTCTGCATTTTGGATTTACGCTACATTATTATTTTTAAGCATAAGAAAAAAATTAACATGATAAAGCCTGAGTAGGTAATCCTGCACTTGGGGATGGGAAAAAATCATGCCATATCGCACCGAAGACCACGCCCACTGACCTATATTTTGATTGATGGGTTTAATGTAGGTTATTCTTGGTTAGTAGCTCAAAAACTTGTTTTGTTTTGGTTTAGGTTATAAGTATGGGTTGTTAACTTATAAGTTGCAAGTGGTTGTATAGTACGAAATGAAGGTTGTTGGTACTGTAGAAGTTGTTAGGCAAGGTTAATGAATTGGACAAGTTTAGGTTATAAGCATGGGTTGTTAACTTATAAGTTACAAGTGGTTGTATAGTAGGAAATGAAGGTTGTTGGTACTGTAGAAGTTGTTAGGCAAGGTTAATGAACTGAACAAGTTTAGGATATTTAGGTTTTTCAATAAATTCATTGATACTTTGTAATAGGATGGTATAATTATACAAATAGAAAGATGATTTTTTTCAGTTCAAATCAAGTTTATTTTTTTAAATTGCGCAAAATCGCACGTTTAATGAAATATACCTACATACGTAAAAGGAGATAAAAGAAACGAAAAAAACTTGTTTTTATTATTTAATAAGAAAAATATTCATAGGTACTTTTGAATACTAAGATTTAAATAATAAAAGTAAAAACAAAACGCAAACAAGAAGTACAAAGTGTAGTTTGGCTTATAAAAAAGAAGAAGATTAATAATTGTTAAAAGTTGTTATTGTAGCTTTAAGGTGTAAAATAAAAATAAGAAAAATATGTTACGTATTTTAGAGTATGAGTTGTTTCTCTATATTCTATATTTTGTTCTAAGTACATATGAACTTAAAAAATATTTTGTATTCTTCTAATTTCTGTTAACTGGTGTAAAATAAATTGTTAAAACTAGTTTGACTCTTTTAAATAATGTTAAAATTTATTAATGCAGTAAAAAAGTAAATATAAAAACAAAAGAAAGAAAAAAATTATATAATTATAGGTGCATCTGTTATGTAGGATTTTTTTTTTCTGTTCTATAAGAAGATTGAGAAAATAACCTGAAATCTTCGATTTTACTTTGTTTTGTTATTATTACGTTCCATTCTATGCTGTAAGAAATGAAAAAATAAAAAATAATAAAAATCAAAAAGAAGTTAATTGCTTTTGGTACCTATTTTGTAAACATAAGATAAAAATAAAAGACATTTTTATTTTTATGTTAAAAATCTTTTATTAATAATTTTTTATTATTATATTTTTATTTAAATCTGTTTTGAAAAATTTTTTACGATAACCAGATGCTAAGATTTTAAAAATTTTAAATTAATATGTAAACAAATTTGAATGATTTACTTATCAACACGTGATTTTTTCCTATTATATCCATATGGTAAAGAGCTACCATCTTCATTAAATTTTCGTTTTTCCGATTTTGATTGATATTTTTTTATTTCAGAAATCGTAAGAACATCGTGATTTTTATTTCGACGAATATTTTCTGAAATGACGTATGTGTCTGTGCTATTAAATGAATTTAAAACTGCTTCCTTTATGCTATTAAAATTAATTTTTTGTGAAGCTTCATAACTAAGAGAGAATTCTTTTACTTTACAAACAATTTTTTCTGTATTATCTTTTGTACAGCAAATTTTGTAAGCGTAGTTCTTGGGACCAGCAATTGCAAATTCTGTAATATAACTTCCTATACCATAACACTCTAACTCATCATGTCTCCTATAAATTTTCCTGTTTGTGGTTCATATTCTCCTTCTCGACTAATATACAACAGCGAATCGGTGTCATAACATAATACTCTACTGTCTAGTTTCTCTAGATAACTGTAAAATTAAAGACGAGCATGTGTTGTTGTATAAGCAGCGATACTTACGTTGACAGTAGATAAAGAAGTTGCTGCTTCTTCTTTATACTTCCAGCTAGCCACTGTGTTTTCTTCATTTACTGGAAATATGTGACATACTTCTACAGAGGGGTTTGTTATTAACTAGTAAAGTTTAAAAGGTTGATTTATAATGGTGGTTTGTTGTTGATTTTCACTTTGCCCAAATTTTCCCCAGAATGAGTTTAAAATAATCTTAGCAAAAGATCTCAAACCAGAATTATTAACTACTTTATCGTAATCTAATTTAATTTCTTCCTTTTCAAAAAAACTATCAATATATTCTTCCTTTTCTTTTTGAGTTTGACATTTTATTGGCCACCCAAAAGCTTCTTGTTTAATCTTTATAAATTTATTCATCATTTTAGTGAATCAACCATCAATACCATTGCAATTGTTATATTTTACTGTTTCGTATTCCCAAACTTCATAAATATTTAAAAGTTTATAACCTTTTTTAATTGCTTTTTTAATTTCGTCAATTACCCAAGTTCCTACTAATGCTCTTTCATCATCTGTATGTTTACAGTATTTTCCTTGATATTTTTGTTCACTACAAGTGTTACATAGTGAGAACATCAATTTATTATTTTGTTTGACAGGTAACACGGGGTGTAATAGATTTGTTGGTGGTAAGATTTTACATTTAATAATATCGTCAATAGTCATTCTGTTTAACTAAGAGCAATTATCTTCTCCAACATAAATCTTAGGATGGTTTATGGGAAATTTTCCTCGTTTGCAAACATATGGGTATAAGGAACATACATCCACGTATTTAATTTTTTCTCCTTGTTTACATTTATAATATGTGTAAGTATTTCCCGTTCTTCCGCCATAAAATGCATCATGAGGATTTAAAGGAACTAAATTATTTAATGAATCATTTTCTAAATATCTCATATTTTCATTGCATCTCATTAGCTCCCGGAATTCACATTCCCACATCTCAATACCTTTATATCCACATGATTTTATAAACTCTGATCTCATTAATGTTTTTTCATATCGTAGATTCAAAGTATCGCCAGAGTTATCATGTAATGGTATATCCCTCTGGTTTGTTAAACATTTTGGAAGTCCATGATAATAGCAACCGTAAAATTCAAATATTTCTTTAGTCTCTTCGCAAAATCCATCGACTTTAACATTTCCGATTTGTTTTTCTTTTCCATTAAATGCACATTTCAAATCAATTTTTCTCAAATCTTTTTCCCAAATAAGCCATTGCATGGCAATTTTTGACTGATTGTCTTCCATCCTATATCCTTTTCTTGGTATAATTCCTATAGTATTCGATTTGAGAAAGTTTCTTCTATATACAAGATTACAGGCTGAAGCTATTGTTGTTGCTTCTACAAATGGTTCCACATTACATTCTTCTATAAAAAATTTTCTGAAAACCAGACATGCTCTAGTTAGAATTTCAACAACATTTATACAGTATTCTAAAATATCTTTCTCCATATTAAATTCTGAGTTTCTATTTTGTTCATACCACATTAAAAATTCACTACGCTCATCTGCTTTCATTGTATTAGAGTTATAATATTTAATTGCTGGAAGTGGGCCAATGTAATTTTCATTTTCCAATTTATTAAATAGATGCGGAAAATAACCCTTTTTCAAATTGAGTGATAAATTAAAAGCTTTTGGTAATTTTGCCAAGGCCATAGGAAAGTAATTCATAGAATTTATAAATTTAATATTATCACTTATCATAACAATAATTGTTGTACCTCGAATAATTAACTTTGGTTCAAGTACAGTTTTATTGAGTATATAATTCAGAATAAATTGATGGTCAAAAGCCTGACCATTATGAGCAATTATGACAATCTTTTTGAATTCCTTTCTTAATTTTAAAATAAATTCCATGAAATCCTCTATCACATTTTTCGTTTTAAAAATTCTCTCTCTTAATTTACATTTTCCACAGAAGTATAGAGAATCAATGTTAATACATTTAAAGCATCTTAGCTGAGCCACACATAAACTTGGAACATGTACTTTTATTTTTGTAGAGCTAATTTCTTCTTGTCTTGTTTCTAAATCATAAAATACGTAAATGCAATTTTCAAAATTTACTTTTTTTTGTCTTGCTGAATGAAGCATTTATGGTTTTCAGGAACATGATTATCGCAAATCTTACAAAAATATTCTCCACATATATGAGTCCTACTGCTTTTATAAACTTTAAAACAAGGTTTGCATTTTCTAATTTCTTCACAGATGCTTCTATTTTTTGAACTGGCAGCCTTATGGCTTTCAAAACATGTTTGACCACGAAATGTTCGATTACACTGCATACATAAAATATTTTTAACATTAATTGAACAAGCTGGTGAGTTTTGGCAGCAAGGGCAACTTTTCGAACATCTATGTTCATTTTTCTTAGAATACGGAATATGACATTCTTCACAATAAAATGCTGTGCAAAAAGCAGCTGTTAGTGAGGTTATTACATTGCAATGATTATTATGATATAACAAGTTAATTTTTTTCCCATTATTCAATCTTTCAAATATTATTTCTGCACCCCTTGTTCCATATTTATATACAACAATCTTGTGTTTGTTTATATACAACAAACAAGTTTGAAGTTTTCCTATATTTTTTCGAATTTTTTCATAATCATTAAATTTTTCAATTTTAGCTATTGAAACAACAAGTGCACGCGGTAAACATAAATTGTCGCTATTTTTTATTGCTATTATTCCTCTCCTTTTTAAGCATTCCTCATCAAAATTTGAATATTTATTACTTCTACCTCTACCAACGGGTAATTTAACATGGGCAACTGTTAAACAAAAAGTGTCTGTACTTAAACCTGTAGACGTAAAATAAAAATAGTTTATAATAAATGTAGCCAAAAATGTATTATAAATAACTACCTTCAGAACTACTTTGGAAAACATTAGAAATTACATCCCAAAGGTCGCTAAATTTTAGTTCATAAGCGGATCTAAAACTGAGATATGCAGGACCACGATGTTCAAAGCTGTCTCCACAAAATGTTAACCCAATCTTATCCCTGGAATTCACATCTTTCACAGCAATGTTGATTATTTGATGTATAGCATCCTTAATCCAGCTAATTGGTTCTATATTGTCAGGTACGGATTTAATTACAAATTTTATTTTGTGCCCCAGTCATATTAAACCGTTTAACAAATGTCGACTTTTCACTTTCGATTATATAAGGTGTTATAGTTTCGGTAAGAAACTTTTGTAAAATAATTTTTTTCGACATTTTCTTTATATGAATTTCAGATGTTAAATGCTTGAATAACAGAATAATATTAAATTTTTAATACAGATTCACTCTGTTAAATGAACAATTACATTGTAATCAAAGGCCGCTTTAATAAATTATAGTTGTTTAACTAGAATCCCATCTTAATACTATCTTAAAATAGAAAGAATTGAAAAACAAAAAGCAATCTAAATTTATCTTCAATACATTTTAATTAGTATAAATACATCGGGATTTTATACAAAAAATATCAGTTTAATTTCAAACAAGCAAGATATGGCACAGGAATATTTAAACTTCTTCATGACTGCAGAAGAGGCTGCAACTGCTACAACTGCTACTACTAGTACAGCAGTGCGTCTTCCTGCGAAAAGAAGAAAGTCGAAAAATGAAGATGACGGTTCTACTCATCTTCATCAACAACAACAACAACTACTTCAACAGCATCATCATCAACAACAACAGCAACAACCACAACAACAGCAACAACCGCGACAACAGCAACATAAACAGCAACTACAACAACAGCAACTACAGCAACAACAAGATTATCAGAGTAAGGCAATATCAAATCCCATCAGAAAAAGGAAACTGGTGGAATTATTTAATTTAAAAAAAAAAATTTTTTTTAATTTTTAAAAGTTAAAGATATGGAGCCAAGTAGGCTCTATAAAATAAATAAAATTAAAAAGTTAAACACCGCTTACGGTGAAAAATGGGTCTTCGAGACCTTAAATAATACCGCATCAGAAAGTTGGGGTATTTGAAGATAATGATTTCCGTGAGGAAATCGAAAAAAAATGAATATTTCCTCATAAATGAGGAAAGCCAATTAAATTTAAAAGAAGAACGTGGTGATTTTGAATTCGTCACAAATCAGTAATAGTTTTAGACTAATTTTATATAAAAAATTTTATTTCAAAGAAATTTTCTACTGTTTTTAATTTATTTTCATTTTTCAGATATTAAGATTTTATTTCATTTTTCAGATGTTAAGATTTTATTTTATTTTTCAGATGTTTTCAAGTTTTATTTTCAGGTGTTTATTAGAGTTTTATTTTACAGATATTAAACAATATTTGTTGAATTTATCCAAGTATTATGTGTGTCATCAAAACCTAGCCATTTAACAAAAACTCTATTTACTTGCTTTTTCAGAATTTTTTCTACAAGATAAGTATCTGGGTATTTTACAGGTGTAAGCTCAGCTTGATAAAAACCCAGAGAAATTGGGGGGTATCAGTATAGTCCGATAATTGATATGTAACAGGATAAGTATTATTGATTTTATCAATCTTAAATACTTCAATTGACAAATTCGGTTGATAACCTTTTTCGAAATGACCTTTATATTTACTTATTCTTACAAAATTTCCAGTTTTATATTTACTTTTTTGAAAAATTTTAAGCTCAGTATATACATTCCGCAGTATATTTTTTTCGTTTTTCTTTGTAATTTTTTCAGGAGGATGTTTTGTTGTGCTATGTTTTGTTGAATTATATTCTTTTATTAATGATTGTATAATAGGTAACCATTTATAATTCCCGTTTAAACTAAATTTTTTCCACATATAATTTTTCAATGTACGGTTAATTCGTTCAACAATTGATGCTTTTAATTCGCTAAATGTGTGATAATGATTGATTGATTTTTCTTTCATATAATTTTGAAATTGTAAATTAAAAAATTCCTTGCCTTGATCAGAGTGAATATTTTTTGGTATAACTTTAGCTCTAATAATAATTGTTTTTAAGGCATTTAAAACATTTTCAGCATTTTTTGTTTTCACAGGTTCAGCATAGGCATATTTGGAAAAAGTATCAATGATCGTCAGCATATATTTATAACCATTATTAAATTTTCCATAAGGTATCATTTCGACTAAATCGATTTGCCACGTGTCATTTAGACCTTTCTGTTTGAATTTTCTTCTAAGAAATTTACGTCTTGCCTGTCTATGAATTTCAGTCACTGTTTGAGCTCTTGACATTTTGTATTAAAAATGTTAAAGGTAATGTTATAATAATTATTATACATAAAATGATAGACCAAAGCATGGTTTAAACTAATTATCTAATTGAGTTTAATTTGCTTTTATACTTTTCTACATGAGTATATAACTCAACTTTTATTTTCAAATTTAATTAATTTCCATTCTGACTGCTAACAACTCATTGAAATGCTGCCTGATTCCACATCATTTCCATTTAAAGAAACTGTAGATGATGTAAATACACAAGGTTAGATACAAGAAAATGAAATTACGTCCACCATGGACGACGAAGATTTAGCAGAAACTGAGGAATTTATACCACCGTTCCAGATAGTTGAATTAGAAGACGAAGAAGAAGAAGTGGAAGAAGTAATTGAGGAAAATGAGGAAGCAGTTCCATTTAATGAAATTTGGGAGATAAATAATCAGCAGGGAGATCTTGATTATTTCAATGATTTAATAATCCTAAATAATTTTACTTAAATAATCTAATGAAAGGTGTACAGAAAAATATTTGTCTATCTAAAACATATAAATAAAAAATAAAAATTTTTATATTATTTGTTGTGATTTATTTTGTTTATTTTATGTAGTATATTACAGATTTGTTCCTTTAAAATTACAGGAATTTCAAAAAATAACCTTGAATAATTACATTGTACATTAAAACGTTGTATTGGTACATAAATTTCTCTTTCTAACCTAAATACTTGTTGTTCGACACATAAATTTAGATATTCCCGAACATAGTCTTTTACATTTAACTCAGCAGATTTATAATAGGTCATCACTGCGTGAAGAAAATCGCTTAAATTGTAAAACTGCTCTGCTTCTTCTTTGTTAATATTTATACTTTGCCTGTTCGCTGATTTTAGCCGATGATGAAAGTTCTGTTTTATATCTTTTATTATCAGCTTATCGAATCTTTTGTTAAATTCGTAATAAAATTTATTCCATTCATGATATTTTAAGACAATTGACTTTTTACCAATACGGTGAATTATACTTGAGGCTTCTAATGACTCACAGTCAAATCCAACAGCAATTTTTAATGTATGACTCTTATTGAGAAAATATGTGTAACTTAGCAATAAATTTGTGTCCTGACCTGGTGCTTCCATTCTTTTAATTTTACTAAAATCTGTTTATATTGCTTTTATTATTTATACGTTTTAGGAACACAAATTTGTAATGAGTTATATTTTTCAAATACATTTTGAAAGGTACTTAAAATATACTTATCGTTTTCTAGTTGATTTCCTTTATTAAATTTTTTTAAAAAAGCGTTCATACTATAACCGCAACATCTATACCACGTATAAACACAACAATATTGCCCACAGACATCTAAATAGTTACTTTGTAACTGTTTCTTATTAAAAATTATACATTGGTTTTTTAAGTAACTTAAAATTTCTAATTTATCTGGTTTTCTACCAAACGAATCAAAATATTCAACACAGCCATTCTTTGGCTTAAAAATAGCTAACCAATGTGTTCCCGGATCTTTTGATTTATCAGTGTTTACAATTAAAAAAGTTTGTTTTTCAATTATTCTGGGGCAAAGGGGGTCCAGAGCAAAAACTACTTTAAAAAATGTGCGTGTGTGTTTGTTACATCTTAATACGTCATTTATCTCTAGGGTATTCATCAATCAAATTGACTAAAGTCATATACTTTAGTTGTTTCTTTAATATAATTTGATAAAAACTCTTTTTTGATTTTTTTATTTGTTATAATAACATCAAATTTTTCTAGTATTTGACAGAGCTCTTTATTTATTTTATCGTTGTACACAGTTCCAAAATAGTAATTATCAAAATTTTTACAAGGTTTTTTAAAACCAACTATACAAATATCTTTCGCAAACAAGGTATTATTATCATCACTACAAAATGTTACATCCAGAAGTGCACAAGACAGTCACATTTTGTCAAATATTCAAATTTACTTTTATATGTGCTATTTATAGGTTTGAGAATATATTTCGGTTCTTATCAATTTGTAAACTTGCATCAAATTCTCCATAAACAATAGCAGTCAGTGTAGATGTAAGTGGTTTTGATAGCCTTGCCACAATTCTAACTGTACCTTGATTTAGTAGACCTTGACACACTTCATTTCCTGATGAATCTGGAGTTAAATCAAAAGCTAGAATGAAAAACCCATTACTAAACATGGTTTTTGTTATCTGATGACCTTGATCATTATGGTAAATTCCAATTCCTGAAAAAAGTGTACTGTATGCTCTTGTACAGCAATTATTTTCATCTGAAAAACTGGTTTCAATTGCTGAATTAGGTATTTGAACACCATTTACGTTTAACACAAATTGTGAAATATCAAAATGTTTAAAATTGTATGGATTTTTCGATCTTTTTCCAGAGTAACCCACATTTTCTGTCATACAAAAAATGATTGTGTTTGGCAACTGTCCAACAAAAACATTATTAAGTGATATTGATGAACTATTCTGTGGAATAGTAAAAGTTTTTACCTCTACCCGTTTGTAATTGTATTTGGCATTAGTTTTTTGCAATACAGCATTATGTGCTAATAGCACACTAGGATTAATTGTTACATGTCTAATAAATAAAGTGGCTTCTAAAATTTTCAGTTGAGATTCATCAGTATCACCTGCAAAGAGGTAAAAATCTGGTTTTTCTAATTTTAGGATAACTCGAACATCGACATTGTTTATGAGAAGTGTAGGTTGGTTAAACATATCTAAATCTAGTTTCCCCATAAGTTCCACTACATTGCTATTTTGGTATAATTTTTGACGTTCTTTTGAACCACTATTATCTGTTTTTGCTATATTTGGCTTATCTAACATCCATCCACCACACTCCAAATGCGTTGTAGCGGCATCCGTACCATAATTTAACAATGATTCAATATAAGCTCTGTAATGATAATTGCCATCTGATGGAGATATATTCTTTCCATTTAGTTGAACATTACATTGTTTTATTAATGAATGTAACATATTATTAACCACACTTGGTTGTTGTATAGGTGTTCCATCAGTTTTTTTATCTTTATTCCATTGAGTTCCATCTTTTTTTAAAATTTGTACTTTTAATTTTAGATATGTCGAAGACAAGTCTCTATATGTATCACCGTGCCCTAGTGAAACAAATTCTATGACAGACGGATTATCTAAAGAAGCAATAGGGTTATAGGAAACTTCTTCAGATCGTAAAATACTTGACTGAATAGGCTGTGTTTTAAAAATATCAAGCTCTGATTTCATACATTCAATCATAATTATTCAAAAATATCTTTTTGTTTGTTTTTGTTATTAACTTTGCGTCGCTTCGACGTAAAATAATTTAAATTATTAATGAGAGGTCTTTTTATAGGTGTTCTTCGTTTTCTTTTGCCTTGTCCATACATTTCATTGAGTTTCCGAACTGCACCTCGGCTTACATTTTTCATTATCTCTTTACTTCGATCTTGAACCACTTCTTTTGCACCTGTGGCAATATCAGATAATGCATTAATACCAGAGTTAATAACCCCTTTTTTTAATATATTGGCTCCAGACGTAAACATTGGTTTTAAATATCTAAAAAGACCACCGAAAAAGCTCCCTAAACTTTGTTAAGGTACAATTGAGTGTAACAAAGGACCAATATCCTCAAGACCTTTTCCTGATTGAACTAAATAATATTTGTAGTACGCTCTCTCCATAATGAATAAAATAAAATAATATATAGTTTTGTAAAATCGTTTTTATTTATACTTTTTTAAAATGTAATACAATTTTTGTTGGAATTGAACTATTGGAAAAGTTTATTTTGTATCCATATTTATCACATAAAAGTAATGAAATGTTATTAAATGATTTCTCCACATTGCAATATTGAATATTACTGAATTCTTTTACAGTATCAGTGAAAGAATTTTGTATGTTAACAGATCTTAAACACCTTATATCTTTATCACCTATTTTTTGCGGTTTAATTATGTCTGTATATATAAAAAACATATCTGTTTTACTAATGGGAATCAATTGTACACTATCTATAAAAGTTTTGAAAGCTTCTATTACATGTGATTTATATTTTTTAAAATTTGTAACTCTAAAAGATACTTGATTGAAACATGTTGTCGAAAGTCCTTCGAGGTATAAGCGTAATTTGCTCTTATTTTTATACCTATTTTAGGCTTAGTAACACATATTGTGGTGTAACCTCAATTTTTAGGCATCTCCTCAGCTTTTGTTGGTTGTGTATAATGAACTTCATCGTTTATAAAATTAAATATTCCCCAAATCAACTGTCGTTCAACTTCTTTTCTTGTAAACCTATTAAGTGGGCGTATATTTTGAATTAGTGTTGGTAGTAGAAAAACTTTCCAGTCGCATATCATTTGTTTTTCTATGTATGGAATATATGATGTTCCAACTCCTATCGTATCCTTCTGCATACCTTTAATAAATATTTGAGTACTTTTTTCCTATTCTTCACCATACACATTTGGAACGAAATCATTAACATACATTTCTGAAATACCGACTATCCACCTTGAATCACACATGCATTTATTCATTTTATTTGCAAATAATTTAGAAAATAAACTTGATTTGACCTGAAAAAAATCATCTTTCTATTTGTATGATATCCTATTACAAAGTATTAATGAATTTATTGAAAATCTAAATATCCTAAACTTGTTCAGTTCATTAACCTTGCCTAACAACTTCTACAGTACCAAAACCTTCATTTCCTACTATACAACCACTTGTAACTTATAAGTTAACAACCCATGCTTATAACCTAAACCAAAACAAACAAAACAAGTTTTTGAGCTACTAACCAAGAATAACCTACATTAAACCCATCAATCAAAATATCGGTCAGTGGGCGTGGTCTTCGGTGCGATATAGCATGTTTTTTCCCATCCCCAAGTGCAGGATTACCTATTAGCCTGTTTTAAAGAGTTAATATGAAATGTATTTATTGTTTGTATTATTTTATATAATGTATTACACTCGTGCGTACAATGTATATAATATATAGAAAAAACTTACATAAAATAAAATTATAATAATTATAAATACTAAAACTTAAACGCCTGATAGGGTTCTCTTGATTACACCACTGCTTAAGCTTAGTTATTGTATAATTTTTAACTTAAATGTAAATTTCCAAAACTAAAGTTAAGAAATGTTAATCAAAAAGAAGTAAATGTAACAGTAAGTCGATGCAACCGACTTATTTATACTCTACACATAAAAAATTCAAATTAAATTAAAAATCCATAAGTTATTTTAGTTAGGTATTCAATATAAGCTGAAAAAATAAATGGTTTTACAACCTTTGTACAAATTTCAGGTTTCTATCTTTATTAAATTCGAAGATATGCTTGTTAGGTCTTGGGAAGTGTGTGAAGGCAACCGAACCACCATCCCAATTCATCTCAAATATTAGAGACATCATCAGAACAGGGTAGAAATCTTATATCAAATTTCGGTTTTTATATTTATTAATTTCGAAGATATACTTGTTCTGTCTTGGGAGTTGTGTGGGAGATACACGAACATTCATTCCAATTCATCTGAAATTTTAGGCAAATCAGGGATTCAGTAAACATATCAAATTTGAAGTTTCTATCTTTATTAATTTCGAAGATATGCTTGTTCGGTTGAGGGAGTTGTGTGGGAGGTACCCGAATAACTCCTCCAATTTATCTGAACTTTTGGATAAATCAGGGATGCAGGAAGCAGCACCTTCGTATCACCCTAGTACCAAATTTTAAGTTTTAATCATTCTTAATTTCGAGTATATGCTTGTTCGGTTTTAGGAGTTGTATGGGAGGTACCCGAAAAACCACTCCAATTCATCTCAAATTTAAAGAAAATCAGGGATGCAGGAAAGAGCACCCTCGTATCAAATTTGCAGTTTCTATCTTTATTAATTTCGAAGATGTGCTTGTTCGGTTTTGGGAGTTGTATGGGAGATACCCGGACACCCATTCCAATTCATCTCAAATTTCAGGCAAATCAGGGATTCAGGAAACAGCACCTCGAATCAAATGTGAAGTTTCTTTCTTTATTAATTTCGACATGGTCCGATTTCGGCCATTTGCAATCCCCGCTTTACTTTAGTCATTGCTACAGTATAAATTTCATCACGAAAGAAATCATTATTTTTTAAGTCATCGTGCGTACGGATGGACGGACAGACATCGCTAAATCGATTCAGGAGGTGATCCTGATTCAGAATATATATACATGTCCATATCTAACTCGCTTCCTTTTGGTGGTTACGAACATCATACCAAAGTTAATATACCCTATACTTTAAGTGTAGGGTATAGTAAATAAAAACATAAATGAATATTTTTGAAACAATTAAAATGGTTCTGAACATTTGAGGTTTTTAACAAAAAACATGTTAGAAATTAAACATAAAAAAATTAAAAAGCGTATGTAAATAACAAAAACAATATATAATACAATTGCCCCCAATAAAAACATGTTTAGTACTTGATTTGAATGCAGAATCAAGTGCATAAAATGAAAAAACTTTTTGTGATAAATATATTTTTCTAAAATCATATTCCGTATGTGCATACAAGTTAACACACGCAATGCAATTTATCAAAAAATAATTATAAGGATCATATTTCATTTGAATATTTCACAATTTTTTTACCATAAAAAATATAATGAGCAATAATCAGCAATTTTATACTGGAAAATAAAGTTTATTTGCCTTCCCACGAAATTAGGTCTCACGTGGCAACAACAGGTAGAGCTAAATAATAAAAACTTTATAATTGTAATTTTTATTAAAAATCACAATTTTTTACAGATATTTTTGAAATCGTGTAATTTTTTAATTTAATTAAAAATTTTTAAAGAATTTATTATAGTAATTTCATTATTGAGAGAGTGAAGCTTTAACTGGCGCCCGAGCAGGGACCATAGTGCCAAACAGTGTATGTGTGCTCTTCTAGCTAAATTTTGTTAAAAATAGAAAAAGTTTTTATTGAAAAAAAAGGATGAACTTTAAGAACTAAAAACTTATTTGAAAAAAAAACTTAGTGTTAAAAATTAACTAAACAAAATTAAATTAACAATTCAATATAATAAAAATTTATTTAATTAAAAATATTTAATTTTAAAAATCATTCTAACGAAATTTAACAAAATAGGATGGAAAGAAAGAAAAAAAACTTCAAAAGACAAAAATTGAAAAAATAAATTAACAAAAGAAATATAAAAGTGGAAAATAGTGGCATAAAATTAAGATTAGAGAGAGAAACCTGACAACATCAGGTTGCTTTTGCTGCGCGTAGCAAGTACGACAAGGGTCAAACCTGTCAGAAGTTGGTTCAGCAATACGAGATAGGAAACGAGGCGCCCGAATAGCTTTCAAACATATCAAAAAGAAGCCGTCGCACGATGGAGTAACCAGAACCACTACAAAGTGTAAGCAGCAGCCGCCTATTTCGCTGGAACAAAATACTACAGTGGTCCAACCTAGAATTAGAATACACCTCTCAGTAACACTGTAAGTCCAAAAAATCTTTTTCCTTTACTCTTTCTCTTTAGATACCAAGTATCCTCAAATAGAGAAGAAAACGAAACAAGAAAACTAACATAAAAAAGAAAAAATCAAATTAAATTTTTTTTTAATGAAATAAAATTTTTAAGTAAAAAAAAAACTTATTGTACAAAAAAAAGCAAGTCGACTAAATTTTTACTTCAATAAATAAAAGCTATAGCAAAAAAATAAAATATTGAAAAAGGAGGAAACAATTATTGAAAATATTTTAAATAAAAAAGAATTAAAAAAAAATAAAAAAAAATTAAAAATCAAATAAACGCAAACTGGGCCCAATAATAAAAACAAACAAAAAAAAAATTAAAAACTAACAATAAAAACTAACCAAATTATTAAACTAACTAATGTCGTTTTCTTTTCTGAAAGAAGTTTTGACCTGGGGTTGCACGTTTCTTTTAGGTCATATTTTTTCCGTTCTTTTCTGAAAAAACATGCAAAATTGAAAAAAATGTTCGTGTTCTTTTCTGAAAAAAATTTAGGGCAAAACTCGCACAGGGCTACATTTTTTTTTAAAAACTTGACCTGAAAATATTGACGGGACAATAAAATGAGTTTTGCACTCTCCAAAATGACAACATTAAAAAATATATGTATATATTTGTCACTGTCAGTTAAATAGTAAATAGTAATTAATGACAATATAAAAATACATTATTTTGATTTATTTGGTTGAGTTTTGAAAAATATCTAGTTTTAAAAATAAAACAAAAATTTATATTTGATTAGAATGAAGTTTAAAAATTTATAAATAAGTAAAATATAATTTGTAGATAGATATGTCTAAAAACGCGATAATTTTGCATGCTATCAATTTAACGTTTGTTTGAATTATAAAATAGAAATCAGTGCAGCAAACTGAAAAAAAAAAAAAAGTAAATGTAACACTAAGTCGACATAACCGACTTATTTATACCCTACATCTAGAAAATGCAAATTAAATTAAAAATTCATAAGTTATTTTAGTTAGGTTTTTGATATAAGCTAAAGAAAATAAACGCTTTTACAACTTTTTTACAAAATTTCAGGTTCTATCTTTATTAAATTCGAAGATATGCTTGTTAGGTCTTGGAAAGTGTGCGAAAGCACCCGGATCACCTCCCCAATTCATCCCTAATTTTAGAGACATTATCAGAACAGGAGAGAATACACTTATATCAATTTTCAAGTTTTTATGTTTATTAATTTTGAAGATATGCTTGTTCGGTCTTGTGAGTTGTGTGGGCGATACCCGAACAACCATTCCAATTCATCTGAAATTTTAGGCAAATCGGGGATTCAGGAAACAATACTCTCGTATCAAATTTGCAGTTTATATCTTTATAAATTTCGAAGATATGCTTGTTTGGTTTTGGGAGTTTTATGCGAGGTACCCGACCAACCACTCCAATTCATCTCAAATTTTGGACAAATCAGGGATTCAGGAAACAACACTCTAGTACCAAATTTGAAGTTTCTATCTTTATCAATTTCGAATACATGCTTGTTCGATTTTGGGAGTTGTGTGGGAGGTAGCCGAACAACCACTCCAATTCATCTCAAATTTTAGGGATATCAGGGATTCAGGAAAACATCCTCATACAAAATTTTAAGTTTTTATCTTTATTAATTTCGCAGATATGGTTATTCGCTTTTGGGAGTTGTATGGGAGGTACCCGAACCCATAAACCGATTTGGTCCAGATTCGAACTTAGGCTTCCTTTCGTAATTAGTAACCTACTATATAAATTTGACGGACGGACGGACTTACATCGCTAAATCGACTCAAGAGGAAATCCTGATTCAGGATATATATACATGTCCATATCTAACTCGCTTCCTTTTGGTGGTTAAAAACACCATACCAAAGTTAATATACCCTATACTTAATGTCTAGTGCATAAAAAATGTTGCCGTTTTTCTGTTCTATTCTAAAAAATTTGCAGGTCAAAACTGAAAAATAAAGTGCAAAACTAGAAAAAAACAAGTAAATGTAACAGTAAGTCGATGCAACCGACTTATTGTACCCTACACCTGAATAATTCGAATTAAATTAAAAATACATAAGTTCTTTTGGCAGCTGCTTGAACTGCTTCCCTTTTCTGTGTTATTCAACTCGAATTTCAAGAACGTAAAAGAGGCATACTCTTGGGATATGTTTGACACCTTTGTAAAAAAATTTTAGTTTCTATCTTTATTAATTTCGAAGATTCTTAGTCCTTGGGAGGTGTGTGTCAGGTACCCGAATTGCCACTCCAATTCATCGAATCCATCTCAGGAACATAAAGAAAGCATGCCAGAACACCATTGTACTAAATTTAAAGGTTCTACTTTTGTTGGTTTTGTATATATGCTCGTTGCTCTTGTGCTCGTCCGGAAGTTTCCAAAATACGAACCCATGGTTCAAATTCTTTCAAATGTCAGTTTCCAATTTTACAGAAATGGAAACATAACAGAACACCTTTGTACTAAAAATAAAGGTTCTATCTTTGTTGGTTGTGGAGATAATCTCATTTGCTCTGGTGCTCGTTCGGAAGCTTCCAAAATCCAAATTCATAGTCCAAATCCTCTTAAATTTCAGAGACATAAATCAAACGGGAAGGAACATCATTGTAAAAAATTTAAAGATTCTATCTTTGTTGGTTTTGGAGATAATCTCGTTTGCTGTGGGGCTCGTTCGAAAGCTTCCAATATACGAATCCATGGTTCAAATTCTTTCAAATATCAGTTTTCAATTTTATAGAAAAAAACACATAACAGCACACTCTTGTACTAAAAATAAAGGTTCTATCTTTGTTGGTTGTGGAGATATACTCGTTTACTCTGGGGCTCGTTCAGAAGCTTCCAAAATCCGGACCCATGGACCAAATCCTCTCAAATTTCAGAGACTTAAATAAAACATGAAAGAACCCCACTCTGCCTAATTTAAATATTATATCTTAGTTGGTTTTGGAGATAATCTCATTTGCTCTGGTGCTCGCTCGGAAGCTTCCAAAATCCAAACCCATTGACCATATCCACTTAAATTTCAGAGACATAAATCAAACGGGAAGCAACATCATTGTAAAAAATGTAAAGGATCTATCTTTGTTTGTTTTGGTGATAATCGCGTTTTCTCTGGGGCTCGTTCAGAAGCTTCCAAAATCGGAACCCTTGGACCAAATCCTCTCCAATTTTAAAAACTTAAATAAAACATGAAAGAACACCACTCTGTCAAATTTGAAGGTTATAACTTTATTGGTTTGGAGATAAACCCATTTGCTCTGGTGCTCGGTCGGAAGCTTCCAAAATCCAAACCCATAGACCAAATCCTCTTCAATTTCAGAAGAGAGGACATACATAGAACGGGTAGGAACATCATTGTACGAAATTTAAAGGTTCTATCTTTATTGGTTTAAGACCCATGAACCATATCCTCTTTAATTTCAGAGACATAAATCAAACGAGGAGGAACAACATTGAAAAAAATTTAAAAGTTCTATCTTTGCTGATTTTGGAGATAATATCCTTTGCTCGGGGGCTTGTATGGAAGCTTCCAAAATTAGAACCCATAGACCAAATTCTCTCAAATTTCAGAGACCTAAATCAAACATGAAAGAACACCACTCTGTGAAATTTGAAGGTTATATCTTTATTGGTTTTGGAGATAAACCCATTTGCTCTGGTGCTCGTTCGGAAGCTTCCAAAATCCAAACCCATAGACCAAATCCTCTTCAATTTCAGAGACATACGTCGAAGGGGTAGGAACATCATTGTACAAAATTTAAAGGTTCTATCTTTATTGGTTTACGACCCATGAACCATATCCTCTTTAATTTCAGAGACATAAATCAAACGAGGAGGAACATCATTGAAAAAAACTTAAAAGTTCTATCTTTGTTGGTTTTGGAGATAAACTCGTTTGCTCTGGGGCTCGTTCGGAAGCTTCCAATATACGAATCCATGGTTCAAATTCTTTCAAATGTCACTTTCAAATTTTTTGGAAAAAAAACATAACAGCACAATCTAGTACTAAAAATAACGGTTCTATCTTTGTTGGTTGCGGAGATATACTCGTTTGCTCTGGGCTCGTTCGGAAGCTTCCAAAATCCGGACCCATGGACCAAATCCTCTCAAATTTCACAGACTTGAATCAAACATGAAATAACACCATTCTGCCAAATTTAAAGGTTATATCTTTGTTTTTTTTGGAGATAATCTCATTTGATCTGTTGCTCGTTTGGAAGCTCCTAAAATGGGCCATATCGTCTTAACTTTCAGAGACATAAATCAAACGGGAAGGAACAACATTCTTAAAAATTTAAAGGTTCTATCTTTGTTGGTTTTGTAGATAATTTCGTTTGCTCTGGGGCTCGTTCGGAAGCTTCCAATATACGAATCCATGGTTCAGATTCTTTCAAATGTCAGTTTCCAATTTTATAGAAAAAGAAACATAACAGCACAATTTTGTACTAAAAATAAAGGTTCTATCCTTATTGTTCTATCTATCTGCCAAATTTAAAGGTTATATCTTAGTTGATTTTGGAGATAATCTCGTTTGCTCTGGGGCTCGTTCGGAAGCTTCCAATATACGAATCCATGGTTCAGATTCTTTCAAATGTCAGTTTCCAATTTTATAGAAAAAGAAACCTAACAGCACAATTTTGTACTAAAAATAAAGGTTCTATTCTTATTGTTCTATCTATCTGCCAAATTTAAAGGTTATATCTTTATTGGTTTTGGAGATAATCTCATTTGATCTGGTGCTCGTTCGGAAGCTTCCAAAATCCAAACCCATGGGCCATATCTTCTTAAATTTAAGAGACATAAGTCAAACGGAAAGGAACATCATTATAAAAAATTCAAGGGTTCTATCTTTGTTGGTTTTGTAGATAATCTAGTTTGCTCTGTGGCTCGCTCGGAAACTTCCAATATACGAACCAACGGACTAGATCCTCTAAAATTTCAGAGCCCTAAATCAAACATGAAAGAACACCATTCTGCCAAATTTAAAGGTTATATCTTAGTTAATTTTGGAGATAATCTCATTTGCTCTGGTGCTCGTTGGGAAGCTTCCAAAATCCAAACCCATAAACCAAATGCTTTTAAATTTCAGAGAAATAAATCGAACGGGAAGGAAAATCATTGTACAAAGTTTAAAGGTTCTACCTTTTTTTGATTTTGGAGATAATCTCGTTTGCTCTGGGGCTCGTTCGGAAGCTTCCAAAATCCGAACCCATGAACCAAATCCTCTCAAATTTCACAGCCTTGAATCAAACATGAAAGAACACCATTCTGCCAAATTTAAAGGTTATATCTTTGTTGTTTTTGGAGATAATCTCATTTGATCTGGGGCTCGTTTGGAAGCTTCCAAAAGCTTCCGGGAAGGAACAACATTCTAAAAAATTTAAAGGTTCTATCTTTGTTGGAGTTGGAGATAATCTCGTTTGCTTTGGGGCTCGTTCGGAAGCTTCCAATATACGAATCCATGGTTCAGATTCTTTCAAATGTCAGTTTCCAATTTTATAGAAAAAGAAACATAACAGCACAATTTTGTACTAAAAATAAAGGTTCGATCCTTATTGTTCTATCTATCTGCCAAATTTAAAAGTTATATATTAGTTGATTTTGGAGATAATCTCGTTTGCTCTGGGGCTCGTTCGGAAGCTTCCAAAAGCCAAACCCATGGACCAAATCCTCTTAAAATTTAGAGACATAAATCGAACGGGATGAAACATAGTTGAACAAAATTTAAAGGTTCTATCTTTGTTGGTTTTGTAGATAATTTCGTTTGCTCTGGGGCTCGTTCGGAAGCTTCCAATATACGAATCCATGGTTCAGATTCTTTCAAATGTCACTTTCTCATTTTATAGAAAAAGAAACATAACAGCACAATTTTATACTAAAAATAAAGGTTCTATCCTTATTGTTCTATCTATCTGCCAAATTTAAATGTTATATCTTAGTTGATTTTGGAGATAATCTCGTTTGCCCTGGGGCTCGTTCGGAAGCTTCCAAAATCCGAAACCATTGACCAAATCCTCCCAAATTTTACATACTTAAATAAAACATGAAGGAACATCACTCTGTCAAATTTGAAGTTTATATCTTTATTGGTTTTTGAGATAATCTCATTTGATCTGGTGCTCGTTCGGAAGCTACCAAAATCGAAACCCATCGACCAAATCCTCTTAAATTTCAGAGACATGAATCGAACGGGAAGGAACATCATTGTACAAAATTTGAATGTTCTATCTTTGTTGGTTTTGGAGATAATCTCGTTTGCTTCGGAATCGTTCGGAAGCTTCCAGAATCCGAACCCATGGACCGATTTTGACCAGATTCGAACTTAGCCTTCGTTTCGTAATTAGTAACCTACTATATAAATTTCATCAAGATAGCTTTATTAGTTTTTGAGTTATCGTGCGAACGGACGGACGGACGGACATCGTTAAATCGACTCAGGATGTGATCCTGATTTAGAATATATATACATGTCCATATCTAACTAGCTTACTTTTGGTGGTTACAAACACCATACCAAAGTTAATATACCCTATACTTTAGGTGTAGGGTATAATAAGTTTAACTTTTTTCAGTTTTGCACTTTGTCAGGTCAAACTTTTTTTTTCAGAAAAAAAAGACATAACTAAAATACTAACCATACCAAATTTACTTTATAATTTGTAAAAATATTTTCTTAAATTAAATTTTTTATTTTTTTTAAATCTAGAAATTAAACAAAAGAAGGAAATATATTCTAAGTTTAGTTTATATTTTAATAGTTTTATTACCTAACTATCTTAAATTTCAAATTAAAAAATGTTCTTTTTAAATTGTGTAAATATAGAAAAAAGGTTTACATTTAAATAAATAAATCAAAATCTGTAATAATAAAAAAAAAAATTTATATTAAGAAAAAAGTAAAAACTAAATATTGTCGTGATTTAAGCCTACTTGACGATTACTCAAGGTGAGGCTGCCTTGAGCACGGTAATAGAAAAAAAAATTATAGTATTAACTAACAATATTAATTTAAATAAGTAAGTAAGAAATAAATAAATTTTTTTTTGTATAAATATTAATTTAGAAATATTAGCGTAGAATTTTTATTAAAAAACATTAATAAAGTAATAAATAATAATAGTAATAAATTAATAATAATCTTAATAAATAAAACCTTTTTACTTTTTGAATACCTATCTTAAAATATAATACTTTTTTTCATCTGAAATATTATTTAAATTATTTTGAAATATCAAATCGTTTAATAAACATAAAAAAACAAGTAAATGTAATAGTAAGTCGATGCAAACGACTTATAATACCCTACACCTGAATAATTCGAATTAAATTGAAACTCCATAAGTTTTTTTGGCAGCTGCTGAACTTCTTCCCTTTTGTGTCTCATTCAACTCGAATTTCAGGAACGTAAAAGAGGCATACTCTTGGGATATGCTTGACACCTTTGTAAAAAATTTTAAGTTTCTATCTTTATTAATTTCGAAGATTGTTTGTCGTTGGGAAGTGTGTGTAAGGTACCCGAATTGCCACTCCAATTCATCGAATCCATCTCAGGAACATAAAGAAAGCATGCCAGAACACCATTGTGCTAAATTTAAAGGTTCTATTTTTGTTGGTTTTGGAGATATGGTCGTTGCTATTGTGCTCGTCCGAAAGTTTCCAAAATACGAACCAATGGTTCAAATTCTTTCAAATGTCAGTTTCCAATTTTGCAGAAAAGGGAACATAGCAGAATACCTTTGTACTAAAAATAAAAGTTCTATCTTTGTTTGTTGGGGAGATATACTCGTTTGCTCTGTGGCTCGTCCGGAAACTTCCAATATTTGAACCCATGGACAAAATCCTCACAAATATCAGAAACATAAATCAAACATGAAGGAACACCATTCTGCCTAATTTGAAGGTTATATCTTTGCTGCTTTTGGAGATAATATCATTTGCTCTGTGGCTCGCTCGGAAACTTCCAATATACGAACCAACGGACCAGATCCTCTAAAATTTCAGAGACCTAAATCAAACATGAAAGAACACCATTCTGCCAAATTTAAAGGTTATATCTTAGTTAGCTTTGGAGATAATCTCATTTGCTCTGGTTCTCGTTGGGATGCTTCCAAAATCCAAACCCATAAACCAAATCCTTTTAAATTTCAGAGAAATAAATCGAACGGGAAGGAAAATCATTGTACAAAATTTAAAGGTTCTACCTTTTTTTGATTTTGGATGTAATCTCGTTTGCTCTGGGGCTCGTTCGGAAGCTTCCAAAATCCAAACCCATAGACCAATACCTCTTAAATTTCAGATACTTGAATCAAACATGAAAGAACACCATTCTGCCAAATTTAAAGGTTATATCTTTGTTGTTTTTGGAGATAATCTCATTTGATCTGGGGCTCGTTTGGAAGCTTCCAAAATGGACCATATCGCCTTAACTTTCAGAGACATAAATCAAACGGGAAGGAACAACATTCTAAAAAATTTAAAGGTTCTATCTTTGTTGGTTTTGTAGATAATTTCGTTTGCTCTGGGGCTCGTTCGGAAACTTCCAATATACGAATCCATGGACCAAATCCTCTCAAATTTTAGATACTTAAATAAAACATGAAGGAACACCACTCTGTCAAATTTGAAGGTTATATCTTTATTGGTTTTGGAGATAATCTCATTTGATCTGGTGCTCGTTCGGAAGCTACCAAAATCGAAACCCATCGACCAAATCCTCTTAAATTTCAGAGACATAAATCGAACGGGAAGGAACATCATTGTACAAAATTTGAATGTTCTATCTTTGTTGGTTTTGGAGATAATCTCGTTTGCTTCGGAATTGTTCGGAAGCTTGCAGAATCCGAACCCATGGACCGATTTTGTCCAGATTCGAACTTAGCCTTCCCTTCGTAATTAGTAACCTACTATATAAATTTCGTCAAGATAGCTTTATTAGTTTTTGAGTTATCGTGCGAACGGACGGACGGACGGACATCGTTAAATCGACTCAGGATGTGATCCAGATTTAGAATATATATACATGTCCATATCTAACTCGCTTACTTTTGGTGGTTACAAACACCATACCAAAGTTAATATACCCTATACTTTAGGTGTAGGGTATAATAAGTTTAACTTTTTTCAGTTTTGCACTTTGTCAGGTCAAACTTTTTTTTTCAGAAAAAAAAGACATAACTAAAATACTAACCATACCAAATTTACTTTATAATTTGTAAAAATATTTTCTTAAATTAAATTTTTTATTTTTTTTAAATCTAGAAATTAAACAAAAGAAGGAAATATATTCTAAGTTTAGTTTATATTTTAATAGTTTTATTACCTAACTATCTTAAATTTCAAATTAAAAAATGTTCTTTTTAAATTGTGTAAATATAGAAAAAAGGTTTACATTTAAATAAATAAATCAAAATCTGTAATAATAAAAAAAAAAAATTTATATTAAGAAAAAAGTAAAAACTAAATATTGTCGTGATTTAAGCCTACTTGACGATTACTCAAGGTGAGGCTGCCTTGAGCACGGTAATAGAAAAAAAAAATTATAGTATTAACTAACAATATTAATTTAAATAAGTAAGTAAGAAATAAATAAATTTTTTTTTGTATAAATATTAATTTAGGAATATTAGCGTAGAATTTTTATCTAAAAAACATTAATAAAGTAATAAATAATAATAGTAATAAATTAATAATAATCTTAATAAATAAAACCTTTTTACTTTTTGAATACCTATCTTAAAATATAATACTTTTTTTCATCTGAAATATTATTTAAATTATTTTAAAATATCAAATCGTTTAATAAATATAAAAAAACAAGTAAATGTAATAGTAAGTCGATGCAAACGACTTATTAATACCCTACACCTGAATAATTCGAATTAAATTGAAACTCCATAAGTTTTTTTGGCAGCTGCTGAACTTCTTTCCTTTTCTGTCTTATTCAACTCGAATTTTGGGAACGTAAAAGAGGTATCCTCTTGGGATATGCTTGACACCTGGGGGCTTGTTGGGAAGCTTCCAATATACGAATTCATGGTTCAAATTCTTTCAAATGTCAGTTTCCAATTTTATAGAAAAGGAAACATAGCAGCACAATCTTGTACTAAAAATAAAGATTCTATTTTTGTTGCTTGTGGAGATATACTCGTTTGCTCCGGGGCTCGTTCGGAAGCTTACGAGATCCCAACCCATGAACCAAATCCTCTCAAATTTCAGAGACTTAAATAAAACATGAAAGAACTGATTCAGAAAATATATACATGAACATATCTAACTCGCTTCCTTTTGGTGGTTACAAACACCATACCAAAGTTAATATACCCTATACTTTAGGTGTAGGGTATAATAAGAAATTTGTGAATATATATTAAACAAAAGTTATTGAAAACCTATTAAATTTTTATAAATTGAATTTTTTCATAAAATCAATAAATGCAATTTGTTTAATAAATATAAAGGAAAAACTTAAAATATTACTAATAAATAAAATTTGTTCAATAAATATAAAATACAAAATTAAGATATTGTTCTAAATCAGGGTTTCTTAACCGGTGAGGTATTCCTCCCTTGGTGAGGTATACTAATGTGTTGGGGGAGGTATGAGATTTTGTTTATTGTTGTTATGTTTTTTTTTTTTAAATTAAAAATCAAAATTATTTACAAAAAAAAAATATAATTTAAAAAAAAATCTTCAAAATTTAAACTTATTTTATTTATTATGTACATATTTATATTATACAAAATAAAATTTGAACGATTACTTTTTTGCAAAATAATTTAGCATTTCTCTATTTTTGTACATAACTATTTCTAATTAAATATTTTTCTTTTGAAATCAAATAGCCTTTGAAAAAATTCAAAATTATATTCATTTTTATATTCAAGTATTGGCAATTGCTGCTAGTAGTTGCAGCATTTTAATTAATTCTACTTAATGTGAATAAATTTTTAACTAAGGAGCCTTTGAAAAAATTCAAAATTAAGTACATTTTTATATTCAAGTATCAAGTTTAGTAATAGTTTATATTGCCTGCTGATAGTTGCATTTATTTTAACTTGGTTTAATATTTAATTAGCATTTCGTTACCGCTAATAATAAAAAAGAAATATGTCGGAAAAAAGGAAATATAGTGAGGATTATGTGAAATTTGGATTTACATGCTGTGTTCGTGATAAAATCGAAAAACCTCAATGCTTTCTATGCTCAAAAATTTTCTGCAATGATAATATGAGGCCTTCTAAACTCCTTGAACATTTTACAAAAATGCATTCAAATAATTCGGGAGACTCAATTGAATCTCTCAAGCAGAAAAAAGCGCGATTTCAGTCTTCAGGAACTTTAAGCACGTTAGGTTTTGGATTTAATCAAAAGCCACTTGTTGCAGCTAGTTATAAAGTAGCATATCTTATCGCAAAGAACAAAAAGTCTCATACCATCGGTGAAACGTTGGTCAAGCCTTGTGCTCTTGAAATGGTGGAAGCTGTTCTCGGAAAACCACAGAGAAATCAGATCGCGGCAGTACCTCTTTCAAATGACGTGATAAGAAGTCGAATTGTGGAAATGCCATCTGATATTTTGGATCAGCTTATGTCAGAACTGAAGAAAACAACTCTTCCTTTTGGTCTGCAACTGGATGAAAGTACTGATGTAGCTCAGTGCAGTCAACTTTTGACCTTTGTTAGATATGCCACCGAAACTGGTATTAAGGAAGAGTTTCTGTTCTGCCATCCGCTATTAGCTACTACAAAAGCGGCTGATGTGTACCAGATAATTGATGATTTTTTTTCAGAAAATAATCTTGATTGGAAGGAAAAATTGGGATTCATATGTACTGATGGTGCACCTTCCATGTTAGGGAAAAATTCAGATTTTGGAGCATTGGTACGAGCGGTGGCTCCAAATGTTATGGTTCTGCATTGTTTCCTACATCGCCATGCATTGGCATCACGAACTCTTCCACAAAGACTCAAGTCTGCCATGGATATCACTGTCCAAGCTGTAAATTTCATCCGATCTCGATCTTTGAATCACAGACTCTTCAAAATATTATGCCAAGAAGTTGGAGATTCTCATGAAATGCTGCTTTATCACACTGATGTACGCCGGCTTTCACATGGACGAGTTTTCACTCGTGTCCTGGAACTCAAAATGGAGATAATAACATTTCTTCGAGAGAAAGAAAATAAATTGTGTGGAGAGTTTGAAACTCACAATTTTACTGCATCATTGGACTATCTTGCAGATGTATTTTCGCATTTAAATGATCTGAATATTTCCCTTCAAGGGTCAGAAGTTACTATTTTAGATGCAAATGAGAAGATTACAGCCTTCAAGCAAAAACTAGATCTTTGGAAGAACCGCGTATCAAAAGGTAATTATGCAAATTTTCCATCTCTAGAAAAAAATTTCTGTGATGAATATTTATTAAAAGCGGTGTCAGATTGGATTCGAACTGATATTTTAAAACATTTGGATAATCTCATGAATTCTTTTGATAACTACTTTGTAGAAGACAATTTGAAAATTGATCAGTGGATTCGAAATCCCTTCATATTTAATTTAGACTCCAAGGATGATGCTGACATGCAAAAAGACGACCTCATTGATTTACAGAGCAAGGCTATGGTAAGGCAAAAATTTACCAACCAAAATCTTGATGAATTTTGGTGCTCGCAAATAGATTCTTATCCGGTTTTGGCAAATAAAGCTCTTTCAGCTTTGATACCATTTGCAACAACATACCTCTGCGAATCTGCATTTTCAACATTGGTAAATGTAAAAGCGAAAATCAGAAATCGATTGGATGCCAGGCATGACATGCGCTTAGCATTGTCTAAGATTGTTCCGCGAATTTCACATCTTATTGACGGCAAGCAGCAACAACCATCTCATTAATGCTGCCTGATTATTTTGTAGTATTTATATATATAAAATAGTCTTTAAATTTGGGAATTATTCTTTAAATTTTTCACATAAATAAATTTTGTCAACATGAATTAAATATAAAATATAATTTTTTATATCAGTATGAATTAAATATGATTTTTTTTTATAAATAAAGGGTGTTCAAAATTGAGATATCATTTTAATTTTAATAAAAAAAGACTTTTTTTTTGAAATATTAAATATATTTTTATTTTAATTTATTACAAATAGGTTCCGGTTAATAATGAAGCATTAAGTCGGCCAAGTGGCCCCCTCTACTACTTCGGCAGGCTTCCAATCTTTTACCAAAATTCTGAATCACGTTGTTCAATAAACTGTTCTCAATGGTTGAAATCTCCTTGATAATGTTGCTTTTAAGCTCTTGAATTGTTGTGGGATTATTGCTGTACATTTTCGATTTCACAAAACCCCACAAAAACAAATCCAACGGTGTCAAATCGCACGATCTTGGTGGCCACACCACTCCTCCTCTACGAGAAATAATACGATCTTCGAACTTTTCCTTCAAAAAATCCATTATTTCTCTTGCTGTGTGGCAAGTGGCACCGTCCTGTTGAAACCACGTATTCTCTACATCCAAATCATCAATTTCCCGCCACAAAAGGCTTCGGATCATCTCCCTGTAGCGATTTCCATTGACCGTAATCGCATTTCCATTTGCGTTTTCAAAAAAGTATGGTCCGATGATTCCTCCTGACCACAAACCACACCAAACCGTAACTTTTTGTGAATGTACTGGTTGCTCTAAGATAACCCTTGGATTCTCTTCACCCCAAATGCGGCAATTCTGTTTATTGACGTAGCCATTGAGCTGGAAATGAGCTTCGTCGGTGAAGATTATTTTGTTAAAAAAATTCTCATTTTCTTCTTGTTTTTCGATTGCCCAAGAAACGAATCGCCGACGTAATGCATGGTCAGTTGGTTTTAATTCTTGCGTCAGCTGGATCTTATAAGCCTTTAAATGGAGATCACGATGCAAAATGTTGAATAATGTGGATGGTTTGATGTTTAATTGCTGCGAACGATGACGAATGGAAGTTTTTGGATCTTCTTCAACACTTCTGCTCACAGCTGCTACATTCTCGATTGAACGGCCACTACGTTGATAAATGTTGCCTCTGTTATCAAGAACAGATCCAGTTTCTAGAAATTTATCAACCATCAGCTTGATGGCACGATTTGTTGGAGCATTTTCTCTACCAAATTTTGTTCGAAATTTCCTAATTACATCTTGAAAACTTTTACCATTTTCAAAAAATGTTGTAATAACAAAAACACGTTGTTCCTTCGTGTAACGTTCCATATTAGCTAACCGGAATGTATTTAGAATATACCTAAAGAAACCTCGTATAAAAATTTTAGGTAGAAAAAAAATGGCGGCAAAATCAAAATGATACCTCAATTTTGAACACCCTTTATATATTAAAATGGTAAAAATAAAATAATATATGTAATGTTGGTATACCACTAATTATGTTTCTTATCTTTTCTTAGAATAAATTAATTATGCTGGAGGTGAGAACATAAAATTAAATATTAAGTGAGGTATGAAGTAAAAAAAGGTTAAGAAACCCTGTTCTAAATAGATGTTTTAAGTAAATTATTTTTAAAAATGTTGGTTCAAATAAATCTAATATATAAGGAAGAAATTCTGTTTGTTTGTTTGTTTGTGTGTTTGGCACGGATTCACGTAAAAACCACCAGTCCGATTGCAACCAAATTTTGCAGGAACATTTCTACGACCCCGGAAGGAGTTATAGGCTACATCGCATTTCGGTTCATTAACCCATTGCGGCCCTAGAGCGTTTTAAATTGTTTTGGTTTTTTCGTTGTTCTGCCTAAACGGTTTGACCGATTGAGTTGAAAATTTGCACAAATGTTCTTCTCATCTTTAGTGGTGTATCCAAGAATTTGGTTGCCATATGTCACCCGGGTTCGGCCCGGCGGGCTTCCAAAAAAAATTTTGTTTCCGATTTATGTTCAATTTTGTATGGCGGTTTTGTGGTCTGAAGAAACCTCTGAGGCGAATTTTTGTAAAGTTCTGGTAACCCGTTTGGGCACGAGAGCCGAACGAAGTTCATTAAATTTTTTTGATGTCCTGCTTAAACGCTTACAACAATTGATTTGAAAATTTGTAAAACTGTTGCTCTTTAGCAGAAAAGCTTACTAGATTAATTTGGTTAGGATCCTTTAACCCGTTTCGGCACCAGGGTTCAGTGAAATTTTTTAATTTACCTTAATGTCGCGCTTAAACGGTGTGACCAATTGAGTTGAAAATTTACAAACGTGTAGTTCTTCACTTCAGAAACTCACTCAGTTGACTTGATTACGATCTATTAACCCGTTTCGGCACCAGAGCCCAATGAATTATTTTAATTTTTTTATTGTCGCGCTTAAAAGTTTTGACCAATTGAGTTGAAAAATTGCAAAATTGTTACTCTTTAGCACAAAAGCCTACTGAGTTGAATTGGTTACAATACATTAACCCGTTTCAGCACCAGGCCTCAATGATATTTTTTAATTTCTTTGTTGTCGAGCTTAAAAGGTTTGGTCAATTGAGTTGAAAAATTACAAAAGTGAAGCTCTTCACCGCAGAAGCCCACTCAGTTGATTTGGTTACGATCCACTAACCTGTTTCGGCACCACGGCCCAATGAAATGTCTTAATGTTTTTGTTGTCGCGCTTAAACGGTTTGACCAACTGAGTTGAAAATTCACAAAAGCTCTAGCTCTTTACCACAGAAGCTTACTGAGTTGATATTGTTACGATGTATTAACTCATTTCAGCATCAAGCCTCAATGAAGTTTTTCATTTTTTTGTTGTCGTGCTTAAACGGTTTGACCAATTGAACATTGGCACAAGTACTGCACTTTAAGGCAGAAGCTCATTTAAGTAATTTTGCGGTGATACATTAACCCATTTGTACGATAGAGTTTCAAAAGAAAATTTTGTTTCAAATTTTTTTCTAATTTGGCAGGATGAATTTACGATTCTAAATAAAGCCTGTGACAAATTTTTGTTAAGGTTCGTTAGCCCATTTCCGCACGAATACCTTTTAAAAATATTCTGCCCAATTTTTGGTATTGTTATTATTATTAAAAAGATATTTCCAACACTCTTTACTTTTATCTACACTGTTTTTAATATTCCATAAAAACCTTTCAATGCAAATTTCTAATATAAAAAAAAACAGAAAAAATCTCCTACATACGACAGTCATTATGTCATAATTCAGAAATGCATGTGGTCTAGCTTTATAAGATGCATGTGTATAACATATTTCCCATAAAATATCATTGAAAAATGTACGTATAGTATGTACAACATGCGCATATTTAAAAATACTATATATCACATTTCTGTACAGTACTTAATCAAAAATGAGTACATACATATTTAAAGAACAGAAAACTTTACATTCTAATCCATATACAATTTTTACACATATTTTTAGCCAATTAATTTGAAAACATAATTAGAAAAAGTAAACTTAAAAAAATTCTGGTAGATTTATGAAGGTAAAAAACAATCATGTATTTTTTATATTGAAAATATGTTAAACAGAACCTGAGATGTATGCCTTTAAAAAGAAGTTTTTCAAAATTTTACGAGCTGTCGGTGCTGTAGCATCTCCAGCTGTGAGGGTACATAAAAAAGTTGTTCTTCAACATTACTCTTTTAAGATACCTATGCATAGTTAATATTTCATTGCTCCTTATTAAACAGTATATAAGTTTTGTAAACAGACGCAGAGATAGAGCGAACCTAATAGCAAATTTTTCAAAATGTGCTTAAAAAGATAATTCACAAAAACATGAAGTGACATTACTTACGAAAAACAATGTATTACATTATGTTCTTTTATAATTGAAATGCGATTTTATATTTCGATATTAACGAATATATTGTGAAAACTCATTTCGCCGTAATTGCGTACTCAATAGATTATTGATTCCTTTAAAGATTTTTTGTAATAAAAATAGAATATTAACTACCAGCATCTGTAAATGCATAGTAATAAGTTATCTATAAATTAAATTAATGCAGAAACAAAAGTTAATAATTTTTATTTCATAAAACCAATAAAATACTCCGGGCAACGCCGGGTACTCTGCTAGTATCAGTATAAAATTTATAAATAATTTATTATACCCTACATTTAAAGTATAGGGTATATTAACTTTGGTATGGTGTTTGTAACCACAAAAAGGAAGCAAATTAGATATGAACATGCATATATATTCTGAATCAGGTACACCTCCAGAGTCGATTTAACGATGTCCGTTAGTCCGTTCGCACGATAACTCAAAAACTAATAAAGCTATCTTGATGAAATTTATATAGTAGGTTACTAATTACGAAAGGAATGCTACGTTCGAATGTGGACAAAATCAGTCATTGGGTTCGGATTCTGGAAGCTTCCGAATGATTCCGGATCAAACGAGATTATCTCCAAAACCAACAAAGATAGAACTTTTAAATTTTGTACAATGATGTTCCTTCCCGTTCGATTTATGTCTTTGAAATTTAAGAGGATTTGATAAATGGGTTTGGATTTTGGAAGCTTCCAAACGAGCACCAGAGCAAAGGAGATTATCTCCAAAACCAATAAAGATATAACCTTCAAATTTGACAGAGGGGTGTTTTTTAATGTTTTATTTAAGTCTCTAAAATTTGAGAGGATTTGGTCCATGGGTTCGGATTGTGGAAGCTTCCCAACGAGCCCCAAATCAAATGAGATTATCTCCAAAACCAACTAAGATAGAACCTTTAAATTTGGCAGAGTGGTGTTCTTTCATGTTTTATTTAAGTCTCTGAAATTTGACAGGATTTTGATGTTCCCTACCGGTTGATTAATGTCTCTGAAATTTAAGAGGATTTTGTTCATGGGTTCCGATTTTGGAAGCTTCCGAACGAGCACCAGACTAAATGAGATTATCTCCAAAACCAACTAAGATAGAACCTTTAAATTTTGTACAATGATGTTCTTTCCCGTTTGATTTATGTCTCTGAAATTTAAGAGCATATGGTCTATGGGTTTGGATTTTGGAAGCTTCCGAACGAGCCCCAGAGCAAACGAGTATATCTCCACAACCAACAAAAATAGAACTTTTAATTTTAGTACAAAGGTGTTCTGTTATGTTTCCTTTTCTGTAAAATTGGAAACTGCCATTTGAAAGAATTTGAACCATGGGTTCGTATTTTGGAAGCTTCCAGACGAGCACAAGAGCAACGAGCATATCTCCAAAACCAACAAAAGTATAAATTTAGTGCAATGGTGTGCTGGCATGTTTTCTTTATGTTCATGAGATGGATTCGTTGAATTGGAGTGACAATTCGGGTACCTGACACACACCTCCCAACGACAAACAATCTTCGAAATTAATAAAGATAGAAACTTAAAATTTTTTACAAAGGTGTCAAGCATATCCCAAGAGGATGCCTCTTTTACGTTCCTGAAATTCGAGTTGAATAACACAGAAAAGCGAAGAAGTTCAAGCAGCTGCCAAAAAACGTTATGGATATTTAATTTAATTCGAATTATTCAGCTGTAGGGTATTATAAGTCGTTTGCATCGACTTACTGTTACATTTAGATGTTTTAAGCAAATTTGGTTCAAATAAATATCGCTTTAAACAAATTAATTAAATAAATAAATTAAATATCATAATTTTTTTAGAATAAGGTTTATTCTTAAGAATTTTATTAAAGTAATTTTAATTAAATAAAAAAGAAAGATCAGAAGATTTTTTTAATGTTAAATTATAATATACCTTTATAATTTAAAAATTTATATTTTAATTTTTTAGCAGCATCTTTATCTGCTTCTTGTTTTGAATATTTTTTCTGTATTCTTTATTTTCAGCACTATCGAAGGACAAAACAATCAAATGACATAAAAAAAAAAAAAAAAATATTCTAATTTTTATATCGTTTTGGATTTCGAAAAGTTGTTACTTGAATTCGAAGCATAATATTGAATAAATTTAGATTAAAGATTTTTTTTTAAATTTTAATCAAAAAATTCTTGATTATTTTTATAAAAAAAAATTAATAAAACTCAATATTTAATAAATTCTTGATTATTTTTATAAAAAAAAAATATATATAAATATATTTAATTATTATTCTAGCTTTCATTCATATTTCGCTCTTCTCTAATTAAAATTTTTCTTGATTTACTTAGTTTCTGGTCCACTGATAGGAAATAGTTATCATTTTGGATTAATTGATTTCTCTTTTCCATTCATTTATAAATTTTGTAACCGCTATGGCCGAACCACGTATAAGTTGTGAGAGGTCTTCGCGTGTAATGTGAACACCTGAAGTACCAGAGGTAAAAGAGCCGGAAATTTTCAGGAGGGGGAGGAGCATAGCACACGGTTCCTTGAGAAAGGATGTTGAGCATTTACGGGGTACGACAAAATATTATGGGAGTTTGAGCACTATTAGAAGAAAAATAGTAGGAGAAGCCGACACTTTGCTGGAGTCCTACAATACACCTGTAAATTGACATAAAATTCTAAGTTGCCTTGATAGGCACTGCGCTGACAAAAGGAATATTCGTACGCTGGTGCATCAAATGTCAAACAAGAGGCAAGGAAACCCCTCGGTGGAAAACGTCTACAAAGAAATATTCCATTATCTCACATTAATATTAGAAAGAATTTCATCCATGGATCTGGACCCGGAAGTCCATCATGCTATCTGGATCATTATTTAATGAACATAATGGGCAAGATTTAAAACATGCCTCAATTTTTACAATCAAAGTTGTAAGTTCTTCGAAAGATAAAATTGGGTCCTTTATTATTCTCTTCATATGGTATTTGGCTGATTTTATACAAGCTTCCCACAGGCCGCCAAAGTGCGGTGATACTGGTGGTATGAAGTGCCACTGAATTCCTTCTTTGGATAACGATTTTTTAACTTCGTTTTGATAGTTTGGTTGGTTGAATAAATCACCTAAAATTTTTCTTGCTTCACAGAAATTCGTAGCGTTATCACTATAAACATTTGCAACTGGTCCTCTTCTGCTAATAAATCTTTTAAATGCTGCAAGAAATGCAGTTGATGTTAAATTGCTAACCACTTCCAAATGTATTGCCTTGGTAGTCAAACAAATAAAGAGAGCTATATAACCCGCAAATGTCTTACTTCCCCGACCAACAGATGTTTTTAAGGTAAAAGGTTCAGCATAATTAACCCCGCAATTAGTGAACGGTCTGGATATCGTTATACGAGGCTTAGGAAGCTTTCCCATTAACTGAGAAGCTGAAGATGCTTTAAAGCGATGACAAGTTGTACATCTACGTATCCTTGTACATCTATACAAGTTGTAACTCTTGTATCCTTTAACTGCCTTTAATAAATTTCGTATCCAAAATGATTGTCTTATATATTCCAGAGTTTGATTATTACCTTCATGTAAAGAGTGTACATGTACATGCTTTATGACCAGGTCAGTTAAATCGCTTTTGTAAGGCAATATTAACGGATGTTTCTGTTTATATGAAAGTTCAGATTCAGATAATCTTCCACCTAAGCGAATGGAAGGATTAGCATCCAAAAATGGGTTCAGACTTAATAATCTGCTAGTTTTATGTAATGAGATAACATTTGACAGTTGCTTAAATTCCTCATGAAAGTATTGTAATTGAGTAACCTTAACCACTGCTATCAACGAGTTCTCTATTTCATCTTTTGTCAATACTCCAGTTTTACGATATTCTGGACTCTTCTGAATACTCTTACAAAATCGGAAGCAAAGATCCACTTTAATTTTGTTAAAGATGAGTATTTATGAAGTAAAGTCTCAACCAAGGAAGTATTCATGTCAGTTTTTACGATATTAACAACAAATTTTGTTTTAATTTCCAAACTTGTTTTGCTTATCGGTATCTTGAAGGCCTTAAATTCCTCTTGTTTTAACCATGTGGGACCTTCCCATCAAAGAGTTGTTCTCTAATTTTATTGGATAAATACCTCGTGAATTTAAATCAGCTGGATTACTTGGTGAATTGACGTGATACCAACTTTCCGGGCCAACGAGGGCCAGAATTTCAGCTACTCGATTCACAACAAATGTTTTCCAACGGTTTGGAGTAGATTGCAACCATGATAATACAATAGTTGAGTCTGTCCAAGCAAAGTTTTCAATATCCTCCATGTCCAAAGCCCTTTGAACTTCCTTTACGCTAATAATAATGCTCCGTTTAATTCTAATCGTGATAAAGAAAGTTGAGATCTTAAAGACGCCACCTTTGTTTTTGCAGCTATGAGTTTTACACTAATATTTCCTTCGTTTGTTATTGTTCTAAGGTATACAACAGCGCCGTAAGCTTTTTCAGAGCCATCAGAAAATCCGTGTTATTGGAATTTTCAGATAGCATCTCCATAACCAATCCATCTACAAATTTCTATTTTTCTTAACGATGGTAGCTCATCTCTAATTTTTTGGCAATCCTTAAGAATGTGATTTGATACTGGCTGATCCCAATCAATATCTTCCAACCATAGTTGTTGAAATAATAATTTATTTTTATGGTAACTGGTGATAGCAATCCAATTGGATCAAAAGTTCGAGCAGCCTCGGATAAAATAGATCTTTTCGTAAATACTTCCTGAATTGGTTGAATATTCATGTTGAACTTTAGTTTGTCGCTTTTTGGAATCCAATAGATTCCTAAAGCCTTAACGGCTTCTTCGTCATCAAATGTTTTATTATTCAACCGCACCGTCTCTTAACTCAGGTAGAATTTGTTTTAATAAATGAGAATCATTGGAATTCCATTTTCGTAAATTGAAACCTCCTGCCCTTAACAAGTTAATTAATTGAATGCTTGCTGAAGCTGTTTCTTTGTAACTATGTGATCCTGAAACGACGTCAGTCATATAGGTGTCCTTACAAATAGCCCTTGCCGCCAAAGGATATAATTGGCCATCATCTAAAACTAGTTGACGCAACGTTCCATAGGTAACAGTTGTTGACTTATATTCCTTTATCGGCTCGTTTGGAGATTTTCTTCAAAGCATTCTCTGAAAATCTTGATCTCGGTCATCTATTCGAATCTGGCGATACATTTTCTCAATATGCGCTGTAAATACAACCTTACGCTTGCGCCATCGCATCAAAATTTCGGCTATGTTTTGCTGTAAGTTTTCTCCATTCATCATTATATCGTTAAGACTTTGGGTTGAATTTCTTTTGGCCGAAGCATCAAGAACTACTCTCAATTTAATTGTTGAGCTGTCGCTTTTAAATACTGCATAATGGGTAGATAATATTTGTTTTCGGTATTTTCAGAAGCTGGAACCATATGACCTAACTGAATATATTCCGCCGTAAATTCCTTGTACATAATTTCCAGCAAGTTGTTAGATTTAAATTTTCTCTCCAGTTGAAATAGCCTTGCAAGTGCTAATTCTCTAGACCCCTATAATTCGTTAAAATTAGAATGTTGGCGAAACGGTAATCGTACAGTGTATGTTGGATTTGAAATGAACCTCGCACTCTATTTCTTCAGCTGTCGCAGTCCTCTCTGGTGAAAGCTCTTTACTCTCCCAAAATTTACTTAGTTCTTTGCTAATGTCAGTTTCACCCATAAAGCAGTTATTTGTATTCTCTGGAGCCTCCCCTTTTACTTCCTTATACCTTACTTACCTAATAAGGTATAACCAAACTTGGTTTTCTGTGCTATGGGAGTTCCTGGCTTTCCCGTTATAACCTTATTTTGAATTATTTGACAGAAGACATCAGCTCCCAAAATTATATCAATTTTATTTGGTGTATATTTGGATCTTCTAGTTCTACACTTCGGACATGTTTCCAATTGTAATAGGAAGTTGCATTTTCTGAAGGCAAATAGCTGGTCAACTTTAGTAAGACTAATACTTTGGTCACGCATAAAAATGAAGTATTCAACCTCGATTTTAATGTAATTTCTACGAAATGTTCAACTATACCGGATTTTGTATTGCCAATTCCCAATACGGTTGCATGTACCTTGTGTTTGGGCAGTTGCAAACGTTGTACTGTAGTTTCTGAAATCAAAGTGGCTTGAGAACCTTGATCAACAAGCGCTCGGAGTTTCGTATAAGATCTATCTAATCTTTGTATTTTTATCACCACTGTGGGTAAAATGACCTTTCGTTTTGCTAAGTTTGTTGCACAGTGAGTGTTTATATCAATTGTCTTTGCATTGTCAGTTGATAACCTTGTCAGGTTCATTATTGTTGTTTTGATGCGTCAAATGCAACAAGGTGTGATGTTTTTTGTTACACACCCTGCATTTTGACCAACTTGTGCACGTAGCTTTAAAATGAGTTTTGTGTTTTCCTTGGCATATTATGCATAAGTTATTTATTGACCCATAGAATCATTTAACCTTTGTTTCAGTAGTTTTTGTATTGTTTTCCAAAGTTTCTAGAGTTTGAAAACGAGATTCTAAAAACTGAAAGAAATGATCCATGTTTTGCACTTGTCTTGGATTGATTAATGATTGTTCGTATAACCGGTGACTTTCTTTGTCCAATCTCTGTGTCAGCAGATGTATCAAGATTGGATCCCAATATGAAGTATCAACGTTCAAACTTTGAATAGCTAATAAGTATTCCTTTGATGTATCATGAAGCTTCTTTATGGCCATTCCTGATTCTTTGTGTATTCTTTGTGTATAAACCATGGCATAATGATGAATATTATGAATATTAATACTTCTAACTGCTGCTATTTCATTTCTTTGATCATTTATTTTAGTGTGCAATGTTTGAATGTCGGCTGATGTTATTTCGCCTTCCAAAATTGACAAATTATTTAAATCTTTATTCATCTTTTCCGAAGTGTTAAGATAATTAGCTAAAATATCATGTGGTATTTCTGATACTATTAAAAAGGATGATGTTCTGTTTGCTGTAAACTCTTGACTAGACGATAGAAACATATCAGAATACTTAAGCGTGCAACCAGGGTTTAAGCGAATAATCCCATTTCCAGTTAATACAACTTTTTCGAAACAAGTACCACTATTTAAATCGACTAGGTTTTTTTTATCTAAAGTGTAGATTCAATGGTTAGCTGCATGCATTTTAACCCATTTGGGGTCTATTAACGAACTCTTTATTTTGCAAAAAATAGATAGCCTTGTTTCTGAGGATAATAACTTCATTTATTATAGCATTGACTAATGTTAGATCCTAGACTATACATTGGTGAATTAAATCTGTATAAAAGATGATCGGATTTCCAAGACCTGCACAAATTTGTATCAATTTCGGTCATAGGTGAGTATCTATCGCGAAGTTTATTTAGCAATAAATACTTACTGGAGGGTTGAATATATATAAACTTGTTAGATCTAGTTCAGATCACAGATACCTACTTTTCAGATCACAGATACCTTGAGTTCAATCTGGACGGAAGTCCTTCAAGAAAGTCAGCCTATAGAAATCCTAAGAGAACTAACTGGAACAAATATAGAAAGCACTTAAAGTCAGAGTTTCCCTCCTTAACACCTGGAATTCCTAAAAATATCCACGATCTAAATAGCCTAGTAAACGTTTTTACTAAGGCTTGCAATAAGTCCTTAGAGCATTCATGTCCCATCAGTAAACCTAGGGTAAAACCTAAACCACCTTGGTGGAATGATGAAATCAAAGCTCTAAGGAAAGATAGTAGGAGGGCTTTTAATAATGCCAAAAAAACGAATGAGGTACAGGACTGGAGCTCTTATAAAACTGCTCATAGTCAGTACAAAAAAGCACTTAAAAAGGCGAAAAGAGACACCTGGACACTATTCTTCGGAGGTATAGAGAACGTCTCCAAGGCATCTAGACTTAGTAAAATTCTATCGCCAAACCCCATGATACCCAGTCTTCTTAAAAAAGAGGATGGCAGCTGGGCTACCACAAGCGAGGAGTCGTTGGAATTACTTTTAAAAACCCATTTTCCTGGGTGCTCAAATAACAGCTCAGAGGTGGCTTGTCTTCTGAATCCTCTCCATACTATTTCAGAGGTGCTGGTTACAGGGGACAAACTGCAATGGGCTATAGATAGTTTCAAACCATTCAAGTTAAGCGGACCGGATGGAATTATACCCGCTGAGATACAACAAATTGCATCTACTACCCTGGCTTGGCTAAAAAGCATTTTCTGTGGTTATCTTAATTTGGGGCTTATCCCGGATAAATGGAAACAAGTCAAAGTAGTGTTCATACTCAAGGCCGGCAAAAGTAGTCACGTCCATGCGAAGGACTTTCGGCCTATAAGCCTGTCATCCTTCCTTCTAAAAACCTTAGAAAGATTGATCTACATCCATATCCGCTGCAACTTAGATAAAAATCTGTTATCAGCCTCTCAACATGTTTACTGTAAAGGGAAGTCTGTGGATACTGTGCGCCACACTTTGACAAGCTCGATTGAAATATCTTTAAATTGCAAAGAGTATACTCTTGCAGCTTTTATAGACATTGAGGGAGCGTTTAATAACGTCAATCAGGTAGCAATTGTGGACGCACTCATAAGCCTAGGAGTTGAACCGGAGCTAAGAGCACTGATAGCTAATATGCTAAATAGCAAGGCCATCAGTGCCAACTTAAGCAAAACTTCAGCAAAAAGGTTTGTGAAAAGAGGGACTCCGCAAGGAGGGATGCTATCTCCCCTTCTTTAGAATATGGTGTTAAATAAACTGCTTAAAATCCTGGAAGAGGTGGGCTGCACAACAATCGTCTATGCGGCAAGTTCCCAGACAGTCTCAGGGACGTTTTGCAACTTGCACTAAACAAAATCACAACATGGACTACAGACCTTGGACTGTCAGTAAATCCACAGAAAACAGAACTGGTCCTTTTTACAAGGAAATATAAAATTCCTAAAATAAAACCGCCTTCGTTAAATGGCTGCACGCTTGCCTTTAGCGAAAGGGCGAAATTTCTGGGTCTAACTCTAGACAGGAAGTTAAGCTGGAAGGCTAGCATCTTAGAAAGAGTAAAGAAGACCTCAATAGCACTTTATTCGTGTAAAAAATCAATTGGTAGGAAACGGAGGCTTCAGCCATACATGACTTACTGGCTATACACATCCGTAGTAAGACACATTCTTATGTACGGAGCCTTAGTATGGTGGAAGACAATCGATGAAGAGGTCAACCGCAAGGCAATCGCTAGGGTCAAAAGAACTGCTACACTATGTGTTAGTGGCTCTTTAACAACAACACCTTCTGCGGCATTATACATCATGCTTAATCTGATGCCTGTAGAATATTATAGTAAATTTGCAGCTGCAAACACAGCTGTGAGATTAAAAGCTACATCCCAGTGGATCAATTCACGAAAAGGTCACTCGGATATCATAAACCAATTCAAGTCCACTCCCCCCTTGGTGGACTACACGTCCCCCACTTACTTCTTCGGTAAATCTCATGTCACGAGCATACCAAGCCGTGAGAGGTGGAACTCGAACACAGTGATGATCTTCGAAGGAGTACAATGCTACACGGGTGGTTCAAAAATGAACAGCAGTGTAGGATGCGTGGTCTTCTCAGATAATTTCCGATTACCAGACCATTGTAGCGTCTCCCAAGCGGAAATTATGGCAATTCAAGAAGCCTTGATTCTACTGAATAGAAGCGTTTTGACTGTGAAGCAAGTACGTATTCTGTCAGACAGTTAGGTTGCGTTAAAATTTCTGGAATCAACATGCACAACCTCGAAGACTGTAATCAACTGCCGAAAACTTCTTAACGAGATGGCCAGGCAGTTTAGCATTCAGCTTTGCTGGGTACCAGGTCATAGAGGTATACCGCGAAATGAAAAAGCGGATCAACTCGCAAGAATTGGTACAACCTTACAAGTTCTGCCGGATAGGGCAGGACTAGGGGTACCTCTATCCACAAGCAAAACGTTATTTGGAAAGGAAATAACGTATATGGTAAATTACAAATGGTCAAACTTAACCTCGTGCAATATCACAAGATTGATATGGCCCAAAACCGATTTAAGACGATCCAATGATCTGCTTTCCCTCAAAAGAGCAGACATTGGAATGACAATGGGAATAATCATCGGTCACTGTCTAATAGAGAAGCATGCCAGAAGACTTGGCTTATCCGCAAACGACTATTGTAGAGCCTGCAAGGATAAAGAAGAGGATGAAACTACTCTCAATCTCCTATGCACATGCCCGGCCTTGTCGGCAAGAAGGAATACCCATTTGGGGCAATATCTCTTCGACCGCCTTAGCGATCTGTCAGGTAAAAATGTGAAGAGTATTCTTCGCTTTGCAAAGAGCTCAAATTGGTTTTAACGAGTGGGATAGAAAAGCTTCTATGTGGTACCACAATGGACCAAATACTGTCTAAGTGTGTCTTTTTGGCAGCCACCTTAACCTAACCTAAGCTAGCTCTAGTTAGAGGAATAGGAATAAACTGATGTATCTGATAACACTCTGCATCTAACAGTGGCAATTTAATTTCAAAAATTACGTTGTTTGGATACCTCGTGCTTTCACCTACATGAAAGAATTTAATGTCAAAATTTGATTTTGGTCATCTGGTAATTTTAAATGACTAGAAATATGTTCTCGTATTATTTGTAATCGTGATTTTAATTGTTCAGGAGTTACTAACAATGTATTAACGTGTGTCGATTATGACAGAAAGAATCGATTGTTGTATGTGTCGCATACTGCTTAAATCCAACGTCATTACTAAGGCAGCTGAGTTAAATTTTTCAAATAAAGTTTGCTTTTGTTTTGTTCTATTTATATCATCTTGAAAAGAAGGAAGTTGTTTTTTCACAGCTAAAAATTGCTGATTTCCATGCAGTTTAATTATTGTTTAATTATGTTAAGAGTTGAATCCAATATGGAAGCTTGTCTTAGAAATAATGCTTCCATGTGACGTTCATTTTCTTTAATCTGACTATTATCTGTTTCATATTTTTCAGCAAATTCTTGATCTAGGACTCCAAAGAGGCTATGTGCTACATTTCCAATAATTCCAAACGCAGCTCTTTTCTTCTTAGGTGGATTTTCGTTTTGTTTATAAATTAAATAATTAGCGTTTTCTAACTTTTCTAATTGAAGTTGTAATTGTGCTATAATAGGTTTACAATGATCTTCGAATTCAATATCAGCAGAAAATTTGTCGCATGTTTCTTTTAAATAGGTTATAGATTTGGTTAGCATATTAGTTTGATACTTATATAACGATAAATTAAAGTGTACGATTAAATTCCATTCACTGTTATAAATATTAGTGTTTGCAATGTTTTCGAAGTACATGCCTTATTCATTGCCAAACTGACTATTACTGTAGTATGTGGATGGTTTGCTTGCCAGTGCTATCATTAAGAAAGAACTAAAAATAATGGTAAATATCATAGCGCTTAAACTGCGGCATGTTGACTTACATTTCTTTATCTTTTTATTGTCGAGTTCCTTTTGGGAGTGCTCTTGACAGATGAATGATTTGTTTCATTTTTATTTTTCGATATATCTGCGATACCGTCGTTTACCGTCGTTTAATGATAGATATTTGGTTATAGATATTTTCAAAACTGAGGATTTTGTCTTTAGAGTAACAACTCTAACAAGACCGTTATCATCGCAAGTTGTTTCAATTACTCTTCCAAGTGACCATCTTGTTGGTGGAAAATTGTCTTCTTTTATTAGTACTTTGTTACCAACCTTCAAATTTGGTTGCTGTTGAGTCCATTTTGGTCTTTGTTGTTATCTAGATAAATATTCCTTAGACTACCTTTGCCAGAACCTCTGATGAGGCTGATCCAGAAGTTTCCATCTTGTTAGTGAATTAGTATTTTCATTTAAAACATTCTCTTCAGGTACGGTCAATAATGGTGCTCTTTAAAAAGTGAAAAAGTATCCTGCTGTTCTGGCGGTAAAACTATCAAGTTTTCTGGATCATTATTTAATGGTTAGTGGGCAAGAATTCAAACATGCCTCAATTTTTACAATCAAAGTTGTAAATTCTTCGAAAGATAAAATAGTGTCCTTTATTATTCTCTTCATATGGTATTTGGTTGATTTTATACAAGCTTCCCACAGGCCGCCAAAATACGGTGATGCTGGTGGTATGAAGTGCCACTGAATTCCTTCTTTGCATATCGAATTTTTAATTTCGTTTTGGTAGTTTGGTTGATTGAATAAATCACCTAAAATTTTTCTTGCTCCACAGAAATTCGTAGCGTTATCACTATAAACATTTGCAACTGGTCCTCTTCTGCTAACAAATATTTTAATGCTGCAAGAAATGCATTTGATGTTAAATTGCTAACCACTTCCAAATGTATTGCCTTGGTAGTCAAACAAATAAAGAGAGCTATATAACCCTTAAATGTCTTAGTTCCCCGACCAACTGCTGTTTTTAAGATAAAAAGTCCAGCATAATCAACCCCGCAATTAGTGACGGTCTGGATATCGTTACACGAGGCTTAGTAAGATTTTCCATTAACTGAGAAGCTGAAGATGCTTTAAAGCGATGACAAGTTGTACATCTAATCTATGTATACATCTTTTAACTGCCTTTAATAAATTTCGTATCCAAAATGATTGTCTTATATATTCCAGAGTTTAATTATTACTCCATGCAAGGAGAGTAAATGTGCATGCTTTATGACCAGGTCAGTTAAATCGCTTTTGTAAGGCAATATTAACGTATGTTTCTGTTTATATAAAAGTTCAGATTCAGATAATCTTCCACCTAAGCGAATGAAAGGATTAGCATCCAAAAATGGGTTCAGACTTAATATTCTGCTAGTCTTATGTAATGAGATACCATTTGACAGTTGGTTAAATTCCTCATGAAAGTATTGTAATTGAGTAACCTTAACTAATGATATCAATGAGTTCTCTATTTCATCTGTTGTCAATACTCCAGTTTTACGATATTCTGGACTCTTCTGAATACTATTACAAAATCGGAAGCTAAGATCCGCTTTAATTTTGTTAAAGATGAGTATTTAGGAAGTAAAGTCTCAACCAAGGAAGTATTCATGTCAGTTTTTAAGATATTAACAATAAATTTTGTTTTAATTTCCAAACTTGTTTTGCTTATCAGTATCTTGCAGGCCTTAAATTCCTCTTGTTTTAACCATGTGGGACCTTCCCACCAAAGTGTTGTTCTCTAATTTTATTGGGTAAATAGCTCGTGAAACTAAATCAGCTGGATTACTTGGTGAATTGACGTGATACCAACTTTCCGGGCCAACGAGGGCCAGAATTTCAGCTACTCGATTCACAACAAATGTTTTCCAACGGTTTGGAGTAGATTGCAACCATGATAATACAATAGTTGAGTCTGTCCAAGCAAAGTTTTCAATATCCTCCATGTCCAAAGCCCTTTTAATTTTTTTTACGCTAATAATAAAGCTCCGTTTAATTCTAATCGTGGTAAAGAAAGTTGAGATTAAAGGCGCCACCTTTGTTTTTGCAGCTACTTTTACACTAATATTTCCTTCGTTTGTTATTGTTCTATGGTATACAAAAGCTTAAGCTTTTTCAGCGCCATCAGAAAATTCGTGTTATTGGAATTTTCAGATAGCATCTCCATAACCAATCCAACTACAAATTTCTATTTTTCTTAACGATGGTAGCTCATTTCTAATTTTTTACCAATCCTTAAGAATGTGCTTTGATACTGGCTGATCCCAATCAATATCTTCTAACCATAGTTGTTGATATAATAATTTATTTTTATGGTAACTGGTGATAGCAATTCAATTGGATCAAAAATTCGAGCAGCCTCGGATAAGAAAGATCTTTTCGTAAATACTTCCTAAATTGGTTGAATATTCATGTTGAACTTTAGTTTGTCGCTTTTTGGAATCCAATAGATTCCTAAAGCCTTAACGGCTTCTCCGTCATCAAATGTTTTATTATTCAACCGCACCGTCTCTTAACTCAGGTGGAATTTGTTTTAATAAATAAGAATCATTGGAATTCCATTTTCGTAAATTGAAACCTCCTGCCCTTAACAAGTTAATTAATTGAATGCTTGCTGAAGCTGTTTCTTCGTAACTTTGTGGTCCTGTAACGACTTCAGTCATATTGGTGTCCTTACAAATAGCCCTTGCCGCCAAAGGATATAATTGGCCATCATCTAAAACTAGTTGACGCAACGTTCCATAGGTAACAGTTGTTGACTTATATTCCTTTATCGGCTCGTTTGGAGATTTTCTTCAAAGCATTCTCTGAAAATCTTGATCTCGGTCATCTATTCGAATCTGGCGATACATTTTCTCAATATGCGCTGTAAATACAACCTTACGCTTGCGCCATCGCATCAAAATTTCGGCTATATTTTGCTGTAAGTTTTCTCCAATCATCATTATATCGTTAAGACTTTTGGATGAATTTCTTTTGGCCGAAGCATCAAAAACTACTCTAAATTTAGTTGTTGAGCTGTCGTGTTTAAAAACTGCATAATGGGTAGATAGTATTTGTTTTCGCTATTTTCAAAAGCTGGAACAATACGACCTAACTGAATATATTCAGCCATAAATTCCTTGTACATAATTTACATCAAGTTGTTAGATTTAAATTTTCTCTCCAGTTGAAATAGTCTTGCAAGGGCTAATTCTCTAGACCCCTATTCGTTAAAATTAGAATGTTGGCGAAACGGTAATCGTACAGTGTATGTTGGATTTGAAATGAACCTCGCACTCTATTTCTTCAGCTGTCGCAGTCCTCTCTGGTGAAAGTTCGTCACTCTCCCAAAATTTACTTAGTTCTTTGCTAATGTCAGTTTCACCCATAAAGCAGTTATTTGTATTCTCTGGAGCCTCCCCTTTTACTTCCTTATACCTTACTTACCTAATAAGGTATGTAATAGGTAATAAGGTATAACCAAACTTGGTTTTCTGTGCTATGGGAGTTCCTGGCTTTCCCGTTATAACCTTATTTTGAATTATTTCACAGAAGACATCAGCTACCAAAATTATATCAATTTTTCTTGGTGTATATTTGGATCTTCTAGTTCTACACTTCGGACATGTTTCCAATTGTAATAGGAAGTTGCATTTTCTAAAGGCAAATAGCTGGTCAACTTTAGTAAGACTAATACTTTGGTCACGCATAAAAATGAAGTATTCAAAATCGATTTTAATGTAATTTCTACGAAATTTTCAACTATACCGGATTTTGTATTGCCAATTCCCAATGCGGTTGCATGTACCTTGTGTTTGGCAGTTGCAAACGTTGTACTGTAGTTTCTGAAATCAAATTGGCTTGAGAACCTTGATCAACAAGTGCTCGGAGTTCCATATAAGATCCATCTAATCTTTGTATTTTTATCACCACTGTGGGTAAAATGACCTTTCGTTTTGCTAAGTTTGTTGCACAGTGAGTGTTTATATCAATTGTCTTTGCATTGTCAGTTGATAACCTTGTCAGGTTCATTATTGTTGTTTTGATGCGTCAAATGCAACAAGGTGTGATGTTTTTTGCTACACACCCTGCATTTTCACCAGCTTGTGCACGTAGCTTTAAAATGAGTTTTGTGTGTTCCTTGGCATATTATGCATAAGTTATTTATTGACCCATAGAATGTTTTAACCTTTGCTTCAGTAGTTTTTGTATTGTTTTCCAAAGTTTCTAGAGTTTGAAAACGAGATTCTAAAAACTGAAAGAAATGATCCATGTTTTGCACTTGTCTTGGATTGATTAATGATTGTTCGTATAACCGGTGACTTTCTTTGTCCAATCTCTGTGTCAGCAGATGTATCAAGATTGGATCCCAATATGAAGTATCAACGTTCATACTTGGAATAGCTAATAAATGTTCCTTTGATGTATCATGAAGTTGCTTTATGGAAATTCCTGATTCTTTGTGTATTCTTTGTGTATAAACCATGGCATAATGATGAATATCATGAATATTAATATTTCTAACTGCTGCTATTTCATTTCTTTGTTCATTTATTTTAGTATGTAATGTTTAAATGTCGGCTGATGTTATTTCGTCTTCCAAAATTGACAAATTATTTAAATCTTTATTCATCTTTTCCGAAGTGTTAAGATAATTAGCTAAAATATCATATGGTATTTCTGATACTATTAAAAAGGATGATGTTATGTTTGCTGTAAACTCTTGACTAGACGATAGAAACATATCAGAATACTTAAGCGAATAATCCCATTACCAGTTAATACAACTTTTTCGAAACAAGTACCACAATTTAAATCGACTAGGTTTTTTTAATCTAAAGTGTAGATTCAATGGTTGGCTGCATGCATTTTAACCCATTTGGGGTCTATTAACGAACTCTTTATTTTGCAAAAAGTAGATAGCCTTGTTTCTGAGGATAATAACTCTATTTATTATAGCATCGACTAATGTTAGATCCTAGACTATACATTGGTGAATTAAATCTGCATAAAAGATGATCGGATTTCCAAGACCTGCACAAATTTGTATCAATTTCGCTCATAGGTGAGTATCTATCGCGAAGTTTATTTAGCAATAAATACTTACTGGAGGGTTGAATATATATAAACTTGTTAGATCTAGTTCAGATCACAGATACCTACTTTTCAGATCACAGATACCTTGAGTTCAATCTGGACGGAAGTCCTTCAAGAAAGTCAGCCTATAGAAATCCTAAGAGAACTAACTGGAACAAATATAGAAAGCACTTAAAGTCAGAGTTTCCCTCCTTAACACCTGGAATTCCTAAAAATATCCACGATCTAAATAGCCTAGTAAACGTTTTTACTAAGGCTTGCAATAAGTCCTTAGAGCATTCATGTCCCATCAGTAAACCTAGGGGAAAACCTAAACCACCTTGGTGGAATGATGAAATCAAAGCTCTAAGGAAAGATAGTAGGAGGGCTTTTAATAATGCCAAAAAAACGAATGAGGTACAGGACTGGAGCTCTTATAAAACTGCTCTTAGTCAGTACAAAAAAGCACTTAAAAAGACGAAAAGAGACACCTGGAGACTATTCTTCGGAGGTATAGAGAACGTCTCCAAGGCATCTAGACTTAGTAAAATTCTATCGCCAAACCCCATGATACCCAGTCTTCTTAAAAAAGAGGATGGCAGCTGGGCTACCACAAGCGAGGAGTCGTTGGAATTACTTTTAAAAACCCATTTTCCTGGGTGCTCAAATAACAGCTCAGAGGTGGCTTGTCTTCTGAATCCTCTCCATACTATTTCAGAGGTGCTGGTTACAGGGGACAAACTACAATGGACTATAGATAGTTTCAAACCATTCAAGTCAAGCGGACCGGATGGAATTATACCCGCTGAGATACAGCAAACTGCATCTACTACCCTGGCTTGGCTAAAAAGCATTTTCTGTGGTTATCTTAATTTAGGGCTTATCCCGGATAAATGGAAACAGGTCAAAGTAGTGTCTATACCCAAGGCCGGCAAAAGTAGTCACGTCCATGCGAAGGACTTTCGGCCTATAAACCTGTCATCCTTCCTTCTAAAAACCTTAGAAAGATTGATCTACATCCATATCCGCTGCAACTTAGATAAAAATTTGTTGTCAGCCTCTCAAAATGTTTACTGTAAATGGAAGTCTGTGGGTACTGCACGTCACACTTTGGCAAGCTCGATTGAAATATCTTTAAATTGCAAAGAGTATACTCTTGCAGCTTTTATAGACATTGAGGGAGAGTTTAATAACGTCAATCAGGTAGCAATTGTGGACGCACTCATAAGCCTAGGAGTTGAACCGGAGCTAAGAGCACTGATAGCTAATATGCTAAAAAGCAGGGCCATCAGTGCCAACTTAAGCAAAACTTCAGCAAAAAGGTTTGTGAAAAGAGGGACTCCGCAAGGGGGGGTGCTATCTCCCCTTCTTTAGAATATGGTGTTAAATAAACTGATTAAAATCCTGGAAGAGGTGGGCTGCACAACAATCGTCTATGCGGCAAGTTCCCAGACAGTCTCAGGGACGTTTTGCAACTTGCACATCTCAGAAAGAGTAAAGAAAACCTCAATAGCACTTTATTCGTGTAAAAAAGCCATTGCTAAGATAGGGAGGCTTCAGCCATACATGACTTACTGGCTATACACGTCCGTAGTAAGACACATTCTTATGTACGGAGCCTTAGTATGGTGGAAGACAATCGATGAAGAGGTCAACCGCAAGGCAATCGCTAGGGTCAAAAGAACTGCCACACTATGTGTTAGTGGCTCTTTAACAACAACACCTTCTGCGGCATTATACATCATGCTTAATCTGATGCCTGTAGAATATTATACTAAATTTGCAGCTGCAAACACAGCTGTGAGATTAAAAGCTACATCCCAGCGGATCAATTCACGAGAAGGTCACTCGGATATCATAAACCAATTCAAGTTCACTCCCCCCTTGGTGGACTACACGTCCCCCACTTACTTCTTCGGTAAATCTCATGTGACGAGCATACCAAGCCGTGAGAGGTGGAACTCGAACACAGTGATGACCTTCGAAGGAGTACAATTCTACACGGGTGGTTCAAAAATGAACAGCAGTGTAGGATGCGTGGTCTTCTCAGATAATTTGAATACCAGTCATAATTTCCGATTACCAGACCATTGTAGCATCTTCCAAGCGGAAATTATGGCAATTCAAGAAGCCTTGATTTTACTGAATAGAAGCGTTTTGAATGTGAAGCAAGTACGTATTCTGTCAGACAGTCAGGCTGCGTTAAAATCTCTGCAATCAACATGCACAACCTCGAAGACTGTAATAAACTGCCGAAAACTTCTTAACGAGATGGTCAGGCAGTTTAGCATTCAGCTTTGCTGGGTACCAGTCATCGAGGTATACCCCGAAATGAAGAAACGGATCAACTCGCAAGAATTGGTACAACCTTACAAGTTCTGCCGGATAGGTACGGATATGGTAAATTACAAATGGTCAAACTTAACCTCGTGCAATATCACAAGATTGATATGGCCCAAAACCGATTTAAGACGATCCAATGATCTGCGTTCCCTCAAAAGGGCAGACATTGGAATGACAATGGGAATAATCACCGGTCACTGTCTAATAGGGAAGCATGCCAGAAGACTTGGCTTATTCGCAAACGACTATTGTAGAGCCTGCAAGGATGAAGAAGAGGATGAAACTACTCTCAATCTCCTATGCACATGCCCGGCCTTGTCGGCAAGAAGGAATACCCATTTGGGGCAATATCTCTTCGACAGCCTTAGCGATCTGTCAGGTAAAAATGTGAAGAGTATTCTTCGCTTTGCAAAAAGCTCAAATTGGTTTTAACGAGTGGGATAGAAAAGCTTCTATGTGGTACCACAATGGACCAAATACTGTCTAAGTGTGTCTTTTTGGCAGCCACCTTAACCTAACCTAAGCTAGCTCTAGTTAGAAGAATAGGAATAAACTGATGTATCTGATAACACTCTGCATCTAACAGTGGCAATTTAATTTCAAAAATTACGTTGTTTGGATACCTCGTGCTTTCACCTGCATTAAGGAACTTAATGTCAAAATTTGATTTTGGTCATCTGGTAATTTTAAATGACTAGAAATATGTTCTCGTATTATTTGTAATCGTGATTTTAATTGTTCAGGAGTTACTAACAATGTATTAACGTGTGTCGATTATGACAGAAAGAATCGATTGTTGTATGTGTCGCATACTGCTTAAATCCAACGTCATTACTAAGGCAGCTGAGTTAAATTTTTCAAATAAAGTTTGCTTTTGTTTTGTTCTATTTATATCATCTTGAAAAGAAGGAAGTTGTTTTTTCACAGCTAAAAATTGCTGATTTCCATGCAGTTTAATTATTGTTTAATTATGTTAAGAGTTGAATCCAATATGGAAGCTTGTCTTAGAAATAATGCTTCCATGTGACGTTCATTTTCTTTAATCTGACTATTATCTGTTTCATATTCTTCAGCAAATTCTTGATCTAGGACTCCAAAGAGGCTATGTGCTACATTTCCAATAATTCCAAACGCAGCTCTTTTCTTCTTAGGTGGATTTTCGTTTTGTTTATAAATTAAATAATTAGCGTTTTCTAACTTTTCTAATTGAAGTTGTAATTGTGCTATAATAGGTTTACAATGATCTTCGAATTCAATATCAGCAGAAAATTTGTCGCATGTTTCTTTTAAATAGGTTATAGATTTGGTTAGCATATTAGTTTGATACTTATATAACGATAAATTAAAGTGTACGATTAAATTCCATTCACTGTTATAAATATTAGTGTTTGCAATGTTTTCGAAGTACATGCCTTATTCATTGCCAAACTGACTATTACTGTAGTATGTGGATGGTTTGCTTGCCAGTGCTATCATTAAGAAAGAACTAAAAATAATGGTAAATATCATAACGCTTAAACTGCGGCATGTTGACTTACATTTCTTTATCTTTTTATTGTCGAGTTCCTTTTGGGAGTGCTCTTGACAGATGAATGATTTGTTTCATTTTTATTTTTCGATATATCTGCGATACCGTCGTTTACCGTTACTGCTGCGTCATAGCTAGAGTCATCTTCATTCTCTATAATTGGCAATAATGATAGATATTTGGTTATAGATATTTTCAAAACTGAGGATTTTGTCTTTAGAGTAACAACTCTAACAAGACCGTTATCATCGCAAGTTGTTTCAATTACTCTTCCAAGTGACCATCTTGTTGGTGGAAAATTGTCTTCTTTTATTAGTACTTTGTTACCAATCTTAAAATTTAGTTGCTGTTGAGTCCATTTTGGTCTTTGTTGTTATCTAGATAAATATTCCTTAGACTACCTTTGCCAGAACCTCTGATAAGCCTGATCCAGAAGTTGCCATCTTGTTAGTGAATTAGTATTTTCATTTAAAACATTCTCTTCAGGCACGGTCAATAATGGTGCTCTTTAAAAAGTGAAAAAGTGTCCTGGTGTAAAAACTATCAAGCTTTCTGGATCATTATTTAATGGTTAGTGGGCAAGAATTCAAACATGCCTCAATTTTTACAATCAAAGTTGTAAATTCTTCGAAAGATAAAATAGTGTCCTTTATTATTCTCTTCATATGGTATTTGGTTGATTTTATACAAGCTTCCCACAGGCCGCCAAAATACGGTGATGCTGGTGGTATGAAGTGCCACTGAATTCCTTCTTTGCATATCGAATTTTTAATTTCGTTTTGGTAGTTTGGTTGATTGAATAAATCACCTAAAATTTTTCTTGCTCCACAGAAATTCGTAGCGTTATCACTATAAACGTTTGCAACTGGTCCTCTTCTGCTAACAAATATTTTAATGCTGCAAGAAATGCATTTGATGTTAAATTGCTAACGACTTCCAAATGTATTGCCTTGGTAGTCAAACAAATAAAGAGAGCTATATAACCCTTAAATGTCTTAGTTCCCCGACCAACTGCTGTTTTTAAGGTAAAAAGTCCAGCATAATCAACCCCGCAATTAGTGACGGTCTGGATATCGTTACACGAGGCTTAGTAAGATTTTCCATTAACTGAGAAGCTGAAGATGCTTTAAAGCGATGACAAGTTGTACATCTAATCTATGTATACATCTTTTAACTGCCTTTAATAAATTTCGTATCCAAAATGATTGTCTTATATATTCCAGAGTTTGATTATTACTCCATGCAAGGAGAGTAAATGTGCATGCTTTATGACCAGGTCAGTTAAATCGCTTTTGTAAGGCAATATTAACGTATGTTTCTGTTTATATAAAAGTTCAGATTCAGATAATCTTCCACCTAAGCGAATGAAAGGATTAGCATCCAAAAATGGGTTCAGACTTAATATTCTGCTAGTCTTATGTAATGAGATACCATTTGACAGTTGCTTAAATTCCTCATGAAAGTATTGTAATTGAGTAACCTTAACTAATGATATCAATGAGTTCTCTATTTCATCTGTTGTCAATACTCCAGTTTTACGATATTCTGGACTCTTCTGAATACTATTACAAAATCGGAAGCTAAGATCCGCTTTAATTTTGTTAAAGATGAGTATTTAGGAAGTAAAGTCTCAACCAAGGAAGTATTCATGTCAGTTTTTAAGATATTAACAATAAATTTTGTTTTAATTTCCAAACTTGTTTTGCTTATCAGTATCTTGCAGGCCTTAAATTCCTCTTGTTTTAACCATGTGGGACCTTCCCACCAAAGTGTTGTTCTCTAATTTTATTGGGTAAATAGCTCGTGAAACTAAATCAGCTGGATTACTTGGTGAATTGACGTGATACCAACTTTCCGGGCCAACGAAGGCCTGAATTTCAGCTACTCGATTCCCAACAAATGTTTTCCAACGGTTTGGAGTAGATTGCAACCATGATACTATAATAGTTGAGTCTGTCCAAGCAAAGTTTTCAATGTCCTCCATGTCCAAAGCCCTTTGAACTTCCTTTACGCTAATAATAACGCTCCGTTTAATTCTAATCGTGGTAAAGAAAGTTGAGATCTTAAAGGCGCCACCTTTGTTTTTGCAGCTACTTTTACACTAATATTTCCTTCGTTTGTTATTGTTCTAAGGTATACAACAGCGCCGTAAGCTTTTTCAGAGCCATCAGAAAATCCGTGTTATTGGAATTTTCAGATAGCATCTCCATAACCAATCCATCTACAAATTTCTATTTTTCTTAACGATGGTAGCTCATCTCTAATTTTTTACCATTCCTTGAGAATGTGATTTGATACTGGCTGATCCCAATCAATCTCTTCCAACCATATCTGTTGAAATAATAATTTGATTTTTATGGTAACTGGTGATAGCAATTCAATTGGATCAAAAATTCGAGCAGCCTCGGATAAGATAGATCTTTTCGTAAATACTTCCTAAATTGGTTGAATATAAATATTGAATACTTCCTAAATTGGTTGAATAAACATAAATGTTGAACTTTAGTTTGTCGCTTTTTGGAATCCAATAGATTCCTAAAGCCTTAACGGCTTCTCCGTCATCAAATGTTTTATTATTCAACCGCACCGTCTCTTAACTCAGGTGGAACTCGTTTTAATAAATGAGAATCATTGGAATTCCATTTTCGTAAATCGAAACCTCCTGCCCTTAACAAGTTAGTTAATTGAATACTTGCTGAAGCTGTTTCTTCGTAACTATGTGGTCCTGAAACGACGTCATTCATATAGGTGTCCTTACGAATAGCCCTTGCCGCCAAAGGATATAATTGGCCATCATCTAAAACTAGTTGACGCAACGTTCCATAGGTAACAGTTGTTAACCTATATTCCTTTATCGGCTCGTTTGGAGATTTTCTTCAAAGCATTCTCTGAAAATCTTGATCTCGGTCATCTATTCGAATCTGGCGATACATTTTCTCAATATGCGCTGTAAATACCACCTTACGCTTGCGCCATCGCATCAAAATTTCGGCTAAATTCTGCTGTAAGTTTTCTCCAATCATCATTATATCGTTAAGACTTTTGGATGAATTTCTTTTGGCCGAAGCATCAAAAACTACTCTCAATTTAGTTGTTGAGCTGTCGTGTTTAAAAACTGCATGATGGGTAGATAGTATTTGTTTTCGGTATTTTCAGAAGCTGGAACAATATGACCTAACTGAATATATTCCGCCATAAATTCCTTGTACATAATTTCCAGCAAGTTGTGAGATTTAAATTTTCACTCCAGTTGAAATAGCCTTGCAAGTGCTAATTCTCTAGACCCCTGTAATTCGTTAAAATTGGAATGTCGGCGAAACGGTAATCGTACAGTGTATGTTGGATTTGAAATGAACCTCGCACTCCATTTCTTCAGCTGTCGCAGTCCTCTCTGGTGAAAGCTCTTCAATCTCCCAAAACTTATTTAGTTCTTTGCTAATGTCAGTTTCAACAGTAAAGCAGTTAATAGTATTCTCTGGAGCCTCCGATTTTACTTCACCTGATAAGGTATAACGAAACTTCGTTTTCTGTGCTATGGGAGTTCCTGGCTTTTCCGTTATAATCTTATTTTGAATTATTTGACAGAAGCCATAAGCTCCCAAAATTATATCAATTTTATTTGGTGTGTAGAAATTTCGATCTTCTAGTTCTACACTTCGGACATGTTTCCTATTGTAATACGAAGTTCCATTTTCTGAGGGCAAATAGTCGGTCAACTTTGGTAAGACTAATGCTTTGATCACGCATAAAAATGACGTATTAAATTTCGATTTTAATGTAATTTCTACGAAATTTTCAACTATACCGGATTTTGTATTGTCAATTCCCAATATGGTTGCATGTACTTTGTGTTTGGGCAGTTGCAAACGTTGTACTGTATTTTCTGAAATCAAAGTGTCTGTGGGTAAAATGACATTTCGTTTTGCTAAGTTTGTTGCACAGTGAGTGTTTATATCAATTCTCTTTGTATTGTCAGTTGATAATTTCTTTTCAAGTCCATTATTGTTGTTTTGATGCGTTAAATACAACAAGGTGTGATGGTTTTTGTTACAAACCCTGCATTTTAACCCACTTGACCACGTAACTGTAAAATGACCAAGCTGTAAACAGTTTTTTTGTTATTGCGATTCTTTGTTGTATATTCAGAAGTCTAAATTTTTCACATGCATAAATTTTATGTGTTCCTTGGCATATTATGAATAAGTTTTTTATTGATCCATAGAATATTTTAACCTTTGTTTCAGTAGTTTTTGTATTGTTTTCCAAGGCTTCTAGAGTTGAAAATCGAGATTCTAAAAACTGAAAGAAATGCTCTATGTTTTGCACTTCTCTTGGATTGATTAATGATTGTTCGTATAACCGGTGAGTTTCTTTGTCCAATCTCTGTATCAGCAGTCGTATCAAGATTGAATCCCAATGTGACGTATCAACGTTCAAATTTTGAATAGCATTCCTTTGATGTATCATGAAGCTTCTTTATGGCCATTTCTGATTCTTTGTGTATTGTCCCTTGATTTAAAAATGATTTTAGTTGAGCAGATAAAAGAGTTCTTGTGTTATTGAATCTTTTATCTAAAATATTCCAAGCAGAATCATAATTTTCAGCTGTTACTGGTAATGTTGAATTAATTCTGCGGGTTCTACAGTGATTTTAGCTTTTAAGTAATAGAATTTTTGAGCTTTTCCTATGCTTGAAGTGTTGTTGATAACTTCCATAAACTAGTCTTTGTAAGATTTCCAGTTAGAATAACTCCCTGAAAATTTTGGAATGTCAACTATTGGCAAGCTCACACTCATATCTTGATTTGATTGTCTTTGGGCTCGAACTGCTGCAGCTGAAGATAAGCTTGTTAATTTATTGTTGAGTTCAATAATTGTCTCCGTATACAATGCTTCAGCTTCTTCAAACATGTTATTTTCGAAATACTCATGTTGAATAGATTTATGTCCAATTATGTCCATGTGGTTTTTCATCACTAATTGCCAGTACTCTTCTACTGTTTTCAAATTAACATTAATAAAGCCCAGATTCGGTTCTTTATCTTCCCTTCTAAAATTAGCTTGATTGAAGATCGCCTAAATAGCCTATAAAAGATTTTTTTTTTTTTTTGCTGTAGATATATCTGCAATATTACTTTAAATTGTTTTCTGTTTCTCTAAAGAACCTAGTTCTATAGATATAATTATAAACGCTAGTTTTATAATTAAAATTATATAAACTTAAGACACTAGTTCTTAAGTTTTTTTTTTTTTAATAAATTAAGACACTTGTTCTATAGAATTATCCGGCTCGAAGGACCAATGTTTGATTCACAATAAAAACAATATTTTTCTTATAAATTAGCTTTTATTAATGATAAAATTTAATACAAAATTGGTTCTTTAAATACAACTTTATTTAGGTTAATGTTATGATACAATACGTTAAAAATACAAATTTTAACTTTCAATTACATTATGCAACTAAATTAACTGACACAACATTTAAATATTTTCAATTAAAATAATTAATGTAGGTTAGTGTGAATTTATGCAAAAAATGTTTTAAAATGTTCTACATTAAGTTCATACGAATAATATTACAACAAATTTATATTAAAATGAATGTATTAAAGTTATTAAAGGTAAATTGTAATTTTAATCAACCCTAATGTTGTTACATAGATAAAAATTTAAATTTTAAGTTAATGTTAAATATTATATTTTATTATTATAAGTTTAAATTTTATTTTTATTTTTATGTTCTGTGAACAGTATCTTTATTTATTAAGGAATATGTTTTATTTCTAAATAATATAATATCTGTATTTTCTACATCAATCTCTTCCAAATTAGAATTTGGTACAGTGAATATTTTATATTTAATTGCGTTTTCTTAGCTTACTACTGGAATCTCTTCTATAAACACTAATTTACTACTCATTACTACTAAAGAACTTTTAATTTTTTGTATTTTAAGAATATCTATATCATTAAAATCTATTTCTTCAGGTGTTAATGATAGATCTACTCATAATACCATGTTTAGCAAACACTACGTTTTCTTGAATTTTTTCAATTCGAACCCACACTCCCTCGGTATTTACAGCGTATTTTATACGCTCTTACCCACTAGGCCACCGAGGCCCCAATTGTTAATTGATTTTTATTTATAGTTTATTGTAAGATTTTAATGTTATTTTGAATGTTATTATTAATTTTTATCTGGTTATTACTACTTAATTAGATTGTGATTATTTTGATTAATATTTTTGAAATGTTCTTCTAAATCGGCATTGTCTTCCTCATCATTTTTACCAAATATCCATTTAAGAAATGAGCCGCCAACACTGACTAATGCTTTTTTGTATCTATAAGGTATCAATGTTTTAAAATTATGTTTAGTTTTTGACATTTGGGCTTTCAAGGACTTTAAATTAATTTCATCTTTCGTCAATTTATATGAGGTGTTTATATAATTATCAATCATGTTGATTGTATATTGAATTTCTAAATGGACTATATGGAGAAGTTTGCATAGAGAGCATAGCTTTCAACTATTGAAATATTTTCTTGTTGAATTATGGTATAACAAGATTCCGTCTCCAACTTTTCTAAAATAAAAGTTCCCTCAGTTTTGATCAAGATAGTGATCAATAGTAGAAGTTGTAGAATTGTTTGGTAACCATGGTGACCATTGACTGTTGGATTACCTGTAATAAATTTATAATTTCTTTTAATTTTAGTTGAATATATATTTCTATTATTAATATCTAACATTTTATTTCCCTCCAATTTGCTTTTAATTTTAGTATATTTGGGTTGTGTTTTATATCGTGGTGAATCGGGGTTATTTACAACAATTTCATCTTTATCTTGTCTTTAGCTTAATTTTTGGATAAATCTAATTTTGTTAAAGTTTTCAATAATTCTTCTGTGATTAGACTGAGAATGGGTTTTTTCTATTATTTCTAATGGTTTACTTTCGTTTAATAAATCTATAGCTTTTATGTACATTCAAAAAAATTTATTTTGTTGTTAATGCTAAATAATTCAATTAGTTTTTGCTGTAGTATATTGTATTTACATTCTTCTAATTCTGAGAAGATTCCAATAGATCCTCTTTTGATTTTACTACGCAACAAGTCGTTAAGATAGCTATTGTTATTTAAGTCATTTTCTTCAATAAAAACTTGAGTATATTTATTATATAGACGTTTTATTTCATTATTTTTATTTTTGACAAGATGAATTTGGGTTTAATATTTATTAACGCTATGCTCTATAATAGGGATATGGTCGTCCAAATTTTCGATACCACTATGTATTGTAGCCATATCAGTATCATTTTCATTAACGGAATTTTTTTCAATTTCATTTTCGTTTATTTCATGTTTGTCAGTATTTATTCTACTAAGAAAGGTTGCAGGTGCATTTTTCAACCCAAATGGTATTCGTAGGAATTCGTAATGTCCTTGAGGGGTTGAGAATGCAGTTTTACACCTGACTTTTTCATCAAACAAAATTTGATGAAATCCTTTTGCCAAATCTAAAGTGGTATCTACCCAATTTGTCAAAAAGGGAATCCATATTTGGTATAGAAAATTTATCAATAATTTTGATCTCGTTTGATTTCCTATAATCTACCACGATTCTCTATTTAGGTATCCCAGAATTATCAGTTTATTTTGCAAGCACCCAAATTGGGCAGTTATTATCTACAAGACGAATTATCCCTTGTTCTAGCATTTCGTTAACTTGCTTTTCCACTTCAACCTCATGAAGTTTGAGAAAACGATAAATTTTTGAGTAAATTGGAAGTGAATTTTCTGTTATAATCTGATGTTTCACATCCGTGATATGTGTAAGGTTATCACCTTTTTTATAGAAAAGATCGCTATTTTTATATACTATCATTTTTATTAAATATTTTAATTCCTCCGAATTCATATATTCTGTTTTTAAACTATTAATTATATCTAAATTTTAATTTGAACGGTTTCCAATTGAAAAATCTCTTTATGAGGATAATCGTCATTAAATTTAACTTTAATTCCGTTAATTTGGAGTGTTTTTCTATAAGATCGATTTTGACACCCATTGCGGTAAGGACATTTTGCCCAAGAATAGTATCGAAATTTTTATATTTTAAGTCAAACATTTTCCAAGACATCGTGGAATTTTCATTAAATTCTAATGGTTATTTTTTCGTATTTTATTTCCCTATTCCCTGATAACGTAATTAAATTAAGGAGAGATATTTTTAATTTAGAAAATCTACTTTCTTGAAAAATGTTATCATCTATAATTGATGTAGCTGCCCAAGTAAAATTAAACAATCGATTTTTTATTTTCAACTGTCCGTTGGACTATGGGTAGTGAAATGTTTGAGGCATTATTTGAAAATTTTCCACGTCTGTATTTTCACTTTCACTCTCATGTTGTCTATTACTATTTTGCATTCTATTTTTATTTCTATTAGTTCTACTTCGGCTAGAATAGTTTTCAATATTATTGTGGTCAATATCCATGGGTTCTTAACCATTATTACGGTGCAATCTATTGGTATTTTTAGTCTGTTGACTAGGATTAAAATAATTTCTAGTTTGTTGACTAGGATTAAAATAATTTCTGGGATTAGTATTATTATTATTATACCAAGGATTTTTATTTGGTACTGGGTTAGATCTGTATTAATTATTTTCATTTCTATTAAAAAAATTACGACTGTTTGAGCTATTGTTCTTATTAAAATTATTATTAATTCTATTATAAAAGCCACGATTATTTACGTTATTATTCCTAACATTATTACTACTATTATTAATATTTGTATTGTTAGTATTTCTATTACGTATAGCCCTAATGTTATTTGAATTATTATTACTCGAAATTCCAGTTTGCACGAGTTCATAATATGCTTCTTCTAAAGTAGCAACATTTTTAATTCTTAAATAAACATTATCAGCTCGTGGTAATTTATTTAGAAATTTTCTAACAAACTTTTTTCATTGTTTGCCGTACTAAATTCTATTGAAGGATTATGATCTAACTTATATTTAAGGTTAAGCTTATCTAATATTTTTGATAATTCATTATAGTATTGACTTACATTGAAATATTTGACTGCATCTGCTTGCTCTTTCAGCTTCAAATAAGATTCCTGTACTCCAAATTACTTTACTAGTTGGTTTTTGATCTGGTCCCAGGTTGCTGTTTCTAACCTCCTAATAGCTATTGCCGCTCTGCCTTGTATTTTTGTTAACAATATATTTAGTAGACATGATTTTGCCGCAGGGTCTGCTTTTAACCCTATTATAGTATCTACTTCATTTATAAAATGTGGCAATTCAAAAGTGTTGTCACCTGTAAATACTGGTACAGCTCGAGCTTCTTTTATTAAGTCGTGAGCTGTTAAATTGAAACCACCTATTCTGGAACAGTTCTCACTAACTTCGCTAATTGTTTTTGATATTTTGAGTCTAAATAGTGAAACCGCAATTCTATACGGTTTCATTCACAATTATTGTAATTTTATTTACCGTTTTTTAGAATGGTTAAACTTAAACTAAATTTATAAAAGAAAGTTTTAAATCTAAATTTCAAATTATTTCCATTTTAATATTACATAAGATAAATTTTTATTGTATTGTGTATTTTTTTCTTAATTTACTTTACTTATCCTAAAAAAATCATAATTTACTTAATACAAAAAAAAAATTTTAATAATCAATAATATACTTAATATCGGTTTCCGATATTGTGACATACAAAAGGAAACAGAAATTTATTTTGTTGTAATTTGACACTTAAATTTGTCAAGTGTTTGTTTCCAAAACGAAATTACAACATATTTAAAATAAAAGAAAAATAAATTAAAATTAAGAAATTTAACGTTCAGGATAAAAACAAAAATCAAAACTAAGTCATATAAATTCATTGACTTCAGTTTTTAAATGAAATATGATCTAGCAAAAAAGACAAAAAATCGTTCAACTTCGTTTAATGTTTGAGTACTTGAATGAATAATTATGAATGAAAAAATTATATTTGTTGCGTTAGGTCAAGAGACCTATAATTGTTATTTATTGCATAATGAAGATAATTATAATATATTTCTTTGGTTTGTTAAGCGGAATAAGAAATAAATTGTGTACTTATTAGTGTACTATTATTAATAAGAAATAAATTGTGTAATATTAGGGTCTACAACACTATGATCAATCCACATTTTGAATATTATGCGACAGTTACAGCATTTGTAAATGATGAAATTATAAATATACTACAAAAGCTACAAAATCGTGGAATGAGGATCATACTTAAATGTAACAGATATACTTCAATAAATCTTATACTTAGAACTTTAAAATGGCTTAACTTAAGGCAAAAATTTCGTCTACAAGTACTGCTGTTTGTTTATAAAATGAAGAATGGTCTACTTCCAAATTATTTAAGTTCCAGACTTTTTTTTTTTTCTGTATTTGCAATTTATACAAATTAATTTGTTACATAAATAACATTTGCTGTTACAATTAGAATTTAATTTTGACCTTAGCCAAAGCTGTCTGGTCGTATAGAATTTTACAATATGAAAATTTTATTTATTATTAGAAGATAATTTATATTTTTTATTATTTTTTTTTTTTTTTTTATTTTTTTTTTTTTCGTTTTTTTTTTCCTTAAATTATTACAATAATTAAAATTAAAATTAGATATGCAGATCAAGTAATGTTTTTTTTATTCTTTTTTTTGTTTTTTTTGAAACATAAACATCAATGAACATCAACATAAACATGCATTTTTTTTTTTAATTCAAATGCATCATTCAAATGCATTTTTTTTTTTTTTTTTATTATAATTTTATTATGTATACATTTCGATAGTTTTTTAAAAAATCATTTTATTATTTTATTTTTGTTTTAATTTAGGAAACCTGTTATTTGGTGTTCAGTACTTTGCTAATATGTAGTTTATGAAAATACTTAAACCATTGAAATTCCTTTTGTAATACATAATCTAACCCATCAGAAATACTCTAATTCTTTTTTTGAAAACCCTTATACTCTGGATTTCCTCCAATTCTCTTGGTAAATTTTTAAAAACCTGGAGGCAATTATAAAGACAATTATTCTTCTGCTTGTCTGTTTTAAATAGCGAAAGATAGAAATTGGATTTGTGTCTGGTATTGTAAGTGTGAAAGTTTACATTCCGATAAAGAATAAAATTGTGTTTAATTTGTTGTTAACTATTTCATATGCTAAAAGGTACAGTTCACGCTTGCATAGGTTATCAAAGCAAATGTACTGATAAGTGAATAGTTGATGTGTAGGATATCTCAACGGATAACCATGTATAGATTTTATTGATTTTTTGTGCAAAATGTCTAATTTGTTGATGTACGATTGCGCCGTTCTGCACCATATAGGATTTAAGTAAGATAAGTGTGATGAAATATAGGATGAAAATATTAGGAATAAGAAGTCTTTACTAAAAAATTTTCTTAGTCTCCTTAAAATAAAGATATATGGCAATATATTCTTGATAACATGATCGATGTGTGGAAGCCATTTGAGTTTATTATCTATCACAAAAGATATGTAGATAGTTAAAATGATCGACTAGTTCCAGTGATCCATGCTTATAATTGATATTAAAGTTATGCCAAGTTTTGTTCTCAAATAACATAATGTTAGTCTTTTTTATATTTAAGGACATATAGATTTTCATAAAGATTATGAATAGGTCAGGCCATAGAATTGAGCCTTGAGGAACGCCCTTTTTAACATGGATAAAATTACTACAGCTATACTCTTTGTTTTCTTTGCAATAGGTATGTTTCAAAGAAATGTATGTCATTATTGTTCAAGTTTAGTTTAAATAATTTATAGAGTAATATTTCGTGATCTACACAGTCAAAGACTTTTTGAAGATCGATAAAAATACACCCCGTGTATTTGCCTTTATCCATACTTCGAGGAACAAAATCCGTTAAAGCGAGGCTTGCGGCGGTAGTATTGGAATTATCTTCGAAGCCGTACTGATCTTGGCGAAGGATAGTATTATTTCTCAAGAAGAAGGTTAATCGATTTTTGATAATTTTTTCAAAAATTTTTGAAAAAGTGCTTAAGACGGATATAGGTCGATAATTTGTTGTACTGGTTACGCTTCTATATTTATAGATAGGAGTTACAACCGCAGATTTGAGCGAACCTGGAAAGGTTGAGGTGACAAATGAATCGTTAATATAATCCGTTAAAATTGGACACAGTTCAGTGGAGAATTTTTGTACAAATTTTGCAGAGATATAGTCATACCCTGTCGCAGATGAAGATTTAAGAGAATCAATTGCGTCTTTGAGTTCTGTTAAATTTACTGGGGTTAGTTGAAACGGAGAAAATATGTTCTTACTAACTTTCCCCAAAAATTCCATATCAATCGGACATAAATCAATATCAAGGGTATCAGTGACATTAACGAAAAATGTATTTAATAAGTCACTTATTTGTTGTGGATTTTCTATCACCTTATTGTTGTGTTTTAAAGTTTTGATCTGATTACCAGTTTTTGAAATACTTTTATTGTACATTATTTTTTTATACAAGGTCCACAGTTTCTTACCATAACTAGGATCCTTGGAAATAGTTAGGTTATAATAATTTATAATAAATTTTATAATAATTTTAGCCTGCATAACTATTTCATTTACTTTTTTTTATAAAAAGCATATAGATCATTAGTTTTTGCATCATTAGGGTACTTCTTCTTGTAATTAAAAAAGGAATCGCGAATTTTTATAATATCAGGAGTCATCCATTCATGTTTTTTTTTAGTATGGGTCACCGAAATTACTCTCGTATGCTCTTTTATAAGCAACGATAAGGCATGCACGAATTCGTGAAAACTGTAGTTGTTTTGGTATATGTTTGACCAAACGATAAGTTATTGTAAGATAATACAGTTTTGTAAGTAGTGACATTCTGTTCAGTGCATGGATTTAGGTTTATACTAATAAAAAACATTTGATGATCCGATAGCGGAGTGTCTATAATATGTAAATTATATTCATATTCGATTACATCAGAAATAAAGTGGTCAATTAGGGATTTATAATTTTTGTCAATTCTTGTTGCAAACTGTTCATTAATTTTGTTGTAGACTAAATATCCGCTAGAGAGTAAAACCTGAGAGTAGTTTATAACCTCCTTATTGTAATTAAATTAAGTTTATTTATAAAGTCTACAATATTAGTTTGTTGAGATCTATAAAAGGACATGAGGTTTAAATTTTGTTTTAGTAATCTAACTATCAAAAAGTTGGAATTATTGTATTCTTCCTCAAGGATGGGACCGTTACTAATATTTTCATCCACATATATAGCGACACCTCCGTACGTAATGTTCCGAATTGATTCAGTACGATTAGAAAAATATCCAGTGTACCCGGGCAGATTGAAAAATTGGTTTTCAGTTTTATGTAACCAAATTTCCGCTAAAGCTATTACATGTATTACACATCCATATGAATTAATTAGTATTTGAAGATCATTTAACTTATTTCTTAGACTTCTAATGTTTAAATACAAAATGTTTAAATTATGTTTGTATTTCATGATCACACTTTTGGATAACTTTGTATAATAATTTACTTTCATATCATTCTCAATATTATGTCATGATATTTAAGATAACAATAAAGCCCGTTAAGTACATGAAATTTAGCAAGCATAGATAGAAAAATTGAAAGGTTGAAATCAGTATTAATCCGACATCAAATAAAAACGCATCGATGTAAAGTGAGGTAGAGATTAAGTAAATTAATAATTTATTTTTAATTTTAATGTTAAGAAATTTCCTAATTATATTTATTATTATAGTTTTTGTAAATGTTTTAAAATATAAGTTGGAATTTCTAAATAAATTTTGTATGTTTTCAAAAAATAAAATTAAGTTATGTATTAAAATAAAATTGTAATATGGTTTAATATGTATGGATCGCGGCGGGTTATTATTAAGAAAAATAAATTGTAATTTGTACAAATTAAAGTGTTGATGTAGCAAAAATATTGTTGATGGAATGTTAAAAAAAATGAATAAAAATTAGCAAATATAAAATTTAAGAGAAAAATAATTATTTTTAAGTTAAATGAAAAATTGTAAATAAAGAATCTAATTGATACATTTTTAAAAAAATTAAGGTGTTTTTTTTGTATTTTAAATAACATGTGCAGAAAGAAAATACTTAAAGCTTTAAGAAAAAAATCATGCAGTATAATTAAATAATAAATTCTAATAAAAATATAGAAAATAAAAAAAAATAATAAGTTACGGGCATTAGTGAAAGAGGAAAAGAGATGAAACATTACTTCATAAATTTGCAAAATTGTGTTATTTCTATTAATATCAATATTATAATTAATTATCCAAATTGTTATTTTTAATTTTCTCGATGTCTTTAAAATTATTAATATTTTAATAATATTGTTTTTAATCAATAAATATTGAAAATAACAATTAATTTTAAGTTTTTTTGAGCTTTATAGTATAATATTTTTTTGAAAATGAGATAGATGATTTCTGAAATATATTTTTCTGTTTCCCTCTTCACTTGCAAGAAATTCTGACGTGTATATATGCTGCTTCTTTTTTTTTAACATAAGCTCTTCTTTAATTGCATAAGATCGAAGACGCATTACATGTTGTTTAATATTATTTTCGCCGCCAATTTTTGAGTTTAATGATTCAATTCGCTCGATATCATCCATGTTAATATCAGCCTTTATTTTTTTTGGAATTTCAAAAAAAATGTTTGTTAAATTACCTGGATAGGGTCGTAAACCCGCGACCACAATGTTGTTTCTGTTTTTATTTGCTGATCTTTATCAATTAGTGATTCCAAAAAGCAGACGTTATCTTCCAGCAGTTTTTGTCTTTTGCTGTTTTCCAAAATATCTTTTTTTAATTTGCTGTTCTCACTAATAATTGTTTTTTGAGTTTGCATCACTACATCAAATTGTTGGCAAATGAATTTTTGCGATAACTGAATATCCATAATTACGGAACCCAAATTTTTTTAGATACTGTACTACGTTATCCAGGGTACAGTCGACCGGGTTGAATTACTCAAGATCCATTGCTTCCTCAGAAATATTTAAAACTGTTGAACAGCCATTGTACAAGCTATTCGTTGCATCATTAGCTACCTTTGGTTGTAACTCGATTAAACCAGAATCAGGGCTATTATCATTGCGATTATCTTCCGACCCATTTGCAACACTCGTCTCCAATACTTCATCTTCCTGGGAACTTTGATCACCATCGACTACCAAAAATGATTCATTTGCTGAGGGGCAGTTTTCGCAGCGCCATAACAATTTGGCACTACTGATATTTTCGAAAAGAACCTCACGAATGTTAATACATCTGATGTGAAAAACTCCTACACAAGATCAACTATAACGCACTGCTCTACTATTCACATAAATAGTTTTTGGCATATAACACATTTAACTATTTTATTAGGTTGTATGGTAGATAATTGCGCGCAAAATTCCAGAACGTTTAAAAAATTGTGTTCTAAATAACGAAGCAGCCTTTTTTTTTTTTTGTAGTTTTTTCTTCTATGTATAGGTTATTAAATAAATTGTGATTTTTTTATTTATTTATGTTACATCTTTAGCATCTTTAGCTTTTTTAATACAAATACTTGAATTGATATGATATTTAATTTTTAATTTTTATTATTTATTTTGAAAAATCATTGCTCTTTTTTAAATTTTTTTAATTTAAAAAAACTCGTGAAATTTTTTTGTAAAGTAGTATTTAATACTAAATAAATAAATGTAAAAAAAAAAAACTTCACGAATTTCTTGTCGCCATTTCAACATGGCTTTATGAAAAATAGATCCACTGTCACTAATCTAGTTGAGCAAACATCAACTTTTCTCAAAAATATGGAGAAATGGTTTTGAAATGGTGAATGAATGGTTTTAAACAGATGTAATTTACACTGACTTTAGCAAAGCTTTCGATCTCCTTTCTCTTTACGAACTTTAAGAACTAAAAACTTAAAGCTATAGCAAAAAAACATAATATAGAAAAAGGAAGAAACAATTATTGAAAATATTTTAAATAAAAAAGAATTTAAAACAAATAAAATAAAAACTAAAAATCAAATAAACGCCAAACTAGGTCCAATAATAACAAAAAAAAAAAGATCAAAAGCTAATAATAAAAACTAACCAGATTAATAAACTAACTAATGTCGTTTTCTTTTCTGAAAGAAGTTTTGACCTGGGGTTGCACGTTTTTTTCAGGTCACATTTTTTCCGTTCTTTTCTGAAAAAAATGCAAAACTGAAAAAAATGTTCGTGTTCTTTTCTAAAAAAAATTTAGGGCAAAACTCGCACAGGGCTACATTTTTTTTTAAAAACTTGACTTGAAAATATTGACAGGACAATAAAATGAGTTTTGCACTCTCCAGAATGACAACATTAAAAAATATATGTATATAATTGTCACTGTCAGTTAAATAGTAAATAGTAATTAATGACAATATAAAAATACATTATTTTCATTTATTTGGTTGAGTTTTGAAAAATATCTAGTTTAAAAAAAAAAAGAAAAAATTTATATTTGATTAGAAACAAGTTTAAAAATTTTTAAATAAGTAAAATATAATTTGTAGATAGAAAATGTCTAAAAGGCTATAATTTTGCATGCTATCAATTTGACGTTTGTTTGAATTATAAAATAGAAATCAGTGCAGCAAACTGAAAAAAAAAAGTAAATGTAACAGTAAGTCGATATAACCGACTTATTTATACCCTACACCTAAAAAATTCAAATTAAATTAAAAATTCGTAAGTTATTTTAGTTAGGTTTTTAATATAAGCTAAAAAAATAAATGCTTTTACAACCTTTGTACAAAATTTCAGGTTTCTATCTTTATTAAATTCGAAGATATGCTTGTTGGGTCTTGGATCTCATATCTAACTCGCTTTTTTTTGGTGCTTACAAACACTAGAAAAAACAAGTAAATGTAACAATAAATCGATGCAACCGACTTATTAATACGCTACACCTGAATAATTCGAATTAAATTAAAAATCCATAAGTTTTTTGGGCAGCTGCTTGAACTTCTTCCCTTTTCCGTCTTATTCAACTCAAATTTCAGGAACGTAAAAGAGGCATCCTCTTGGGATATGCTTGACACCTTTGTAAAAAATTTTAAGTTTCTATCTTTATTAATTTCGAAGATTGTTAGTCCTTGGGAGGTGTGTGTCAGGTACCCGAATTGCTACTCCAATTCATCGAATCCATCTCAGGAACATAAAGAAAACATACGAGAACACCATTGTACTAAATTTAAAGGTTCTACTTTTGTTGGTTTTGGAGATATGCTCGTTGCTCTTGTGCTCGTCCGGAAGTTTCCAAAATACGAACCCATGGTTCAATTTCTTTTAAATGTCAGTTTCCAATTTTACAGAAAAGGAAACATAACAGAACACCTTTATACTAAAATTAAAAGTTCTATCTTTGTTGGTTGTGGAGATATACCCGTTTGCTCTGGGGCTCGTCCGGAAGCTTCCAAGATTTGAGCCCATGGACCAAATCCTCACAAATTTCAGAAACATGAATCAAACATGAGGCAACACCATTCTGCCTAATTTAAAGGTTTTATCTTTGTTGCTTTTGGAGATAATATCATTTGCTCTGAAGTTCATTCGGAAGCTTCGCAAATCCGAACCCAAGGACCAAATCCTCTCAAATTTCAGAGACCTAAATCAAACATGAAAGAACTCAATTTTGCCGAATTTAAAGGTTATATCTTTGTTGTTTTTGGAAATAATCTCATTTGCTCTGAGGCTCGTTCGGAAGTTTCCAAAATCCAAACCCATGGACCATATCCTCTTAAATTTCAGAGACATAAATCGAACGGGAAGGAACATCATTGTACAAAATTTAAAGGTATAATAATTTTTTGATCTTGTTTAATGAATTTAAATTAATTCCAATTTGATTTGCAATTATTTAAATAAAATTGACGATAATCCTAGTCATGGGAGTGATGGTATTCCTAATTTATTTTTAAAAAAATATTCTGCATCTTTAGCAAGTTCGCTTTCGATTATAATTAATATTTCATTAGCTTGTGAAGTTTTCCCTTCAATTTGGAAGACTGCTCTTATTAGACCTATTTATAAAAAAGATCAAAAACTTAACGTAACTAATTATAGCTAATAGCTAAACTATCAACAATTCCAAAACTCTTTGAACTAATTATTTTAGATTCTACTTATGATCATTTAAAGTAATAAATCGACCTAAAAAGAAGAACAAATTTTTTAATAATATCCTATAAAGTTTTCTAAGTATTTTTGCTATTTTTTTATTTATAAAACTATTCTCTTTAAAAGTTTTAAAGAGATTTTCTTTTTTTCAAAATTAATATTTTTCTTTTTTCTTTTTTTTGAACACAAAAATTTTTAAATTACCTACATGTTTTTTTTTTAAATTCATAATAATTAATAAAACTTTATAATTAATTTGGAATTAATTTTGGATCTAAGTAAGAATACAGTGAATGTGTGTTTAGAAAAGACTCTGATTAAAAAATTAATAATATAAAATTCAATTAACAGCTGCATATAGTTTGATTTATCATAAAATTTGTATTTTTTAATTTATTTTCGAATAGAGACAAAATTGAGACTGGAAAGTTTACACGAAACTTAAAATAATTATAAAATATTTTTGAATTTTGCAAACATCGTGTTTTTGTTTTCTCATTATTTAATTCTATTTGGCAAATCATCTTGTAAGTAATTATGGTAAATAATGCTCGAATATTAAATGTAATGAGAGTTTCTCTCGAGCTGCAAAGAAAAAAAAATATTATGTGCAATGGCGGTTGTGGTCGTTTTTTTCATGCTGGATGTATCAACTTAGCGAATTACGATAATATAGACTTGATAAATGCAAATAAATTTGTTTCTATTATATGTGAACAATGTAGAAATAAAGTAAATACATTGAAATCAATAGAAGGGCACGTAGAGACGATAGAAGAAACTGTAGATGAATTAAAAATGTATTTAAATGAAAATATAAAGGCATTTAACACATTAGCTAATGATATGGAAATAATGAAAACCAGTGTTGCTCAACAATCTTTTGCGAATGTAGTTAAGGAAGATAAAATTTTGATGGTAAAACCAAAAAAAATCCAAGATAATAATAAAAGAAGAAAAGACATAAAAAATAACGTAGATAATATAAAAGAAATTATAACCATTTCAGGTATGAGAAATGTTAGAAATGGATCAGTTGTTATTACTTGTGATAATAATGAATCTTTTGGCAAACTGAAAAATATTATAAAAGCTAGAATTAGTGTATTAGGCATTTCTGAAGAAATCAATGAAAAGCACTTAAATGAGAAAATGGAAAAATGTTTGGAGAATAATTAGAATTAAGAATGTTTGGAGAATGGTGATCTAAATGTCAAAATAATATTTAAAAAAAAAACTTAAATACAATCCTTACGTAGCTGTCATTGAACTCGATGTAAGTCTTCGTAATATGATAATGAAAATTGGAAAAGTCAAGATTGGATTTGATATATGTAAGGTTGTTGATGGAACATATGTCAGAAGATGTACTAAGTGTCTCGGCTTTGGTCATAGTAATCACAAATGTGTTAAAGAAAACAGCACCTGTGCTAACTGTGCAGAAGATTTTGATTATAATGAGAAACATAAATGTGCAGATAATCCAAAAAAATGTAGTAATTGTATAAGGATGAATGTAGAGCAGAAACTGAATTTGGATGTAAGGCATAATGAATTTGATAACCATTGTAGTGTTTTTATGAAGAAACTTGAAGCGGAGAAAAAGAAATTATAAAAGCAACCAATTTTCGCTAATAGTTAAGAGAAGCAATGTTTGGATTGCTTATATTTAAATATTCAAGGTGCAACTAATAATTATGATGAGCTTGAACAACTATTAACACCTAAAAAGTTTGATTTTGTTTGTCTGTCAGAAACACATCTTACTAACGATGATGACGGTAGTTTGGTACATATTGATGGTTATAATATCTTCAGAGTTAACACAATCTCACGATATACTAGAGCTGTGTTAATATATGCTAAAAGCAGATGGGTGTGTACGATTATTAAAAGTATAGAAATTAGTTTGAATCTGTGGTACATAAGTATAAGTGTGTATCTTACAATCATCCCTTATACTTGCAGTGCTCTATAAATTTCCAAATCAATCATATACATTTAATGAGTTCCCTCAAACCTTTGAAAGAATAGTGGAAGATCTCACCGAAGTTAATGATGATGTTATTATTATAGGAGACTTTAATATAGATTGGTTGAGAGGTGGTACAAACAGAACAGAAATGGCACAAATAATCAAAGAGGCTGGTTATAAACAAATAGCATCAGAGCCAAATCGAATAACAGTTAATAGTAAAACATTGATAGACTATATAATTATTAAAAAAACGACGAATAAAATTTCAGCAAAAATGGACCATAACCTAAAAATTAGTCACCATGAAACAATCCACATTCGAATAAATGATATACCAAATAAAAAAAAGGATTGCAGAAAAACAAAAATTCTTAAATATAACATACACAGTTTTTGAAATACTTTTATTGTACATTATTTTTTTATACAAGGTCCACAGTTTCCTACCATCACTAGGATCCTTGGAAATAGTTAGGCTATAATAATTTGTTTTAGCCTGCATAACTATTTCATTTACTTTTTTATAAAAAGCATATAGATCATTAGTTTTTGCATCATTAGGGTACTTCTTCTTGTAATTAAGTCACGAATTTTTATAATATCAGGAATCATCCATTCATGTTTTGTTTTAGTATGGGTCATCGAAATTACTCTCGTATGCTCTTTTATAAGCAACGATAAAGCATGCACGAATTCGTCAAAACTGTAGTTGTTTTGGTATATGTTTGACCAAAAGCTATTGGACGATAAGTTATTGTAATCTAATACAGTTTTTTAAGTAGTGGCATTCTGTTCAGTGCATGGATTTGGGTTTGTACTAATAAAAAACATTTGATGATCCGATAGCGGAGTGTATATAATATGTAAATTATATTCATATTTGATTACATCTGAAATAAAGTGGTCTATTAGGGATTTATAATTTTTGTCAATTCTTGTTGCAAACTGTTCATTAATTTTGTTGTAAATTAAATATCCGCTAGAGAGTAAAACCTGAGAGTAGTTTATAACCTCCTTATTGTGTTTGTCCAGTAGATTTATATTGGAAACCCCTAAAATTAAAGATCTTATAAAGGAAGACGTAATTAAATCAAGTTTATTTATAAAGTGTACAATATCAGTTTGTTGAGATCTATAAAAAGACATGAGGTTTAAATTTTGTTTTAGTAATCTAACTATAAAAAATTTAGAATTATTGTACTCTTCCTCAAGTATGGGAGCGCTACTAATATTTTCAGCCACATATATAGCGACGCCCCCGGTCGTACCCCGGTAGATTGAAAAATTGGTTTTCAGTTTTATGTAACCAAATTTCCGCTAAAATTATTACATGTATTACACATCCATATGAATTAATTAGTATTTCAAGATCATTTAACTTATTTCATAGACTTCTAATGTTTAAATACAAAATGATTAAATTATGTTCGAATTTCATCATCACACTTTTGGGTAACTCTGTATAATAATTTACTTTCATATCATTCTCAATATTATAAGATGTTATTACTATTTAAGATAACAATAAGGCCCGTTCAGTTCATGAAATTTAGCAAGCATAGATAGAAAAATTGAAAAGTTGAAATCAGTTTTAATCCGGCATCAAATTAAAACGCATCGATGTAAAGTGAGGTAGAGATTAAGTAAATTAATAATTTATTTTTAATTTTAAGAAATTTCCTAATTATATTTATTATAGCTTTAATTATAGTTTGAATTATAGTTTTTGTAAATGTTTTAAAATATAAGTTGGAATTCCTAAATAAATTTTGTATGTTTTCAAAAAATAAAATTAAGTTATATATTAAAATAAAATTGTAATATGGTTTAATATGTACGGATAATTATTAAAAAAATCAAATTGTAATTTGTAAAAATTAAAGTGTTGATGTGAATGTTAAAAAAATTGAATAAAAATAAGCAAATATAAAATTTTAGAGAAAAATAATTATTTTTACATGTGCAGAAAAAAAATACTTAAAGCTTTAAGAAAAAAATCATGCAGTATAATTAAATAATAAACTCTAATAAAAATATAGAAAATAAAAAAAAAATAATAAGTTCCGGGCATTAGTGAAAGAGGAAAAGAGATGAAACATTGCTTCATAAATTTGCAAAATTGTGTTATTTCTATTAATATCAAAATTATAATTAATTATCCAAATTGTTCTTTTTAATTTTCTCGATGTCATTAAAATTATTAATATTATGAATTTTACTAGAAGCAGATTTAAGAATTTTAATAATATTGTCTTTAATCCATAAATATTGAAATTTACAATTAATTTTAAGTTGTTTAGCTTTATAGTATAATTTTTTTTGAAAATGAGGTAGATGATTTCTGAATTATATTTTTCTGTTTCCCTCTTCACTTGCAAAAAATTCTGACGTGTATATATGCTGATTCTTTTTTTTTAACATAAGCTCTTCTTTAATTGCATAAAATCGAAGACGCACTACATGTTGTTTAATATTATTTTCGCCGTCAATTTTTGAGTTTGATGATTCAATTCCCTCGATATCATCCATGTTAATATTAGGCTTTATTTTTTTTGAAATTTAAAAAAAAATGTTTTTTAAATTACCTGAATTGGGTCGTAAACTCGCGATTATAATGTTGTTCCTGTTTTTTATTTGCTAATCTTTATCAATTAGTGATTCCAAAAAGCAGACCTTATCTTCCAGCAGTTTTTGCCTTTTGCTGTTTTCCAAAATATCTTTTTTTAATTTGGTGTTCTTATTAATAATTGTTTTTTGAGTTTGCATCACTACATCAAATTGATGGCAAATGAATTTTTGCGATAACTGAATATTCATAACTACGGAATCCAAATTTTTTAGATACTGTGCTATGTTATCCAGGGTACAGTCGACCGGGTTGAATTACTCAAGATCCATTGCTTTCTCAGAAATATTTAAAACTGTTGAACAGCCATTGTACAAGCTATTCGTTGCATCATTAGCTTTGGTTGTAACTCTATTAAACCAGAATCAGGGCTATTATCATTGCGATTATCTTCCGACTCATTTGCAACACTCGTCTCCAATACTTCATCTTCCTGGGAACTTTGATCACCATCGACTACCACAAATTATTAATTTGCTGAGGGGCAGTTTTTGCAGCGCAATTTGGCACTACTGATATTTTCGAAAAGAACCTCAGAAATGTTAACACATCTGATGTGAAAAACTTCTCCACAAGATCTACTACAACTCACTGCTCTACTATTCACATAAATAGTTTTTTGGCATATAACACATTTAACCATTTTATTAGGTTGTATGGTATATAATTGCGTGCAAAATTCCAGAATATTTAAAAAATTGTGTTGTAAATAACAAAGCCGCCTTTAATTATTTTAATTTATTTTCTTTTTTTTTTTTTTGTACTTTCTTTTTTTATGTTGAGGTAATTAAATAAATTGTGATAAATTTTTGTTTTTTTTTTTTTTTTTGATTTTCATATATTTCATTTTTAGTATTTTTAGGGGGAGTATTTGTTTTATTTATTTATGTTACGTCTTTAGCATCAAATGAAATATTTTCACTTTCTACAAAAACTCTTTTTTTAACAATTCTAATAATTATATTATCTATATGATTAATCTATATTTTAAAACCAGGAGCCGCTTGCTCGGCCAATCTAATTAATAATGATAATGAAAATTATATTAATTATAATAGCATTAACAATAATAATAATAATAATAAATATAGAAATGAAATAAGTAATAAGAACTATAATAATAATAATATTAATAATAATAATAATAAAAGTAATAAAAAAAATACTACTAATAAGATTAACAATAATAATAACAATAATAAAAGCAATAAAAAAAGTTAAAAAAAAAAGATTTTTAATAATAATATTAATCAGAATAATAATAATAATAATAATAATAATAATAATAATAATATTAATAATAATAATAATAATAATAATAATAATAATATTAATAATAATAATAATAATAATAATGATATTACTAATGATAATTTTGATATTAACAACATTGATAATAACATTGATAACAACAATAACAATAATACTAGTAATGATAATAATAATAATAATAATAATATCATTAAAAACAATAACAACAATGACAATAATAATAATATTAATAACAATGATAATAATAAAATTAATATAAATGATTCATTATCAATAAATCCGCTAATACCCCCTATTGTTAGAATGACAAAACAATAATGTAAGACTTTTCCTTGCTTATTTACATAACGATTCATATAATCGCGTTATAGAGGGTAAAACTAGAACTCATTTATCTGTTCTCATCCACAATGAGGGCCTACCATCTAACTTCAAAGATTTGTATAATCTTTACCTTAGATACCACAAAGATATAGGCTTCACAACAAAAGAGGTTGAAGAGGACCTTAAGGCTTATCGTAGTCATTGCGACAGTAATTACTATAATCACCTAAATCAATCTCGTGAGAACTACAACCAGTTTTTTTCGTTCGAACTCCAAAAAAATATGCAAATCTCATCTCTTTATCTAACTCGTTAAATAAAATAAAAACCTCTCAAAATACTAACCAGATAAATAACATTAAAATTTTTTATCATAACTGGAGTGGTATGAGAGAAAAGCTTAAACAACTTTATATTGATGCTAAGTCATGCAATTTTAATGTACTAGCTCTAACTGAAACATGGCTTAATGAATCGTTTAGAAACGAAGAAATTCTTGATGGTAATTGGTCCATTTACAGGAGCGATCGTAATTATCAGTTTACTAATAGTTCGCAAGGTGGTGGTGTATTATTTGCCGTAGGTAATAACTTACCTAGTGTACCTGTAATTACTAGTACTTTTCAATCATTTGAACACCAATTTATTAAAATTAATTTAGGTACGAGTAACTTATACCTAGGTATTGTTTATTTCCCTCCGAACTCTGACAATTCCTCTTATTCTGAATTTTATAGTGTATATCATAATATCATTTTAAATATGCATGAGGAGGACTCAATTTTCGTCTTTGGCGATTTCAATCGCCCGGCTCTTTCTTTTGTTGTTGATGATTCTGACGATTTGCTATTACCAATTAACTTCCAGGATGAGATTGATTTCGGTCTTATTAGTGAGTTTTATGGCAATGATTTACAGCAGATTATTAGTTATCCCAACAACAATAATAAATGGCTACATCTTGCATTTTCAAATGCATATGATAGAGTGGTGGTAAAGCTCTCTGATGATGCAGATAATATTTTTACTAACACTAATCATCATAACACAATCATCTTTGAGTTCTCTACTTTCATTCCACTCTCGAGCAAAACTTACAATAATGAAATTGTATATGATTTCCGTAATGCTGACTACCAAAGCATTAATAATGCTTTATCATCTACTAACTGGGACGAACTGTTAGCACAACAGGATATCAACTCAATAATCTCTATCTTTTATTTAAAAATTTTTGAAATTGTAAATGTTTTTGTACCTAAAATCCGTAAGAAAAGCAAAAGAACGGAACCATGGTTAGATAGAGAACTTAGGACTTTGCGTAACCAGCGCAATAAAATATACAAGAAAATTAAACACACAATAGCACCTAACGATAACTTATTGAATTCGTACAAACTGCTTGCAAATGAATTCAAACTGAAAGTTCATACAGCCTATGAAAACTATGTCATTAGTATAGGTAACAAATTAATTAGTGATCCCAAAAAATTTTTCGAATTTGTCAACATTAAACGAAAAATATTCGGCTATCCTAATTCAATGTCCAAGGACAATACTTTTTCCTCTTGCCCGAAAACAATTTGTAATTTTTTTGCTGACAGTTTTCAAAAAGTTTATCGTCCAAAAGATAAAGAAGTCCAAAAAATTTGATATATCTGCTATTTCTTTACTTAATAGCTCCAATTTATTAATTACAGATCTATATCTTTCCGAAAAGGACATTTATAAGCTATTATGAGCCTTGACAGAGAGAAGGGTGCCGGGCCTGATCTAATCCCTCCACTCTTTTTATATAGCTGTGCTCATTATCTAATTATATTGGTATATTGTCCAATATAATCGAGGTTACTTCTGGTGTACTTCAAGGTAGCCATTTAGGGCCACTTTTATTCAATATATTTATCTCCGATCTTTAAGAATATTTGGGTGCCATACCGCACATAACCTTTGCTGACGACCTAAAAATATATCAAGTCGTAAATGACAGTTCTGATGCAGCTTTACTTCAATCAAGCTTATCATCATTACATGGTTGGTGTATAACCAATAAATTAGAGCTCAATATACTGAAATGCAAGGTTATCAGTTTTACCCGTAAACGTTCTTCTTTACTGTATGAATACAGAATAGATAATCTAATACTTGAAAGGGTTTTTAGTATTACTGATCTTCGAATTCTACTTGATAATAAACTTACCTTTAATCTGCACTATGACCACTTAATTTCAAGAGCAAATAAAATGTTAGGTTTCATTAAGAGAAGAGCTAAAGAATTTAGTGACTTAGCTGTGACAAAAACACTATATTGTTCGCTAGTTCGTTCTATATTAGAATACGGTAGCATTATATGGGATCCAGGTTTACTTTTCAGGTTCATTCTACCAAAATTGAATCAGTTCAAAAACAGTTTCTTCTATTTGCATTAAGAAACCAATATAACCCTTCAGACTTTTCAAATCTTCCTAGCTACACAACAAGACTTAAATTCTTAAACATGCCCCCCTTGTTCTCACGTAGACAAATTTTTTCATCATGTGTTACTTTTGACATTCTAAATAATAATATTGCTATACAATCTCTTAATTACAAATTTAGACTTAATGATAGAGTTAGACAAACAAGATACACGAAATTTTTAGTGGAATATAAACACAGTACAGAATACGGAAGAAATGAACCGATAAACAGATGTTGTATTACATTCAATAAAATCAGTTATCTCTATTCTTCAACAATTTCCAGAAATACCTTCAAAAACACTTTACATCAACACTTTTTCAATTTACTGACCTCAGACAATTAATTCAAACCAATTCATAAATATACTTTTCATAAATTTATTCAAATGTATAATTTTTTTTTTTTTGTATTAATTTTTTTTATTTTGTATTAATTTTCACAAAAAAGTTTTTGTAATTTAATTTCACAATTATGTTCGTACATTCATAATTCTACATTAAGTATTTAAAGCATATTTTGATTACGTCATCATGTTTTATTTTTATTTTTTTCTTTTCTTTTTAGTAGTACTGTTTATTGTTTACATACTTACATATCATTAAGAATTATAAAATTTACTTAAGAATTTAAGTTTTTATGTAGATAATCAAATTTTGTATTGTATAACTTTTATTTTTTAAGTCTGAAATATATTTTTAATATTATACATATTAATTAGTCATTAAAAATTGCTGTATTTTCAATATCAACGTTATAATTTCTGTTATTTTTTGTCTTTTTTTTTTTTTTTTAAATATGTGCATACCTTGTTTTGGTAATTAAAATAAAATAAAATAAAATAAATAATTATTGTAGATATAAATATTTTAACTCCCATTATAGAAAATATTGAACTAATAGAATTATCTAATTCAAATTCATTAGTTAAAGAAAATTCTATTATTTTAAATAAAATTTATAATTATCCAACAAATTTAATAACATTAGTATTAATTAATTACTTATTAATTTCATTAATTGCTATTGTAAAAATTACAAATGTATTTTATGGACCTTTACGACAAATAAACCAATGAATAAACCTTTACGATTCGAGCACCCCCTACTAAAAATTGCTAATAATGCATTAGTTGACTTACCTGCCCCTGCTAATATTTCAGCATGATGAAATTTTGGATCATTACTAGGATTATGTCTAGTAATTCAAATTTTAACATGCTTATTTTACTTATACACAAGCAATACACTATACAGCTGATATTAGAATAGCATTTAATAGTGTTACACATATTTGTCGAAATGTAAATTTTTTGGATGATTATTATGTACATTATGGTGCATCATTTCTGGTGCAAATGGTGCATCATTTTTTTTTATTTGTATTTATCTTCATGTTGGTCGTGGAATTTATTATGGATCTTATTTATTTATCCCCACATGATTTGCAGTAGTAATTTTATTATTTTTAGGTATAGGAACAGCATTTATAGGAGGTCAAATATCTTTTTGAAGAGCTACCATAATTACAAATTTATTATCTGCCATTCTTTATCTAGGTACAATACTAGTTCAATGAGTATGAGGAGGATTTGCTGTAGATAATGCAACTCTTACTCGATTTTTTACATTTCATTTTATTTTACCCTTTATTGTAGCAGCTATAACAATATTTTATTTACATATGTGCGCGATGTTCAAACTTCAACATTATAATCTAAGAAATATATTCAACTTTAGACTTGATTTTTTTAGAAATGAAGATTAAAAAAAACCATTAATGTATGGTGGTCTTAAGATGTTTAACGAATTACCAAGTAAACTCCAACGGGAAAACAATTTCAATAAATTCAAATATGATATTACTCAATATATTTTGTCAACTTAATCAACTAATCTATACAATTTTAAATTATTTTAAAATACACTTCTTTTTAATTCCAATTAATTAAAATAATTATTTTCTATAATTTGCATTTCAAAAATTTAAATTTTTTAATACAAATTCTTGAATTGATATGATATTTAATTTTTAATTTTTATTTTTTATTATTGATTCTGAAAAATCATTGCCATTTAAAAAACTCGTGAAATTTTTTTGTAAAGTAGTATTTAATACTAAATAAATAAATGTAAAAAAAAAAAAATTTCACGAATTACTTGTCGCCGTTTTAACATGGCTTAGATCCACTGTCATAATCTGGTTGAGTCAACATCAACTTTTCTCAAAAATATGGAGAATGGTTTTAAACAGATGTACACTTTAGCAAAGCTTTCGATCTCGTTTCTCATAATATCATTATTTTTAAGTTAAGAAATTAGGTTTTCCCTCTTATTTTATAAATTGGATATGTTCCCATCTTTCTAATCGTAGCTACTCTGTTTTATTTTGTTCTAGAACTTCTGCTCCATTTCTAGCTCCTACTGGTGTTTCTCAAGGTAGCTATCTTGGAAAATTTTTAAAAAAATTAAATCGTAAGATGATTCATTAGCATTGCAAGAAAATTTAAATCGTTTCCATAATTGGTGCATTAACAATAATCTCCTCCTTAATATTAACAAATGTGATTTTATTACTTTTACTCGCTGTTCAAACCGTTATTCTATATTATACTTTTACTCGCCGTTATTCGATATTTATTCTTTTAATAATCAACCTATTCCATCTGTCTTTTCAATTAAAGATTTAGGAGTACTTTTTTACAGTAAGCTTTCAATTGAGCTTCATTATACCTATATATTAAATAAAGCAAATTCAATGCTCGGTTTTATTAAACGTCGGACAAGAGAATTTCAAAACCGTTATGTGGTTAAATTGCTTTATACTTGCTTGGTAAGACCCAATTTAGTATATGCCAGTCAGGTGTGCCCATTATACAGAGTACGTATCACCTTTCTTGGGAAGACCCGCATAATATCCCACCGCAAGACCATCGTTTGAACTTATTAAATCTTTCTACCTTTGAGAAACGTCGTGATGTTGCCGATATAATATTTTTAACAGAATTGCTAAAAGGTAATATTGTGTCTTCACAGTTACTTGATAGAATTGACTTTTGTCCAGTTTCAAGATATACTTATTTATTTATTTATTAATTTATTTATTAATTAGTATTAAAATACTTTTTTTACATAAGTTTGACAAATTAAATTTTTTGTGATTAAAATACTTATACCATTCTATAATGCAAAATTTAATTAACAAATTCAAAATCAAATTAACTAATTAAAAATCAAAACTAATAAATATCATTCAAATATTTAACAAACAAATTAACAAAATTTAAAATTTAAAAAAAAATTAAAATAATTAAAATTATAAGTAAAACAAAAAATAGTACTAAATTATAAATGTAATATGAATTAATTAATGAATGGTTAAAATATTATTATTTAAGTTGCTGCTTTAAAAGTTCAATCTATGTTCTTCTAAAACTACTATAATTTTTTTCTGCTTTCAATTCTCTCGGTACATTATTAAATTGTTGAAACGCCTTAGATATTAATGAATTATTCGTACTAGTTCTTCTAAAATTCCCAATTCTAATATTGAGATTTGAATTTCTCAACGAATGCGGTTGCGCATCATCAACTGTAACAAGTCTATACCTAAAAAGCCTGGTAAAATACCTTTTTTTTATTTAAAAATGAGCAACAGCACACTCAGATTTACTTTTTGTTCAATACTGAGCCATTTAAAGTTTTCAACATCCAGTTAACCGAAGAGTATCTACTTATTTTGAGAATTATCTTCATCGCCTTGTGGCATTGAAAATATTTATTGAATTCAATAATGTTAATTTTTTTCTAATTATCCTAAAATAGCTTAATTTTTTAATAATTTTTCGGCAATTGAAATCGATGTGACTTTTAAAATTATTTTTTTCATAAATAATGACGCCTAAATATTTAATTTCATCGACTCTTTCTATGAAATCATCTCCAATTTTTAAAGTTGAAATTGACTCTTTGCTGTTAATAACCATAAATTTAGTTTTATTGACATTCAATTTTAATTTCAGGAGCCTCGGTGGCCTAGTGGGTAAGAGCGTATAAAATACGCTGTAAACACCGAGAAAGTGTGGGTTCGAATCCCACACATATCGTAAGAGTTATTCCCCCTTACGACACTTACAGCCACGCCTGAACAGGAAAGGCTGTGTAATTTGCTGTCCACACTTATGTGACAAATGCATTAAAAAAAAAAATATTTTAATTTGTTTGCATTAATCCATTTATTTAATGTTAATTAATCATATTCCACTTTCATTCTGCATTCGTTAATATTACTATCCTCAAGATAAATCAAAGCATCATCAGCAAATAGTTTAATTTTGCAAAAATTCATCATCTTTCTATTAAGGTCACATAACATACTTTATGTTCAATTTCATAGAACTAACTATGGAAAACACGAACCTCTAAATAGAATGATATCCTTATGTAATAAATATAAATAAACTATTAATTTTGAACTTTCTAAACTTACTTTAAGGAGGAATCTTTATTTGCATCATTGAAATTAAAGGAGTAACTTTAGCTTGTTACTCATTTTAATTAATTTTTATTGTTTGTTTTTTCTTTTTTATTATTAAACTTGTGTGTTATATTTTGTTAAAGATTGTTAATTATTTAGAGTTTAATTAATATTATCAATATAAATTTGTATTTTTTGATTAATTTTCAATAGTTGTGTAATTAATTCTTATTACTTATTACATGTGTATTTTGTAACGTGTTTAAGTTAAACATAAGTCAGATAAATAAATTATGAAGAAAAATATTATAAGGGTAAAATTTATAGAATATTTTCTAAGTGTGTTATTAGCTAAAATATAGGAAAATCCGTTAAAATATATATTATAGTAATGAGCTTGTTATTCCTATCCTATACTTTTTTTATAATCCTATACTTTTTTTATGAACAGGTGAGTTCAAAGTATTGAAACTAGTAAGTACTCAGTAAGTAATTAATAACGAACGGTTTGTGGTTGTGAATTGTTTTAAATCGAGGGTGTTTTAACGACCTCTTTTAATTAAAATAGAATAATTGAAAGCTAGAAAGTTTCGTATGAAATGATTTGCAAAGATAACTACATAATTTAGTAGATGAATATATTATGCGCAACTTACTCACTTACTTGCTGTAAAATGAAAAATATATGTTTGTAAAATAAGTTTTTTTCTGCATTTTGGATTTACGCTACATTATTATTTTTAAGCATAAGAAAAAAATTAACATGATAGTAGATATGTAGGCACTTGGGCCAGACAGGTCAGTAGGTCAAGGTCACCCGGAAGTAGGTCAAGGTCACCCAGAAGTAGGTCAAGGTCACCCGGAAGGCCAGACAGGAAGTATGTCAAGGTCATTTTAAAAGTAAGTCAGACTGGCGGCGATCGTCAGTTGTTTATAAAGATTGTATACTTGGTTTAAGTAATAGATATGCAGGAAAATAGTAGGAAAAAAAAAATGCTTTTTCATACAATGTAAAGAGAAAAAAAATGTACCTATACGTTTCTTTAAAATTAAAAAAACAGTGCAAACTGGTTTTTTACATCTTAGATGAAGAATCAACAAAATTAATGCAATTTTGAGATGCATTTTTTTTCTTTTTTTCTTGTTTTTTCTTTTTTTTATGAAGTATTTAAAGAAGAGGAAATAAAAACCATTAATTAATTGCGAGTATCACCGTATAAGATTTTATTGTTATGTAAGAATGTTGACAAAAATATGAATAAAAAGAAAACAAACAGAAAATCAAAAATATCTAGCATGTGGTTTAAGTAATAGGCGTAAATGGATATAGTAAGAAAAAATGCGTTTTTATAAAATGTAAAGAGAAAAATTTAAACAAATTAAGTGTACCTATGCGAATTTTTAAAATTAAAAGAAAAAAGTGCAAAGCTGGTTTTTAAATCTGAATCAACCTTGACCAAATTGATATTTTGAGATGAATTTTTTTCCTTTCTTTTTTGTTCTGATGAAATATTTAAAGAAGAGGAAAGAAAAAATTATTAGTATTTTAAGATTTTATTGATATGTAAGAATGTAGAACAAAAAAGATGTATTCTTATGTTGTGTTAAAAAAAAAAAATAAAACAAATTTATTTATATGTTTGAAATAATTTTTTATTTAAAAATATTTTACAATTTTATAGAAATCTGTTTTAATCTAACATTTTTTCTTTTAAAAGATACATATATACATTATAACAATTTTTAACAGCACATCTGAAATTGTTGTTTAATAAGTGTATAGGACAATTTGATTTAAAGTTATCAATCTTTTGTAATGACGGCAAGTTTCTGCTTAAATCTTCTATTTTATCACTGTCAATGTACTTTTGAAGGAATAGTTTTTTTTGTTCTCCTTTAACATAAATTTTTTCAGCTGACTCTAAATAGTGTTTTAATATGCATTTTACATCTAAATATTCAACTAGACCGTTATTCCATTTAAGCCCATTTATTTTATTTTCGCAATACTGGTTATTATATTTCATATCCGGACTAAGTTCCTCTGAGGGGTACGGTGCTTTGAAGTGATAGACAGTTGGAACTAAACTTCCTTTTTCAAGTATGGCTAATTCTTTTAGGAAATATTGCTTTTCATTTCCTTGTAAAAATTGTAGGACAACTGTGAGAACTCGTTTAACCATGTCGACGGTTTGTGTAAGAATACTCATTAGAATAAATAAATTTACATTTATATTCACATCGGCAAAACAGCTTTTCATATAAATATAGGTTAACAGTGCTATTTTTAACTAATACAACTATGCTATTTCATCCATTTACAATGATGGTAGCGGGGCCATCGTGCTGTGGTAAAACCACTTTTCTTCATAATTTAATAAAGTATAAAAAAGAAAATATACAACCACATATTAATAAAATTATTTGGTGTAATCCAGACAAAAATGCCGTTCCAAAATATTTAAAAGATGTGGAATATAGTAACACTATTCCGGATTTTAATGACAATAAAGAACCTTTGTTAATTATTATCGATGATATGATGTTAAATTCCCATGATAAGTATGTATGTGATTTATTTACTAGAGGATCACACCATAGAAATTTATCTGTAATATTTGTAACACAAAATGTTTTTCACCAGGGTAAATTTTCAAGAGATATTTCGCTTAACTGTAAATATCTAGTACTTTTCAAAAATCCAAGAGATAAATCGCAGATATTACCTCTAGCTCGCCAAATATATCCCAATCAAATCAAAGCATTTGAAAAAGTATATAATGAAGTGACGTCAGAACCATACGGGTATATATTAATAGATCTTACTCAAGACGTTAATGATATATTTCGATTAAGAAGTGATATATTTGGAAAAGGTTTGTGTTTTTGTACAAGAGATCAATTAGAACAATTTGGCAAAGAATATGAAACGTTTGAAGGTCAACCGTCATATATTGCACCTATTAAAAAGCTCTAAACCGAAATTTCAGAAAGTAATTATAAAACATTGTGACCCTGAAGTAATCAAAACATTTTGTGAAATTGCTTTAAATATTTTAAAAGGTAATTGTAATCTAAGTAAAAAATCAACAACCCAATTACGAAAGTATAAAAAGGAATTGAGATCCCTCATTTGCCGCCAAAAATCTCTAAATAATAAAAGAAAAATCATTATTCAACGTGGTGGATTTTTACCTACACTTCTTGGTGCAGTACTATCAGGGATAATCGGAAATTTTATAAAATGAATAATACAACATTTAACAAAATGATTATACTAAAATCCGAGATTTATGAGAAAATGAAACAAAATGCAGACTTTGAATTAAATGAGTTGGATAAAAATATGAAAAAAATATTGTTAAATAAATATCTAACAGACACTCAAAAATGGTATTTATACAGACAAAATTTATTTAAAATAAGAAACAAAAATAGAGTACTTCCTAGAAATAAAGAGGAGAAAGTAAAAATTACGGAAACAAAAGGTACTCAAACTCGTGCAAAACCAATGTATATAGATGCGGAAGCTCAATCGCATTTTCCTGAATATAAGAATGTAGGAATACAAGTTGTTCCTGAAGAAGAAGAAGTATATGAAAAAGAAGCTGATGACGAAGTATTTGATGATGAAATTCAGGAAAATGTTTTAACAAAAGCATTGTCAGCTGCTTCAGTTGGAGAACGCCTTAGAAAAAGAAAATCAATTAGAAATCAAAATGTACAAATTTTTGAAACTGATACAGGGGACATTATAACTGTTCCTTTAGATAGCCCAAGCCCACCAACGAAAAAAGAAAAAACTATAAATAGCAAAGAGTTGAATAATTCATCAAGACGTGTTTTAAGGTCAGCAGTAGGTAATACTCAAACAGAACTTAATTTTCCAATTCGTAAGAATAAATCCGCAAGCTCATGGACAACATACAAGTAAATGATGAATTTTATGCCACTTTACTCAGTGATTCATCTATGAACTATTATCCAGAAAATTCATTATCATCTTTTACAAATAAAATGAATAAATACATGTGTGATTCAAGGTGGAAAATCGGTATTTCAGAAATGTATGTTAATGATTTCGTTCCAAATGTGTATGGTGAAGAATGAGAAAAAAGTACTCAAATATTTATTAAAGGTATGCAGAAAGATATGATAGGGGTTGGAACATCATATATTCCATACATAGAAAAACAAATGATATGCGACTGGAAAGTTTTTCTACTACCAACACTAATTCAAAATATACGCCCACTTAATAGGTTTACAAGAAAAGAAGTTGAACGACAGTTGATTTGGGGAATTTTTAATTTTATAAACGATGAAGTTCATTATACACAACCAATAAAAGCTGAGGAGATGCCTAAAAATTTAAGTTACACCACAATATGTGTTACTAAGCCTAAAATAGATATAAAAATAAGAGCAAATTACGCTTATACCCTCGAAGGACTTTTGACAACATGTTTCAATCAAGTATCTTTTAAAGTTACAGATTTTAAAAAATATAAATCACGTGTAATAGAAGCTTTCAAAACTTTTATAGATAGTGTACAATTGATTCCCATTAGTAAACCAGATATGTTTTTTATATACACAGATATAATTGAACCGCAAAAACTAGGTGATAAAGATAGATATAAGGTGTTTAAGATCTGTTAACATACAAAATTCTTTCACTGATACTGTAAAAGAATTCAGTAATATTCAATATTGCAATGTGGAGAAATCATTTAATAACATTTCATTACTTTTATGTGATAAATATGGATACAAAATAAACTTTTCCAATAGTTCAATTCCAACAAAAATTGTATTACATTTTAAAAAAGTATAAATAAAAGCGATTTTGCAAAACTATATATTATTTTATTTTATTCATTATGGAGAGAGCGTACTACAAATATTATTTAGTTCAATCAGGAAAAGGTCTTGAGGATATTGGTCCTTTGTTACACTCAATTGTACCTTACCAAGGGGGACGAGGGTTAGGGAGCTTTTTCGGTGGTCTTTTTAGATATTTAAAACCAATATTTACGTCTGGAGCTAATATATTTAAAAAAGAGGTTATTAACTCTGGTATTAATGCATTATCTGATATTGCCACAGGTGCAAATGTAAAAGAAGTGGTTCAAGATCGAAGTAAAGAGATAATGAAAAATGTAAGACGAGGTGCAGTTCGGAAACTCAATGAAATGTATGGACAAGGCAAAAGAAAACGAAGAAAATCTATAAAAAGACCTCTCATTAATAATTTAAATTATTTTACGTCGAAGCGACGCAAAGTTAATAACAAAAACAAACAAAAAGATATTTTTGAATAATTATGATTGAATGTATGAAATCAGAGCTTGATATTTTTAAAACACAGCCTATTCAGTCAAGTATTTTACGATCTGAAGAAGTTTCCTATAACCCTATTGCTTCTTTAGATAATCCGTCTGTCATAGAATTTGTTTCACTAGGGCACGGTGATACATATAGAGACTTGTCTTCGACATATCTAAAATTAAAAGTACAAATTTTAAAAAAAGATGGAACTCAATGGAATAAATATAAAAAAACTGATGGAACACCTATCCAACAACCAAGTGTGGTTAATAATATGTTACATTCATTAATAAAACAATGTAATGTTCAACTAAATGGAAAGAATATATCTCCATCAGATGGCAATTATCATTACAGAGCTTATATTGAATCATTGTTAAATTATGGTACGGATGCCGCTACAACGCATTTGGAGTGTGGTGGATGGATGTTAGATAAGCCAAATATAGCAAAAACAGATAATAGTGGTTCAAAAGAACGTCAAAAATTATACCAAAATAGCAATGTAGTGGAACTTACGGGGAAACTAGATTTAGATATGTTTAACCAACCTACACTTCTCATAAACAATGTCGATGTTCGAGTTGTCCTAACGTTAGAAAAACCAGATTTTTACCTCTTTGCAGATGATACTGATGAGTCTCAACTGAAAATTTTAGAAGCCACTTTATTTATTAGACATGTAACAATTAATCCTAGTGTGCTATTAGCACATAATGCTGTATTGGAAAAAACTAATGCCAAATACAATTACAAACGGATAGAGGTAAAAACTTTTACCATTCCACAGAATAGTTCATCAATATCACTTGATAATGTTTTTATTGGACAGTTGCCAAACACAATCATTTTTTGCATGACAGAAAATACAGGTTACTCTGGAAAAAGGTCAAAAAACCCATACAATTTTAAACATTTTGATATTTCACAATTTGTGTTAAACGTAAATGGTGTTCAAATACCTAATTCAGCAATTGAAACCAGTTTTTCAGATGAAAATAATTGCTGTACAAGAGCATACAGTACACTTTGTTCGGGAACTGGAATTTACCATAATGATAAAGGTCATCAGATAACAAAAACCATGTTTAGTAATGGGTTTTTCATTCTAGCTTTTGATTTAACTCCAGATTCATCAGGAAATGAAGTGTGTCAAGGTCTACTAAATCAAGGTACAGTTAGAATTGTGGCAAGACTATCAAAACCACTTACATCTACACTGACTGCTATTGTTTATGGAGAATTTGATGCAAGTTTACAAATTGATAAGAACCGAAATATATTCTCAAACCTATAAATAGCATATATAAAAGTAAATTTGAATATTTGACAAAATGTCACTGTCTTGTGCACTTCTGGATGTAACATTTTGTAGTGATGATAATAATACCTTGTTTGCGAAAGATATTTGTATAGTTGGTTTTAAAGAACCTTGTAAAAAGTTTGTAAAAGAGCTCAAGTATAAATTTCCAACTAGGGATTTTATAAATGAGAATTTTGATAATTACTCTTTTGGAACTGTGTACAACGATAAAATAAATAAAGAGCTCTGTCAAATACTAGAAAAATTTGATGTTATTATAACAAATAAAAAAATCAAAAAAGAGTTTTTATCTAATTATATTAAAGAAACAACTAAAGTATATGACTTGAATCAATTTGATTGATGAATACCTTAGAGATAAGTGACGTATTAAGATGTAACAAACACACACGTAAATTTTTTAAAGGAGTTTTTGCTCTGGATCAACGCCCCAGAATAATTGAAAAACAAACTTTTTTAATTGTAAACACTGATAAATCAAAAGATCCGGGAACACATTGGTTAGCTATTTTTAAGCCAAAGAATGGCTGTGTTGAATATTTTGATTCGTTTGGTAGAAAACCAGATAAATTAGAAATTTTAAGTTACTTAAAAAATCAATGTATAATTTTTAATAAGAAGCAGTTACAAAGTAACTATTCAGATGTTTGTGGGCAATATTGTTGTGTTTATACATGGTATAGATGTTGCGGTTATAGTATGAACGCTTTTTTAAAACAATTTAATAAAGAAAATCATATAGAAAATGACAAAAATATAATAAATACTTTTCACCATATATTTGAAAATTATAATATTTCTCAATCATGTCTTCCTAAGAGATATAACATTTAATAATAAACTTTAGTGTAATTAAAATAATGGAAGAGCAAAGTCCTAGCATTAATTTGTTGCTGAGTTATACATACTTTCTCAACAGAAGTCACACATTAAAAATAGTTGTCGGATTTGACACAGATTTTTTTGAAGTTGCAAGTGTTTTTCATTGGATTGGAATGAAACCAATTATTTTAAAATATCATGAATGGTGTAAATTTTATGACCTATTTCATAAAAAATTTTCCAAGCAGTCAATTAAAAATTCAAAATTATGTTTACAAAGTGGATTAAAATCTACAGTAGGACAGAATCTTAGCATTAACAAAGAGGAAGCTGACGAGTTTTACAGTTTGATTGATTTCCTACATGCAGTAGTTGCATATAATAAAACTGCAGAGCCAAATGTAAAGGAATATGTTAAAAAATACATAAAGACCTGTGAAGAAAAGAATGTTGCAAAGTTGAAAGAAGAGATTTATATTCCGGTTCAAAAATTTAATATACGATGTAATTTTTCTCGACTCTTTTATGAAATACCTGTATTTTTACAAAAAAAAAAAAAAAAAAAAAAAAGATATTAAATAAAACAATTTTGTAACTATATAATTTGTTATTTATTTCATTATTTATAAATTAGGTATAATTTGTTATTTTATAAATTTGGTATAATTTCTAAATAATCTGGATCTCCTTCTTCATCACTGATATCCCATTAAGAATCATGCCAAGATCTAAAATAGTAAAAAAAATTCATATAGATCTGTAAAGAAAAGAATGTTACAAGGTTAAAAGTAGAGATTTTTATTCCAGTTCAAAAATTTAATGTATGATGTAATTTTTCTCGGCTCTTTTATGAAATACCTGTGTTTTTACGAAAAAAATTAAATAAATCCATTTTATAACTACATATACATATTAACATTAAGTACATTTAAACATGAATCTGAAAAATAAAGCAACTAAATAAAAGAAATTTATACCTTTTTTGAAATTTATATTTATTTATGAATAATAAAAACTTATATAACTATAAACCAATTTACATCTTTTATTGGTAATTTGCATATATTTTACCAAACGACTCAGATATATCTATAATATTTAAATTTAAATTTTTATCTTTATATACAAAATGTTCTTTTTCTTTTATTTCTTTTACAAAATCTAAATTCTCAAAAATATCAGAATATTTTTGAGGTACAAATATAATTAAATTGCGGGTCTCAAAGACCCACTTAAGACCATAAATGGTCTTTATTTGCTTAACATTTATTATATGATATAGAGCATCTTGCTCCATATCTTTAGTTTTTAGGAAACTTTTTCTAGTTTCCACATTTTTGTTATTAAAAGCTTCTTTGAAGCTTTTTTTTGTTGGTGGTTCTTCTTCTTGAAGAAGAATGATTTCTTCTTGTTGTTGTTGTTGAAATTGTTGATGTTGTTCCTGTTGTGGTTGTTGTTGTTGTTGATGATGATGATGATGATGTTGTTGTTGATGAAGTGTCTGCGATTCCTGTTGAGTTCTTATTCTTTTCCGTTTAATTGGGGCTAACTCCTGTGTTGGCTCTATTTGCTGAGCGTAGGCGAAAATTTCTGCTGTGTTTTCCATTTTTGCTTCCTTTTTTCTGTATTATTATTATGTTGAGCTCTGTCTTTGAATTGACATATCTTAAGAAAAATTCCTCTTTATTTATACTAAATTTTTCTTCTAAAAAATTGTATTATCAATGTTTAGAAATCAAAATCCTTAAGAAAACTAATTAAAAACAAAAAGTTGTAAAGTAAGTTGTTTATTAATGTAATAAATTCTAATTGATAATAATAAAACTATAATTTTTTTATATAGCATTTTTCGCAACATTGTTGCATTTAACAGTGTTCTAAATTTAAGAAAACTCTTCTACATAAATTCCAATTATACTTTTTTATGAAAGAATATTATTTTTTATTTACCTATTCCTAAATTATTTATTTTTATTAGTAAATATTTTTCTATTTTTATTTTTTCTATTAACATTTTTGCAACATTGTTGCATTTAACAGTGTTCTAAAGTTAAGAAAAAATCTTTTACATAAATTCTAATTATACTTTTTTATGAAAGAATATTATTTTTTTATTTACCTATTCCTAAATTATTTATTTTTATTAGTAAATATTTTTCTATTTTTATTTTTTCTATTACCATTTTTACAACATTTTTACAACATTGTTGCATTTAATAGTGCTCTAAAGTTAAGAAAAAATTTTCTACATAAATTTTTATTGCACTTTTTATGAAATAATATCATATTTACTTATCCATTGATTATGACTATTATCAAAACCTAAATATTTCACATATACTTTATTGCCTTTTCGTTGTAAAATTTTTTCAATTAAATAAGCATTGGGGTCTTTGACACTAGTCAGTTCCTGTTCATAGAAGCCACCACGAACTAATTTATTTTTATAATCTTTTAAACTATATGTAATCGGGTCTGTCTTGTTTTTGAAAGCTATTTTAAAAACTTCAGTTGAATAGTTAGGTTCATATCCTTTTTGAAAAGTACCTTTAGACCTTGCAATTCTAACAAAAGCACCAACATTAAATTTTCCCTTATTAAATATTTTAGGGTAATTATAAATTGAACGAAGAATTTGTTTTTCATTTTGTGATGTAACTTGGTTTGGTTTTAACTTAATTGTACTATGTTTTGTGTTATTATATTTTTCAATTAGTTTTGGTAAAAATTCTATCCATTTAAAATTTCCTTGTAAACTAAACTGTTTCCATAATTGATTTTAATGTTCTGTTAAACCTTTCACAAACACTAGCCTTCATTTCTGAATAAGTATGATAGTGATTTATTTTATAGCTTTTCATTAAATTGTGGAATTTTTTGTTGAAAAATTCTTTTCCCTGGTCAGAATGAATATTTTTTGGAGACATACTTTTAACTACGTCATCTGCTGCCTTTGATTTAACTGTTTCGGCATATGCATATTTTGAAAATATATCGATAACAGTTAAGAGAAACTTGTATCCATTATTTACTTTTTGATAGGCCGACATATCTACAAGATCAATTTCTCATGTATCAAAGAGGGTTATTTGAGATATTTTTCGTCTCCGAAATCTACGTCTAACTGGACGATGAATTTCAGATACTATTTGTGCTTTTGACATTATTATTGAAGAGTTAAACTGGAAATGTGAATTTGAATAAAATCAGTAAATATATATATATATATATATATATATATATATATATATATACTGATATATATATGTAAATAATTTTTTGGCTATATTCTGAAAATTAAAAACGGTAAAATTAAAAGATTTTGTTTAATGCTGTAATTTAATAGTTTAATAGAAAATTTTTACAATATACATATTAACAATAATTTTTAAATTTTTTTCTTTTTGAAGCCATAAGGAACTGAAGTATAATCATCTGCAAAAACTCGTTTTCTGGAATTTATTCGATATGACTTTATTTCAGGAACAGTGATGACTCTGTGATCGTATGTTCGGCGAATACTAGGAAATGTTATATTTATTTGTTGAAAGTTGTTTAATTTTTTAACTAATTGTTTCATAGAGCCAAAATTTATTTCTTGTGAAGCTTTGTAATTTAAACGAATACCTTTCACTTTGCAAACAGTTTTTTCGCATTTGGAGTTGGTACTATATATTTTGTATGCATAGTTCTTTGCACCACCACTAACAAATTCTGTAATATAGCTTCCAATTCCATATTCTTCAAGCTCATCTGTCATATCTCCTATGAAAACTCCAGTTGGAGGGTTATATTCTCCTTCACGTGCTACATATATTATTGAATCTGTATCGTAATACAAAACTCGTTCTTTTAAATTGTCTAAGTAAGAATACAATTTTAAACGAGCTTGTGTGGTAGTGTAAGCAGCTATGCAAACGTTAACTGTTGATAATGATTCAGCTGTTTCTTCTTTGTATTCCCAATTTACCAAAACTGTTTTTTCGTTTATTGGAGTTATTTGATTTACATTCTTCCAAGGATCAGTAAGAATAGTAAATAATTCATAAGGCTCATTTATTATTTCAGTTTTTGATTGATTTTCTCTCTGTCCAAATTTACCCCAGAAAGAGTTTAACATTAACTTAGCTAATGATCTAAGTCCAGGATTTTTTTCTATATCGTTAAACTGTAAATTTATGCCTTCTACTTTCGAAAATTTTTCTAAATATTTGCACTTTTCCTTTGGTGTTTTGCAAAATCTAGGCCAGCCAGAAGCTTCTTGTTTAATTTTAAGGAACTTGTTCATCATTTCTGTAAAAATTCCTTGTTGTGATGTAAGGGGATTAAATTGTTTAACAGTATACTCCCATACCTCGTATATTTCCACAATTTTGTATCCCTGTTTAACAGCTTCTCTTACTTCATCTATAACCCACGTTCCTAAAATTGACCTACTACGATTGTCATGCGAGCAGTCATCATTATTCATTTCCAAACTACATGTTTGACAGCAGGAAAACATTAGCTTATTATTTTGATTTATAGGCAAAACCGGGTGATAGAGTTTTTCTGGGGGAAGTATGCCTTTATTAATCCTTCAGTATCATTTAATTTTAATTTATTGCATTCAATTTTTCCAACATGAACTTTTGGATGACCCACAGGAAATTTTCCATATTTACATACCCAAGGATATAGTGAGCATATATCTATATACATTATTTTTTCACCAGGCGCACATTTATAATATGTTCTTGTGTTTCCTGTTCTACCGCCATAAAACGCATCACGTGGTTTTAGTGGTATCAAACTTTCGTTCTCCAATTTTGCGAAAAATTCTATGTATTCTTTTGATCTCATTTCGTTTCGAAATTCACACTCCCACTTTTCAATTACTTGATAACCTATAGAGCGTAATTTATTGGCTTTGGATAATGTAGCCTCATAACGTGTTTCATATTTTTTATCATTATTATTTTTGAAACATTTTGGATGGCCATGGTAATAACAGCCATAAAACTCAAATATTTGTTTTGTGTCTGTGCAATATCCGTCAACACGAAGACCAAAAATTACTTTTTCCTTTCCGTTACCACTATGCTGAATTTTTATTTTTCTTCGTTTTTCTTCCCACATTAACCATTTTATGGCAATGATTGACTGATTTTCTGATAAGCGATATCCTTGTTTAGGTATAAGTCCAATTGTATACGGTTTTAAAAAATTCCTTCTAAAAACCAAATTACACGCTGATGCAATTGTAGTGGCCTCTAAAAATGGCTCAACCTTACATTCTTCCAAAAATAGCTGTCTGAATTTAATACAGGCTGCTGTCAAAATTTTTACGTCATTCATACAATATTCTACAAGTTCCTTTTGGAGGTTAAAAGACTTGTTTTTATTTTCTTCATACCATTCAAGAAATTGTTTTCTTTCTGATGCACTCATTGAATTATAACAGTAATATTTCCGATCGGGTAACTTTCCATTATATTTTATATTATTTTTACGATTAAATATATGAGGAAAATATCCTTTTTGTAAATTTATATCTAAATCAAATGCCTTCGGTAAACTAGATAACGGCATTGGAAAATAGTTTAGTGAATCAATAAATTTCACGTTATCTAACAGCATTAAAATTATCTTTGTTCCCCTCATAATTAGTTTTGGTTTGATGATGGTTTTCTCTAAGATATAGTTTAATAAAAACTGATTATCAAATGCTTGTCTGTTATGTGCAATAACTACAACTTTATGAAATATCTTTCTTTGGTTGAGTATATATTCTAAGAACATTTGTATTGAATTTTGTTTCAACACATGTTCTCGAAGTCAACAAAAATTGCATCTTTCAACATTAGACAATATACAATGCGTGCAACGTTGTTCAAAAATACGTAAATCAGGCTGATGTTCAATTATATCCCCTATTGCAACACCTTCATGAAGTTTCTCCCCGATGATATCATCTTGAGTTGTTTCGAGATCGTAGAAAATATATAATATATTTTTAAGTTCAGCTAATTCTTTACAGGGTGTAATAAAGCATTGGTGGTCTGAAGCTACATTTATATTACAGTTTTTACACAAATGTCCATAGCATATATGATTTACATCGGTTCTGTATACTTTAAAGCATTTTGTACAGGAATTTATAAGAGTACAAATAGATTTTTTATTTGTAGATGATGTTGCTTTATGATTATCAAAACAAGTTTGACCTTTAAAACTTCGATTGCATACATCACATTTAATATTTGGAAAATTTACGTCACATGCTGGAGATGATTTACAAAAGAAACACGACAGTTTACATCTGTGAGACAATCTATTGTTATACGGAACATTACATGTTTGGCAAAAGTAATCACAACTAAATGCTGCTGTTAATGATGTAATTACATTGAAGTGACCTTCATCGTATATCAAATTCAATCTTTTTTCCTTATCTTCTTCACCTTGAAAAACAATTGATTTTCCTTTTCCTCTGAAATCAAAAACTACAATTTGATATTTAGAGAGGTACAGTTGAAATTTTTTGAGCTCACTGATACTAGCTCCTTTTGCTGGGATGCTTACATTTGAATTTCTTATTAGTTGTAATGCTGCTTTCAACTGAAGTTGACCTGTATCTTTTCGCATTTTACAGTAGTCAGCTGATTTTTCTATGAATGAGATAGCAACAACTAACGCACGTGGTAAGCATAAATTATCTTTGTTTTTGATTGAAATTATGCCTCTTCTTTTATTACATTCTTCTTCAAAATTGTTGTATCTTTTTCCTCTTCCACTTCCTGCTGGAAGTCGTATATATGTAACATTTATGCAGAACGTATCTGTAGATAATCCTTCGGAGTTGCTTTGAAAAATGTTTGAAATAACTTCCCAAATTTCCGAAATGTCAACATCTTTTGCTTCTTTAAAATTGATCCAGGCTGGACCACGTTCATGAAAACTTTGGCATCCAAAAGTGATACCAATTTTGTCAGTAGGATCACCATTTTCAAGTAAATTGCTGAATAATTCTTCAATACCGGTTTTAATCCAATCTATTGGATCTTTGTTGTCTGGTACTGCATTTATTATAAACTCCAATTTTTTTCCAAAAATGTTGAATCGTTTTACATTCACTGATTTTATTGATTTTATTGTGAATTTTTCCGTATTCATTTTAATTTCTTTTTTTTTTAATTTCCGATTTTTATTTTATTAAGACAACCAATCGCGAACGTTTCTAATCCTAGAATTTTCACTCTATTAACAATTTTTTAACTTTTTACACAATTTATACATAATGTCTTGCTTGTTACTTTAAAAAAAGCAATTACTCGTAACTTATTTTGAATCGCTTTTATTCCTTTTTTTTTTTTTCAACATTCTTACATAAGAATTTTTTTCTTTCCTCTTCTTTAAATACTTCATAGAAAAATGATAACAAGAAGAAATAAAAGCATCTCAAAATTGCATCAGTTTTGTCAAGGTTGAATCTTTATGTAACATTTAAAAATCAGTTTGCACTTTTTCTTTTAATTTTTTTAAAATTAGTTTTAAAATTTTAAAGAAACGTAGTTACACATCTTTTTGTTCTGTTTTCATTTTTCTCTTTAAATTTTATAAAGTATTTTTTCTTAATCTTTTCATATATGCCTATTACTTAAGCTAAGTATACATCAACAAGAAGTATACCTGTACCACGTTAGATATTTTTGATTTCTTGTTGTTTTCTTTTTATTCATATTTTTTTCTTGAACACAGAATAAATCTGTTTTATTTTTATATTCTTGTTTTCAAAATAGGTGACAAATGCAATTAACCTACTTGAAATTTTTTCTTTTTTTATTCTTCGCAGATTATGCAACATACAATGCACTTAAGCAACATGTTAGTCGTTAAGTACTTGCACAGCTTTAATTTCCTGGTTGTCTTCTTTTCATTCATATTTTTTTTTGAACATTCTTACAAACAAAAAATATCTTACACGACACACCGACAATAATCATTAGTTTTTTTCTTTTAACTTCTTTAAATAGTTAAAGTAGAAAAAAAAAAAAAAAAAACAACACAAATAGTTAGGTACATCTAAAAACGCATAATTTTTTTTCAATGGTTTGATCATTATGTAGACATAAAAACAGGTTTGCACTTTTTCTTTATGAATTTTAAAGATGGGTTGTACCTTTTAAAATTGTTTTATCTTGTACGTTTAAACTTTTTTTGTTTTTTTCCTTTTACATTCATTAACCATTTTTTTGTTTCCACTTTTCATATGCGCCTATTACTTAAGCCAAGTATACATCAATAAGAAATAGACCTGTACCACGTTAGATATTTTTGATTTCTTGTTTTTTTTTTCAACATTCTTACATAACAATTAATTAATGGTTTTTCTTTCCTCTTCTTTAAATACTTCATAAAAAAAACGAAAGAAAAAACAACAAATAAAAAAACAACAAACAACAACATCTTAAAATTTGCAAGCATAAAAAAAATATTTTTCTTACTGTTTTTCCATGTTTACCTATTACTTAAAACAAGTACACAATCCTTATAAACAACAAGAGCTGTCTGACGATCGCCGCCGCCTGTCTGACCTACTTTTACGTCGTTAACCTACTCCTGTCTGACCTAATTACAGTTTGACCTACTTCTGGGTGACCTTGACCTACTTCCGGGTGACCTTGACCTACTGACCTGTCTGGCCCAAGTGCCTACCTATCTACTCATGATAAAGCCTGTTTTAAAGAGTTAATATGAAATGTATTTATTGTTTGTATTATGTTATATAATGTATTACATTCGTGCGTACAATGTATAAAATATATAGAAAAAACTTACATAAAATAAAATTATAATAATTATAAATACTAAAAATTAAACGCCTGATAGAGTTCTCTTGATTACACCAATGCAATGCACCAATGCAAAGTTTAGTTATTGTATAATTTTCAACTTAAATGTAAATTTCCAAAATTAAAGTTAAGGAATGTTAATTAAAAACAGGTAAACGTAACAGTAAGTCGATGCAACCGACTTATTTATACTCTACACCTAAAAAATTCAAATTAAATAAGAAATCCATAAGTTATTTTAGTTAGGTATTTAATACAAGCTAAAAAAATTAATGCTTTTACAACCTTTGTACAAATTTCAGGTTTCTATCTTTATTATATTCGAACATATGCTTTGTTAGGTGTTGAGAAGTGTGTGAAGGCACCCGAACCACCATCCCAATTCATCTCAAATTTTAGAGACATCATCAGAACAGGGTAGAACACTCTTATATCAAATTTCAGTTTTTATATTTATTAATTTCGAAAATATACTTGTTCTGTGTGGGAGATACACGAATAACTCCTCCAATTTATCTCAAATTTTGGGCAAATCAGGGATTCAGGAAACAGCACCCTCGAATCAAATTTGAAGTTTCTATCTTTATTAATTTCGACATGGTCCGATTTCGGCCATTTGCAATCCCCGCTTTACTTTAGTCATTGCTACAGTATAAATTTCATCAAGAAAGTATAATTATTTTTTGAGTTATCGTGCGAAAGGACGGACGGACGGACATCGCTAAATTGACTCAGGAGGTGATCTTGATTCAGAATATATATACAAGTCCATATCTAACTCGCTTCCTTTTGATGGTTACAAACGCGATACCAAAGTTATTATACCCTATACTTTAAGTGTAGGGTATAATAAATAAAAACATAAACGAATATTTTTAAAATAATTAAAATGGTTCTGAACATTTGAGATTTTTAACAAAAAAAATGTTAGAAATTAAACATAAAAAAATTAAAAAGCGTATTTAAATAACAAAAACAATAGGTAATACAATTGCCCCAATAAAAATATGTTTAGAACTTGATTTGAATACAGAATCAAGTGCATAAAATAAAAAAACTTCTTGTGATAAATATATTTTATTAAAGTCATATTACGTATGTGCTTACAAGTTAACACACGCAATGCAATTTATCAAAAAATAATTATAAGGATCATATTTCATTTCAATATTTCACAATTTTTTTACCATAAAAAATATAATCAGCAATAATCAGCAATTTTATACTGGGAAATAAAATTTATTTGCCTTCCCACTAAATGAGGTCTCACGTGGCAACAACAGGTAGAGCTAAATAATTAAAACATTATAATTGTAATTTTTATACTTACTCTAAGTTGAACATTCAATAAATATAGACATAAGAGTATTTAAAGTCTTTTTATTAAAAATCATAATTTTTTGCAGCTATTTTTGAAATCGTGTAATTTTTTAATTTAATTAAAAATTTTTAAAGAATTTATTATAGTAATTTCATTATTGAGAGAGTGAAGCTTTAACTGGCGCCCGAGCAGGGACCACAGTGCCAAACAGTGTATGTGTGCTCTTCTAGCTAAATTTTGTTAAAAAAAGAAAAAGTTTTTATTGAAAAAAAACTTTAAGAACTAAAAACTTATTTGAAAAAAAAAACTTAGTGCTAAAAGTTAACTAAACAAAATTAAAACTTCAATATGATAAAAATTTATTTAATTAAAAATATTTAATTTTAAAAATGATTCTAACGAAATTTAACAAAATAGTGTGAAAAGAAAGAAAAAAAAACTTTAAAAGACAAAAATTGAAAAAATAAATTAAGAAAGGAAATATAAAAGTGGAAAATAGTGGGATAAAATTAAGATTAGAGGGCAAAACCTGACAACATCACTTTTGGTGCGCGTGGCAAGTACGACTAGAGTCAAATCTGTCAGAAGTTGGTTCAGCAATACGAGATAGGAAACGAGGCCTCCGAGTAGCTTTTAAACGTACTAAAAAATGCAAACAGCAGCCGCCTATTTCGCTGGAACAAAATACTACAATGGTCCAACCTAGAATTAGAATTCACCTCTCAATAATACTATAAGTCCAAAAAATCTTTTTTCTTTACTATTTCTTAAGATACCAAGTATCCTCAAATAGAGGAGAAAACGGAAAAAAAAACTAACATAAAAAAGAAAAAATCAAATTAAATTTTTTTTGAACGAAATAAAATTTTTAAGAAAAAAAAGGAAGTCGACTAAATTTTTACGGCAATAAATAAAAGCTATAGCAAAAAAACATAATATTGAAAAAGGAGGAAACAATTATTGACAATATTTTAAATAAAAAAGAATTTAAAAAAATAAAAATTAAAAATCAAATAAACGGAAACTGGGCCCAATAATAACAAAAAAAAAAAAATCAAAAACTAATAATAAAAACTAACCAAATTAATAAACTAACTAATGTCGTTTTCTTTTCTGAAAAAAGTTTTGACCTGTGGTTGCACTTTTTTTCAGGTCACATTTTTTCCGTTCTTTTCTGAAAAAAAATGCAAAACTGAAAAAATATTGGTGTTCTTTTCTGAAAAAAATTTAGGGCAAAACTCGCACAGTGCAACATTTTTTTTTTAAAACTTGAGCTGAAAATATTGACGGGACAATAACATAAGTTTTGCACTCTCCTGAATGACAACGTTAAAAAATATATGTATATAATTGTCACTGTCAGTTAAATAGTAAATATTAATTAATGACAATATAAAAATACATTATTTTGATTTATTTGGTTGAGTTTTAAAAAATATCTAGTTTCAAAAAAAAAAAAAAAAAATTTATTATTGATTAGAAACAAGTTTAAAAATTTTTAAATAAGTAAAATATAATTTGTGGATAGAAAATGTCTAAAAACGCGATAATTTTGGATGCTATCAATTTGACTATTGTTTGAATTATAAAATAGAAATCAGTGCAGCAAACTGAAAAAAAAAAAAGTAAATGTAACAGTAAGTCGATATAACCGACTTATTTATACCCTACTCCCAAAAAATTCAAATTAAATTAAAAATCCATAAGTTATTTTAGTTAGGTATTTAATATAAGCTAAAAAATATAAATGCTTTTACAACCTTTGTACAAAATTTCAGGTTTCTATCTTTACTAAATTCGAAGATATGCTTGTTAGGTCTTGGAAAGTGTGCGAAGGCACCCGGACCACCTCCCTAATTCATCCCAAATTTTAGGGACATTATCAGAACAGGATAGAATACTCTTATATCAAATTTCAAGTTTTTATATTTATTAATTTCGAAAATATGCTTTTTCGGGATTCAGGAAACAACACCCTCGTATCAAATTTGCAATTTCTATCTTTATAAATTTCGAAGATATGCTTGTTTGGTTTTGGGAGTTGTATGCGAGGTACCCGACCAACCACTCCAATTCATCTCAAATTTTAGGCATATCAGGGATTCAGGAAACAGCACCCTCGTATCAAATTTGAAGCTTTTATCTTTATTAATTTCGAAGATATGTTTGTTCGGTTTTGGGAGTTGTGTGGGAGGAAACCGAACAGCTCCTCCAATTCATCTCAAATTTTGGACAAATCAGGGATTCATTAAACAACACCCTCGTATCAAACTCGCAGTTTCTATCTTTATAAATTTCGAAGATATGCTTCTTTGGTTTTGGGAGTTGTATGCGAAATACCCTACCAACCACTCCAATTCATCTCAAATTTTAGGCAAATCAGGGATTCAGGAAACAGCACCCTCGTATCAAATTTGAAGCTTTTATCTTTATTAATTTCGAAGATATGTTTTTTTCGGTTTTGAGAGTTGTGTGGGAGGTACCCGAACAACCACTCCAATTCATCTCAAATTTTGGAGATATCAGAGATTCAGGAAAAGACATCCTCGTACAAAACTTTAAGTTTCTATCTTTATTAATTGCGCAGATATACGTACTCGCGTATCTAAGTAACCAAATAATTTCGAATAAACATCAATTTGATAAACTAGTAAAAACACATTAAGTTGGAAAATTTTTAATTTGTTTAAATTTAAAAAAAAAACAAAAAATAATAAAAAATAAGCAAAAAAAAAAATTTTTTTTTTTCTTTTTTAGAATTTTATATTTTAGCTTTAAAACTTAGTTTTTACGGATATTTTTCAACTTGTCTTATTACTTCACAGAAGATTTTCTGAAATTTTCTTATAAGTAACATGACTTGTTGAAATTTAAAACTAGGATTTGTCTAAGCATATCAATACTACTTGCTTACTGACGAGTTTCGGTAGTATTGTGGAACGAAACATTTCCTAAAATATAAAATTAGCATTTTTCTTTTTTTTTTTTCTTTATTCAAATAAAAAAATATAAGGTTTACAATTATTATAAAATAATATAAGTTTAAACAATTTGTTTGCTAACGACCGTAGCTGATAGGCTGTCTGGTCTTATTGTTTTTATACCCGTACGATAGGATCGGGTATAAGAAAATTACTCCTCCTTTTGTAACACCTCGAAATAAGCGAGCTAGATATACCTTCAAAGGTATGGATCGGATCAGAAAAAAATTCTAAGACGTTTGAGCCATGTCCGTCCGTCCGTCCGTCCGTCCGTCAGCACGCTAACTCAAAAACTAAGAAAGTTAGAATCCTCAAATTTACACAAAATATTCTGGGAGTAATTTGTAGGTTCCCTATTTTTTTTGGTTAAGTTTGGACCAAAATTTAGCGTAGCTCTCGAACACCTAACTTTTAGATCCCCACTTTTTTTTGAAATAGAGCTATGAAATTTTAACTGCTGATAGATCTCACAAATATATTAATTTTATTTTTAATAACTTTTTTTTGTAGCCAGCTCCCCAAAGGTTCAAAAAAGCTCTATATTTAAATTGTTATAGCACAAGTTGTATAAGGTATATCTGAAGACGCCAAACGATTACTACTTTTATTAGCTTTAAAAGTATGTATACAATTAATATATAGAGGTGGCATACGGTGTCTTAATTTACCGTTATGCGAAACTCAAATTTTGCAAAATCCTTTAACCCTTGTATCTTCTAAACGGTTTAAGTTGGAAACTTGAAATTTTGACAGAAGTTAGATCTTTGAAAATAAGTATGAGTCATTTCAGAAATCATCATATCATCATTATATCATCATTGATTGTATCATCCCCCGTTTAGGAGCTGTAAGGGGTCAAAAACTGAAAATTTCCTATTTTTAAAGACCTGTAACTTGAACACCTGTTAACATTTTTTTGAAGTAATACACAAAAATTAAAGCTTCAACATTATACTCTTATTTCTGTTAACAACTTTTTTTAATAATATAGGGTTACTTTATAATTGACGAAAGTGTTACTTGATTTTTTCAAATTTTCTAGCAAATTTCTTCAACGAATTTTTTGTATTTTGTTTTACTCGATAATTTGAAATTGTTGAGGATATAATGCGTAGTACAAAAAAATGTAAATAAATAAACAACATAACGGTTGCTTGAAGAATTTTTATTTACATGATATTGATATATATACATACTTATATAATATCATGTTTATTTACATATCGTATATGTCACTAGTGAATGAATGATAAGAGTATATATGTATATTATATAGCGCCGTATTTACATACATATATGTATTTTACTGTACTTATAAGAAATTATTCTGTCAATGGAATATTTAAATATAGTATAATATAATATTTAAAATTATATTTATTATTTTGTACTAAGTAAATTTAATATACATTTACCGCTTAGTATTAAATGGTATTATAGAATATTTGAAAAAGTTTTGGATTGATAATCGTTATGTGGAAGGTTAGAATCTGCTGTTGAAGAACAGTTAAAATTATAAATTCAAATTTCAACATATCATATTACAATTTCATAAATTTTTATTTTCAATAATTTTTTTATTAAAATATTAACCTGTCGAATCATCAAATTAACCTGTGAAATTAGTTCAACATAATTTCCCAACATAAGTCACGCGGAATCAACATATGTCGAGTCAGCAGAATGCAGGTAGAACAATTCAATTAATGTAAAATTCATTTTTTTAATAAATCAATTATCATTTTAACTTGATACAATAAAGTCGTATTTTAAAAATAAACCTAAAATTTGTCTTCTAATTTCATTTTAAGTTTTTATAACTAAAATTAATAATTATACTATTTTTTTTGGTTACTTGGAATAAAATATTTTAACTGGCGCCCGAGAAGGGACCATTAGTGTTGAACAAGTGAATAGTAAATAGCTACCTGAAAGAAAAGAAAATAATTATTAAAATTAAAATTTGTGATAAAAAAAAAACAAAAAAAAAATTTATCGTTAAAATAAAAATTTGTTATAAAAGGCTAAAAACCAAAAAAAAAAAAAAAATTAAAACTATTTAGAAAACTATTAGTGTAAATTTTAAAATAAAAAAAAAGAAAAGAATTTTTTTTAATTTAAAAAGAAAAAAATTAAATAAAACAAAACTATTATTGTAAAATTTGAATATTTGAAATCAAAAAAACTAACTATTTGAAATTAAAATTAAGAAAATATCACAAAATTGCAAATCTTTCCTTTCAAAGAGTACCGTTTACCAACAAATATTACTTTTCAACACGTGCAGCAAGTAATTCAAGGAGTGTCATCCGAGAACGAAATTGATTTTACCCAAAGGACTAGGAAACGAGGCCCCCGAGTAGCATCCCAGCAAGAAGGAGCTGTCGCACAAGGCAATAATCAAAACCTGATAAGTGTTGGCAGCAGCCCCCTGGTCTGGTAAACTCAAAATACTGCAAATGGTTCTACAAATGCAATTCTAAGTCGCCATGTTTATGTAAGTTGATTATTAATTTTTAATAGTTAAGAAAAAAATTAATTTGAAGGAATTAAAAAAATATTTTGCGTAAATTTAATTTACAAGCAAATTAAATAAAATAAAAATATAAAAAAAAAAAATTTTAAATAAGAATTGCAAAAGTTTTTCGTAAATTTAACCACAATTTACGAATAAATTGAATAAGAAAAAATAAGTATAAAATAAAATTATTTTTTTTAAGAATTCCTAAGGATTTGCATAAATTTAACCACAATTTGGCAAATTCAGATAAATATCCTCATCTGTAAGGAGAAAATTTATAATAGAAAAAAATTTTTAAAGAAATAGTTATATTAAAAAACTAAAAATTATTTTGGTTTCATTTTATTTTGCTGTGATTTAAGCCTACTCGTCGATACCTAAGGTGAGGCTGCCTTAGGCACAGCAAATACACATAAAGAAAATAAGAAATTCAAATGAAATCAATTAATTCAAACAAAATCAATTTAAATAACAATTCAATAAAGAATATCAATGAATTATAAAAACAAAAAAAGAAATAGTAGTCATATGTCTAGACATACAAAATAACTGGCCAGCAAAAAAATTTTTTTTTAAATAAAACAAAACAATAAAATAACAAAATAATATAACTAAATAAAATAATTAAAATTAAAATTAAACCAACTATATTGAAATTAAAATTAGTGAAAATTAATTTTTGGAAACTTCTAATTATAAGAATAATTTGAAATTTTTGTATTAATCTAATAAATAACTTGAAAAATAAATTTTGCCTTAATTAAATAATAAAGTTAACTTTAAAAAGAAAAAAATATAAATATAATTTTTTTTTATAAATATTTGTTAATAAAAATTATTATAAGAAAAAAACTGAGTAAATTTTGAAATATAATTATTTTTTATCAGAACTATTTAACTTTAAAAAATATAATAAATATTTTTTTTGTAATAAAACCATAAGGTTTAGGAAAAATTTAAATTTAATATAAGCTTTGATATGCTCGATTAATTTACTTAAATCTTAAATATTTTGGAATTTTATTAAAATATTTATAAATAAATTTTTAGTATTTAAGGTTTTATTAAATTTTATTTTAGATTTATTAAAAATCATTTCTAGAATAAGAAATTATTTTTTTCAGATTATTTTTAAATTTTTTTTTGTAAATTCTTTTTAAATAAATATTTTAGGATTTTATTAAAAATTTTTTCGAACGTTGGATGTCCATGGTTTGTAAATTCTATATAAATAAAAAAATAAAAAAAAAAAAAATAAAATTTTTAAATTTAAATAAATCAATTTTTAGAGAATTTAAATCACTTTTATAATATTATAATTGAAAATTTAAGTACCACTGCGAGCAAGCAAGAATTTAATTTCGATATAACGCAAGAAAATAAGAGCATCTTTATCAAAAATTTATTGTTATATTTCCAAATATTTTATTTTAAATTTTTAAATAGTTATCATTATAGGACTGTAAGATTTCAAATACCCTTTAGTTAATATTTAGCATCTTCCAAAAGGCTGATTTAATAAAATTCGGGTAATCTCGATTCTCGAATCTTAGATATATCAGATATTGGTCAAACCTCTTTTAAAATTTTTTTTTCTTTTTCTTTTTCCTATTTTTTTTTTTGGGACCTTTGGTTTTACTTTGATTATAAACTTTCTCGTTTTTGTTTTCTGCTTTCTTTTGAATAATTTTCTCGTTAATAAAAATGAATCAAGAAGTAGCAACTCCGTTTGTAATGTCATCTACTCCAGAAAATTTAAACCCACATCTGAGTCCAATAAGAGAAAATAGACATGACGAAAATTTCAGTGAGTCAATCAGAGAGATGATTCAATATGAGGCAAGAAAACTGGTAAGAGAAGGCTACCACCAAAGGTTACACCAAGAGGAAGTAGAGGAAGAAGAGGAAATCGAACAGGAAGCCTATATTCATCCAAACGATAATCTTGACGGTATGGACAAAGTTCCCAATATCATAAGCGAAATAGATGTTTTTTCAGGAGAAGTAAGAGAGTATGCGTCTTGGAAGAACGGAGTAGAGCAACTACTAAAAATTTATGATCATCTCAAAGGCACATCAAGATATTATGGAATTCTCAGAACCATAAGAAATAAAATTAAGGGAGATGCGAATACAACATTAGAAGCGTATAACACCCCGTTGAACTGGAATAGTATCGTGAAATACTTAAACCGACATTATGCCGATAAGAGAAGTATGCGGACATTAGAAAACCAGCTAACAGTGATGACACAAGGCAATCAGTCAATCGAGGAATTCTATAAGCAGGTCCATAGGCAGCTTAATTTAATACTGGAAAAAGTAAATTCAATGGATTTGCCAAGTGATGCAGTAATTGCAATAGCCCAAACACATAGAAATAGGGCATTAGATGCATTCATTAATGGATTGAAAGGGGAACTTTCATCAGTGTTATTGTATATGAAGAAGCCTAGCGACTTACCGGAAGCTTTGGAATTGGCTCTGAAAGTAGAAAACAGGCTTAAAAGAAAACAGAGCCTTACAAGCAAACAGATTGACACTACTAAAATGCAATAAGCTGGCCAAGGGTTATCACCACCTAAACATTCAGGCAAACTTGCATCCAGAAGAGCAAATTTCGGAAACAAGAATAGGTCTCACCAACGATCCTATAGCAACCAGCCATTTTATAATAGCCGGCAATCCTATAATCAATCATTTTACAACAACCGTCAACCCTACAATAACCAATCATTTTACAACAACCGTCAACCCTATAACAACCAATCATTTTACAACTACCGTCAGCCCTATAACAACCAATCAATTCCTAACATTCGACAACCTTATCATGGTCAACCAACTTCTCAATGGAGAAATAATCTTAGGGATCATCAACACAATATGGAGAAATCAAACTTTCCGAATGATCAACATCAAGCTATCGTGCCATATCAAGCGCAAAAAAATGAGCCAATATCGCAACAGTCTCGATATACGTATCATCCTAATCATACAAAGTCCAACAATAGATCATCATTTCATCAAAACAATAAAAGATCCTACCAAAACATCAACCATATGGAAACCAAACCAAGGAAAAAGTTTCAAAGAAACAATAATACTGAAAAGCAACCGTCAACTAAAGGTCATGATTCAACTGGGCTGGAGAATTACAATGATAATGAAAATCCTTTTTTAGATTAAAATGTTCCTCACTTCCCTATATAGAACATTTTGCAGGAAAGGGGGAACTAATAAAAATTTTAATAGATACCGGTTCGAATAAAAATTATATCCACCCTAGATTCATAAGAAATCCAATACCCAACAATAACATATTTTACGCAAACTCCATTGGCGATGACGTAGAAATCACCCACCACGCTGAGATAGATTTTTTTAAAATGGAATGCTAAAAATTAAATTTCATTTATTACCAAGTTTAAATTCTTTTGAAGGTATAATCGGAAACGATACCCTTAAAACACTGAAAGCGGTTATTCATACAGATAAGGGATACCTTGAACTCGCAGATAACGTAAGAATTCCGCTTAAACAAGTATCAGAATTTATCAACAAAATTGAACTGAGAACCAGCCATTTGACCAGAGAAGAACGAGATAAACTGGGCAGTTTAGTCAATAAGCTCACCAATTTATTTGCAGACCCGATTGAGAAACTGACATATACTACAAGAGTTGTAGCCGAAATCCGAACAACAACTGCGGAACCGGTGTATTCGAAATCATATCCATATCCGATGGCATTAAAATCCGAAATAGATGATCAGATTAAACAACTGTTGCAAGACGGGATAATAAAACAATCAAGATCACCATACAACTCACCGATCTGGATTGTTCCCAAAAAAGAGGACGCTTCAAGGAAAAGGAAATATCGAATGGTAGTCGATTATCGGAAGTTGAACAAGATCACTATTGCGGATAAATACCCAATTCCCGAGATAAATTAAGTTCTCTCAAATTTAGGGAAAAACCATCTGTTCTCGGTAATTGATTTGAAGAGCGGATTTCATCAGATACCGTTGAAATTAAGTGATGTTGAAAAAACAGCTTTCTCCGTAAATAACGGAAAGTACGAGTTCAACAGGCTGCCATTTGGATTGAAAAATGCACCTTCAATTTTCCAGAGAGCCCTTGATGATATCCTGAGGGAACATATTGGAAAATGTTGTTATGTCTATATAGACGACATAATAATCTTTGGCAAGGATAAGGAAAGTCACTTCCAAAACCTGGAAAAAGTATTTACAACACTCGAATCAGCCAACATGAAGGTACAACTGGACAAAAGCGAATTTTTACGAAATGAAGTCAAATTCTTAGGGTTTGTAATTTCGGCAGAAGGAATAAAAACCAACCTAAAGAAAGTACAGACGATTTGCGATATGCCATTACCGAAAACTCTAAAGGATTTACGTTAGTTTTTAGGTATGTCAGGGTACTACAGAAGATTTATCTGTGACTTTGCTAAGATCGCAAAACCACTGACATCCCTTTTAAGAGGTGAGGAAGGACGTGTGTCCAAAAATCAATCCAAAAATACTCCTATCACGTTGAACAAGGAGGCCGAAAAATCCTTTCTCGAGCTGAAAAACTCACTAATATCAGAAGATGTCATCCTGAAATATCCTGATTTTGATAGAGAATTCGAACTAACAACCGACGCATCGAGCTACGCAATTGGGGCGGTGTTGTCTCAGGGAAGAAAGCCAATCACATTTATTTCAAGGACCCTCACGAAAACCGAGGAATCATACGCTACCAACGAGAAGGAGATGTTAGCTATCGTTTGGTCACTGACTTCGTTAAGGAATTACCTGTATGGATCCAAAAAACTAATAATATTTACTGGTCATCAGCCGCTTACGTACGCTTTGAGCAATAAAAACTCCAACAGTAAGTTAAAGAGATGGAAGGCCATCCTCGAAGAGTACAAGTACGAGATAAAATACAAGCCTGGCCAGACGAACGTGGTAGCTGACACGTTATCAGGATTAATTAGAAAAACGGAAATTAATACGTTAACAACAACGCAACATAGTGCTGAAAGTTCCTCGCAGAATTACATTCAATTTGTGGAGGCTCCCATTAATGCGTTTAGAAACCAATTAGTTTTAAAACGCGGGGGTAAAATCGATTACGAATTAATTAACACCTTTCCAGGCTATGTCCGGCACATAATAACAAGAATTGATTTTAAGGAAAAAGAACTCGTGAATATCCTAAAAAAATACTTGAATCCAAAAACAATAAATGCAATAATGGCGGAAGAAAGTATAATGGGTAAGATACAACAAATTTATACTCAAAATTTTGAAAGCTATAGATTAAGATTTACGAGAATACTGGTCAAAGACATCATGGATAAAAGTCAACAGAACGAGATCATATTAGAAATTCAGAAACGCGCCCATAGAAATGCACACGAAAATAAAGCTCAAATAATTTACAATTATTATTTTCCGAAAATGAATAGGAAAATATCTAATTTTGGTTACAAAATGCACAATATGTAAGGAAAATAAATACGATCGGCATCCGAGTAACCCAGAAATAAAACAAACACCAATTCCGAGCTTTGCGGGTCATACCGTACACATAGACATTTTCTCGACTGAATCTAAGCTGACTTTAACAGCAATCGACAAGTTAACGAAGTTTCCCCAAGCGAGAGTTATAGAAAGTAGATCAACCGAAAATGTCAGACTAGCATTACGGGATATTTTGTTTTACTATGGCGTTCCAGAATGGGTTATCATAGACAACGAAAAGTCGCTTAACTCCGCTTCGATAAAAGCAATGATGGAGGATGAAATGAAGATAAAGATTTTTACTACACCCCCATATAAAAATGAGGTGAATGGACAAATAGAACGCTTTCATTCAACTCTATCGCAGATTATGCGATGTCTCAAAGCAGAGGGAGACAACAGAAGTTTTGAAGAATTGCTACAAAGAGCGGTAAATGAATACAATTATACCATCCACTCAGTAACCAAAAGAAAGCCCATAGAGCTATTTTTCGGTAGAGTTCCAAATATAACACCCAAAGAATTTGAGAAAACTAGACTTAGCAATATTGAAAAAATTAAGAACAAACAGAACAAGGACCTAGATCTCCACAACAAAAAAAGGAAACCAATTAAACACTACAAACCAGGTGATACAATTTATGTAAAGCATAACAAAAGAATTGGATCTAAATTAACACAACGCTTCAAAAAAGAAATAGTAAAGGAAAATAAAAATACAGTTATTATAACAAAATCAGGAAGAATTGTTCACAAATCAAACATAAAATCATAATGATACTCATTCTTCATACAAACCTTATAAAATGTTGTTTTTATCTCACTTAACTCTTAAAGTAAATTATTATTCTTGTTTTCTCCAAATTTTTGTTTATCTGTTCGTTTTCTTACCATATTATTATCCTTTATATTATTTTAGGTGATTATTATACGAGTGTCTATCATTCGTCCAGATATTAGACTACACAGGATCGCATGCAGTATCTATTATTCTGGAAGAAGCAAAGGTGCAAGAAGGAAGCTTTAGACTCATCCATACATTTGACTTTGAAGATCTAAGGAATTCATTAAGGGAAATCAACGACGTATTAGAGGAAGACGGAATAAAAAAGAATCACCTGTATGAGTATCTGAAATACGAAGCTCTGCAAGTTCAAGACCTGATGGACGAATTTAAAATTAGACGGGAATCAAGGTCCTTTAACTCTATAGGCACCATGTGGAAATGGATAGCTGGAAGTCCAGACCACGCAGATTTTGTTATGATAAAAAAGAAAATGAACAATCTCCTAGAAAATAACAATAAACAAATTATAATAAATAAGTCATTTAGTGATAGGATTAATAATATAAGTAGAATTACCAATCAGATTTTAGAAAACATTAGGTTAGGTCATGAATTTGACAATCAAAATATTCAAAAATTACAATATAAGTTAAAATTTATAAAAGAAGAAATACAGTTAATTTAAAATATGCCGTACATTGGGCTAAAGTAGGAATTATTAACTCACTATTGCTCTCAAAATCAGAAATTGAAACAATAACGTCAATTTTCGATAAAGAAAATTTTCCGTATTCAGACGCTGAAGAACCGTTAAATCTTTCCAATGTAAAAGTAATAACAAATGCTACTTGCTTGCTCTACGTCATCGAGATCCCAATATCAAAAACTGATGTATTTAAAAAAATTGTAGTTAAACCTATAAAATTTAATAACACTATTATTAAGCTTGATTATAAGGAAATATTATTTAATAATAAAAAAATGTATGGAATTAAAAAAGATTGTAAACAAATAAATTCACTAATAATATGTAATAGAGATCAAATTGTTGATATTTCAAATTCTACCTGCGTTCCGAACATATTGGAAGGAAGATCACCCACATGCAATGTTACCAACGCTCACCATATCTCCACAATAGAAAAAATTACCGAAGGTATTATATTATTGAATCAATTCAATGGTACGGTAACAATTGATGATAAACAAAAAACGATTATCGGAACATATCTAATTAAGTTCCAAAATTCAACAGTAATAATTAGAGACATGGTTTATACATCGAAAGAAACCATAAGCGCCAGAATACTGCCTGCTATTTTACAACCAGAACTCATAAAAAAAGAATTTCAACCACATCTTTCTCTAGAACTCTTCAAGGATCTTCATATTAATAACACAAATAAAATTGAATTACTGAAAGAATGGAGTCTAATAAATCATGTATTAAGTACTTCTTGTGTCATACCGGCGATAGCATCAATATTGGGTTTATTTGCATTAATTTGGATACGATATAGGAAAAAACGGAGCAAAGTAATCATAAACAACATACAGTCCGATCAGGCTATACCAGAAGAAGTTACTACTTGTAATAATCAATCAATAAAAGACACACCACAGGATCCTGCAGATCACCAAAATAGAAAATTTCAGATATCCCTGATGAATTCAGCACCAATCAAGATAAAAGCAGCTCCAAGACGAAACTTATACAATCCTAATCTCTAAATTGATCGAATGAGGACATCGATATATAAAGGGAGAGGAGTTAGCAACAGTTAAAATTATAAATCCAAATTTCAACATATCATATTACAATTTCATAAATTTTTATTTTCAATAATTTTTTTATTAAAATATTAACCTGTCGAATCATCAAATTAACCTGTGAAATTAGTTCAACATAATTTCCCAACATAAGTCACGCGGAATCAACATATATCGAGTCAGCAGAATGCAGGTAGAACAATTCAATTAATGTAAAATTCATTTTTTTAATAAATCAATATCATTTTAACTTGATACAATAAAGTCGTATTTTAAAAATAAACCTAAAATATATCTTCTAATTTCATTTTAAGTTTTTATAACTAAAATTAATAATTATACTATTTTTTTTGGTTACTTGGAATAAAATATTTTAACTTGTACATATATAGTTTGAATATATGTACAACCCATAGTACTAGAAATTATAAAATTACTAACTAAAATATTAAAAAAATAATATTGTAAGCAGAGTGACAGGCTGTGAACATACTAACGGTGCGTACGGGTATATAAGAGTTGACAAAGGCAACTGTTTTCTTCCTCGTTTTAGAATATTACTTGACTGCATTTTATGTATTTACAAGCTAATAACCAATAACTAATAAAAATAATCAAAACAAAAAGAAATCCAATCCAAAAAAAAAAAAAAGAGATTAATAATTAATAAAAGATTAATAATAATTCAACATAATTTCCAGATTTTTCCCGCTTCAACCACTCAATTTTGGCATCACTTATCTACTAACAATTATCTTAACCATACCAACAATTTACATCATTGCACTATATATTTACAAATTACTTATATTTTATTTTTTATTTTTTTTGATTTCGTTCTTAAACACACCAATTGAATGAATTTTTTTAAGGCCTGTTGGAAGTTAATTATATAGCTTTAGAGATTGGAATAAGCAATTGTTCTGCTGTTGGTTTGTCCTAAATAAGGACAGATAGAAATTAGAGCAATTCCTTGTATTGAAATTATATATGCTTATAGCTCTATTTAAAATAAAATTGTGCTTTATTGTATTATTTACAATCTTATAGGACGTAAGGCTCAATTCCCGTTTACAAATGTAACTCAGACTTAAGTATTTTTCAGAGTATAATCTGTCCATGGGAAACATATTCGGATAGCCATGAATAATTTTAATTGCCTTCTTGTGCACGATATCCAGTTGGTGCAATATAAGTTGGCTCGCTCCACTCCAAAGTGGATTAAGGTATATTATGTGTGATAGAATGAAGGATGAGTATATGGAGTATAGAGCGTTTTGAGATATATATTTCCGAATACGACGTAGGATGAACAGATATGGCGTTATTTTCCGAATGATATAATGAATGTGATCAATTCATTTAGCTTTTCTGTCCAATATCAATCCTAAATAACAGAGATTTTCTACACTATCAATAGATATAGAGTTATAAGAAAAATTCCTAGAGGTGTAGATTTTGTTGCCAAGCAGCAATATTTTGGTTTTTTTTCACATTTAAACGTAACCTATGATGTATTATCCACTCTTCGATTTTAAAAAGGTCATCTTCAATAGAATTTCTCAAAATGTTTTCTATAGCGGCCGCAAATTTTAATATAGCATCGTCGGTATATAATTGGATAGATCCAATAAGATCTAAACGAGCTATATCGTCTATGTATATCTTGAATAATTCTGGTCCCAGAATGGAGCCCTGTGGGACCCCTTTTTTTATCATTAGCGGACCACTAACGGAAGAGCCGATTCTGACTTTTTGCATTCTATCAGTCAGATGAGCTTTAAAAAGATTTAGTGAACCCTGATCGAAGCTAAGATTGTTCAGTTTTGCCAATAGGATATCATGATCTACACAATCGAAGGCCTTTTGAAAATCAAGTGATATTAACGCAACATATTTACCACTATCAATATTGTTAGTCACAAAATTATTTAAGCTTAGACACGCCGCAGTAGTGTTTGAATTTTTTTCGAATCCATATTGTTCTTTAAGTAGTACATTATTATGTGTGAGAAAAGTAATAAATCAATTTTTTATAACAAATTCAAAAATTTTAGAAATACTTGTTAAAACAGATATTAGCCGGTAATTAGATGGATTTGTTTTATTTCCTGTTTTAAAAATGGGTCTAACTATTGCTGTTTTGAGGGAACGTGGAAATAATGAAGTTTGAAAAAAGTTATTTATTAATTTGGCTATTATTGGTGAAAGTTTGGTTGAAAATTTTTGCAAGAACTTAGTCGAAATACCATCACAACCAGTTGCTACGGAAGATTTTAGGTTTGCAATAATATGTTCAATTTCAGTACTATTGGTGGAATATAAGACAAAGTTATTATGGATTGTTCTTTGTACTCTATTGACATATGAATAATCAATTGGGTTAGTGGAAATATTCAATGCATCAGTCACATTAACAAAATATGTATTCATTTTGTCAGCTATTTCATACTCATTTGTTGTGGTTATATTATTAGTTATAAACATTTTAATATTGGGGTTTTGTTTTGGCAAATCGGTATTACAAATTACCTTGTTATAAAAATTCCAAAGACTTTTACCGTTTTGAATATCTTGTTGTACTTCAGATGAAAAATATTTTTCTTTTGCTTGTAATATTAATTTGTTTACCTCGGCTTTCATCGATTTGTATAAAAAAGAATTGGATCTAAATTAACACAACGCTTCAAAAAAGAAATAGTAAAGGAAAATAAAAATACAGTTATTATAACAAAATCAGGAAGAATTGTTCACAAATCAAACATAAAATCATAATGATACTCATTCTTCATACAAACCTTATAAAATGTTGTTTTTATCTCACTTAACTCTTAAAGTAAATTATTATTCTTGTTTTCTCCAAATTTTTGTTTATCTGTTCGTTTTCTTACCATATTATTATCCTTTATATTATTTTAGGTGATTATTATACGAGTGTCTATCATTCGTCCAGATATTAGACTACACAGGATCGCATGCAGTATCTATTATTCTGGAAGAAGCAAAGGTGCAAGAAGGAAGCTTTAGACTCATCCATACATTTGACTTTGAAGATCTAAGGAATTCATTAAGGGAAATCAACGACGTATTAGAGGAAGACGGAATAAAAAAGAATCACCTGTATGAGTATCTGAAATACGAAGCTCTGCAAGTTCAAGACCTGATGGACGAATTTAAAATTAGACGGGAATCAAGGTCCTTTAACTCTATAGGCACCATGTGGAAATGGATAGCTGGAAGTCCAGACCACGCAGATTTTGTTATGATAAAAAAGAAAATGAACAATCTCCTAGAAAATAACAATAAACAAATTATAATAAATAAGTCATTTAGTGATAGGATTAATAATATAAGTAGAATTACCAATCAGATTTTAGAAAACATTAGGTTAGGTCATGAATTTGACAATCAAAATATTCAAAAATTACAATATAAGTTAAAATTTATAAAAGAAGAAATACAGTTAATTTAAAATATGCCGTACATTGGGCTAAAGTAGGAATTATTAACTCACTATTGCTCTCAAAATCAGAAATTGAAACAATAACGTCAATTTTCGATAAAGAAAATTTTCCGTATTCAGACGCTGAAGAACCGTTAAATCTTTCCAATGTAAAAGTAATAACAAATGCTACTTGCTTGCTCTACGTCATCGAGATCCCAATATCAAAAACTGATGTATTTAAAAAAATTGTAGTTAAACCTATAAAATTTAATAACACTATTATTAAGCTTGATTATAAGGAAATATTATTTAATAATAAAAAAATGTATGGAATTAAAAAAGATTGTAAACAAATAAATTCACTAATAATATGTAATAGAGATCAAATTGTTGATATTTCAAATTCTACCTGCGTTCCGAACATATTGGAAGGAAGATCACCCACATGCAATGTTACCAACGCTCACCATATCTCCACAATAGAAAAAATTACCGAAGGTATTATATTATTGAATCAATTCAATGGTACGGTAACAATTGATGATAAACAAAAAACGATTATCGGAACATATCTAATTAAGTTCCAAAATTCAACAGTAATAATTAGAGACATGGTTTATACATCGAAAGAAACCATAAGCGCCAGAATACTGCCTGCTATTTTACAACCAGAACTCATAAAAAAAGAATTTCAACCACATCTTTCTCTAGAACTCTTCAAGGATCTTCATATTAATAACACAAATAAAATTGAATTACTGAAAGAATGGAGTCTAATAAATCATGTATTAAGTACTTCTTGTGTCATACCGGCGATAGCATCAATATTGGGTTTATTTGCATTAATTTGGATACGATATAGGAAAAAACGGAGCAAAGTAATCATAAACAACATACAGTCCGATCAGGCTATACCAGAAGAAGTTACTACTTGTAATAATCAATCAATAAAAGACACACCACAGGATCCTGCAGATCACCAAAATAGAAAATTTCAGATATCCCTGATGAATTCAGCACCAATCAAGATAAAAGCAGCTCCAAGACGAAACTTATACAATCCTAATCTCTAAATTGATCGAATGAGGACATCGATATATAAAGGGAGAGGAGTTAGCAACAGTTAAAATTATAAATCCAAATTTCAACATATCATATTACAATTTCATAAATTTTTATTTTCAATAATTTTTTTATTAAAATATTAACCTGTCGAATCATCAAATTAACCTGTGAAATTAGTTCAACATAATTTCCCAACATAAGTCACGCGGAATCAACATATATCGAGTCAGCAGAATGCAGGTAGAACAATTCAATTAATGTAAAATTCATTTTTTTAATAAATCAATATCATTTTAACTTGATACAATAAAGTCGTATTTTAAAAATAAACCTAAAATATATCTTCTAATTTCATTTTAAGTTTTTATAACTAAAATTAATAATTATACTATTTTTTTTGGTTACTTGGAATAAAATATTTTAACTTGTACATATATAGTTTGAATATATGTACAACCCATAGTACTAGAAATTATAAAATTACTAACTAAAATATTAAAAAAATAATATTGTAAGCAGAGTGACAGGCTGTGAACATACTAACGGTGCGTACGGGTATATAAGAGTTGACAAAGGCAACTGTTTTCTTCCTCGTTTTAGAATATTACTTGACTGCATTTTATGTATTTACAAGCTAATAACCAATAACTAATAAAAATAATCAAAACAAAAAGAAATCCAATCCAAAAAAAAAAAAAAGAGATTAATAATTAATAAAAGATTAATAATAATTCAACATAATTTCCAGATTTTTCCCGCTTCAACCACTCAATTTTGGCATCACTTATCTACTAACAATTATCTTAACCATACCAACAATTTACATCATTGCACTATATATTTACAAATTACTTATATTTTATTTTTTATTTTTTTTGATTTCGTTCTTAAACACACCAATTGAATGAATTTTTTTAAGGCCTGTTGGAAGTTAATTATATAGCTTTAGAGATTGGAATAAGCAATTGTTCTGCTGTTGGTTTGTCCTAAATAAGGACAGATAGAAATTAGAGCAATTCCTTGTATTGAAATTATATATGCTTATAGCTCTATTTAAAATAAAATTGTGCTTTATTGTATTATTTACAATCTTATAGGACGTAAGGCTCAATTCCCGTTTACAAATGTAACTCAGACTTAAGTATTTTTCAGAGTATAATCTGTCCATGGGAAACATATTCGGATAGCCATGAATAATTTTAATTGCCTTCTTGTGCACGATATCCAGTTGGTGCAATATAAGTTGGCTCGCTCCACTCCAAAGTGGATTAAGGTATATTATGTGTGATAGAATGAAGGATGAGTATATGGAGTATAGAGCGTTTTGAGATATATATTTCCGAATACGACGTAGGATGAACAGATATGGCGTTATTTTCCGAATGATATAATGAATGTGATCAATTCATTTAGCTTTTCTGTCCAATATCAATCCTAAATAACAGAGATTTTCTACACTATCAATAGATATAGAGTTATAAGAAAAATTCCTAGAGGTGTAGATTTTGTTGCCAAGCAGCAATATTTTGGTTTTTTTTCACATTTAAACGTAACCTATGATGTATTATCCACTCTTCGATTTTAAAAAGGTCATCTTCAATAGAATTTCTCAAAATGTTTTCTATAGCGGCCGCAAATTTTAATATAGCATCGTCGGTATATAATTGGATAGATCCAATAAGATCTAAACGAGCTATATCGTCTATGTATATCTTGAATAATTCTGGTCCCAGAATGGAGCCCTGTGGGACCCCTTTTTTTATCATTAGCGGACCACTAACGGAAGAGCCGATTCTGACTTTTTGCATTCTATCAGTCAGATGAGCTTTAAAAAGATTTAGTGAACCCTGATCGAAGCTAAGATTGTTCAGTTTTGCCAATAGGATATCATGATCTACACAATCGAAGGCCTTTTGAAAATCAAGTGATATTAACGCAACATATTTACCACTATCAATATTGTTAGTCACAAAATTATTTAAGCTTAGACACGCCGCAGTAGTGTTTGAATTTTTTTCGAATCCATATTGTTCTTTAAGTAGTACATTATTATGTGTGAGAAAAGTAATAAATCAATTTTTTATAACAAATTCAAAAATTTTAGAAATACTTGTTAAAACAGATATTAGCCGGTAATTAGATGGATTTGTTTTATTTCCTGTTTTAAAAATGGGTCTAACTATTGCTGTTTTGAGGGAACGTGGAAATAATGAAGTTTGAAAAAAGTTATTTATTAATTTGGCTATTATTGGTGAAAGTTTGGTTGAAAATTTTTGCAAGAACTTAGTCGAAATACCATCACAACCAGTTGCTACGGAAGATTTTAGGTTTGCAATAATATGTTCAATTTCAGTACTATTGGTGGAATATAAGACAAAGTTATTATGGATTGTTCTTTGTACTCTATTGACATATGAATAATCAATTGGGTTAGTGGAAATATTCAATGCATCAGTCACATTAACAAAATATGTATTCATTTTGTCAGCTATTTCATACTCATTTGTTGTGGTTATATTATTAGTTATAAACATTTTAATATTGGGGTTTTGTTTTGGCAAATCGGTATTACAAATTACCTTGTTATAAAAATTCCAAAGACTTTTACCGTTTTGAATATCTTGTTGTACTTCAGATGAAAAATATTTTTCTTTTGCTTGTAATATTAATTTGTTTACCTCGGCTTTCATCGATTTGTATAGATTAGTGATACGAGTGTTTTCTTTGTACTTTTTTGAATATTTATAATAAGAGTCTCAAATCTTAATTTTAACAAATATTTCTTGTGTCATCCAAAGCGCTTTCTTTTTTTCTTTTCTTACTATAATAGTTTTAGTATTTTCCCGAATTAAATATTGCAAATCTATGACAAAGCTTTCAAATTCAGAGTAGGAATTCAGATTTAACCAGAAGTTATCGCTTGCAACTTTACCGTAATCCTAAACCTTTTTATTAACAATTTTACCTTTGGTTATTGGTTTAAGATTAATATTGATGTGAAACATTTCGTGATCAGATAAGGATGTTTCACAAATTAAAAAGTTGTATTTGTAATTTATTTGGTCCGTGGAAAAGTGATCAATAATAGTTCTCGTTGTACTACCAATTCTCGTTGCATATTCAGGGGATATTTTGTTGTAAATCAAAAAACCGTTACTATAAGCGTATTAGTATAATCTAAGACGGAGCGATTATTGATATCCAGCAAATTTATATTCATATCACCAATTATAATGGAGTTCTTGTATTGCGCAGTAACACAATTTAATTTAAGTATAAAATCTGGTACAGTATTTTCATGAGACCTATATATGCCAATGATATTTATATTAAGATCTGGTAAATTAATGACTAATAAATTAGTTTTATAGAATTCTTTTTTGAAAACATAATTAGAATTCACACATTCATCAATATATATCGCAACACCACCATGTGGTTCTTGCCTATTTGAAAAATATGGGATATATCCTGCAATGTTACAAAATTGATTTTCTGTCTCCAGTAGCCATATTTCAGTTAATACAATAATGTGAACCTTGTGGTTGTACGAATGAATTAGGGATTCTAAGCTATATAGTTTATTTCGAAGGCTTTGTATATTAATATAAATAATATTTAAACTTCCTTTATTATTTGCAAACGGAGGTAGGTTGCATACCCCTGTATAAATGTACAATATTTTTTAAGCCAGAAATATTTATTTCATTATGACTATTCATTGATGTTTTTTAAGTGTAAATATATGTATATACAATGTAAGTATACATATATAAAAAAATAAAATATTATAAAAAAAAAAAAAAAAATTCTGACTTCAATATTTCAAAACAAGTTCTAAATGTGGCTTTAATATATAAACAAAACAAGTAAATATAACAGTAAGTCGATGCAACCGACTTATTAATACCCTACACCTGAATAATTCGAATTAAATTAAAAATCCATAAGTGTTTTTGGCAGCTGCTTGAACTTCTTCCCTTTTCTGTCTTATTCAACTCGAATTTCAAGAACGTAAAAGAGACATCCGCTTGGGATATGCTTGACACCCTTGTATAAAATTTTAAGTTTCTATCTTAATTATTTTCGAAGATTGGTAGTCCTTGGGAGGTTTGTGTCAGCTACCCGAATTGCCACTCCAATTCATCGAATCCATCTCAGGAACATAAAGAAAACTTGCCAGAACACCATTCTATTAAATTTAAAGGTTCTACTTTTGTTGGTTTTGGAGATATGCTCGTTGCTCTTGTGCTCGTCCGGAAGTTTCCAAAACCCGAACCCATGGTCCAAATCTTCTCACATTTCAGAGACTTAAATAAAACATGAAAGAACACCACCCTGCCAAATTTAAAGGTTATATCTTTGTTGGTTTTGGAGATAATCTCATTTACTCTGGTGCTCGTTCGGAAGCTTCCAAAACCCAAACCCATGGACCAAATCCTCTTAAATTTCAGAGACATAAATCGAATGGGAAGAAACATCATTGTACAAAATTTGAAGATTCTATCTTTGTTGCTTTTGGAGATAATCTCGTTTGCTCCGAATCATTCGGAAGCTTCCAGAATCCGAACCCAAGGACGGATTTTGTCCAGATTCGAACTTAGCCTTTCTTTCGTAATTAGTAACCTTCTGTATAAATTTCATCAAGATAGCATCATTATTTTTTGAGTTATTGTGCGTACGGACGGACGGACGGACGGACATCGCTAAATCGACTCCGGCGGTGATCCTGATTCAGAATATATACATGTCTATACCTAACTCGCTTCCTTTTTGTGGTTACAAACACCATACCAAAGTTAATATACCCTATACTTTAGTTGTAGGGTATAATAACTGAAAAATGTACCAGATAGACACATTAAAAATTAAAATGAAAGAGGGAGCAAGAGTGAATAATAATGAACATACGAACATATGTATTGTTTAATAATAAATAAAATTAAAATGATATTGATGAGTATGATTTTAATATCGAACATTTTAGTAGTTTTTTCGTGCGTGGATTATAAGTTGCTCGATTTGTTTTTAAAATAGTGTTTAATAAAAATTATAAATCTAATAACTATACGCCGTGAACAAAAAAAAAAATTTAAATATCTAGTGAAAAATTAGTGATTAATATTTTATAAGTAGTGAAATTGAATAAAAAAATAACTAAGTTATTTCTTTTTTTTAAAATCATAATGCAATATTTAATAAGTACAGACATAAGTCCACGTGTACCTATGTTGTATATATATATATATAAATGAGTAATTAATAGCTCCGTGTATTTATGTTTGAGCTTATACAATATTGTGAAAATCAATATAAATAAATATTTAAAAAAGAAAATTAGTAGAGATAACAGAATAATATAAAATTTAATTGTACATGAAAAAAAAAAAGAAAAAATTTGTTTCTGATAATATTTTTAGTGAAAAGTTGATGTGTTCACGGAGTTTGTCTAAACATAAAAACAAAAAAAATCTAATCATATAAAATAATATGAATTCAAAATAGCAATATGAAATAATTTTAGTATATAAGTGAAACAAGTATATAATATGATATTTAGTATATAAGTTTAACATGTGCATAGCGCATTTACTATAAATTGAAAATAAAAATATATGTGTAATATTATGTATTAAATATGATTTCAAATTATTTGTTATTAGTAAAGAAAATGTAAAAAAATTTATGTAATAAAAAACAAAAACAAAAACATATGTTTTTTTACATAATAAAGTAAAATAAAAATTTTTAACAAAATTTCTGATGTAAATATATGTATAAATGTATTATACATTAACTCTGATTTTAAAATATTTATTATCTGAAAAAAAGAGTAAGATAATTTATGCAAAAAACATATGTTTTCAAATATAATTTAGAAAAATAAGGTAATATAAAAATTTTTAACAAAATTTGTGATGTAAATTTAGTAATAAAATTAATGTTAAAAATTTGTGAAATTATAAAAATTAAAGTTGTGCTTTTTAATTTCAGTTCGATTGTTTTATTAATTTCAGTAGTTGAATGAAAAAAATGAAAAAAATGAATACTAAATTCGTTATGCTATTCGTTACATAAATAGCATATACTGTTACATTAGAATTTAATTTTGACCTTAGCCAAAGCTGTCTGGTCGTAAAGAATTTTAAAATATTAATATTTTATTTATTATTAGAAGATAAATTATATATATATATATATATTTTTTTTTGTTTGAATTATTACAATAATTAAAATTAAAATTAGGTGCCAATTCAGATCTAGTTAATGTTTTTTTTTTTATTTTATATTGGTCTTTATTTGTTTTATTTTTTATTTTTTTCTTATTTTTTTTTTTTTTTTGAAACATAAACATCAACCAATGCATTTTTTTTATTATAATTTTATTATGTCTACATTTCGATAGTTTTTTTTCAAAATTCTTTTTATTCTTTTATTTTTGTTTTAATTTAGAAAACCTGTTATTTGGTGTTCAGTATACTTTGCTAATATGTAGTTTATGAAAATACTTAAACCATTGAAATTCCATTTGTAATACATAAACCAACCCATCAGAAATACTATAATTCTTTTTTTGAAAACACTTATGCTCTGAATTTCTTTCAATTCTCTTGGTAAATTATTAAAGGCCTGGAGGTAATTATAAAGACAATTATTCTTCTGCTTATCTGTTTTAAATAGCGAAAGATAGAAATTGGATTTGTTTCTGGTATTGTAGGTGTGAAAGTCTATATTCCGGTTATGAATAAAATTGTGTTTAATTTTGTTGTTAACTATAATGCTAACTTATATGCTAACAGGTACAGTTCACGTTTGCAAAGGTTATCAAAGGAAATGTACTGATAAGTGTATAGTTGATGTGTAGGATATCTTAACAAATAACCATGATATAGATTTTATTGATTTTTTGTGTAAAATGTCTAATTTGTTAATGTACGATTGCGTCGTTCTGCACCATATAGGATTTAAGTAACTTAAGTGTGATGAAATATAGGATGAAAATATTAGGAATAAGACGTCTTTCCTAAAAAATTTTCTTAGTCTCCTTAAAATAAAGATATATGGCGATATTTTCTTGATAACATGATCGATGTGTGGAAACCATTTGAGCTTATTATCTATCACTAAACCTAGATAGTTAAAATGATCGACTAGTTCTAGTGATTCATGCTTATAATTGATATTAAAGTTATGCCAAGTTTTGTTCTCAAATAACATAATTTTAGTCTTTTTTTATATTTAAGGACAATTTGTTTTTCTTAAGCCATTCTTCCACGATAACTAAATCAGATAAAATAGCGCTCTTTATCTCAGATTCAGTGTCCATAGCATATTTGATAACTGCATCGTCTGCGTATAATTGGATGTTTCCTTTGAGTGCTAGGTGAGTAATATCATCGATATAGATTTTGAATAGGTCAGGCCCCAGAATTGAGCCTTGGGGAACACCCTTTTTAACATGGATAAAATTGCTACAGCTATCTTTTACGCATATTCTTTGTTTTCTTTGCAATAGGTATGCTTCGAAGAAATGTATGTCATTATTGCTCAAGTTTAGTTTAAATAATTTATAGAGTAATATTTCGTGATCTACACAGTCAAAGGCTTTTTGAAGATCGATAAAAATACACCCCGTGTATTTACCTTTATCCATACTTCGAGTAACAAAATCCGTTAAAACAAGGCATGCGGCAGTAGTATTGGAATTCTCTTCGAAGCCGTACTGATCTTGGTGAAGTATAGCATTATTTTTCAAGAAGAAGGTTAGTCAATTTTTGATAATTTTTTAAAAAATTTTTGAAAAAGTGCTTAAGACGGATATAGATCGATAATTTGTTGCACTGGTTACGCTTCCACCTTTATAGATAGGAGTTACCACAGCAGATTTGAGTGAATCTGTAAAGGTTGAGGTGAGAAACGAATCGTTAATATAATCCATTAAAATAGGACACAGTTCAGTGGAGAATTTTTGTACAAATTTTGCAGAGATATAATCATACCCTGTCGCTGATGAAGATTTAAGAGAATCAATTGCATCTTTCACTTCCGTTAAATTTTTTGGAGTTAGTTGAAAAGGAGAAAATATGTTCCTACTAACTTTCCCCAAAAATTCCTTATCAATCGAACATAAATCAATATCAAGGGTATCAGTGACATTAACGAAAAAAGTATTTAATAAGTCACTTATTTGTTGTGCATTTTCTATCACCTTATTGTTGTGTTTTAAAGTTTTGATCTGATTACCAGTTCTTGAAATACTTTTATTGTACATAATTTTTTTATACAAGGTCCACAGTTTCCTACTATCACTAGGATCCTTACAAATAGTTAGGTTACAATAATTTGTTTTAGCCTGCATAACTAGTTCATTTACTTTTTTTTTTATAAAAAGCATATAGATCATTAGTTTTAGCATCATTAGGGTACTTCTTCTTGTAATTAAAAAAGGAGTCGCGAATTTTTATAATTTTTATAATATCAGGAGTCATCCATTCATGTTTTTTTTTAGTATGGGTTACCGGGATTACTCTCGTATGCTCTTTTATAAGCAACGATAAGGCATGCACGAATTCGTGAAAACTGTAGTTGTTTTGGTATATGTTTGACCAAACGATAAGTTATTGTAAGATAATACAGTTTTGTAAGTAGTGACATTCTGTTCAGTGCATGGATTTAGGTTTATACTAATAAAAAACATTTGATGATCCGATAGCGGAGTGTCTATAATATGTAAATTATATTCATATTCGATTACATCAGAAATAAAGTGAACAATTATGGATTTATAATTTTTGTCAATTCTTGTCACAAACTATTCATTAATTTTGTTGTAGATTAAATATCAGCTAGAGAGTAAAACCTGAGAATAGTTTATAACCTCCTTGTTGAGTTTGTCCAGTAGATTTATATTGAAATCCTTTAAAATTAGCGATCTTTTAAAGGAAGAAGTAATTAAATCAAGTTTGTTTATAAAGTCTACAATATCAGTTTGTTGAGATCTATAAAAAGACATGAGGTTTAAATTTTGTTTTAGTAATCTAACTATCAAAAAGTTGGAAATATTGTATTCTTCCTCAAGGATGGGAGTGCTACTAATATTTTCAGCCACAAATATAGCGACACCCCCGTACGTAATGTTCCGAATTGATTCAGTACGATTAGAAAAATATCCAGTATACCTGGGCAGATTGAAAAATTGGTTTTCAGTTTTATGTAACCAAATTTCCGCTAAAACTATTACATCTATTACACATCCATATGAATTAATTAGTATTTCAAGATCATTTAACTTATTCCTTAGACTTCTAATGTTTAAATACAAAATGTTTAAATTATGTTTGTATTTCATCATCACACTTTTGGGTAACTCTGTATAATAATTTACTTTCATATCATTCTCAATATTATAAGATGTCATTACTATTTACGATAAGAATAAAGAATAAGAATAAAGCCCGTTAGATAGTAGATAGAAAAATTGAAAAGTTGAAATCAGTATTAATCCGGCATCAAATAAAAACGCATCGAAGTAAAGTGAGGTAGAGATTAAGTAAATTAATAATTTATTTTTAATTTTAATTTTAAGAAATTTCCTAATTATATTTATTATAGCTTTAATTGTAGTTTGAATTATAGTTTTTGTAAATGTTTTAAAATATAAGTTGGAATTTTTAAATAAATTTTGTACGTTTTCAAAAAGTAAAAGAAAATCTAATAGTAAGATTAGGTCATGTATTAAAATAAAATTGCAATATGGTTTAATATGTACTGATCGCGGCGGGCAATTTTTAAGAAAAATAAATTGTAATTTGTAAAAATTAAAGTGTTGACGTAGCAAAAATATTGTTGATGTGAATGTTAAAAAAATTGAATAAAAATAAGCAAATATAAAATTTAATAGAAAATAATTATTTTTAAGTTAAATGCAAAATTGTAAATAAAGAATCTAATTGATACATTTTTAAAAAAATTATAGTGTTTGTTTTGTATTTTAAATAACATGTGCAAAAGAAAAATACTTAAAGCTTTCAGAAAAAAATTATGCAGTATAATTAAATAATAAGTTCTAATAAAAATATAGAAAATACAAAAACAAAAAAAAAATAATAAGTTACGAGGATTTGTGAAAGAGGAAAAGATATGAAATATTGTTTCAGAAATTTGTAAAATTGTGTTATTTCTATTAAAATCAAGATTATAATTAAGTATCCAAATTGTTATTTTTAATTTTCGCGATGTCATTAAAATTATTAATATTATAAATTTTACTAGAAGCAAATTTACGAATTTCAATAATATTGTCTTTAATCCATAAATATTGAAAATTACAATTAATTCTAAGTTGTTTAGCTTCATAGTATAATTTTTTTTGAAAATGAGATAGATGATTCCTGAAGTATATTTCTCTGTTACCCTCTTCACTTGCAAAAAATTCTGACGTGTATATATGCTGATTCTGTTTTTTTAACATAAGCTCTTCTTTAATTGCATAAGATCGTAGACGCACTACATGTTCTTTAATATTATTATCGCCGCCAATTTTTGAGTTAAATGATTCAATTCGCTCGATATAATCCATGTTAATATCAGGCTTTATTTTTTTTGAAATTTCAAAAAAAATGTTTCCAAAATATCTTTTTTTAATTGGGTGTTCTCACAAATAATTGTTTTTTGAGTTTGCATCACTACATCAAATTGTTGGCAAATGATTTTTTCCGATAACTGAATATCCATAACCACGGAACCCAAATTTTTTAGATACTGTGCTATGTTTTCCAGTCTGTTTTCCTATGGTACAGTCGACCGGGTTGAATGACTCAATATCCGTTGCTTTCTCAGAAATATTTAAAAGCCATTGTACAAGCTATTCGTTGCATCATTAATTACCTTTGGTTGTAACTCGATTAAACCAGGATCAGGGCTATTTTCATTGCGATTTTCTTCCGACCCATTTGCAACACTCGTCTCCAATACTTCATCTTCCTAGGAACTTTGAACACATTCGACTACCACGAATGATTCATTTGCTAAGGGGCAGTTTTTGCAGCGCCATAACAATTTGCCACTACTGATATTTTCAAAAAGAACTTCAGAAATGATAACACATCTAATGTGAAAAACTCCTCCACAAGATCTACTGCATCGCACCGCTCTACTATTCACATAAATAGTTTTTTGGCAAATAACACATTTGACCATTTTATTAGGTTGTATGGTAGATAATTGCGCGCAAAATTCCAAAACGTTTAAAAAATTGTGCTGTAAATAACGAAGCAGCCTTTAATTTGCTTTTTTTTGTACTTTTTTTTCTATGTTTTTTTTCTATGTTTAGGTAATTAAATATGTTTAGGCGAAAAAATATTTGATTATTATTACCTTCAGATGCCATATTAAGTCCTGCGGTAAACAAAGGTCCAAAGCTTTTTTTTTAGCTAGTATTTCATTTTTAATTTCTTCCGAGCTTAATTTGACAATATATAGGCAGCTTTGTGATGTATCTCCTTTTTCTTTATCACTGGAGCTATGCTAAATGTATTTTCATTAGTAACCCTCAATTTGTTAAAAATATTTTGAAATTGAGGGTTTGACAAACCCGAAGGCAAACCAGCAACCACTATATTATTTTTCTGTTTTGCTGGTTCTGTTCATCTGCAGTTGCCTCGAATTTATTCAGCTTATACTCCAATGATCTAGTGTATTCTTCCATATTTTCCATCTTTTTCGACAAAATTTCATTTTGTTTTTTTATAGTTTTATTTTCATTAAGTGCCAAGTCAAGTTTATTTGATAAGAAACTTAGAGAATTGCTCTTTTTTGAAACGGCACATTCAAGGGCTTTTAAATATTGGGCCCTTTTGTCCATCGTACAATCCGTTAAATCTAAAGCAACTAGTTCATTCTCCTCTGATTCATTTACATCTACAATAGTCTGCACCGTATCTATATTTTCAACCGCTTCTGCATCATAAATATCATACACCATCGGAAGCTATTCATTCAATTGTGCTGGACAAGAAGAACACTTCCAAATCATGTTCCCGCTTTTCACCAGCTCATATGTATCATCTGATACTGTTGCACATTTTGTATGGAACAATTTTTGGCAAATCCTGCATTTTAATGCTCTTAATTTGGCAGATAAGGATTTTTTGCATTTTTCACATTGCATCATTTTTAAAAATAAAAAATAAAATTTTTTTTTGGTGTTTTTTGTTTTTTTTTTTTTTAATTAAAATTAATTATAAATTTATAAATTAGAGCGCAAAACTAAACACGTCTTAACACTTTGACAGCCAAAAGCTTTTTCAAGGCATAATAATGGTTACAATGTTGATACGTATTTTGTATCTAGTAACCAAATAATTTAAAATAAACATCAATTTGATAAACTAGTAAAAACACAATAAGGTGGAAAATTTTTAATTTGTTTAAATTAAAAAAAAAACAAAAAATAATAAAAAATAAGGAAACAAAAAAGAAATTTTTTTTTCGTTTTTAGAATTTATTATTTTACCTTTAAAACTTAGTTTTTACGGATATTTTTCAACTTGTCTTATTACTTCACAGAAGATTTTCTGAAATTTTCTTATAAATAATAAGACTTGTTGAAATTTAAAACTTTGTCTAAGCATATCAATACTACTTGCTTACTGACGAGTTTCTGTAGTATTGTAGAACGAAACATTTCTTAAAATTTAATATTTTATTAAATTAAATTTTTTATTTTTTTTAAATCTAGAAATCAAATAAAAAATTAAAAAATCTTACTTTAGTTTAAATTTTAATAGTTTTATTACCTAACTATCGTAAATTTCAAATTAAAAAATGTTCTTTTTAAATTGTGTAAATATAGAAAAAAGGTCTATATTTAAATAAATAAATCAAAATCTGTAATAATAAAAAAAAAATTTATATTAAGAAAAAAGTAAAAATTAAATATTGCCGTGATTTAAGCCTACTCGACGATTACTCAAGGTGAGGCTGCCTTGAGCACGGTAATACAAAAAAAAACAAACAAGTTAATACTAACAATATTAATATAAATAAGTAAGTAAGAAATAAATAATTTTTTTTGTATAAATATTAATTTAGGAATATTAGCGTAGAATTTTTATCTAAAAAACATTAATAAAGTAATAAATAATAATAAATTAATAATAATCTTAATAAATAAAACCTTTTTTCTTTTTGAATATCTTAAAATATATAAAAAATGAATAATAAAATATCATCTGAAATGTTATTTAAATTATTTTAAAATATCAAATCGTTTAATAAACATAAAAAAAAATAAGAAATTTGTGAATATATATTAAACAAAAGTTATTGAAAACCTATTAAATTTTTATAAATTGAATTTTTTCATAAAATTAATAAATGCAATTTGTTTAATAAATAAAGGAAAAAATTAAAATATTACTAATAAATAAAATTTATTCAATAAATATAAAATACAAAATTAAGATTTTGTTTTAAATAGAACTTTTAAGTAAATTATTTTAAATAAAATTGGTTCAAATAAATATCGATTTAAACAAATTAATTAAATAAATAAATTAAATATCATAATTTTTTTAGAATAAGGTTTATTCTTAAGAATTTTATTAAAGTAATTTAAATAAAAAAGAAAGATCAGAAGATTTTTTTAATGTTAAATTATAATATACCTTTATAATTTTAAAATTTATATTTTAATTTTTTAGCAGCATTTTTATCTCCTTGTTTTGAATATTTTTTCTGTATTCTTTATTTTCAGCACTATCGAAAGACAAAACAATCAAATGACATAAAAAAAAAAAAAATGTTCTAATTTTTATATCGTTTTTGATTTCGAAAAGTTGTTATTTTAATTCGAAGCATAAAATTGAATAAATTTAGATTAAAGATTTTTTTTTTAATTTTAATCAATAAAATTTGATCATTTTTATAAAAAAAAGGAAAAAAAAAATATATTTAATTATTATTCCAGCTTTGATTCCTATTTCGTTCTTCTCTAATTAAAATTTTTCTTGATTTACTTGGTTACTGGTTCACTGATCGGGAATAGTTATCATTTTGGATTAATTGATTTCTCATTTCCATTCATTTATAAATTTTGTAACCGCTATGGCCTAACCACGTATAAGTTTTGAGAGGTCTTCGAGTGTAATGTGAGCACCTGAAGTACTAGAGGTAAAAGAGCCGGAAATTTTCAGGAGAGGGAGGAGCATACGGTTCCTGGAGAAAGGATGTAGACCAAATCATGTAGACCGAATCAACGTACCAGCATTTACGGGGTACGACAAAATATTATGGGAGTTTGAGCACTATTAGAAGAAAAATAGTAGGAGAAGCCGACACGAAGTTGCAGTCCTACAATACACCTGTAAAATGGCAAAAAATTCTAAGATATCTTGATAGGCACTACGCTGACAAAAGGAACATTCGTACGCTGATGCATTAAATATCAAAGAGGAAAGGAAACTCCTCGGTGCAAAACTTCTACAAAGAAATATTTCATTATCTCACATTAACATTTGAAAGAATTTTATCCATGGATTTGGCCCGGCAGTCCATCATGCTATGACTAAAATGTATAGGGAAACAGCGCTGGACACCTTCATCCAAGGCTAAAACTTGATTTCCTTTTTATTTTCAAATTTTTTGTACAAGATACACAAGCGGATTTTTTAGCTGCTGTTAGTTCATGCTCATAAAAAGAATCGGTTATTGGATTATTTCTGAAATCAAGTGAACTGTATGATATTGCGTCAGTTCTTTTAATTTTTTGCAATTGTAAATATTTTTGTTGACCAGTTGGTTGATAATCTTATGCAAAAATTCCTTTAATCTCCAACTTTATGTTTTGCTTTACGAAAAGCTTTTAACTTATTATACAGTTTTAACAGTAATTTAACAGTTTTTTTTGTACCTTTTTTAGGTTGAAGTTTAATTGTATGCTGATACGTGTAATTATATTTTTTTATTAATGTTGGTAAAATAAATATCCATTTATAATTACCCTGAAAACTAAACTGCTTTCACGTTGAATTTTTAAAAAAAATAGAGTTAAAGCGTTCTACTATGGATGCTTTCATTTCAGAATATGTGTGATAATGATTAATTTTCTTTCTTTCCATAAGTTTTCTAAATATTTGTTAAAAAAACTCTTAGTCCACTTTAACCATAACTGGTAGTCCAAATAATCCTGTCATTTTAAAAAATAGACATTTTTAACTTTTTTACTCTTTTAAACTTAAAAACAAAACGGTTCAACTTAGAAAACAAATTTGATGATCACTTTAAATGACAACGAATTACTGCATCGCTTTTTGTGCGATGAAAATTGACGAAATTAGATAGGTGGTCCACAATCACCGCACTTACTCTAATGATTAATTTTTCTTTACATAAGTAAAGAGTTCACACGGTTGTCACTCGGGCTAAAAACGCCCCTTCCATATTTCAAAGGACGCTGAACGATATCCTTCGTAAATACATAGGAAATAGCTGTTACGTCTACATAGATGACATAATCATTTTCGAAAAGGACGAAAACGAACACGTCAGGAATCTTGAAAAAATTTTTAAAACTCTGGGGGCAGCTAATATGAAGATACAGCTCGACAAACCCGAATTTCTGAAAAATGTGGTTGAGTTTTTAGGATTCACCATTTCAGCAGATGGGGTCAAAGCTAATCCGCAAAAAGTAGAAGCCATATATGACTTGTCACCACCCAAATCCCTAAAGGAATTAAGATCGTTCCTAGGAATGTCAGGGTACTACAGGCGATTTATACTGGATTATGCAAAAATCGCTAAACCCCTGACATTCTTTTTGAGAAGGGGTGGAGGACGTGTGTCCAAATTTCAATCAAACAATACCCCAATTGGATGAGGAGGCTGAGAAGTCATTTACAATGCTGAAAACGTACTCATCTCTAAAGAAGTAATATTAGCTTATCCAGATTTTAAACTAAATTTCGAGCTAACAACTGATGCGTCCAATTACGCTATAGGAGCAGTATTACCTCAGGAGAAAAATCCAATTTCATTCTTATTCAGAAAGCTAACTAAAACGTAGGAATCGTACGCAACTAACGAAAAGGAAATGCTGGCAATCGTGTGGGCGTTAGCATCATTAAGAAATTTCCTTTACGGAACGAAAAAGGTCATCATCTATACAGAACACCAACCACTTACTTACGCACTCAGCACGAAAAATTCCAACAGTAAGCTAAAAAGATGGAAAGCTATACTGGAGGAATATAATTACGAATTGCATTACAAGCCAGGACATACAAACGTAGTTGCAGATTCCTTATCTCGACTTCTGCCGAAATCTTAGAATAATGCTCTAACAATTACTCAACATAGTTCCGACAGTTCATCCCACGGTTACATCCAGTTCGTCCAAGATCCTATAAATGGTTTTCGCAACCAAAGAGTACTAGAAGAAGATAAAGATAAAAAATATGAGATAGTCAATCGATTTCCAAAATATTTTAGACACGTAATATCACAAAAGAATTTTACCGAAAAAAATTTTATAAAAATCCTAAAAAGGTATCTTAACTCGAATTGTATAAATGCTATCATGTGTAGCGAAAATGTAATGGGCAAGATCCAAATCATTTATTCTACCCACTTCGTAAGTTTCAAAATCAGATTTACCAGAATTCTTGTCAAAGATATAATTAGCGAAAGCACTCAAACCGAAATCATAGCAGATACTAATAGACGAGCGCACAGAAATTCAAAGGAAAACAGGACACAAATATTAGAAAAGTATTATTTTGCACGACTGAGTAGAAAAATAAATAACATTGTAAAATTATGTTCGATTTGCAAAGAGAATAAGTATGACCGGCTCCCCACTAATCCGGAAATCAAAAGCACGCCCATCCCCAGCTTTGCAGGACATACGGTTCATATAGACATCTTCTACACAGAATGCAAACTAGTCCTTACAGCTTTAGATAAGCTTACAAAGTTTGGACAAGCCAGGATAATAGAAAGCAGATCAGTCGAACACATCAGACTAGCTCTAAGAGATGTACTGTTCTATTTTGGAATTCCAGAATTTGTAGTCATGGACAACGAAAAGTCGCTAGACTCCGCCTCTACCAAAGCAATGATGGAAGACGAGATGAAGATCAAGACCTATACAACACCACCTTATGAAAGTGAGGTCAACGGGCAAATAGAGAGGTTCCGCTCTACTCTGTCAGAAATCATGAGATGCATCAGAAATCATCAGAGATCATAAGTGAATGAATATAACCATATGATACACTCTGTAACTGCAGAAAAACCAGATAAAATATTAGGGAAATATTAGGGAAAAACAAGAAAAGGACCTTATGACACACAACAAAAAACGAAAACTTATCAGACAATACGAACCAGGACAAATAATTTACGTTAAGCATAATAAGCGTGTAGGATCCAAGTTATCAATAATGTACAAAAAAGTAGTGAAAGAAAATCGAAAAACCACTGTCGTTACCCAAGCAGGTCGAGTTGTCCACAAATCGAATATTAAATCGTAAAGTATCCGATTAATTTACTTATTTACCAAATCTTTTCTTTTCTTTTAAATCTATTCTATTTATTTAACCAAATTCTTTTAAATAACATTTAAATTTCAACTTTTATTCCAACCTTTATTAACAAAATTTTTCTTTTTACTTTACAAAACAAAAACTTCTACCATACTATTCATTTCTTTTAGATTTTTATTGCATGAAGCATTGGGCGATATGTAGGTTTTGGAATATACTGGATCACATATAAAAGCCATAAATATCGCAAGGGCAAAAATTCAGGAGAGAAATTTCCGGATTTTTTAGTGATAAAAAGAAAAATAAATAATTTACTAAATAATAACAATAGACAGGTTGTAATAAATAATGTTTATAATGATAGGATTAATAATATTACTCAGATAGCTCATGACATTCTAAAAAATATTAGATTAGATCAGGAATTTAATAATCAGTCTGCTTTTAAATTGCAGTATAAGTTGAAACTTTTCAAAGAAGAAGTCATAAATCTCAATTATGCTGCTCATTCGGCCAAAATAGGTGTAAAAAAAGAAGTTTCATCAGTTAACGTATTACCAGCAATTACCAGCAATTCTCCAGCCTCAATTTACAAAAACTACCTACAAGAACACCTATCTCTAGAACTGCTAAAGGACATACATCTGAACAATACAAAGGAAATACACTTATTAAAAAAAGAGAAAGGAACCAATAGAATTTTTAATATCATCACCTTAGTACCCACAACTTTCATCATATCATCCTTAGTAGTAACAGTAATTATATTAACGTGCAAAAGAACAAATAAAATAGTAATCAATCATCGCAGTCAACCTAAATCAGGCGAACAACAACAAGAATGTAAAAAACAAATTGTACCAGTAACAGAAAAAGCATCAGATGAAACGCAACCCAAGAATTTACCAAGAGTACCAATGAAAGGAAACCCACAACAATTACCATCTTCTAAAATTGATCAAGTGAGGACACTCGATTTTAGAGGGTGGAGAAGTTAACACACGCAATGCAATTCATTAAAAAATAATTATAAGGATCATATTTCATTTCAATATTTCACAATTTTTTTACCATAAAAAATATAATCAGTAATAATCAGCAATTTTATACTGGGAAATAAAATTTATTTGCCTTCCCACGAAATGAGGTCTCACGTGGCAACAACAGGTAGAGCTAAATAATAAAAACATTATAATTGTAATTTTTATATTTACTCTAAGTTGAAAATTCAATAAATATAGACATAAGAGTATTTAAATTTTTTTTATTAAAAATCATAATTTTTTGCAGCTATTTTTGAAATCGAGTAATTTCTTAATTTAATTAAAAATTTTTAAAGAATTGATTATACTAATTTCATTATTGACAGAGTGAAGCTTTAACTTACATAATTGAATCGTAACTTTACTTTACTAAAATTAAAAAATCTAAAGTAAAAATGCAAAAATAAACAAAAAAATTAAAATAATTTATGTATAGAATATTAAGTAATATCTTCTTCCTTCATGATAGTAAGTAATGTCAAAACCAAGCCATGTAACTAAAACTTGATTTCCTTTTTATTTTCAAATTTTTTGTACAAGATACACAAGCGGATTTTTTAGCTACTGTTAGTTCATGCTCATAAAAAGAATCGGTTATTGGATTATTTCTGAAATCAAGTGAACTGTATGATATTGCGTCAGTTCTTTTAATTTTTTGCAATTGTAAATATTTTTGTTGACCAGTTGGTTGATAATCTTATGCAAAAATTCCTTTAATCTCCAACTTTATGTTTTGCTTTACGAAAAGCTTTTAACTTATTATACAGTTTTAACAGTAATTTAACAGTTTTTTTGTACCTTTTTTAGGTTGAAGTTTAATTGTATGCTGATACGTGTAATTATATTTTTTTATTAATGTTGGTAAAATAAATATCCATTTATAATTACCCTGAAAACTAAACTGCTTTCACGTTGAATTTTTAAAAAAAATAGAGTTAAAGCGTTCTACTATGGATGCTTTCATTTCAGAATATGTGTGATAATGATTAATTTTCTTTCTTTCCATAAGTTTTCTAAATATTTGTTAAAAAAACTCTTAGTCCACTTTAACTACAACTGGTAGTCCAAATAATCCTGTTATTTTAAAAAATAGACATTTTTAACTTTTTTACTCTTTTAAACTTAAAAACAAAACGGTTCAACTTAGAAAAAAAATTTGATGATCACTTTAAATGACAACGAATTACTGCATCGCTTTTTGTGCGATGAAAATTGACGAAATTAGATAGGTGGTCCACAATCACCGCACTTACTCTAATGATTAATTTTTCTTTACATAAGTTTTCTAAAAAAAATCCCTTATTCAAAAACTCTCCTTTGATCGGATTGAATATTTTTTTGGCACATTTCAAAACATTTTACATACCAAATAAAACATAATTAGACAACTTAAAAGAAAAATGTTATTTATCATTCCTGGCTATCAAACTTTAAAATAAAAAATTGTATTTTTTTTTTTTGTTTTTATTGTATTTTTTATTTAATATTTTTTATTTTACATTTTTGAACTAGAATTTAAAAAAGCCATGTAAGTGATAGCCATTGTAATATACCTCCACCACCGTATCCTTGTAATTTAAAATATCTTTATAATGAGTGTCCTGCACTCCACCCATAATAACTTTTGATGTTGCAAATATTATAAAATAAAAATTTGTGTATTAATTTTTATTTAATTAAAACTACTAGGGTTTTTATATGAAATTTTTGATTACTCTACAGTTTACATTTAATGTAATATAATAAGTAAATATAAATTAACTAATTTTTAATGTTATCAAATGTCCAGTTAGTAATATGTATAACAAAAAGTAAAATTTTTTCTTTTCTTTATGAAGACACTACAGTAAATTTAAACTATTTATAAAATGTGAGGTCATCATAAATTAATTAAGATAAGCGTGTCAATAAAATTTATTTAATTTTTTTTAAATGTAATATAATATAGTATAAATTAAACCTATCAAACGTCAAAAGATTTACCTAATAAGCTAAGGATAAATTTCCCCATGATGTATAATTATATTATGGATATAGATATTATGAATGTATTTCTTATTATTATTGTATTTCACTTCAAACAAATATAAAAGTACATATACAGAATACAGAAATAAAAGTTCAAAATTTAAATTCAAGGTTTTTATTGGTTATTAATTTTTATAAATATATATAAAAGTAAAAATTAAAAGCGTTTAAATTATTTAAATAATAATAATAAAAACAACCCTTAATTCTTAATGTATTATTAAATAATTAAAGTGAAATTATTTAAGCAAAATCGAATTAGGTTGGTAAACGTTTCTGTCAATTTCAAAAAAAAAAAAAGTTTCAAGCAAAACCGTATAAATAGGCGTTGATATTTCAATGAAATTCATTAATGATCAGCCACAACAAGTCAACATTGAACTAATAATGGAGCGATTTGAAATAGTAAAAAATATTACTACAATGGTCAGAAGATTCAAATTGCGTGGGCGCAAATTAGAATTCAAAATTAAACCTGTCCCAAATGAAAAAGAACCTATTACATGGAGCTGTAGAAGATATTCTCGAATATGAAATAACTAAACTTAAAACAGAAGATAAAGTAGGAATAACATTTTGCGGTAAAAGTTTTGAAGAACGAGGCCCAGGCTGGATTAATTTAAAAAATACTTCCGAAATAAAAGTGTGGGAAATAATCTAACGTGTGGGAAATAATTTCCAAAATATTCCAGAGTAATTCGGAATGTATTTGTACCGACAGATTTTGTTTGGCTATCACTTCTGTACAACTGCCACGTGGACAAGGAAATAATAGAGCCAATAAATACAATACATTTAATGAAGAATGTTTAATCCGTCGTGGAATTGTAAGTCTAATCAACACAGATAATTTATGTTTTCCTCGGGTATTAGTCATAGCTATTGTTTTCATCGAGAAAGAAATTATAGTAAAATACGAAAAGATACGGGAAAATTACAATTCGAAATCAATTGACAATAACATTGTCGTTTATAAATATGGTTCAAAAAGTCGAGATCTTGTTTTTGAAGGAAACGGTGTTGGTGAAAAGCGGATAAACTTATTACAATACATATTAAAACAAAATCCAGTCAAAATTTTTCTGGAATATGTTCTTAATCAAAGGAAATTGTTTAAAAAAGTAATTGCGTTAGTATAATGAACAAGCATATGATCATCAATTTATTTTGAGGTATATATTGCAAAACACTGATTTGAAGCCAAACTTAATAATTCATGGAACAGAAATTATTCTTTTACAAATAGATAACGTCAAATTGATAGACTCTTTGAATTAGTTTCCAATAGTGCTGTCAGAACCTTCTAATGCTTTTGGTTTACCACCAACATCAAAAAAAGCTACTTTTCTCATTTATCCAATATAAAAGAAAATGAAAATTATGTGGTCACTTTACCAGCTATAGAATATTACAACCCTGATATAATGAAGGCAGATGAACGAGAAAGTTTTTTAATTGGTATGATGAACACAAATATGACGAATTTAATGTGCCAATTGATAGTATTGTGTTAGTGATGTTACAATACTTACGGAAGCCTGCCTAAAATTTAAAAAATTGTTTATAGGGGAATGTAATATTGATCCCTTTTTGAAGGCGACAACAAGAGCATCAGCCTGTAATTTAATATTCAGCCGTAGTTTCTTGAAGTGGATACAATTGTAATAATACCAGAGAAAGGGTATAGATATGCCGATAATCAATCAAAAGAAGCAATACAATGGCTAATTTGGGAAGCGAATAAAAGAAATATCAATATTCAACATGCGGCGAAAGAAAGAGAAGCTATGACTGCCGAAATTAACGTCGATGGTTATTGTGAAGAAAGCAGACAAATTTTTGAATTTTACGCTTGTTACGGAAATACTATTTGCTTACGACATAACCGTGACAAACCGTTACATAATGACCCGAATGATACACTAAATGTTAGTATGATAGTTCTTTCTAATATGAAAGAACCATAGCAAAAAGTTAAAGATTAAAACAACTTGGTTATGAAGTTGTAGAAATGTGGGCTTGTGACTTTGAAAGACAATTAAATAATCAGCAAAACGAATATTTAAATACTCATCCCTTGACACAGTGTTCACCCTTAAACTCAAGAGACGCACTTTACGGTGGTCAAACAAGAAATATATATTCTTATTAAAATTGTAAGGAGGGTGAATAAATTAAATACATAGATTAATGTTCCCTGTATCCATTGGTTTGTAAGTACGGAAAATTTCCAATTGGACTTGGATTATATGTTGGTAACCCTCAATGTTTTGAATTGGATCTACATAAGACCAATGGTTTAATAAAACAAGAAAAAAGCTATAAATTTTTTTTGGATCTGGAACTCAAAAATCTTTATGCTTAGAAAGAATGGTGAAAAAAGAATAGAAATTAGTTGTTTTGATGATTTTGTTATGTTAACTATAATTTTTCTTATTGTTGTTCCTTTTATAGTAGAACTTTTTAATTAATTATTTTCTTATAGTCTTCAAAACAACTACATATTTTCTATTCGTTTTGATTTAGATTATTATTCATAATTCTTCTTCGAAAATTTTAGTTTTTCATCAAAATATTACAAGTTTGAGGAAGAACTTTATACATCTTGTAAGCTATCTCGATTCACTTGTAATATTGCCTGACGTCATATTCTTAACAGAAATTTGGATTTTTGATGAGGAAAAAGATAATTTCTGCATTCCTAATTATAATATTGAAGTCTGTTGCAATAACTCTTATTGTGCTGGTGGTGTTGCTGTTTATCTTAGAAGTGATGTTAATTGTAAGTTTTTCAGTTTCAATTTTGTCTCATGTGATTTGTTAAAAGTTTTAATTGATGTTGGTGGAGTTAATTTTTGTTTTGTTTGCATCTATAAACTTCATAATATTAGTGCTTTTGTTGAAAAATTATCGAGTTTTTTAACTACAATATCTTCAAAAAATCTTATTTTATTAGGAGATCTTAACATTAATATTTTATTGAACAATAATAGTGATGTTGATAATTACTTAGCCCTTTTGTCTTCGTTTGGTCTCATTTCAGTTATTTCTGAACCTACACGGCTCTCTTCCGGCACTTGCCTTGACCATATTTTTATTCGTCATGCCTTTAATAATGCTTTTTCGTATTTGAGTGACGTCTTGGATTTGGACATATCTGATCATTGCTTAATTTCTTCATCTATTTTTTTTTCAGATAGTATTAACGTTCAACATAGAAAAACTAATTCATATAATATTCCTAAAATCAATTTTGCTGCACTTAGAGATTTTTTTTTTTTGAAATTCTGGTTGGTCATATTAGTCATTGTTCACATCAAGTTGTTCGCAATTCCGGAAAAAGATTAAAACCTTGGATGACTCATTCCTTGTTACACTTAATACAACGCAGGAATAAAATGTGCTATTTAGTAAAATCTTATCGTAATAATGTGCGTCTTAAATTATTTTATAAAAAATTGTGCAAAAAAATCAAAACTGATGTTGTTAAGTGTAAAAATAATTATTTTATTTCTAAATTTAACATTAACTGTGGTAATGCAAAAAATGAATGGAAAGTCGTTAATGAAATTTTAAACAAAAATATTCCTAATAATGACATTGTACTAGAGATTGATAATAGAATTTTTAGCAATGCTTTAACTATTGCGAATTTTTTTAATACACACTTCGTTAATGTTACTAATAACTTGACTTTAAATTCAATTGCTATGGCTATGGATTCTTCTTTTCCTTTGATTATAGGTGAACTAAACCAGTGCAATAGTTTTAATTTCGAAGCTATTATTTTTTTTGAAGTGTATAAGCTAATCTGCAGTTTGAATAATAGCGCTTCTATATCTTATGACAAATTGTCTAATAAAGTTCTTAAGGAAATTTCGTTTTATGTTGTCGATGTCTTGTGTTTTATTTTTAATTACAGTGTTCATTCTGAACTTTTCCCCATGGACTTTTACAGTGTTCATTCTGGGGCTATCGGCCCATTGCTCTTCTTTCTCCAATTACAAAAATTTCTGAGAAGGCTATCAAAAAACGCTTTATAATTTTTTGAAAAAAAACAATTTTTTCAATAAGATTCAATTTGGCTTTACAATTGGTAAGAGCACCGAAAATTAACTGCTTAAATTTTGTGGTGAAATATACAATAGATTAAACTTTGGAAATTCCTCTGTGTTATTTATTTATATTTCAAAAGCATTCGATACTGTCTGCCATCAGATTCTGTTAGAAAAATTATATAAAGCTGGCTTTTGCGGTTTTATGTTTGATTGGTTTAGCTCCTATCTTAAAGAGAGAAAACAGAGAGTAAGAATTGGTTGTTATTTTAGTTCCTTGAAAAATGTTCTAGTTGGGGTTCCTCAAAGGTCAGTCCTTGGACCTATTTTGTTTAACAAATGCATTAATTCTTTATTCACGCAAAATTTCAAAGGCAAACTCACGGTAGTTGCTGATGATATCTGTTTCACTTATTCTTGTAAAAATTCGTTTGATATTATTTGTAACTTAAACTATGACTTAAATCTGATTAGGGAATGGTTCTTTTTGCACAAATTAGTTGTTAGTCCAAAAACAGTTCGTCAAATGTTTCCCTAATTGATTTTTGTTTTTCAGTTTGTCAAACGTTTCCCTAATTGATTTTTCATTATCTTACCATTCTCCTAGTTGTAAGAAATTTCCAATTTTCTTAGATAACACACTTAATTTTTCTTTTAATGAATATTTTTCTTGTTGTGACACATGTTTTACTATTGATTGTTTCAAAACCTTCAAATATCTTGGAATTTTAATTGATGATGGTTTAAAATGATCAGATCACTGTTCTCATTTGAAGAAAAATCTTAACAATGTAAGCAGACATTTATATCACCTACAGAAGTTTCGTGCTTTGGAACTGTTAAAATCGGTGTATTTTGGTTTATTTAAATTAAAACTTCAGTAAGGGATTACTTGTTGGGGTGGAACATATTTCAGCAGAATTAGTGGTTTGCTATATTCTCATAAGCAAGCCATTCGAATTATTTCAAGGAAAAGTGGTTTTTCTTCTAGTTTTCCTTTATTTAAAGAACTTAATATTCTTCCGCTTCGACACCTTTATTTTTATAAAACGTTGAAAATCTTTTTTATTAAGTCGAGCTATCTACAACGCCATATATAAACTATAATTTAAGAATCAATAATGGCAATTTTGCATCGATTCCTAGAGCACATACTTCTCATTTTCGTCACTTCTTTGATATTCTTGCTCCAAACATTTTCAACAAACTTCCTAGCTTTATAAGAAATGATAGAAATCCATCCTCTTTTTCATCAAATATACGTCATTGGCTTTTTCAATTTGACAACTCAGAAATCGAGTATTTGTCGGTTAACTTAATATAATTTCAGTAAATCGTGTTTTCTTGTTTTCAAATTAGTAATTTTTGTGTTGTTTTTTCTCAAATTTCATTGTCCTAGTGATTTTCATTTTTCCTTTATTTTACCTTTGCATTTATTTGTATTTATTATATTTTATATTTTTTTATCAACCCCCTTGTTAATTTGTAAGTTATTTTATTTTTATTATAAAATAATATATTGCTTTAGAGTTTTTAATTTGTCGGATCCATCGTCACTTATAGATCAGTATAAAAGATGAACCGTTTATTATTTGCTTTGAATTGTATAACTAACATTAACATTTAATGAATTAAACTTTGAATATATAGTTTTAGTTTTAAGATTATAATGTAGTTTTGTATTCTTATAATTTGGAAATAAAAGTAATGAAATGAAATGAAGTAAGTGGTGAACATGACAAACGAAATTCGAGGTGCGACAGTTTTTAGTACCTTATCGTACACAAGAAGTTCTCTACCATATTCACCACTTAAATAGCACAGACAGAAACCTTCTTCTATCATATAGATTTTCTTTTCCCACTTGTTACTTAAATCCAGCATTTTCGGCCGCCGGGTTCGATTAGCTGCCATACAACTTCTTCTCTTCTCTTCTCTCTATGAAAATAACTCAGTATATTTCTGAAATTTTTCAAAATGATGTAGAGTTACAAGTCAACAACATCTGTAAAATTTGGTTGGGCTAGAGCAGTAGATTCAGGATTCTTGCACACTTGGAACTTTATGCTTCTGAACTTTAAACTTTATGTTAAGCGTCTGAAATCTTGCAAAAGATGATCAAGTTTTAAGGCTGTCATACAAATCTACATTTTACATAAATATATCGCGGTACTAAAACATCTGAAATTTTTTAAAGGATCATATAGTTTTATAGAAACATGATATATTAATTTTATACGGGTGACACAGTCTACATTACTGCACTCTTCCTCGTTCTTTTTTGATTTAAAAAAAAAAATTAAAAAAAGTTAAAATAAAATTATTAATTTAAGGAAACTATATAAGTGTTTTTAAAATAAAATTATTTTAAATATTTTTCAAATTAAAAATCACACATAAAACTCTAAAAGGTGGATGATCCAGCGATTGAAACTAAAAATTATATAATCCAAATTGGTTTTACGGCTTCAATTACAATAATTATAACATAAACATACTCGGTATTTTATTGTTCCTTTTGTACATTAACGACACTGAAATAGTAACTAAATACTCAAAATTAATATTATTTGCTGGTGGTGGGCTTTAGTATATATGTTGTAATAATGCAAATAATGTTGCTAATCAAATAAATTTAGATTTGGGAAACTTAAATATCTGGTTTAATAGGAACAAATTAAAATTGAATGAAAACAAAATTAAATGTATGATTTTTAACCATAATAATATCGATTTTAATATTCAAGTAAACAATAAAAAAATAGACATTATTGATGAAATTAAATACGTAGAAGTTATTATTGATAAAAAATTAGATTTTAAAAGCCATATACAATATAACAGTACATTTGTAAGAAAATTTCAAAAATAAATTATATTTCTTCTCCAAAATTAGAAATAAAATCTTCTTAGAAAATTTGAAAATGCACTTAGAATACACAATACGATCATTAATCCACACTTATATTGTTCTTCCATCTTGCTTCTGTCATCTCGTAAAATGTTGTCTTAACTTTAATAACTCCAAAATAAAGGAATGCGAATCACGCTCAAGGTTGGTGGATTTACTCTAATTCAATATATGCCAGAAGCTCTTCAATCCATACATCATAAAATCTTATTGAATATTTTCGTTATCGTTTTCAAACTAAAACAAAATTTGTACACATACATAATTTAGAATAAGAAACAGTTTTTATTTTAGATTGCATTTTTTTAGAAACGAAAAAACAAAAAACATGCTATTATTTATAAAGGTTTAAATTTATTTATCAATTTATAAAATGAATTAAAATGTGAAACAAATTTAAATACATTTAAAAGAAAACTTGTACCTTATGTTAAAAATAATTTTCAAATTGCCTTATAAATCATAAAAATAAATCACACACACATCAGAATTTAGCATCACATCATCGATAATAATCAACAAAGGTTCTTGATTATAATTAAATTAAAATCTGATATTGTATTACTATATTCAACATTTTTCATATATAGTGGAACCGCGTTTTTCTCATTGCACCAAATAATTCTATTAATGTGTGGTATATTTATATAGTATATTTTCTTTTTTATATTTTATTAATGATTTTGTATATATTTTTATAATGATTTTGTATTTCAACCAAGCTTTAAAATGAAATATCAGATCATTTCACAAATTTAAATTATTAAAGATACAAATCTTGCAACGGTACATTTCGATCATTTATTGTACCCTTATGAACCATTTAAGCGTTTAAGAGTATAATAAAATTGTCATTATGTCTGTGACACCAGTAGATAGGTAGGTACTTGGGCCAGACAGGTCAGTAGGTCAAGGTCACCCGGAAGTAGGTCAATGTCCCCCGGAAGTAGGTCAGTGTCACCCGGAAGTAGTTCAAGGTCACCCGGTTACTTATTGATGTGTACTTGGCTTAAGTAATAGGCGCATATGAAAATAATAAGAAAAAATGCTTTATAAAATTTAAAGAGAAAAATGAAAACAGAACAAAATAAGTGTAACTACATTTCTTTAAAATTTTGCAACTATTTTTAAAAATTAAAACAAAAAGTGAAAACTGGTTATTTAAATCTTACATAAAGATTCAACCTTGAGAAATAGTAAGAAAAAATTGCTTCTTGCAATTTTGAGATGTTTTTGCTTGCATTTTTGATATGTTTGCATTTATTTCTTGTTTTCTTTTTCTTTCGTTTTTTTTTATGACAAGTATTTGAAGAAGAGGAAGGAAAAACCATTAATTAGTTGTTATGTAAAAATGTTGAATAAAAAGAAAAAAAGAAAAAAAACAGGAAATTAAAAAAATATCTAGCGTGTTACATGTTTACTTATTGATGTATTCTTGGCTTAAGAAATAGGCGCATATTAAAGTAGAAAGAAAAAATGGTTGATAAATGTAAAAAGGAAAAAACACAAAAAAGTTTAAACGTACAAGATACAACAATTTTAAAAGGTACAAAGCATCTATAAAATTCATAAAGAAAAAGTGCAAACTTGTTTTTCTGTCTACATAATGATCAATTCATTGGAGAAAGAACCAATTTTTTTTTTTTTTTAAGAAGAGAATTAATAATTATTCTCACTTTGTCGTGTAAGATATTTTTTGTTTGTAAGAATGTTGAAAAAATTAAAGTTATGGAAATACTTAACGATTAACATGTTGCTTAGGTTCATTGTATGTTGCATAATCTGCAAAGAATAAAAAAAAAAAATTCAAGTCATCAGGTTAATTGCATTTGGTACCTATTTTGAAAACAAGAATATAAAAATAAAACAGATTTATTTACATGTTCAAAAAATTTTTATTTAACTAGAAATATTTTACAATTTTATAGAAATCTGAGTTGAAAAATTTTTTACGATGATCATGTTAAGATTTCAGAAATAGTGAAATCCAATTTTTCTATACGTCTTTGATTATATATGTCTGTCTGTATATAAATTTGAAAATCTTAATTTAACATTTTTTCTTTTAAGAGATGCATATAGACATTAAAACAATTTTTTACAGCACATCTGAAACTGGTGTTTGTATAGTGTATAGGACATGTTGATTTAAAATTTTCAATATTTGATAATGACGGTAAGTCTCTGCTTAGATCTTCTATTTTAACACTGTCAATGTACTTTTCAAGAAAATGTTTTTTTTGCTCTCCTTTAACATAATTTTTTTCAGCTGATTCTAAATAGTATTTTAATATAGGTTTTATGTCTAAATATTCAATTAAACCGTTATTCCATTTAAGTCCATTTATTTTATTTTCGCAATACTGGTAATTATAATTTCCCTCTGGACTAAGTACTTCTGCAGGGTATGGTGGTTTGAAGTGATATACTGTAGGAATTAAACTTCCTTTTTTTAGTATTGCCAGTTCTTTTAGGAAATATTGCTTTTCATTTCCTTTTAAAAATTGTAGATCAACTACGAAAATTTGATTATCCATGTTGAAGGTTTACGGAAGAATGTTCATTAGAATTACTAAATTTACATTTATATTCACTTCGGAAAAAGAGCTTTTCCTATAAATATAGGTTACCAATGTTAGTTTTTAACTAATACAAATATGCTGTTTCACCCATGTACTATAATGGTTGCGGGGCCATCATGCTGTAGTAAAACCACTTTTATTCATAATTTAATAAAATATAAAAAATAAAATATACAACCACATATTAATAGAATTATTTGGTGTAATCCAGACAAAAATGCCGTTCCAAAATATATCAAATATGTAGAATATAGTAATACTATTCCAGATTTTAATGATAATCAAAAACCTTTGTTAATTATTATCGATGATATGATGTTAAATTCTCATGATAAGTATGTATGTCATTTATTTACTAAAGCATCACATCATAGAAATTTATCAGTAATATTTGTAACACAAAATGTTTTTCACCAGAGTAAATTTTCAAGAGATATTTCACTTAACTGTAAATATCTAGTACTTTTCAAAAATCCAAGAGATAAATCGCAGATATTACCTCTAGCTCGCCAAATATATCCCAATCAAATCAAAGCATTTGAAAAAATACATAATGATGTGACGTCAGTCTCATATGGCTATATATTAATAGATCTCAAGACGTTAATGAAATATTTCGATTAAGAAGTGATATATTTGGAAAAGGTTTGTGCTATTGTATGAGAGATCAATTAGAACAATTTGGGGAAGAATATGAAACGTTTGAAGACCAATGGTCATATATTGCACTTATTAAAAACCTCTAAACTAAAATTTCAGAAAGTAATTATAAAACACTGTGACCCTGAAGTAATTAAAACAATTTGTGAAATAGCATTAAATATTTTAAAAGGTAATTGTAATCTGAATAAAAAAGCAACAACACAACTACGAAAGTATAAAAAGGAATTAAGATCACTCATTTGCCGTAAAAATCTATAAATAGCAAAAGAAAAATTATTATTCAACGTGATGGATTTTTACCTATCCTTTTTGGTGAAGTTCTATCAGGGATAATCGGAAATTTTATAAAATGAATAATACAACATTTAACAAAATGATAATTCTAAAACCCGAGATTTATGAGAAAATGAAGCAAAATGCAGACGCTGAACTCAATGAGTTGGATAAAATTATGAAAAAAATATTGATAAATAAACATCTTACGGACACTCAAAAATGGTATTTATACAGACAAAATCTATTTAAAATAAGAAACAAAAAACGAGAACTTCCTAGAAATAAAGAGGAAAGACTAAAAATTACGGAAACAAAAGGTACTCAAACTCGTGCAAAACCAATTTATATAGATGCAAAACCAATTTATATAGAATCTCAGTCGCATTTTTCTGAATATAAAAATGTTGGAACACAAGTTGTACCTGAAGAAGAAGTATATGAAAAAGAAGCTGATGACGAAGTATATGATGATAAAATTCAAGAAAATGTTATAACAAAAGCACTGTCAGCTGCTTCAGTTGGCGAACGTCTTAGAAAAAGAAAATCAATTAGAAATCAAAATGTACACATTTTTGAAACTGATACAGGAGACATTATAACTGTTCCTTTAGATAGCCCAAGCCCACCAACGAAAAAAGAAAAAACTATAAATACCGAAGAGTTGAATAATTCATCAAGACGTGTTTTAAGGTCAGCAGTAGGTAATATTCAAACAGAACTTAATTTTCCAATTCGTAAGAATAAATCCGCAAGCTCATGGACAACATACAAGTAAATGATGAATTTTATGTCACTTTACTCAGTGATTCATCTATTAACTATTATCCAGAAAATTCATTATCATCTTTTACAAATAAAATGAATAAATACATGTGTGATTCGATGTGGAAAGTCGGTATTTCAGAAATGTATGTTAATGATTTCGTTCCAAATGTGTATGGTGAAGAATGGAAAAAAAGTACTCAAATATTTATTAAAGGTATGCAGAAAGATATGATAGGAGTTGGAACATCATATATTCCATAGAAAAATATCATAGAAAAACAAATGACATGTGACTGGAAAGTTTTTTTACTACCAACACTAAATCAAAATATACGCCCACTTAATAGGTTTACAAGAAAAGAAGTTGAACGACAGTAGATTTGGGGAATTTTTAAATTTATAAACGATGATGTTAATTATATACAACCAGCAAAAGCTGAGGAGATGCCTAAAAATATAAGTTACACTACAATATTTGTTACTAGACCTAAAATAGAAATAAAATAAGAGAAAATTACACTTACACCCTTGAAGGACTTTTGACAACATGTTTCAATCAAGTATCTTCGAAAGTTACAGAATTTAAAAAATATAAACCATGTGTAATAGAAGCTTTCAAAACTTTTATAGATAGTGTACAATTAATTCCAATTATTAAACCAGATATGTTTTTTATATACACAGATATAATTGAACCGCAAAAAATAGGTGATAAAGATGTAAGATGTTTAAGATCTGTTAACATACAAAATTCTTTCACTGATACTGTAAAAGAATTCAGTAATATTCAATATTGCAATGTGGAGAAATCATTTAATAACATTTCATTACTTTTATGTGATAAATATGGATACAAAATAAACTTTTCCAATAGTTCAATTCCAACAAAAATTGTATTACATTTTAAAAAAGTATAAATAAAAGCGATTTTACAAAGCTATATATTATTTTATTTTATTCATTATGGAGAGAGTATACGGCGCCCTGTCATAACGCCAGAACCCAAAAGCGACATAACACCAGATACTTTTCTGGCGCAATCTGCATCTGCATGTCAATCTGCATTCATCAGAAAACAAATTTTGAAAAGAAAAACGAATTAATGCCAGAAGAAAACGTATTTTTGCCAGAAAAAAATGAATTAAAGCCAGAAATTTATTATTTAGAAAATTTATTTCATTCCGTAGAAAAAATTAGTTTCAACAAAATACTATCGAAAAAATTTTACAGAAAAACTTTGATGTTTTCATTAACTTCTTGTCTACAAGATGGACATAATAATTTTGAACGTGTATTATATTTGTACAAGGTTTCCAAACAAACTGAACAAGTTTTTAGATGACGGCATGGCAAAAACAAAACATTTGGCTTATTTTCATGGCATATAATGCAATGGTCGTCATTCCTCAACGTTTTAATTTCATGAGCGGCTTCGATTTCATCACTTTCTGTTGTTTCGCTATGAGATTCGTCATTGTTTGTGTCCTCAAGCAAATGACAATCGTTTAAACATTCTTCTATCGAATCTTCACTTAAAAAAATAACCCTGTTTAAAAATATAAAGGATGAAATACTACCCTTCTTTAGCTCATCAAAAGCAGCCATAATTTTTTTATTTTTTTCAGCATATTTGTGTTTTTTTTTCTTCAATGGAATTCCTCCATTTTCAACAATTTGTAGAAAATCTCTACTTTTGAAAAACTCCTACTGCTGAAGCAGTTTTACAAATTTAATGAAGCTACCTTTTTTTTCAATAGATCGTCCAATAACACCATTGTAGTATGCTTCTAAATTTGATGTAGTTCGAACATCTTTATTGAAAACCCATATATTTTTTGGCCTCTCCTAAGAATAAAACAATAATTAATTAATAATTTTATTTTAAATTTACTTTTTTGATCCACTGCTTCTCATAATATTTAATAAAACTTTTTATATATTTTCGTTATCGAATGTGGATATGTTGTCCTTTAAATGATCAAAAACAAAAATTATGTTATTTACAGGTAAAAGTGGAATACAACATAATTTTTGAATGCAGTTGGTATTACTTATTGCAAATTATTAATAATAACAACTATTATCCAATGCACTTCAAACAACACTGATTGAACTGATAAAGTAATTTATGAAGAGAGAATCGAAAAAAGCTTAGAATATTTGTTATCATATGTTTCTTCTAACTGTTTAATCATATGATGACATTTATCTAAACAAAAAATTATTTTTTGAGTTTTACAACTATCCATTGATCATAGAGATCAAAATTTTCAAAATTTTGCCAGAATTTTATTGAATTAATATCAGAAATAAAACGACATAACGCCAGAAAAAATGACACAACACAAGATAGATAAATTCTGGCGTTATAACATTTTTATTTTTCTGTCATTATGTCGCCGACAAAAAGCCAGAAATTTTTTCTGGCGTTTTGTCGTTTTTTGGTTCTGGCATTTGACTTTCTGGCGTTATGACAGGGAGCCAGAGTATACTATAAGTATTATTTAATTCAATCTGGTAGAAGACTTGATGATATCGGCCTTTATTACATTCAACCGTACCTTTTCAAAGAGGCCGTTGATTGGGAAGCTTTTTTGGGGGACTTTTTAGATATTTGAAACTGAGTGTATGAAATCTGAGTTGGATATTTTTAAAACCCAACCCATTCAGTCTAGCAGTTTCCTATAATCCTATTTCTTCTTTAGACAACCCTTCAACTATTGAATTTGTTTCACTGGGTCATGGCGATACATATAGAGATTTGTCTTCTACATATTTGAGATTAAAAGTACAGATCTTAAAGGAAGATGGAATGCAATGGAATAATGATAAAAATGCTGAAGGAAGAATAATAATACAACCAAGTGTTAATAACATTTTACATTCTTTAATAAAACAATGTAATGTTCAATTAAATGGCAAAAATATGGCAAAAATAATCTGATGGAAATGATCACTATAGAGCTTATATTGAATCTTTATTAAATTATGGTACAGATGCTGCTGCAACTCATTTAGAATGTGCAGGATGGATTTTAGATAAAACAAATATAGCTAAATCTGATAATAATGGATCAAAAGAGCGCGAAAAATTGTATCATAATAGCAGTGTAGTGGAACTAAAGTGTAAACTACACATAGATATGTTTAATCAACCTACTTTACTTATAAATAATGTTGACATTCGTATAGTTTTAACACTTGAAAAATCAGATTTTTATCAATTTGCAGACGATTCTGATGAATCACAACTAAAAATTATAGAAGCCACTCTATTTATGAGGCATGTTACCGTTAATCCAAGCGTACTGTTAGCACACAATGCTGTTCTTGGGAAATCCAATGCTAAATATAATTATAAACGCGTTGAAGTATAAACTTTTACAATTCCAATGAATTCCAATTCCATCAATATCACTTGATAATATTTTTACTTGTAATGTTTTGTGTTTGCCAAACACAATAATTTTTTGTATGACAGAAAATGTGGGTTGAAATGCAATTATTCTAGATTGTTTTTTGAAATACCTGTACTACTAGAAAATAAAATTTCTAATGTTATAAACAAAAACAACAATAAATGAAAAAAATTTTAAATTTTATTTAATTTGTTTTTTATTATGAATTACTTATATATAGTAGATACATACACATTTACACAAATATTCTTATATATTATTTCTAAAAAGTTCTTCAAAATAGTCAGGATCTCCTTCTTGGTTATTTATTTCCCAAATTTGTTGCTCCACTATATCTTCATCTAAGACTTGAAACGATGGTATGAATTCTTCAGTTTCCATTAATTCCTCCTCATCTACGGTGGATGTAATTTCATTAACTTGGACCTCATTTAGTATACTGACTATTGCAGTTTCTTCAGTAAATGGAAATGTTGTTGAATCAGCTGCCATTTTAATTAAATATCTTACCAAAATTGAAATGAAAATGATTTGCCAATTGATGTAATTTTTCTTGGCTCTTTTATGAAATACCTGTGTTTTTACGAAAAAAAAAAAATATTAAATAAATCAATTTTGTAAATTTCAAAATCAATTTAGGTACATATAAAACTGAATCTGAAAAAATAAAGCAACTAAATAAAAGAAATTTATACCTTTTTTTAAATTTTATTTTTAATAATAATAAAAACTTATAACTACAACCCAATTTACATTATTTATTGGTAATTTGCATATATTTTACCAAAAGACTCAGATATATCTACAATACTTAAATTTAAATTTTTATCTTTATATACAAAATGTTCTTTTTCTTTTATTTCTTTTACAAAATCAGAATTCTCAAAAATATCAGTATATTTTTGAGGTACAAATATAATTAAATTGCGGGTCTCAAAGACCCACTTAAGATCATAAATGGTCTTAATTTGCTTTACATTTAATATATGATATAGAGCATCTTGCTCCATATCTTTTGTTTTTAAGAAACTCTTTCTAGTTTCTATATTTTTCTTATTAAAAACTTCTTTGAAGCTTTTTTTAGCTGGTGGTTTTTCTTTTTGAAGAGGAATGATTTCTTCTTGTTGTTGTTGTTGAAATTGATGATGTTGTTGTTGATGTGTCTGCGATTCTTGCTGACTTCTTATTCTTTTTCTTTTAATTGGAGCCAACTCCTGTGTTTTCCATTTTGCTTTCTTGTTGTATTATTATATTGAGCTCTTTCTTTGAATTGATATATCTTAAGAAAGATCACACTTTATTTATACTAAATTTTTCTTCTAAATAATTGTATTATCATTGTTTAGAAATCAAAATTCTGAAGAAAACTGGTTAAAAACCAAAAGTTGTAAAATAAGTTGTTTATTAATGTAATAAATTCTAATTGATTATAATAAAACTACAATTTTTTGAAATAGCATTTTTTACAACATTGTTGCATTTAACAGTATTCTAAAATTAAGAAAAATTCTTTTACATAAATTCTAATTATACTTTTTTAAGAAAGAATATATTTTTTTATTTACCTATTCCTAAATTATTTATTTTTATTAGTATAATAAAAATATTTTTCTAATATTTTTCTATTTTTATTTTTTCTATTAGCATTTTTACAACATTATTGCATTTAACAGTTCTCTAAAGTTAAGAAAAAGTTTTTTACATAAATTCTAATTATACTTTTTTATGAAAGAATATTATTATATGCTTTTATATTAACTCGTCGCTGTCGGTTTATTTATTTATTTATTTATTTATTTATTTGTCATTCTGTCACGCTTTTTATTATCTTCGTAATCTGTTAGCAACATTTATAAGTGTTCTATGGTGCAGAGGAAAGCGTATAGGTTTCAAAAGTGGGGGTCATGTTGTTCGAATCCAGTTCACATGCAACTTTTTTTAACTATCTATTCATCAACATTTTTTGAATAAAATATGTATATATTTTGTATATATGAATTTGAAACTTAAATTTTTATCTCTAATGCATACAATACACACGCAATATATTTTTGATCTTTTCTCCTATAATAGTATATTTTTATGTATGTTGCTAAAATATTTTGTTTACAACATTTGTTTAGTATTTAAATCAATATATTTGCTGTCAACATTCTTTAATGCATATTGAATATGCATGGTTAAAAATTAAGATTTTTTGTTCGTAATATGTTCATTAAATATTTAAGTGTTGTATAGTGCAGAGGGGAGCGTACAGGTTTTGAAAGTAAGAGTAATTTGGTTCGAATCCAATTCCTGTAGGTAACTTATTCATCAACATTTTTTTAATAAAATTTTATGTATAATATACACATATTATTTGATCTTTCCTTCTATAATAATTTAGTTCAATCAATCTTGATGTGCACATGTATTTTGTATTAGGATTTAGAAAACACAAAATATATAGGTACAATATTTTTATGTTGCTAAATTATTTAGTTTTAAAACATTTGTTTAGGATTTAAATCAGAATATTTGTTGTCAACATTCTTTATTGCATATTGAATATGTATGGCGTTAAAAATTAATGTTTAATGCGTTTTATTTAGGAACATTTATTATGTCTATTGTGTATAGAGATATATATATAAAATTTCATTCAAAATAATTCCAATTGCCAAATTCAAACTTCATACATACATAATATATTTTTGTATGTACATAGTAAAGAATATAAAAAGTAAAGATCATTACAAAATTATGCTTTTGCGCATTGCGCATTATGATTTACAAACAAAAACACAAAAAATTTAAACTACGTATGTAAATATGTACGTACGTATGTAAATAATATTATGTTAAACTAATTTCCTAAATTATTTTCTTCCGCTCCATTTGTTTATAATTTAAATCAAGATATTTGTCAACAATTTTTACTGCATGATCTTATTAAAGGATCAGGTAGGTACTAGGTGTTCAAGGTTAGATGTTTGTTTGGATATACGATATACTACTAATGCTATACTATAGAAATATACAGTAAAATACATTTATACAATATATATCATTTTCATACGTGTTAGAAATGTTACTTCAACTAAAATTGTATTGTAATATTTATAATCACAGTATTTTGGTACATATTTTACTCTTCGAGGTACTTTCATTAATTATGAATTACATACTGGAATAAAAAATTTTTACTCTTGCTATATAATAAAAATATCCCATATTTTTATACCCGTATGAACTATGTTCAAGGGTATAATAAATTTGCCATTACGTTTGTGACACCTTAAAGGAGTCGAGCTAGATATAGTGTCAAAGGTATGGATCGGCTCAGAATCGAATTCTGAGTCTATTAAGCCATGTACGTCCGTCCGTCCGTCCGTCCGTCCGTCCGTCCGCACGATAACTCAAAAAATAAAGGAGCTAGGGGGCTGAAATTTTTTTTACGTCACTTTTGCAAAATTGTTAGTTTTGCTATTTAAATCCAACATTTTCGGTCGGCGGGTTCGAGTAGCTGCCATACAACTTCTATCTTTATATAGAAATAACTCAGTATCTATTCAAGCTAGGTTTCTGAAATTTTGCAAATAATGATCAAGTTTTATGGCAACAACCTCTGTAAAATTTGGTTGTGCTGGTGCAGCGGGTTCGGGTAGCTGCCATACAACTTCTCCGTTTAAATGAGAATAACTCGGTGTTTATTGAAGCTAGGAATCTGAAATTTAGTAAAGAGGTGTCGAGTTACATGCCAACAACTTTTGTAAAATTTGGTTGGTCTAGAGCAGCCGGTTCAGACTTCTTGCACCTCTTGGAACCTAATGAAGCTAGGCGTCTGAAATTTTGCAAATGATGATCAAGTTTTATGGCAACAACTTTTGTAAAATTTGGTTGTGGTGGTGCGGCGGGTTCGGGTAGCTGCCATACAACTTATCCGGTTAAATGAGAATAACTCAGTGTTTATTGAAGCTAGGAATCTGAAATTTAGTAAAGAAGTGTCGAGTTATATGCCAACAACTTTTGTAAAATTTGTTTGGCCTAGAACAGCCGGTTCAGGCTTCTTGCACCTCTTGGAAGTTAATAAAGCTAGGCGTCTGAAATCTTGCAAATGATGATCAAGTTTTATGGCAACAACTTCTACAAAATTTGGTTGTGCTGGTACGACGGGTTCGGGTAGCTGCCATACAAAATCTCTTTTTAAATTAAAAGAACTCAGTGTCCGTCCGCACGATAACTCAAAAAATAAAGGAGCTAGGAGGCTGAAATTTTTTTTACGTCACTCTTGCAAAATTGTTAGTTTTGCTATTTAACTCCAGCATTTCCGGCAGCCGGGTTCGAGTAGCTGCCATACAACTTCTTTCTTTAAATAGAAATAACCCAGTGTCTGTTCAATCTAGGTATCTGAAATTTTGCGAATGATGATCAAGTTTTATGGCAACAACTTCTGCAAAATTTGGTTGTGGTGGTGTGACGGGTTCGGGTAGCTGCCATACAAAATCTCTTTTTAAATGAAAGAACTCAGTGTCCGTCCGTACTATAACTCAAAAAATAGAGGAGCTAGGAGGCTGAACATTTTTTTACGTTACTTTTGTAAAATTGTTAGTTTTGCTATTTAACTCCAGCATTTTCGGCCGCCGGGTTCGAGTAGCTGCCATACAACGTCTTTCTTTAAATGGAAATAACCCAGTGTCTGTTCAATATAGGTATCTGCAATTTTGCGAATGATGATCAAGTTTTATGGCAACAACTTCTGCAAAATTTGGTTGTGGTGGTGCGACGGGTTCGGGTAGCTGCCATACAACTTCTCTTTTTAAATGAAAATAACTCAGTGTCCGTCCGCACGATAACTCAAAAAATAAAGGAGTTAGGAGGCTGCAATTTTTTTTACGTCACTTTTACAAAATTGTTAGTTTTGCTATTTAACTCCAGCATTTTCGGCCGCCGGGTTCGAGTAGCTGCCATACAACTTCTTTCTTTAAATGGAAATAACCCAGTGTCTATTCAATCTAGGTATCTGAAATTTTGCAAATGATGATCGAGTTTTATGGCAACAACTTCTGTAAAATTTTGTTGTGATGATATGACAGGTTCGGACAGTTGCCATACAACTTCTCTTTTTAAATGAAAATAACTCAGTGTCTATTGAAGCTAGCTATCTGAAATTTAGTGAAAAAGTGTCGAGTTGCATGCCAAAAACTTTTGTAAAATTTGAATGGTCTAAAGCAGCCGGTTCAGGCTTTTTGCATTTCTTGGAACTTAATGAAGCTAGGCGCAATAGATTCGGGTAGCTATCATACAACTCCACAATTTACATAAATATATCTCTGTAGTTCGGTACTAAAACTCTGAATGTTTTTAAAAGATGATCAAGTTTTATAGAAACAGGATATATTACGTTCATACGGGTATCCCAGAGTTGACACAGTCTACTCTACTGCACTCTTCCTCGTTTAAATTTAAATTATGTGCTTCATTTAAAACTAAAAAGTATAAAATAAAATAATAAGTAAAAAAAATAATTTTTAAAATACATATGCTTTTATCGAAACCGAATTCGCCCCCTAAAAAGTAGAAAATAAAATTGATTGCAAAACTTTAGCTTTTTGGACTGTTATAATATAAAAGTGAGTTGCTAGTGCAAGCACTTTGGTTGGACTGTTATAATATAAAAGTAAATTGCTGGAATAAAAAAGAAACACGAACCTCAAATTTCGCAGATTTTTATTTAACCTTATTTCAGCAATTTACTTTTATATTATAATGGTCCAAAATGTTTGCACTCACTTTTATATGATAACAACCGAACTCACTTTTATATTATAACAGTCCAAAAAGCTAAAGTTTTGCAATCAATTTTATTTTCTACTTTTTAGGGGGCGAATTCAGTTTCGATAAAAGCATATGTATTTTAAAAATTATTTTTTTTACTTATTATTTTATTTTTTATTTGCCTATTCCTAAATTATTCATTTTTATTAGTAAATATTTTTCTGTTTTTATTTTTTCTATTAGCATTTTGACAACATTGTTGCATTTAACAGTGTTCCAAAGTTAAGAAAAGATCTTTTACATAAATTCTAATTATACTTTTTTATGAAAGAATATTATATTTTATTTACCTATTCCTAAATTATTTATTTTTATTAGTATAATAAAAATATTTTTCTAATATTTTTCTATTTTTATTTTTTCTATTAGCATTTTTACAACATTGTTGCATTTAACAGTCCTCTAAAGTTAATAAAAAGTTTTTTACATAAATTCTAATTATACTTTTTTTATTAAAGAATATTATATTTACTTAACCATTGATTATGATTATTATCAAAGCCTAAATATTTTTAAAGCAATTTACTTTTATGTTATAACAGTCCAAAATGCTTGCACTAGCAATTCACTTTTATATTATAACAGTCCAAAAAGCTAAAGTTTTGCAATCAATTTTATTTTCTACTTTTTAGGGCGCGAATTCGATTTCGATAAAAGCATATTTTAAAAAATATTTTTTTTTCATTATTTTATTTTTATTCAATTCATTTATTCATATTTATAGTACTATATTACAAATTCAAAATATGTTTTCAATTAAACTAAATTAAATTTAATTAAAAGTAACAATTATTCAAAATAACTTATTAAAATAAAAGAAAGAGAACAATAAATGCTACTAAATAATTCATATGAGAAAAACTTAAAAATAAGATAGATATGAATAAAGAAAACCTATTCTGTTGCTAAAAAGCAAGTATTGAATAGTTTCAAATTAGAATCCATTTAATAAAATTATGTATGTATGGGGTTACAAATAATCAATGGTTAAGTAAATATGATATTCTTTCATAAAAAAGTATAATTATAATTTATATTAAAAATTTTTTAGAATAAAATTAGAATTAAATAGTTTAGAAATAGGTAAATAAAAAATAATATTCTTTCATAAAAAAGTATAATTAGAATTTATGTAAAAGATTTTTTCTTAACTTTAGAACACTGTTAAATGCAACAATGTTGCAAAAAATAATATTTAAAAAAATTATAGTTTTATTATTATCAATTAGAATTTATCACATTAATAAACAACTTACTTTACAACTTTTTGTTTTTAACTAATTTTCTTAAGGATTTTGATTTCTAAACAATGATAATACAATTATTTAGAAGAAAAATAAAAAAAAAATAAATAAAGTGGGATCTTTCTTAAGATATATCAATTCAAAGAAAGAGCTCAACATAATCATCCAACAAAAAAGCTCAACAGAAAAATCTAAAGCAAAATAGAAAGCACAGCAGAGATTTTTGCTTACGCTCAACAAATACAGCCAGGAGTTGGCCCCAATTAAAACAAAAAGAATAAGAACTCAACAAGAACCCCAGACACATCATCAACAACATCTTCATCATCAACCAGCAAGAACTTTTAATGACTGATTTTTGTTGAGAAAATATGTATAACTCAACATCAAATTTGTGTTTGAACTTTTAGCTTCCATTACTACGTTTTAACTAAAGCTTTTTAATATTAATTATATTGCTTAGGAATACAAGAATGTGAAAAATTTAAATTTCCAAATAAGTTGCAAAACATATTAATAATCAGATTGTCGTTTTCTATATTATTATCTTTGCTAAATTCATTCAAAAAAGGACACCCTGTATTTGCCAATTATTAAAAACTATACACAGATCTTTCAAATATTTCAAAATTTCCGATTTAACTGGAACTCCACCATAATAATCAAAATATTCTGGGCAACCATGCTTTGAAATATAAAGGGCAAACCAATGTGTTCTCGGATTTTTTATCTTTACAGTGTTTACAATTAAAAAAGCAGGTTTTTCTAATTTTTAAAATTTTGTCTAAAGCAAAAACTCTCTTAAAATATTTGTCTGTAAATTTGTTACATTTTAAAACACTAGTTATTTCTACAGTATTCATAACTCAAACTGACTCAAATTATACACTCTACTTATTTCATTAACGAATTTATTAAAAACTCGTTTTTTTTTAATTTGTTTTATTTATTATTAACATCAAATTTTTCTAGCACCTGTCTTAATTCTTTATTAATTTTATCATTATGTTAATAATTTTCAAAAGAATAATTTTCAAAATTTTCATTTATAATTTCTTTGGTTGGGAATTTGTAAGTAAACCCTTTTAGAAATTTTTTACAAGGTTCTTTAATTCCAACTAAACAAATATCTTTTACAAATAAAGTATTTTTATCATCACAACAAAACTTTACGTCCACAAGTGCACAGGACGATGACATCTTGTTGAATTTTCAAATACATGTTTCAATATTCTATTTATAGATTTGTGAATATATTTCGATTTTTATCAATTTGTATGCTTGCACCAAATTCTCCATAAACAATAGCAGTTAGTGTAGATGTAAGTGGTTTTGATAGCCTTGCCTCAATTTTAACTGTGCCAGTTTTATATATTTATTTATAGTATTTGTGATAAATAAAAATTTAAATATAAAGCACAAATTTCATTAACCTTTTTTAGAATGGTTAAACTTAGACTAAGTTTATAAAAGAAAGTTTTAAACCTAAATTTCAAATTATTTTTATTTTAAAATTACATAAGATAAATTTTTATTGTAGTGTATATTTTTTTTTTAATTTACTTTATTTATCCTAAAAAAAATCATAATTTGCTTAATACAAAAAAAAATATTAATAATCAATAATATACTTAATATCGGTTTCCGATATTGTGACATACAAAAAGAAACAGAAATTTATTTTGTTGTAATTTGACACTTAAATTTGTTAAGTGTTTGTTTCCAAAACGAATTTACAACATATTTAAAATAAAAGGAAAAAATTAAGAAATTTAACGTTCAGAATAAAAACGAAAATCAAAACTAAGTCATCTAAATTCATTGACATCAAATGAAATATGATCTAGCAAAAACAAAAAAAAATTGTTCAACTTAGTTTAATGTTTCAGTAAAGATGGAATGAATAATCATTAACACAAAAAATTATATTTGTTGCGTTAGGTCAAGAGAGCTATAATTGTTATTTATGGCATAATGAAGATAATTATAATATATTTCTTTGGAAATATATATTTGGAGAAATTTCGTATGATAAAAAAAATATGATATATAAAAAAACTATAGAAATTACATTTAGATAACGAAATTTGTGAATTCTGGTTCTGAGAATTTGTTTGAATAATTTTATTTAAGATTTCGTTAGATGGATATATGACTATTTCGTTAGATGGATATATGACTCCCCCATCCTTAGGATTTTTGTTCTCCTGAACAAAATATTTAGTTCTATTTGTATTTAGGTCACTTATATGATTTCTTTTCCTTTTTTTGATTTGATAGTACATTATAATGATTAAAACTAAAATAATAATTATTACAAAAATAGAATTAATTTGGATTATAATATTACTAATTTTTCTTTCAAAATTTATATCTTTTATTTCATTATTGTTTTCAATTTGTTTGATATGTAAGCTTTCTAATTTAATAGTATCATTTATATTTTCAACTGTATTGTATGTATTACAATATTATGTTTAAATTCTTTATTTTTATTGGAATATTTAAAGTTATTAATTTCAATAGAACAGTTATAAAAAAATATAATATAGGTTTTATTCAATGAATACAAAATGTTATTACAATTGTTTGTTAAGTTGAGTTTTTGTGCATTTTTAACTAATACAATTCCTTGATCAATTTCTACCGTTTTTACATTACTTTCAATAGTTTTAGTACAGTTATAAAAAGATTTTACAAAAAGATTTCAAATACAAGTTGAAGTTAATTGTAGTTTATTAAAGTATCTTTCTTTATTAAGATAATATGTTTTATTTCTAAATAATATAAAATCAGTATTTTCTACATCAATCTCTTCCAAATTAGAATTTCGTACAGCGAATATTTTATATTTAATTGCGTTTGCGCTTATTACTGAAATCTCTAGTATAAACACTAATTTACTACTCATTACTACTAAAGAACTTCTAATTTCTTGTATTTTAAGAATATCTATTTCATTAAAATCTATTTCTTCAGTAGTTAATGATAGATCTACTCATAATACCATGTTTAGCAAACACTACGTTTTCTTGAATTTTTTCAAGTTCTTTATTTAAAAGGTTAATATTTGTTTGTATTTGTAAGTATTGTAGTTGTTTAGTAATGTTTTTGTTATTTTGTGTAATAGTATTTAAAAGTTTATCAATTGTTAATTGATTTTTATTTATAGTTTATTGTAAGATTTTAATGTTATTTTGAATGTTATTATTAATTTTTATTACTAAATATTAGATTGTGAATATTTTGATCAATATTTTTTAAATGCTCTTCTAAATCGGCCTGGTCTTCCTCGTCCATTGTACCAAATATCCATTTAAGAAATGAGCCGCCAACACTGACTAATGCTCTTGTATATCTATAAGGAATCAAAGTTTTAAAATTATGTTTAGTTTTTGACATTTGGGCTTTCAAGGACTTTAAATTAATTTCATCTTTCGTTAATTTATATGAGGTGTTTATATAATTATCAATCATGTTGATTCTATATTCAATTTCTAAATCGACTATATGGAGAAGTTTGGCATAGCTTTCAACTATTGAAATATTTTCTTGTTGAATTATGGTATAACCAGATTCCGTCTCCAACTTTTCTAAAATAAAAGTTCTCTCAGTTTTGATAAAAATAATGATCAATAGTAGAAGTTGTAGAATTGTTTTGGTAACCATTTGGTAACACAAGACCACTGACTGTTGGATTACCTGTAATAAATTTATATTTTCTTTTAATTCTAGTTGGATGTATATTTTGATTATTAATATCTAACATTTTATTTCCCTCTAATTTGCTTTTAATTTTAGTATATTTGGGTTGTGTTTTATATCGTTGTGAATCGGGGTTATTTACAACAATTTCATCTTTACCTTGTCCTTTAAATTCTTTTCCTGTACTATTAAGTTTATGTATTTTTCTAATCTTTTTCTTATGAATTAAATTTTTAATTTCTTCTATATTTGTAATTTTGCCATTAAATATATGTATTGGCTTAGTCATAATGGTAGAGTGGTTTGTACAATTATATTTTTCGACCGCTAGGAATATTTTATGTACAAGATTTAATTTGCGTTTTACATTTTCGAAAATTTGGAGATGCTCGTTTAAAATACTGTCAGCTCTTTCAATGTCAATTAAAATACTGTCAGATCTATAATGGTTAAAGATTCCTATCCGGTAATTGTTGAACCATAAGATGTTTTGAAAATTTATCAAAAGTGGTTAGGAATGCTACCTTATAACAATAAAAAACGTCGCTACAGATAATATCATTCGGATAATTCGGGGTTTCACTTATCTTGAATTTATACTTTACCGGTTTGCGATCTTATTTTGCGAGATTGCATGTCGCAATTATTTACATACTTATGTATTATTTCTTTAATTTTTGGATAAAAGTATAATTTTCTAATTTCGTTAAAGTTTTCAATAATTCCTCTGTGATTTGACTCAGAATGGTTTTTTTCTATTATTTCTAATGCTTTACTTTCGTTTATTAAATCTATAACTTTTATTGTACATTTAAAAAATTTTATTTTGTTGTTATTGCTAAATAATTCAATTAGTTTTTGCTGTAGTATATTGTATTTACATTCTTCTAATTCTGAGAAGATTCCAATAGATCCTCTTTTGATTTTACTACGCAGAAAGTCGTTAAGATAGTTATTGTTATTTAAGTCATTTTCTTCAATAAAAATTTGAGTATTTTTATAATATAGAAGTTTAATTTCATTATTTTGATTTTTGACAAGATGAATTTGGGTGTAATATTTATTAACGATATGCTCTACAACAGGGATATGTTGTAGCCATATCAGTGTTGTAGCCATATCAGTATCATTTTCATTAACGGAATTTCCTTCAATTTCATTTTCGTTTATTTCTTGTTTGTCAGTATTTATCCTACTAAGAAAGTTTGCAGGTGCATTTTTCAACCCAAATGGTATTCGTAGGAATTCGTAATGTCCTTGAGGAGTTGAGAATGCAGTTTTACACCTGACTTTTTCATCAAACAAAATTTGATGAAATCCTTTGATGAATTTTCTTTTCCTTTCACATACTCTATATCGAACTCAAATTCATTTAATCTTATTTTCCAACGCTGTAGCTTAGAGTTAGGTTCCTTAAGGGAATGTAACCAAGTTGAAGGTTGGTGATCGGTTTTAATGGTAAACTTAGTTCCATATAAATACGGACGGAAGAATTTTGTCGCCCATATTATAGCCAAAAGTTCCTTCTCTATAGTTGAGTACCGTAGTATAATCTGATGTTTCACATCCGTGATATGTGTAAGGTTATCATCTTCTTTATAGAAAAGATTGCTATATTTATATACTATCATTTTTAAATATTTGAATTCCTCCGAATTCATATATTCTGTTTTTAAACTATTAATTATATCTGAATAATTCATTTGAACAGTTTCCAATTGAAAAATCTCTTTATAAAAATCTTCTTTATGTTTCCAATCGTCATTAAATTTAGCTTTTATTCCGTTAATTTGGAGTGTTTTTTCTAAAAGATCGATTTTGGCACCCATTGCGCTAAGGGCATTTTGCCCAAGAATAGCATAGAAATTTTTATGTTTTAAGTCAAACATTTTCCAAGACATGGTGGAAGTGATTTTCATTAAATTCTAATGGTGTTTTGGTTATTATATCGTATTTTATTTCCCTATTCCCTTATAACCTAATTAAATTGAGAGATGTTTTTTTAAATTAGAAAATCTACTTTCTTGAAAAATGCTATCATCTATAATTGATCTAGAAGCCCCAGTAATCGCTTTTTTTATTTTCAACTGTCCGGTGGACTATGGGTAGTGAAATGTTTGAAGCATTATTTGAAAAATTTTCACCTCTGTATTTTCACCTTCACTCTCATTTTGTCTATTATTATTTTGCATTCTATTTTTATTTCTATTAGGTCTACTTTGGTTAGAATAATTTTTAATATTATTGTTAATATCCATGGATTCATAACCTTTATTACGGTACAATCTATTGGTATTATTATCTGCTGACTAGGATTAAAATAATTTCTAGTTTGTTAACTAGGATTAAAATAATTTCTAGGATTAGTATTATTATTGTTATTACTATTATTAATATTATTTTTTATTACTATTATTAATATTATATACCAACGATTTTGTATTGGGTTCTGTATTCATTATTTTCATTTCTATTAAAAAAATTAATAGAAATGTTTGAGCTATTGTTATTAGTAAAATTATTATTAATTCTATTATAAAAGCTACGATATTTACGTTATTATTCGTAACATAATTATTACTATTATTAGAATTGTTAGTATTTCTATTATGTATAGCCCTAATGTTATTTGAATTTCTTTTATTATTACTCGAAATTATTATTACTCGAAATTCCAGTTTGCACGAGTTCATAATATGCTTCTTCTAAAGTAGCAACATTTTTAATTCTTAAATAAACATTATCAGCTCATGGTAATTTATTTAGAAATTTTTCTAATAAACTTTTTTCATTGTTTGCCGTACTAAATTCTAATGAAGGATTAGGATCTAACTTATATTTAAGGTTAAGCTTATTTAATATTTTTGATAAATCATTATAGTTTTGACCTACATTGAAATATTTGACTGCATCTGCTTGCTGCTTCAGCTTCAAATAAGATTCCTGTACTCCAAATGACTTTACTAGTTGGTTTTTCATCTGGTCCCAGGTTGCTGTTTCTAACCTCCTAATAGCTATTGCCGTTCTGCCTTGTATTTTTGTTAACAATATATTTAGTAAATATGATTTTGCCGCAGCGTCTGCTGTTAACCCTATTATAGTATCTACATAATGAGATGCATGTGGGATGTAAAATGTGACAATTCAAAAGTGTTGTCACCTGTAAATACTGGTACAGCTCGAGCTTCTTTTAGTAAGTCGTGAGCTGTTAAATTGAAACCACCTTGTACCGTATTTTTTATTAAATTTATATTATTATTAGTTACGAGTTGTATTCTGGAACAGTTCTCACTCACTTCACTAATTGTTTTTGATGTTTTGAGTCTAAATAGTGAAACCGTAATTCTATACGGTTTCATTCACAATTAATATAATAATATAAATTTTTTTATTTTTTCATTTAAATAGTTCGCCAATTATTTTCTTAATAGAAAACTAGTATTAATCGTCACTATCTTTTATTATAGTTTTTTTTTAATTTTTTTTTATAAAAAGCTTTTTATTTTATTTGTTTTTATTTTTATTTTATTAAAACTTAATATTATATTGGATAGATATAACACAATTAATTACACTAGCTGCCGATCCTGCCGACTGCGCCAATTTTATATACTCGTATTTATTTATTGTATTTGCGATAAATAAAAATTTAAAAAAAAAACACAAATTTTATATTAAACAAAATTTATTTTCCTTATTAAATTTTATTAACCGTTTTTTAGAATGGTTAAACTTAGACTAAGTTAATAAAAGAAAGTTTTAAACCTAAATTTCAAATTATTTTTATTTTAAAATTACGTAAAATAAATTGTTATTGTATTGTATATTTTTTTCTTAATTTATTTTACTTATCCTAAAAAAATCATAATTTGTTTAATACAAAAAAAAAAATTAATAATCAATAATATACTTAATATCGGTTTCCGATATTGTGACATACAAAAAGAAACAGAATTTTTTTTTGTTGTAATTTGACACTTAAATTTTGTGTTTGTTTCCAAAATGAAATTATATATTTAAAATAAAAGGAAAATAATTAAAATTTAGAAATTTAACCTTCAGAATAAAAACGAAAATCAAAACTAAGTCATATAAATTCATTGACTTCAGTTTTCAAATGAAATATGATCTAGCAAAAAAGAAAAAAAATTTTTCAACTTAGTTTAATGTTTGAGTATTTGAATGAATAACCATTAACACAAAAAGTTGCGTTAGGTCAAGAGAGCTATAATTGTTATTTAGGGCATAATGAAGATAATTATAATATATTTCTTTGGAAATATATATTAGGAGAAATTTCGTTTGATAAAAAAAATATGATATATAAAAAAATTATAGAAATTACATTTAGATAATGAAATTTATTAATTCTGGTTCTGAGAATTTATTTGAATAATTTTATTCAAGATTTCGTTAGATGGATATATGACTTGCCCTGGTTTTGTAAACGTTGATATACTTCATTTTCAAATGCATCTGGAGTTAAATCAAAAGCTAGTATAAAAATTTCATTACTAAACATTGACTTTGTTATCTGATGATCTTTATCATTGTGGTAAATTCCAGTTCCTGAAAAAAGTGTACTGTATGCTTGGTTTATATATTTGGTTTATCTAATCCATCCTGCACATTCTAAATGAGTTGCAGCAGCATCTGTACCATAATTTAATTATTATTCAATATAAGCTCTATAGTGATAATTTCCATCAGATGGTGTTATATTTTTGCCATTTAATTGAACATTAAATTTTTTTTTTAAAGAATGTAAACTGTTATTAACTACACTTGGTTGTATTATTATTTTTCCATCAGCAGTTTTATCTGTACTTTTAATCTCAAATATGTAGAACACAAATCTCTATATGTATCGCCATGACCCAGTGAAACAAATTCAATAGTTGAAGGGTTGTCTCAAGAAGCAATAGGATTGTAGGAAACTTCTTCAGATCGTAAAATGCTAGACTGGGTGGGTTGGGTTTTAAAAATATCCAACTCAGAAATCATACACTCAATCATAATTAATTAAAAATATCTCTTTGTTTCTTTTTGTTATTATCTTTGCGTCGTTTTGACGTAAAATAATTTAAATTTCTAATGAATGGTTTTTTATAGCTTTTCGTTTTCTTATGGCAGAATCATACATTTCACTCAGTTTTCGTACGGCACCATGTCGTATATTTTTAACAACCTTGTTACTACGATCTTGCATAACTTCTTTTACATTTGCACCAGATGCAATATCAGATAAAGCATTGTTACAAGAGTTAATAACCTCCTTTTTTCAAATTTCAGCGCCTGAAGTAAATAATGGTTTCAAATATCTAAAAAGTCCCCCAAAAAAGCTTCCCAATCCACGACTTCTTTGAAAAAGTACGGTTGAATGTTATTACAATAAAGGCCGATATCATCAAGTTTTCTACCAGATTCAATTAAATAATTCTTATAGTATGCTCTCTCTATAATGAATAAAATAAAATAATATATAGTTTTGTAAAATTGCTTTTATTTAATAAAGGGCCGATATCATCAAGCCGTCTACCAGATTGAATTAAATAATACTTATAGTATGCTCTCTCTATAATGAATAAAATAAAATAATATATAGTTTTGTAAAATCGCTTTTATTTATACTTTTTTAAAGTGTAATACAATTTTTGTTGGAATTGAACTATTGGAAAAGTTTATTTTGTATCCATATTTATCACATAAAAGTAATGAAATGTTATTAAATGATTTCTCCACATTGCAATATTGAATATTACTGAATTCTTTTACAGTATCAGTTAAAGCATTTTGCATGTTAACATATCTTAAACAAGTTTTGAAAGCTTCTATTACCCGTGATTTATATTTTTAAAATATGTAACTTTCGTTCAACTTCTTTTCTTGTAAACCTATTAAGTGGGCGTATATTTTGAATTAGTGTTGGTAGTAGAAAAACTTTCCAGTCACATGTCACTTGTTTTTCTATGTATGGAATATATGATGTTCCAACTCCTATCATATCTTTCTGCATATCTTTAATAAATATTTGAGTACTTTTTTTCCATTCTTCACCATACACATTTGAAACGAACGAAATCATAAAAATACATTTCTGAAATACCGACTTTCCACCTTGGATCACATTTTGTATTTATTCATTTTATTTGTAAAAGATGATAATGAATTTTCTGGATAATAGTTCATAGATGAATCACTGAGTAAAGTGACATAAAATTCATCACTTGTATGTTGTCTATGAGTTTGCGGATTTATTCTTACGAATTGGATTATTAAGTTCTGTTTATTACCTGCTATAGCTGACCCTAAAAAACGTCTTGATGAATTATTCAACTCTTTGCTATTTATAGTTTTTTTTTTCGTTGGTGACTTGGGCTATCTAAAGGAACAGTTATAATGTCTCCTGTATCAGTTTCAAAAATGTGTACATTTTGATTTCTAATTGATTTTCTTTTTCTAAGACGTTCTCCAACTGAAGCAGCTGACAGTGCTTTTGTTAAAACATTTTCTTGAATTTTATCATCATATACTTCGTCATCAGCTTCTTTTTCATATACTTCTTCTTCAGGTACAACTTGTGTTCCAACATTTTTATATTCAGAAAAATGCGACTGAGATTCTATATAAATTAGTTTTGCATCTATATAAATTGGTTTTGCACGAGTTTGAGTACCTTTTGTTTCCGTAATTTTTAGTCTTTCCTCTTTATTTCTAGGAAGTTCTCGTTTTTTGTTTCTTATTTTAAATAGATTTTGTCTGTATAAATACCATTTTTGAGTGTCCGTAAGATGTTTATTTATCAGTATTTTTTTCGTAATTTTATCCAACTCATTGCGTTCAAAGTCTGCGTTTTGTTTCATTTTCTCATAAATCTCTAGTTTTATAATTATCATTTTGTTAAATGTTGTATTATTCATTTTATAAAATTTTCGATTACCCCTGATAGTACTGCACCAAGAAGTGTAGGTAAAAATCCACCACGTTGAATAATAATTTTTCTTTTGCTATTTAAATATTTTTTACGGTAAATGAGTGATCTTAATTCCTTTTTGTGTTGTTGCTTTTTTACTCAGATTAAAATTACCTTTTAAAATATTTAACGCTATTTCACAAATTGTTTTAATTACTTCAGGCTCACAGTAATTTTTTCATTACTGCCTGCAATTTTAGTTTAGAGGTTTTTAGATGCAATATATAACGATTTGTCTTCAAACGTTTCATATTCTTGTCCAAATTGTTCTAATTAATCTCTCGTAAATTTTTGTTTTTATTTAAAAACAAGTAAAACATCTAGTTTTAGTTTGGTCTTAAGACTGATTTTTATTTTACAAATTGTTAAGATTCAAATTAGTATTACCGCTTTGTAAATTATTTCCTTTTACAATATTTTCGACATATTTTTGGATTCATATTCATAATTCTAAATTTTTAATTTAATTTAAAATTATAGTAAATATATAACAATTACATCTAATATGGACGACAAGCAAATGAAATTAAGATCCACTAGTACTAGTTCTTCGTCATCAAAATCTGCTCCTTCACCCGTTACTGGTATAAATAAAGAGGTCTCTAATAGGAATGTTAATGCATGCAGCAATGATTACCTTATGGAAATGCTTAACAAATTTATGGAACGTATTGAAAGTTTTGAATATAAAATACTAAATGTTATTGACCAAAAATTTTCCAAAAAATTTTAGGTGAGACTTACGCGGCAGATTTCAAACTTGAAGGTGAGAAAATTTGTGATAAACTGGAAAGGATAAACGTAAAAAATATTGTTGAAGAAGTACCAAAAAGTAGCAATGTACAAAAGAAAAAGTTAACTCCTTTGTATTCTGATATGGTAAAAAAAAACCCAGTTGTATTGATAAAACCAAAACAAAACCAAAAGTCAGAAGTGACAAAGACAGAAGTAAAAAAAGTTATCAACCCAATAAACTACAAAGTAAGTGGAATATCTGAAAGAAGAGATGGCAAAGTAGCAATATTTTGTGAGGACAATAGTACTGTAGGTAACATTGAAAATGAAATTAAAAATAAAATGAATAAAAATTATGATGTAGTTGTCTTGAAAGAGATAAAACTAAAAATTTTAATAGTAGGTATGACAGAAAAATATGGAAAAGAAGAGCTAGTAGAAAGAATTGTTAAGCAAAATATAATGAATTTCGAGAATGAAATAAAATTTATAAAATCATACAAAAGTAGCAAAAGTGAAGAGAAATATAATGGAATTGTTGAACTTAACACAGAAGATTTCAAATGTATAATGGAAGTAGAGAAAATAAAAATTGTTTGGGATAATTGTAAAATATATGAAAATTATGATGTTCGTAGATGTTTCAAATATTTGGCGTATGGTCACAAAAGTGAGAAATGTACTATATCATCAAAAGTATGTCTGAAATGTGGAGGAAATCATCTAGCCAAAGAATGTATACAGAATAATCAAATTTGTATAAACTGTAAAAGAGCGAATGAATCTCTGAATTTACAACTAGATATTTCGCATAATGTTTTTAATACAAATTGTCCATCATTGTTAAGAAAAATAAATATTGAAAAAAGAAAAATTTTTAAGTAGCAATCAATAGAAGATATTGTAGGAATTTATTTAAATTGTCAATTGTTTATTTTAATTGTTGTCATTGTAAACAATTTTTATGAACTTGAATTACTAGCTATTAATAATACTTTTGATTTCATTTGCTTGTCTGAAACTCATCTTTGTGAAATAGACGAGGATAATTTAATAAACATTTCTGGGTACAGTTTAATAAGAATTAATTCAAGTTCACGTCATACGGGTGGATGTATGTTTTATCTGAAAAATTGTTGGAATTTCGAGTCAGTCAAAAAAGTTATCGTAGATGCCGAATTCTGGATCTTGATCATCAGAATGTACAATACTAATGAATGTACTAATGAATGTACAATAACAATGACTAATGTGTTCTATCTAGTAGCAGTTTATAGGGCACCCCACTACTCTAATTTGAATTATTTTAAAAGTAATTTCAATTTGTT